>JAQSVV010000196.1:1200000-2400000 GCA_036375495.1 Agrotis segetum | reverse complement strand
GCGTAGTCTAAAAACCGGCCAAGTGCGTGTCGGGTCACGCACAGTGTAGGGTTCCGTAGTTGCCCATCAAAATACTTATGCGAACTAACTAAACTGATTCGCTGAATTTAATTTTAAAAAGAAGAATTTTCAAAATCGGTCCAGGAGTCTGAGAAATCGGGGAAAATACATAAGAAAAAAGATTACGACGAATTTAGAACTTCCTCTCTTTTTTTTGAATTTAGTTAAAAATAGTTGACGATAAAAACCTACCTATCCCCAAAAACATACCTATAAAAGCTGTAAAAATAAAGTTGACAAACTTACATTTGCAGTTGTCTCCGATACATTTTGTTTAAGAAAATATAATATCCAAGTACATTTTATAAGTTGGTCGACTATTAGTCGTAAAGTTGTAAAGCCTACTTAGTCATGACAATTTTCTTTTAAACTTCGTTATATATACTACTATTGTGAATTTTTTTCATACCCCCAAATATAACCGTTTAGCTGGTAGAGGGGGGGGACACTCAAATCGAGCAAAATTTAGCACTTTAAAGCTTAATATTTCACAAACGAATTTTTTTATCAAAAAATTGTTAATGGAAACTATCATTATTTTTTAAAGGCCTATTTAACGATACCCCACACTAAGGGTTACGCGAGAAAAAAAAAATCCTCACTTTACGTGTAAGTACTGGAGGTACCCTAAAAAAAAATATTTTACGAGATTTTATTTTACCACTTTTTCGGCACAACAAATCCGTATATTTACACCAAATTACAGCTCTCTAGTACTGTGCGTCTCTGAGCTAAACTGCGGACAGACGGACGGACGGACGGACGGACATGGCGAAATTATAAGGGTTCCATGTTGACTACGGAACCCTAAAAATTCACCGTGTTCCTTCAGTACGCCTTTTGAGTTCTAGGGTCACGATTATCTTAAAGACTGACAACCTGTCTTACCATGGGGTTTCGTATTATTATATTCAGCTGCATCTGGTTCGACTGAAAGTCGACCCCAATTTTAGTTGGGAAAAGGCTTTTTTTTATAGCGTGGTAATATCATCAAATGAGTCATCCCACCCCGGGCAGGACGGGAGGGACTGTCAGACTTTTACTGACTAAAATCCACGGTGACCTTCAATAGCCCTTTATGTTCCGGGGTCACGGTAAGAAAATAATCCCACGACCCCGGCAGGCTTTGGCCCTCTGAGAGGGGGGCCCCGTCAGTATGCTGACGATCTTTGAGGCGCGCGTGGGGCACAACGCGCCGTCGACCAGGGCATGGTCCCTTGCCCTTTACTCGCTGCCCGCATGCCCGCGCCTGCTGTGGCCGGAGATCGTCTGCTGACGTCCGACGACATGGGCGCCTACCACTGCGGTGGGAAAAGGCTAGGTAGGTGATGGTCACGTTTTTCTTTGTTTATAGTCCCGCGACCCACATCTGTATATATAAAATTCAAAACTGACTGACTGATCTAACAACGCACAGCCCAAACCGATGGGTCTAGAAACTTGAAATTTGGCATAAGCCCTCCTTATACCACGTAGGTGAGCACTAAGAACGGATTTTGCGAAATTCGGCCCCTAAGGGGTTGTTTTTGGGGTTGATAGTTTGTATGAAAATTTCGTTATTACAGGTGCTAGGAATTTCAAGGTTTGCATGAGGTTTCTTTTTAGGACGTACCGATGGTCACCATGACGGGATTTTGCGAAATTCGACCTTTAAAAAAAATTATTGCCCATAGGGGTTTGGGGTTGATAGTTTGTATGAAACTTTTTTAATACAAGTGCTAGGCGTGTCACATCTTGCATGGTGGTACTTTTTAAGATGTAAATGCTCACCAAGGTGGAAATTTTGAGAAACTCGACCCCTAAGGGGTTGTTTTTGGGGTCGATAGTTTTTAGACTTAAACTTTTACATATGGCTTTTTTTACGTAAATGTTACTAAAGACGGGATTTTGTGAGATTCGACACCTAAGGGGTTGTTTTTGGGGTTGATAGTTTGTATGAAAGTCTGTTACTACAAGTGCGAGGAGCGTCAAATTTTGCACCGGGTTCCTTTATAGGACTTAGATGCACACCATGGCGGGATTTTGCGAAATTCGACCCCTAAGGGGTTTGTCTTTGTGTTTGATAGTTTGTATGAAACTTTTTTACTACAAGTGCTAAGCGTCTCGAATTTTGCGAGGGGCTTTTTTTAAGAGCTAAACGTTCACTAAGACGGTTTTGTGAAATTCGACCCCTAAGGGGTTTTTTCGGGGTCGATAGTTTGGAGACTCAAATTTTGCATAGAGATTCTTTTTTAGGCGTAGTTGCGGGTGTATTGTGGAAATAGAGACCAAGGGGTTGATTTAGGGGTTGATATTTTGTATAAAACTTCGTTTCTACAAAATGCTAGGAGTATTAAATTTTGAAAGGTTGTTCTTTTATGACGCAAATACACCAAGGCACTGTTGTCAGAAATTCTACCCCTAAGAGGCTGATAGGATTGACAGTTTATGGGATTGACAGTTTGTATGAAACTTAGTTGCTAAAGTGCTAGGAGTTTCTCAGTATGGTGGTTGTTTTAGGACCTAGGTTCTCACTAAGACGGAATTTTACAAGTTCGACCCCTTAGGGGTTGTCTTTGGAGTTTGTAAATAAAGGACTCAACATTGCAGGGGGTTTCTATTTAGGATACAGATTCTCACTAGGAGAGGATGATACGAAATTTAACCCCTAAACGTTTGTATTGCGGTTAATAGTTAGGAGTCTTAAATTTTTAGGACCTAGGTGTTACCTAAGACGCAATATTGCAGGTTGATAGAATTTTTGTTGAATATTGATTTTGTTTTTCTACAGTATCCCATAAAGAGGGTGGCCGGGACTATAAATTCACAAAGGCAAAGTTCGGAAATCACGCGGACGAAGTCGCGGGCGTAGTGCTAGTATTCTATAAACATCAATTAAAGATGATGTACCTACCTAATTCATTTGAATTCAGTGCATCCAATACACGGTCAGTTCAATTAACCCCAACTGTTCAGTTTCGTAACACAAGTCCAAAGAACGTTCGTTTAATTACGTTGATCGATTTATTCTCGAAGGCACCTAAAGCTTTATTGAAGACCATGGACTTAAGGGGGATGCTCCAACCAGCCCGCGAAATTCAAATTTTTTTACGTACATAGAAAACGCACATACGTACGTACGCACATAGAAAAGGTGCATCATGTTAAAATCTCCGAAATCTAACTACGATGCACCTTTTCTATGTGAGAGCTGATGGAGCGAATTTTTTGACAATTTTTATATTTAAAATTATACTTGTTATTTGCGCAACACAAATATTTATAAAGTTACAACATGTCACTGGCCTGCAAATTGCAAAAAACGTAAAAAAAATTGAATTTCGCGGGCTACATCGAAGCAATCACCTTAAGGAACATTCGCCATTGTGGGTAGGTACTGTGTAGGCCGAATTGTCGTTCGACGTGGAGATCTAAGGGGGAGGCCTATGTTCAGCAGTGGACGTCTTCCGGCTGACGATGATGACTGTGTAGGTAGAACATAATGAATTAAGTTTATTTTAAAACCTTGGGACGCTAGGAATTCCTACAGGTGTGTACTACAAACATCTCAAGTAAAAACAGGTATCTATTCGAATATTTGTGGCAAAAATGAAATAAAACCGGCCAAGTGCGTGTCAAGCCACGCAAGTGTAGGGTTCCGTCAATCAAAATCGGTGTGCGAATTAACTAAACCAGATTGATCGCTGAATTTAAATTTAAAAAGAAGAATTTTCAAATCGCTGGGTCCAGGCCAGTCTTTGAGAAATCGGGGTGGAAATTAAGAAAAAACGATTACAACGAATTTAGATACCTCCTCCTTTTTTTGAATTAAGTTAAAAATAGTTGACGATAAAAACCTACCTATCCCCAAAAACATACCGTAAAAACATACCTATAAAAGCTGTAAAAGTAACTTTGACAAACTTACATTTGCAGTTGTCTAGCACGATACATTTTGTTTAAGAAAATATGATATCAAGTACATTTGAGATTGTTGGTCGACTATTACTCGTAAAGTTGTAAAGCCTACTTAGTCATGATAATTTTTTTTAAATTTCGTTATATATGTACTACTATTGTGAATTTTTTCATTAACCCCCAAACATAACCGTTTAGCTGGTAGAGGGGGGGGGGGCACTCGAATCGAGCAAAATTTAGCACTTTAAAGCTTAATATTTCACAAACGAATTTTTTTATCAAAAAATTGTTAAGGGAAACTATCATTATTTTTTTTCTTAAAGGCCTATTTAATGATACCCCACACTAAGGGGTACGCGAGAAAAAAAAATCCTCACTTTACGTGTAAGTACTGGAGGTACCCTAAAAAAAAACGGTTTCGAGATTTTATTTTACCACTTTTTCGGCACAACAAATCCGTATATTTACATCCAAATTACAGCTCTCTAGTACTGTGCGTCTCTGAGCTAAACTGCGGACAGACGGACGGACGGACGGACGGACGGACGGACGGACGGACGGACATGGCGAAACTATAAGGGTTCCTTGTTGACTACGGAACCCTAAAAAGAAAGCTGTGAGGTAAGAACATCGTAAAATACAATCGAATAGAGAAACTCCTCCTTTTTTTTTGAAGTCAGTTAAAAATATATTGAGCAGAAAGACTATTGTCCTGTACAAAGAAGGTTTGTTTAATTGAAAAAAAAAAAGGTTGTGTACTAAGAATTTCTCTTGTGTCGTAGGTGCGTTTACAAAGATTGGTACAGGTAGTCATATATCAAACGGCCCGAAGCAACTACCTGCAAGCCATAAAATATTTGATCCGTCCTGGGATCGGATCGATCGGTGCAGCAAAAAATCACGCAACTCCTGCGCCAGTTTACCGTGAGTTTTAACGTTTGACGTTCTTAAAGCTGCTTTTCCACCAGAGATGCGCTATGCTACGTTGCTAAGGATGCGTTTGATATCCACCAATCATACTCTGTGTGTGTGCGTTATGAAAACAAATGAATGTGATGGGTGGATAACAAACATATCCGTAGCAACGTAGCACAGCGCATCTCTGGTGGAAAGGCAGCCTTAGCCCCTTTGCTGGGACAAAGGCCTCCTCTCTGTGAGAAGGAGTGGACAATTAATCCACAACGCGAGCCCAGTACCGTTTGGTAGATTTTGGTTATATAATGCCTCACGATGTTTTCCTTCACCGTTTTGAGAACAATAGTTTTGAAATAAAAATAACTTACACGATGAGCCTCACTGGGTTTGAACCCACGATCTACAACTCGTAAGTTGAGGATTGAACACATAGTTGAACAACATATACCAACGTGTGTATTCTTTTTTAAATTCAGTCATTTGGTTAATCGTTTACTAATACTTAAAATGCGTTTCTTCGTTCATTAACATAATTTGGCAAGCAATTGTCTTAGCAGGGGCGATGTAGTTCATCGCCATTGTACATAAGGAATAGCGCGCCTTATTTACCTACACATGAGTACATAAGAAATGGTTTAAGTATAAGTAATGGGTTAGGAAGAAGTGGCCCATTATCGTGCCCCGACTTACAATGATCTGTAGAATCGTGAGGAAATGATGTACTTAAACTTTTTTTTATGTTTATGGCTATTTCTGCTTATACCATTTATTATCAGCCCCTATTATCTTTAGCAGTTGTATGAACTATTGGTTCCTGTGCTACTTGGTGGCGAGTTCGATTCCCGTTTTGAAACAAAACTGGCCAATTCTAAGGGTCAATACAGACACACGTACCAAAACCACACCACAACGTCGCAATGTGGTCAGGCGTATATTTTGTATTGAAAATGAATGTTAAAATTTACACGTACGTGGTAGGTACGTGTATTTTGCCGTTCTTATCGACCACCTGTGTAATACGACCACATCGCAACCACATCGCGATGGCAACGCCACCGGGGCCGGAACAGCGGCCACATCGACCAAACTGGACATTAATCAATCCTTCATGAAAACTCAGTCAAGCCGCAATATAACAAATGGGACATATATGGTTACCACATCGCAACGACAGCAACAACGCAAACACATCGATATTTTGTCGGTACCACAACACAACTGCAAAAACATATACCTCTTTATAATATTAGTGCAGATAATTAACCGCCTTCAAAAAAAGAAGGAGGTTCTCAATTCTGACGGTTTTTTTTTACATTATCACCTCATTAGTAATCGTCGAAGGCCGAGTTATATTTGTACCACAGTGCTTAAGTGGGCCATGGCATGGATGACAATAGTCACGGGATAAAAATACACAGTACAATCACGAGCAGTAAAAATATGTACTTTAAGAAAATAGGTATAGAATACACTTTAATATGCACACCATACAAATATCAGGTTCAAAGTAGATCTCATAATAATACATACACCACGTGCCGTCTTATCCCTAAAAGCGATCTGTTAAGAGCAAACAAGTCAACATTTTTTCATGGTAGAAATTTTGGGGTTTATGACTCCTTAATTGACAAAGTTTGACATCCAAACTTCAAACATGGTATAAAATATTTCCTCATTATTAATTTTGTCTGTACGGAAGCAGAATTGTAAAATATGAAGCTATTAAAAGAAGTCACGAGCTTCTAAAGATTCGTTATTTTAGTTTTGCTACATTTTAACACATTAAAACATAGGTGTAATTAGAAGCTAAAGAAGCATCAAATTTGTAAACGAAGTCCGTACCATTTGGCTTCACAATAGCAAATTTATCGAAGAATTTAATAAATTTTATTTGAAATTTTGATGAAAACCCCAACAGCCAAAGGCTTTTTCGTATTTTTTTACGCGCGCCTTTTACTCTGAATGATCGTGCATAATCACTGAATAAGTTTAACCCCAGTTTACTCCACGGGGATAACGCTCGCGCACACGTGAACAATATGGCTCGATTTCCGGTGAAATATCATGGTTTTTGACCATGCCTGCCAGTGAGTTCGAGCTCGCGACTAGCGCCGCCTTAAAGACAACCTTTGGATGGATTTGGATGAAGAACAGGGAGAAACTCCACTGAGCTAATACGAAATGGATTTTTTCATGATATTTGTGGATTGTATGAGTGGATTGTTATTGTATGAAAGATTTGAAATCGATCTAGTAGTTACGAAGCCTAGTCAATACAAACAAATTATAAAATATTTCCTCTTTATAAAAGTGAAAATGTTATGGTTAGGGAAGGGTAGGAAAAGGAAGAAATTGCTGAGATAACAAATAATTGAAATACAAGTGTACATTTCTGAGTTGTGGGTCGTATGATTTAGTTTTCTGGTACATTGTCATTCAGCATCGTAAAACACTTGAACTATGAAACCGATCGAAAATACGTGACACGAACTCAAAAATGTACGTTCATTTGGCTTCAGCCTAATAGCAGCAGAAGATTAGAAGAATAATTAAAAGGGAGAATGATGATGATAATATAGTTGATGAAAGATGATAAAAGTTGCTACATGTAGGTTTTTTCAATGAGTCTTCCTGCCCAGGGCGATACGGCAGGACTGTCAGATTTGAACTTGAGAGAAGTGCATAATCCCTAATGACTGATGGAAAGAACATTGTAACACCAAGGGATATTACAACGACTGTGACAATGAAGCTTAAACACACAAAGTAACAAATTGTAGGAGAAACGATACACATAATCCCACTTAATTTTTGGTCGACCCGTGATCATGGCGCTTTCAATAGAGACGAAATAGACGGAAGATATCCCGTAAATTACAGTATAAGTTTAATACAAAATGAAAATAACAAGACAAGGATGCGGGCTCATTCAAGAATTTGAGAGTCATAGGGGCGGTAAACGCTCATAATATTACAGTCAGTGCTAGTATTTGTAGCGGACTTTGAAAAAGTAAGAACTAAACATAGAAATAAAAGACATCTTGGAATCAGAAAGTTACTTCAATTAGGAACCTGCGACCACCTTCACGTTGAATTACTTACATCTTGTTTCTTGTCTCACCGAGCAGTTTTATAGAAAGTGAAACGAAATTGCGAACCAACGGTAACCGATAATTTAGCAAAAAACCGGCCAAGTGCGTGTCAGGCCACGCACAGTGTAGGGTTCCGTAGTTGCCCATCAAAATATTTATGCGAACTAACTAAACTGATTCGCTGAATTTAATTTTAAAAAGAAGAATTTTCAAAATCGCTCCAGGAGTCTTTGAGAAATCGGGGAAAATACATAAGAAAAAAGATTACGACGAATTTAGAACCTCCTCCTTTTTTTGAATTTAGTTAAAAATAGTTGACGATAAAAACCTACCTATCCCCAAAAAACATATCTATAAAAGCTGTAAAAATAAAGTTGACAAACTTATATTTGCAGTTGTCTCCGATACATTTTGTTTAAGAAAATATATATCCAAGTACATTTTATAAGTTGGTCGACTATTACTCGTAAAGTTGTAAAGCCTACTTAGTCATGATAATTTTCTTTTAAACTTCGTTATATATACTACTATTGTGAATTTTTTCACACCCCCAAACATAACCGTTTAGCTGGTAGAGGGGGGGGACACTCGAATCGAGCAAAATTTAGCACTTTAAAGCTTAATATTTCACAAACGATTTTTTTTATCAAAAAATTGTTAATGGGAACTATCATTATTTTTTAAAGGCCTATTTAATCATACCCCACACTAAGGGGTACGCGAGAAAAAAAAATCCTCACTTTACGTGTAAGTACTGGAGGTACCCTAAAAAAAAATATTTTACGAGATTTTATTTTACCACTTTTTCGGCACAACAAATCCGTATATTCACACCAAATTACAGCTCTCTAGTACTGTGCGTCTCTGAGCTAAACTGCGGACAGACGGACGGACGGACGGACGGACGGACGGACATGGCGAAACTATAAGGGTTCCTTGTCGACTACGGAACCCTAAAAAGATGCCAATGTTATGGTCCTATTCTAGACTTTTTGGCTTCATCACGAAGTTTACTATTCCCGTTCCTAATAAGTTACTGTTTCATTAACAGACTTCGAAAAAAGTAAGAGTTTTTTTGATAACCCAGTATCTTCCAGATTTTCCTATTACTATCATTTTTTTTACTTTTCCCCACAGTAGGAATTCCTTCCTTTATGGGGATGCTTTTACAAACATAAAAACACACATAAACAAAAACCCAGCAAAAATAAGTTAGATATTCACCAGGAGACATTGTGTCTCACATGGAAACTGAACACATTCCGATGTTGACACTCGAGTATCATTTTACACGTGTTTACAAACCCTGCAAGTCATTGCAGTTGTAACTATCACATCCTCAAACACTGCAACTGTCAGATAATGATACATAATGCTTCGACATTATACGTTATTCAATTGTCTTTCTGAACACCAACGTTGAGTTGTCGTTACTTCTTGAGTTTATGTCTCCCTGGTACCTACTTTGAATTGTACTGATGCAATGATTTTTTTCATATTTTTCTAGATTTAAAGGTTATTCTCGGTTAGGAAGGGGTTTATTTGATCTAATCTGTAATATAAAAATCAATTACTGGACCGATTTGGCTAATTTTGTTTTAAATTATTTTTGGAAGTCCAGGGAAGGTTTAATGGTGATTTTGAGGCGGTACGAAGTTTGCCCGTGTTTTTTTTTTAGGCATAGAGTAGTAAGTTTGGTTCTGTTCTATCATGATTTTAATCGATGTCGATCGAACTATAATTATGTATATTTTCGTCTTACTTGTCAATGATTTACCTTATTACATTATCTTACTCTTAAATTATGCCAAAAGATTAACAAAAACGACCTTTCTTCCTTGACCCGACTGGCATACATTTTAATTATTTACTTTGGAAACGATATTATATATAGATAATGTGATCGTGGAACACATTTCCGAGTTCTACTTATTTCTAGGTTTTGTTGTAATTACGGTGACCATAATATTTACGCACCCATTAAGCAGTTAATAGGTAATTGGGTTAGTATGGTATAATATTTACCGATGTGCAATGGCAAGAGCAATACAGGTTACAGTTTTATTATGGTTCATATATAATTTGACTGCCTATCAGACCTCTATCACCCTGTTACGGGAACAAAATGGAAAGCAAACAGAAAATAGACCATAATAAAATATCTGTACCAGTTTAATTCGTTTGAACTCCTGACGCACACGATAGAAATTAGTACATTCATAACAACAAGCATTGCCAGGACTTCTAAGCTGTGTTTACGTATGCAAAATGCAATAGTTTGTTAAATAACATAACTAAGAATCTAGGCCTGGTTTGCTTTCGTTCGGTTCATTCATTGTAAGAAGAATGGATGGTTCGAGGAAATGGATAAAAACTTCAATAATAATAAAGAGCTATAGATCTACGAATCAGCGTCAAAATTGTGTACTATACTTTTATTGCTGTATTGTTTTTTAAGTACAACTGTTCTTCTTCTTTAAAAAGAAAAAGAACATGAAAATGTTTTTCATGAGGTAGGTATTTCATTTTCTTTCTAATATCGTTAGGATTTCCAAATAGACCGTAAATGCAATCGGCAAAGCACGATTGAGAAGTAATGATTGCGGGATATTGGTTGCCATTAAACTTAGATCTAAAAGAGACCATTAAATTTTCATCTAAGTCCATGCTTAAAAGAAAGACAAACGACAGAAACTGTTAGAAACTATAATATTCTACATAATGATTATAGTTTATGGTCATACTGCACAAAATATTTACATAGTTTTGTACTTAAGTAAGCAATCTATTTTAATTACTCTTTTTTACAAATTCTTCGGCAATTATTTTTGCAAGCAGCAGCAGTGTAATATTTAACTGGGTAGTTACAGCATTATGCTGCATTGAATTTTTTGACCACTAAGTAGTAGGTACGCAAATGTATATTTTATGACACACGAACAGTAAACGAAATTATTAACTTTAGTAAAAACAACTTGTAGGTACACATTATTGATCAGTTGGTCTCATTATTTCTTTTGTCTTAAAATGAAACCTGTCCCTTGTTAAGGCGCTGCCCATAGCGAACACTCTGTAAACGACTAGTTTTACGTCGCATAGTGAGCCGTATCTGTTTATGCCACAAGCTAGAAAAAAATACAGTGTATAGTCAAATGTTTAAAGTAAAGACTTTAGCAAAAACAATTTACAAAAGGGGTCTAGAACTAAGAAAAAAAAAATGGTCAATATGACCATGAAAAAAAATTTTTCGTCTCGAAATTCTCAATTTTTTCAGCGGTAACCATTACATTTTTTTTTACCTTAACAGAGGAAATTTCATATACTAAAGACATATCTAATTTGTTTTTAACTCAGACCTGTAACTTTTCCAATATTAAGTTAAAACTGCAAAATTTCTCACATTTTTGCTTACAATTTGCCCCCGCGCGCAGCTGCTTCACCCCCGCGACTACCTTTGCTACATAGAGCTTGGGTACAGCGCCTTAATCATCCATTTATAGTTGATAACTCGACCTCATTAGTTTACATCGAGAAGTTACCGCCTACACTACACAACCGATCACTTGAAAGAAACCATAACAGTTTTCAACAAACAAGGTTCAAGGCGAGAAGAACTACTAAGTATGTCACCATACTTAGTGTATTACTAGTATTTTACAAAAAAAACAACATAAAGTTTAAATACAAATGTAATAAAGCTAAAGAGTTTGTTTTCTTGGTTGTAAGCGCAAATCACAGGAACTACTAGTTCGAATTAAAAAAATATTGACTTGTCGAGAAAGGCTATGTAAATCACGTTACGACCGAGTAGCAGGGAACAGCTATAATCAACACAATCCATTTTCCAGTTAATAACCATTTTAAAACTACGTATCTAATCAAGAACAATACTAATTAAGAAACCCAAGACGATTCTTTATAAGAATTTCCTTTCATGAACGTTTTTACGGTTATCTAAAAATTTCACCCTTGATCATAATTGTTACGCTGTGGGTTCGGTTACGCGAGACAAATCGGAAAACGAGTGTGCAGTCAATCAAGCGATATAATTCCATTGTACTTACATGAGGAATCGGTTTTCTGCTATGATCTAAATGCATTCCACCCACTTCAACCACACCCGGAAGCAGAGGACGTACACCATTCATACTGTGGAACGTATTCACTAAATGCAAGCTGACATTCTTCGCGAATTCTTGCAAATCGGGAATCCTCCTTCCAAAACGCTTCTCGATAATCGCCTTCTCTTTCATTTGTATCGCGTATTGATACCAGATCTTATAGTACGCGTTCATCACTGCATTCTCCAGTCTTTGGAAGAAGGTCATCTTGGACGTGTACTCGGAACTCACAATCGGCACGTAAGATGGGTTATCTGTGACACCAATCCGGTCTGGACTCCATTGCATCATAGCACTGGATGACAGCGCTATGTAAGGCGCTTTCAACCCATAAACATGCATCAGACCGAGCATGCAGTCACTATTAAAATTTTCTACCAAAAGAACATCGTAACTTTTCTTCAAAACATCAGCTAAAGGGTTAAAATCGACAAGTTTGGAGCATACACCTGTAGCCAGGTCAGCCAGCGGTTGAAACTCCGTAATTTGCTTCAAAATTTTCTCAATGCCCAGCACTTTGAGAACCTTGCTCGGACTATCAAAGTACGCTAAATCAATGGTTTCCAGCCCAAGTGCGGCAATACCTTCTAGGCTGACGATGGTGTAATTAGCTGGTGGATCTTTGATGGGGAAGAAAGAAACGACGGTAACATCATGTCCTCTCTCTGCTAGTGTTTTCAATAATGGATCGAAAACCATCTGATGGCTTTTCCCTGTGTGGGGGAAGAGGCCGAGAATTCGCGCGGATTGTACATTGTGGACGGCGAAGATCGCGAGTACTATAGAGAGAGTCCGCATGTTAGCGAGCGACGTACACTGCGCGGCGGCTCAGTTGTTACTGCTCGTCACTGCCCGTTCTGTTGACACGAAAGGCGGTCAGCGTATTTTCAGATCGTGTGATATACGATGGTTTACGTAGTAAACGGTGCATCGTTAGAGATAGCAGTGTGTTTGGAAAGGACAAGGTTAATAATGCTACCGTTGTTAAATATGCAATCGATATGTTTTGAATGAAGACAGTCGAAGAAAGCTGTTTTAACCTTGAGAATTTTGTGCTAGTTACTATTAGCACAGAATATATAATAGTACCTAAAGGCACAGAAGGCTTACTCCCAAAAAGAAAACAAACAAATGTTAAATCTAATGCACGAAAGAATAGAGTCCATTTTTACTTGCACCCGCATCACCCACCTACTTTTATAATAGCCTAAACTTCCCGTCCGCAAGCAAAAATGAACTGAATAGTGACGCGCGAGAGTTCATTTTAGTTTATCTGACGCCAACGACATTAAAAGGTTACTGTCGGTCAAGCTCAATAGGGTTGCGACTCGCGAGTTTGGGCACAGTAAGGTAGGAATACGTATTTTATGCATTGTTTAAGAGAGTGATATATATACGTATTTATGTTAGTTAATAATGTAATAACTAACATAAATACGTATATATATCACTCCTCATTACCTCCTTATCAAGGAATTTTGTTTTTATCATCAGCCTATATCTTTTTCTGTTTCGTCATCGATTACTTCATATTCATATCGATTGGTAGCACAGAATGTTAACAGTAGGTACCTACGGCACCTTACGTGAGGAATAATATATACAGCTTGACATAAAACTGTAGAAAACCGGATGTCGCCACTGTCTTCGCACTACCAGCACTTTGAATGATTTTATTTTATTTATTTTTTCACTTATTACGTTAGTTTTATGGCACAATAATAAATCTAACAAACCTGCGGTCTTTGTTTACATCAAATATCAAAGATTTTAAAACGCTGTCAGAAATAAAAATTTTAGTTCCGTTTCAATCCGTTCTGGCCAAGCTGTAGTCATAACTTTAAAGATCGATTGTTATTGTTTACGGCAAAATAGGTAAATAGTCCTTATCATTTTCATTTCATTCATTTCATTGTCACAGGCCCCGTGTTGCGTGTCTTTGTAGGTAAGTAGGTAAAAAAGTCGCGAAGAGAATTACGATCGCTAACCTTGAATGCGCAGTGTAGCCATTTTCTGAGTTTGAACGTGTCTAAACAATAAAGTAAACATCTTTCTACTTTCTACCGATCATAATTCGACCTACCCGTATTCAGCTTAGGTGAGTGAGAGTGATGTCAGGTTTGATAATCGTCTATTTTATTTATCTTGGTCGTCTTGTAGGCCAAAGTAACCTACCTAATCATGCTTAACTGATCATGATTACTAGCCGGTACTTGAATGACATTAATAAGCACGCCACAAGCAGGTAGATAGTTTTTTGATCATTATTAAATATGTACTACATAGATAAATATTCACTTTTTTTCTTACCTTTCGAAATCACGCGATAGTGTGTGAAACGTGAGGCTCCTATCACTGTCATTATTTAAACAACCAAACGTTATGCAGTATTTTTTTTTCCTCATCATATACAGGGTGAATTTTTCAACTGGGCGTGGATGGCTATCTCCGAAACTATGAGGAATATCGAAAAACGTTGAAAGGAGTCTCGAGGCCGATTTTGACGAAAAATAAAACTGCATTATTAGATTTTCGAAAAATCGATAATCCTGGCCAGGAATCGAACCCGCTGATTTTGGAAAAAAAAATCACACCCTGTATTATTACACCATTTGATAGTGTTGCTAACAAGGATCAAATTCTGGGAAGTAACCATATACGACAAACTTAAGGGAATAGTTATTTTTTTATAAAATTGCGTTTTTCTATGTCACTTTACTCATAATGAGCCATATTCATTCAAAATTATAAAATTTAATTGTTTTCAATGTTAAACTGGATTTGACGTCTCAATAAACCCACTGCATTCAGCAACAATAAATTCTTGAGTTGAATAAAAAATAGCAATGTTTCAAAGAAGAAACGGTTAACTTATGTTTCGAATTAAGTCATTGCTTTGAAGATTGATCAGTTTTTTTGTTAATTATACATTTTCCTTAAGTTTGCCGTTTATGATTACTTCACAGAATTTTATCCTTACCAGCAACACTATCAATTGGTGTAATAATACAGGGTGTGATTTTTTTTCCAAAATCAGCGGGTTCGATTCCTGGCTAAGATGATTGATTTTTCTAAAATCCAATGATGCAGTTTTAGTTTTCGTCAAAATCGGCCTCGAGACTCCTTTCAACGTTTTTTGATATTCCTCATAGTTTCGGAAATAGCCATCCACGCCCAGTTGAAAAATTCACCCTGTATATATTTTTTTTAACTCATGCGTAAATTCAACCAAACACCAAACTTAAATATTAAATAAGTAAGCGCGTGCGTAGTGGGCGGCGCGCGGCAACCGACTAAATGTCCACTCCGAAGTGGTCACCGCCAATGCTTGCAGTTTTATACCTACACTGCGGAGTGAGCCAGGCCTGCTATTAGGTAATTCATGTTATTATTTTAAATAAACATGAGGTAAACACGTGTGCCCTGTTTTTTTTATAATGACCGAATAATTTTGGCATATTGCTCTAAATTCTTTGCTGATATTCTAATTCTATTATTCTTCGTTCTACTTTTATTTTATACTAGTGTTTGCCCGCGGCTTCGCTTGCGTTATTTTAGAATTTGAGAAACAATACGGATCGTGTGGCGCCATCTGGAATATGAACGTAATTGTTTTCTCGGCAACAGCTCTCTTCTGTTATTCGGGATGTAAGATACCTTATATCCGTGTCTATACTCCTGACAACGTATATGCTAAATATTGGGACGATCGATTCAGTAGGTAGTAATGCGTGAAAAGGTAAAAAACGAACATAATTGCATTTTTATTATTAGTTTAGATCAATAATGTTATATCTAGGTACATAGTTTGCATAGGAAACGTCCTTATTTGAGCGACATTAATTTCAAAGAACCGTGTTTATTTAAACATTAGACTATCATTTTTGGGTCGATTTACAGTATCGCTGCAAATTGAACGTACAGACGCCAGCACATCAAGCTACCACAATCTGTCAGATTTCTTTAATAAAATTTCAACCTTATCACAAGAGTAGAAGGTTAAGGTTTGAATGGTAAAATCTGACAGATTCGGGTAGGTTGACCTGCTGGCGTCTGTACGACAGTATTGCTCTTCTCCCTTTAGCATACCGCGTGATACCTAAAAACTAACTAATTATCTGACTCGATGAGTACCTACAACTTGTCGTCGTTTAAAACAGCATCTATGCACTGGTTTGAGCATCAATTCAAAACATAAATAAACACAAATTATAGAAACCCTGATTTTTTCTAATAATTAAAATTCCACACCTCGAAACAATTACAATTAAAAAAAAAAATATCCAACTTACTACCTACAATTTAAATCGGTGTAGATTTATATCCTAGAGAAGTATTGAAAAAAAATAGTAATTATTTTAAATCGCGAATAATATTGAAACAAAAGTATGCACATTTTTTTTTAATTATTTAAAACTCTCAGGACAAATAAAAAAAAACTCAAAAAGAGAAAAAAAAACTGCGAGATTTGATCCAGAGACCCTTTGCACGAAAGTCAAGCAGGTTACCGACCGGACTGGCTAGTACGCTGACAATGACTTTCAAATAGCGGTTCTTGTACAAATGTCAACAATGACTGAAAATCAACATATTATAAAATTGCTAATCCCCCAAGGGAAATAGCGTAATTATACATATCCTATTAATAGAACAGCAGTTTAAGGAATATTTGAGGAAAAATTGACTAAATAATATCCAGTGGTTTAGCTTCCAACTATCAACAAACATCTAAAAACAACAAAATTCAAAATTGCTTATCTCCCAGGAAAAATAGCGTAATAATACATAGCATATAAACAGAAGCATATTATTAGGAATATTTGAGAAAAATTTGATCGACAACTTTACAGTAGTTTCGGAGATAGATCAAATCAAAAAAACATAAAAAATTTCGAAAAAAAAATAAAAGTTGATCTGGCATCAGAATCGACCCCTTATCTCGAAAAAAATACAAAAAGAAAAAAATATTCAATGTACAGGAATGACATCTCTACGATTTTATTATATGTAAAGATTACAAAATATCTTCTAGGTACTTATTATAAGTTTGAACACTGTTTACCTCGACACATTCTAATAAATATTTACTTAATTGAAATAATTATGCGTTCAAAGTAATAAATCACGATAGAAGACACTCTTGGAAGCATAAACAACCTACTTGTTAAAGGCTTATTCAGACCTGAGCGATATTCGCTGCCGCTGTGGGTAGAGGTACATACCGCGCGGGTTTCGCTCAGGTATTTAGTATCAAGTACCGTGACTAGAGCGACCTGAGCGATATTCGCTGCCGCTGTGTGTAGAGGTACATACATACCGCGCGTTATTCTACCCACAAGAATAGCGAAATCCGTTTTGGTGTGAACAGTAATATTACCGCATACCCGCTGGGTTTTCTCTGACGCAGACGGTAGCGAATACCGCTTAGGTCTGAATAGGCCTTAATAAAGATAGATAGGCATAATATTGTAATTATCATCAATTTATCAGGAAGTGAAGGGCGTGAAAGATGAGTGACACTTTTAATGACGTCAAACTGATAATGGGTACCCCTCTCAACTTATAACAAAATGTAAAACCTGAGCAAGCATCCGTTTGCTTGTTTGAAATATTTTAGTAATATAATAGGTAGTAGGAAATATAATAGGTTTGTAATGAGTACCTAGTAAGTTGAACAATCGAATTGGCCAGCTGTTGCATTAGGTGTCGCTGGTTCGATTCTCGCAAAAAACAAACATTTGTATGGCCAATAGGTAGTTACAGCCTACAGGTACCTACACCTGCCTACCTAGGTAAATGTTGTAGCGAATATTGGACTGCTGCAACTGCTGTAAGTATATTTATTTTATCTACTAATTCTAGATAATGACTCTCGGACACTATGATAACATTTGTCGGCCTCTATTTTAACTGTTTCTTTACTAGTTAGTTCAAAGTCATGGTTGAGTAATAAGGTCAGTTATAGGGTCATCCGGTTCTTTAGACTAATAAAAGGGTTACCGAGGACTTCAGATCGTTTCGGTTTCGGTTTACGCAGGTTAAAATTAATGGAAATGGGATTGATTCTACACCCAGCATCTTTGCTTCTGGGCTAGATAGACGCCAAATGCCATAATACCTATGTAATAGGCTAGTTGCCTAAATTAAAATAATTAGTTATTTAGAGTAATTAGTCCGTCTTTTAGATTATTCAAAAATAAGGGACACGTATTTCTTTATTTGTAAATAAGACCAAAAATGACAAAGATATAGCCTATTAAAGTTACGTGTGAAGTCACGATGCGTGGCATTTTTCGCGCAGAGTGACGTCACAGGTAACTCAAATAGGCAATCTTTGTTCTTTTTTGTTTAATCGAAAAAAGAAAAAATACGTGTCCAATATTTTTTTATAATCTAAAATACGGACTAAATAGAATGTAATTATTTTGACCCTGGAAACTACCCTATTACTTAGTAGGTTTCCGTCAGTAATGTTAAATTAAGAGGCACAGAACCGAGAGATATGGCGGAAAAAGGGGGAGGCCTATACCCAGCAGTGGGTGATTCCGGGCTGATATGATGATGATGATGATGAATGTTAAATTAGGATATCGCAAGTAGTAGCTCCTTGAAAAAATATCTGTAAATAAGAGACCTTCAATGTAATTTGAAAACATCTAAGTTTGTAGGACATTTGCATACAAAATACCAGTCAATGAAGAGAAGTTATCTGTAATGTCCTTTGTATTGAAGGTTATCTTGCTCGACCCTGGCTACTGGCGTTTCTGGAATGCTTCTCTGACCAGATAATGAGGAGTAAAACAAAGGCATCTTCTACAAAACCTCTCGTGGGAATAAATTCCATCAGTATGAACAAAAAAAAAAAATATACTGATGGGTTCGATCAATTTCTCGTTTTGTATGAAAAAGCAAATTTTTTTTTGCGAATTTCAAAAATTCTTAGAATAAACATTGTTCAGCCATCAACCAGTAGTTCCTGAGGTAAGCGTGTTCAGCCGAATAAACTGTTCAGTAACATAATATTTGTAATGTAGGGTATAAAGTAAACTTACACATTGTATTGTTAGTATTCTACGGGTATGAGCAGTGGTGGCCCAGGGTTTTTGGTCGTGGGTTCGAACCCCGCCAGGCGCATTACTTTGTGTTATTTATTTCATCACCACTGCTCTCAACACGGTGAAGGCCGTGGTGAAGGAAAACATCGTGAGGAAACCGGCATAATATGTTCTAGAACCAAAAAAACGAAGACGTGACATCTGCTAACCCGCACTGGGCTCGAGCGGTGGATTATGGCCCACTCCCTCTCACAAGAGAGGAAGCCCAGGAGAAGAGAGGAGGCCTGTGTCCCAGCAGTGGGAGGATTGTGGGCTGATGATGATTCTACGGGTTATCGGCCACCTACACAATTATTTACGCCGGAACGTAAGTTATCATAGAATAGAATACACTAGAACGATCACATACATTCACTGTAAACATTAACTTTCCGTTCCCGATAAATTAGCTAAAGGACGTGAACAAAAACTAGTTTTCTTTCTAATCTCTGAAATATTCATGACATTTTCAGGATGGCTATCAATAGTAACAGTAGGTCAAGATCATGTATATGCCTCATTTTCAACGTTTTACTAATTTAAATGATCGCCATTTTAAATGTATTTCATGTTGTAATTTTAAACACTCAATAACCCAGTTTGATACACCCCGCTCCAATTTTCCAAAGTCGAGACTCCACCAAAGCTGTGCGAGTCGAAACGTGTTTTAAGCGGCCAATAGAATTGAGACTCCACCAGTGCGAGTCGAAACGTGTTTTAAGCGGCCAATAGAATTGAGACTCCACCAAAGCTGTGCGAGTCGAAACGTGTTTTAAGCGGCCAATAGAATTGCGTTATTGACACAGCTCCACTCCGGCAACGCAATTCTATTGGTTGTTCGAGGCACATCTCGACTCGCACAGCTTTGGTGGAGTCTCGGCCTAAAACAAGAACAATATTCATTTGACGGATATTGTGCTGACCGTATGCCATCTAGCCAATAACGATAAGTTGTGACAGTTGTAATGTGTACGAACCTCTATGGATTTGTATTCCATCGAATCTTGCGTGTGAGTGCATCGAACCTGTGCTAGCACCCGATCTCTCAATCACTGCGCCAACCTTACAGTCATTCTATTATTATTCTATAACTACATAAGTATTTATAATCGATTGTAAATTAATCCAATTATCATGCGTTTAAATTCTACACGTGTCTTACAGACATTTTGCTATTTTCTAATGTGTTATGTAACACTATTAATTGTCGTATTGAATTTGAGATTTCATATTTTCAAGAATCCTTTTAGCACAAACACAAAGCAAGAATCATGATTGAGGCATAGGTAGTTAACTAATTATTGTAATTGTTTTTGTTACATGTATGACTAGCTGTTGCCAGCGGCTTCACCCGCTATAACTTCAAAATTATCCCACGGGAACATAAAATCGGGATAAAAACTATTCTATGTGTTAATCCAGGTTATAAACTATCTGTGTACCAAATTTTAGCCTAATCCGTTCAGTGGTTTTTGCGTGAAAGAGTAACAAACATCCATACATCCATACTTACAAACTTTCGCCTAAAAAATAGTAGTAGGATTATTTTGAATTGAGGAGCTCGTGGCTAAATAATTACAGCCGCACAGGCCGATCTTTCAGGTTAAGCCGGGCTTGCCGTGTTTGGTCTGTGGATGGGTGACCATCTGTCATGGCGAGTTTTCTCGGTGCCTCGGAAAGCACGTAAAGCCGCTGGTCCCGGCTGTCATTTGTAGATCCTTGACAGTCGTTACTGTTAGTCAGAAGCTCCAAAGTCTGACATTCAGTCTTACCATGGAGTATCGTATAACCCAGTTACTGGGTTGTGGAGGTCCGACAGGCAGTCGCTCCATGTAAAATACTGATATTCAGCTGCATCTGGTTCGACTGGAAGCCGACCCTCTGTGCTGCTACTGAGAAATTTCCAATGGAAAAATTCAAAACACCATGCCTAACTTGAGAATCAAACTTAAGGATCGCAGTAAGCGAGTCTGTAACGTTTGACCAACATTCGTTTGGTCCATGAAATGGCACCCTTGCAACCTATCGATCAACTTTGTATATCTAGGCAGTGCCAGTGAGTGAAGGGATTATGTTAGTACTTACTTTCGGTATCGAATTCCTGCTGTGGTTCAGAAACATCCCTCCTACTTCAACAACACCTGGTAACAATGGACGGACGCCATTTAAACTGTGGTGCGCGTTCAAGAAAAGTAAGCTCACATTCTTCGCCAAGTCCTGGAGATCAGGTATCTTCCTCCCAAACCTCTTCTCTATAATATCTTGTTCTTTCATCTGCACCCCGTATCTGTACCAGATCTTGTAAACAACGTTCATCACAGCATTTTCCAATCTTTGAAGAAAAGTCATTTTATCTGAGAACCCACAGCTCAAAGTTGGTACAAAGGACGGGTTATCAGTTACTCCCATCCGATCTGGGCTCCATTCCATAATAGTGACAGCAGACAACGATATGAACGGCGCTTTCAACCCATATACATGCATAAGACCAAGCATGCAGTCACTGTTGAAATTCTCTACCAGAACAACATCATAACTTCTCTTTAAGGCATCCGCTAGAGGTTTGAAGTTCACAAGTTTGGAGCAAATGCCAATACCTAATTCAGCTAGTGGTGGAAACTCCATAAGGTGCGTAACGATTCTGTCAATGCCCAACAATCTGAGGATCCAGCTCGGATTGTTAATATCCTGTATGTTCCAAGTTTCTACTGCTGGTGGAGCTACGCTTTCGAAGCTAACGATGGTGTAATTCGCTGGTGGATCTTTGACGGGGAAGAATGAAGCAACAGTCACATCATGTCCTCTTTCTGCCAAGGTTCTCAGTAACGGATCGAACACCATTTGGTGACTCTTGCCGCTGTAAGGAAAGAGACCGAGAATTCGAGCTGTTTGAGCATTGTAAACGGCGAAAATCGCGAGTATTATTTTAAAGAGAGTCCGCATGATGGATCAGAGATCAACACTGTAACGTGGATTAAACGAAACTGCTCTAAGAGTCATACTTTCAGTTAATAATAGCCTAACAAATGAATTAAATCACGAATATTACCAATTATTTCCGTATATAAATAACTTTGTAGTTCTGTAATATTTGAGATCCCGATTTTTTTACAGATCCAACTTTCTTGTCATTCACGTTTCATAATAAGTCCCTTTATTGTAAGTTTTGGAGCCATGGGAACTTATGCCACCGAGAGCAGGCGCAGCGAGCTCAATAATTTTAGCATGTTGTGTTGTGTTGAACATGAATTGCTGAAAAACGTATTGTAATGGCAGCTGGGATTAACGGAAAGCTCGGGGAACTTGGGTTTTAATATGTTCATCCATCCAGGAATGGATCTAGGCAATTTATGCGCACCTTAACTTTGAACATCAATACGTGCGGCTGTTTTTATGCGGAAAGTTGCATGTGTAGCAGATCAGTTAAGGTGATAATAACGGATTAAGTATTGCTCAGTAAAGTTATGATAAACAGTGAAAGAACACTTTTCTTTCACTTTTTAATTATTTTCCAATCTATCATAATTTAAATTCTTATCTTTATTTATTTAATAAACGAAATATCTAAGTTTTTCTATCATAACTAAATTTTAATCTTTATTAAATAAATACGAAGATTAGAATTTAGATAAGTATGATATATTGGAACCAAACGGGCTTATTTCATTTTAATTTTAGTTAGGTAGGTAAAGGTATTAGGAAAAGTGATTTAGCAAATAATCTCACACCCCTGCCATAAAGCCGAAGAGGACACAATAATAATAACAATAATTTTGACAACAATTTGAGCCACTACGTTGCAGGAAGTTCTCGCTAAATCTTTCTCTCAATTCGAGCTTTAAATTCATATTTTTTGGAACAAAGTTCCTTATCGCGCGTTGTGAAAGGGGGTTAGACGGAAAAAATTCTTACGAAAAATTGTCACGACACTTTTTTGCCTCGCCCCGCACCTCGCGCCTGCACCCCGCGCCCCGTACCCCTCACTCAACCCCCGTTTCTCGTGACTCTTGTCGTATTGCGGCGTGCACATGTTTCTCTCTCTCTCTCTCTCTAATAGAAATCAAGCCAGATATTTTCGTTTCGTCTTTCTATTTCGCATTGAACAGAATGGTGTTGCGACGATTATTTTTGTTAACTTCGTTCCATCCGGGTGTCCCTTGACACCTCTCAAGTTTTTTTTCTATACATTGTAGTCATCCAAAAGTTGCGACTGACTGGAACTAAACATAAGTCGCACAATAAATAGGTACCTAGAACCTCTATGGTTTGACCTAGATCTGATCGCAGAACCTAAGTAGCTAAGGGCCATGACTCAGCCACCTCGACCTAGACCAAGAAATGGAACTAGATAGGTGCCTAGGTAGCGGTTAAATAGGAAATAGTGTTCTAATCGATATTATGTTTCGCTCGGGTATGAAATTATATTATATAAAGCTCGTTATATATATATTTTTGCTTGAAATGTCTTGTGGCAGGGCCTATACCAGGCCGTGTTTTTTTTAATGTTGGTACACTTGGAATTTGTCTTGTATCGTGGTTGGCACCAATTGATTTTTTTACTTGTATTAATCATCAAATTATAGTCCTCCTTCCCAGGGCGGGTTGAGAGGGACTATTAGAGCCGTACTGACTATATAGAATCCACGATAATCTTTCAATAGCCCTTTATGTTCCAGTGTCATAGTTCCGCGACCAGCGTTGCCTAATCTTGCTCAACCATCCAAAGACTGCAGACCTCGGCAAGAGTTGCTACCACCAGATGTAACGACATCACTTCAATTCCACAGAAACGATAAAAAAAAATGTTATAGAAGGCAAACAAAACTATAGAGAAGATACCTGAATATTTCTAAAAGTAATGAAATACTTACCCACTATTATAAGATTACCACACTATCTAGAATTAACAAGAAATCTACAATTTCTAATGACTCAACTTTCACTTTCATTGAGGAAGGAAAATGCGCTCTTACTCATAAAATATAGAAATCTGTGTTAGCTGGCAAAAACTTGCAAAGGCATTTCTAGGTACGATTAGAATAAAGGTCGATTTAGACGCTGCAAGAAATTGCATGCGAGCTTACATGCAAGTTTGACGAAATTTGCGAGATTACTTGCATCGTCTAAATGAGACTTTAGAAAAATGAGCAAGTAAGTAGTGAAATACATAGCGCAGCTTTCAAATAATTGGGCTGCAAAACCCAAGGTATTGTTTCTAAGAAAAATACACAAAGAATTGGTAGTTTATGAGGACTTATTAAACATACTAATTTGAATCATGTAGGTAAGTAACGCATACCTGGTTCTATAACAAGGACATTCAATTATTATTAGAGGAAGAACAAGCGCGGAAAATAGGGGTGTGCCAACAGTGCCCAGGCACCCAGTGCGCAGACCCTGAAGGGTCGCAGAAATGGCCAGACCAGGACCCGAAATGGGCAAGACCACGTCGCAGATAAAGAAATTCGCACTGGGCCCATAAAAGGCGAGTTACGGCACTGCTCTGGATAGAACTTTGGTAACGATGGAAAGTTAAAATTAAAGGTATTACTTACATGAGGTATAGGCTGCTTGCTACCACGTTCGATATGCATCCCTCCAACTTCAACAACGCCTGGCAAAAGAGGTCTCACTCCATTCAAACTGTGGAACGTATTAACCAGCATCATGCTCACATTTCTTGCCAACACGTCTAGATCAGGTATCTTTCTATTGAATCTTCTCTCAATTATCAACCGTTCTTTAACCTGTATTGAGTACCTGAACCACAGCTTAAAATATAAGTACATAGCCGTATTTTCCAATCTTTCAGTAAAGGATGTAAGTAGACTGGTTTCAGATGTTATTGTGGGGACGTAAGAAGGGTTGTCCGTCAACCCAACCCGGTGAGAGGACCATTGAAACATTGGACAGGATACCAAAGAAATCACAGGCGCTGTTATCCCGTAAACTTGAAGCAGACCAAGCACACAATCACTGTTGAAGTTTTCCACTAAAACAACATCGTAATTGTTCTTCAATACTTCAGCCAAAGGCGCGTACATCACAAGTCCGGAACAAATATTCAAAGCCATGTCGCTGAGCGGTTGAAAAGCGAAAATCTGAGTCACGAAATTGTTCAAACCCAAACTTTTGAATATCCACTTATTGGATTTTTCAAACACTTGTAAATTAATCGCTTCTCTTCGTATTTGAGCTAAGTCTCGGAGGTCCACATCTGTATAGTTCGCTGGTGGATACATCAGAGGGAAGAAGGATGCTACGGTTACTTGGTGTCTATTTGCTAGCTGTTTCAGTAATGGTTCAAAGACCAAGAAGTGACTCCTCCCACCGTGAGGGAAGAGAGCAAGAATGTTCGCTGCCTGAACATTTTGTATCGCGATAATTGAAAATAATATTCCGACTATTCCGAGTAAACGCATTTTGCGGGACTTCTGATTTACTCTGACTTTCGAAGAATACTGTCTTGTTTTCTGATACGGAGTAATATCTATACTAGGTACTCGTTTTAACGCGACCCTGTAACCGGTATTTCTCTTGTTCTAAATCATAAGTAGGTGAGTGAACGTATTTATGTTTGTTTTTATTGTGTATCAAATGCAATCTTCAACTTTTACTACTCAAATAAAATATTATTTTATGGCCAAGATTAATGTTTTTATTGATAAATCGATTGACAACCTTGCGAAGCTAAATATCGTAGTAGCGTCAAGAATTTAGATAATGTGTTCTAAATTGACCTTTTGCACTCCACACCAATACAGATTTGAAAAGTAAGTACTTAACACGTTCTGTCTCCTGAGGTCTGGTCTGGTCCTGACTACACGCCTTTCTTTTATGTTTTTGAGTGGAATAATAATTATGCTTCCTCCCCCCACACCTTCCATTACCCTGCTCAGGGTAGTAGACGCAACAGCTACTGTCTTAAAAGACTATTAGTATTGATAATCCTAGGGTACACTGCTGGTGAGAAATTCTAAGGGCTCCAACATAAATCTGAAACTGATCTGTTGTCACCAAGTGTGACGGCACATCGCAGAAATGCACGATGCGAATCAGTCATCGTTGTTTTTGCATTGCATTCGTGCGACATCGCAAACATTTGCGATGCGATGTGAATTCGCGGTTTTGTGCGGAAATGGAACCCACAGACGGCAGTCACGCTTGAGACCAGTACCCTTAGCACCAATTTTCACTCTTTTACTTTACAGTATTTACAGCGTTTCTTGTATGGAAAAATAGAACAGCGCCTCTGGTGTGCGAAGCAGGAACTAATTTTTTCCTCAAAAATTGTCAATTTGAAATTATTGTCAAAGTACCAGTTTACTTAACGTCTCAAATACTGAAAATTCGTGCTAAGGTGACGAACTTATATTTATCTAAAAGGTAGCCCTATACTTATACCTACTATATTGATGTATGTACCTATTTATGTTGTTGATCAAGATGGGAACTAAGTACTTTATTTTTCCAAGACGTTATCTAAATTCATTGAACTTTTATCGATGCGTTAACTGTTTATTACAACGATTGCAGTCCTATAAATACGTAAAGTAGATTTTTTCTGAAAATAAGGCTAACCGGGTGTATATGTAGTTAGGCCTAAGTCAGTCAATTTTCTGGAAAAAATACTTATTTACACCCCCTGATATGGGTATCAAATGAAAGGGTTTGCTGTCAGATAAATAAAAAAAATAGTCACGTGTCTTAAATCCAACATGGTGGACATCAAAGATGGCAGATTAGCTATTTGAAATGCACCCCTATGATATGGGTATTAAACGAAAGGGTTTGCTGTCAGGAATATGATAAAAAAAGATGATAAAAAATAAAAGATTAAAAAAATCTAAAAACCCACGTTTTCACCTAAAAATAAGAAAATAACCCTATGGGGCTGAGAGAGGGGAAACTCAAAACGTGGGGGCGTATCTTTGCAAGTTACACCCACGATCTATACGTGACATGTAAATAGGTAAATTATATACGCCCCCACGTTTTGAGTGGCCTCTCTCAGCCCCGTAGGGTTAATTTCTTACATGATATACCTACATACATTAAAAAATGTTAACTAAAATAATTAAATTAGCCTGTGGACAAGTGCAGAGCAATCAAAAGCGGCGGCAATAAGTATCTTCTTCAAAATTACTACTGACGCGTTACGGCTAGATGGACTTAGATCAAGGGTTAATCAGTGTAAGGTCTCCTAACATTACTATAGGACTCTATTATAACAGCGTTATAGTAGCAGTGGCCGCAAGGGGAAAAATGCAAGAAAAAATAAAAGACAGCCATTTTGAATTCTAACGCCTGATGAAATCTTCATACCTTAGTTTTCATCCAGTGATTGGCTATTTTTTTATTGGGCTGTGCTTACATTTATGACAGGGCCCCCTTAAGCGCATTTCACACAGAGAGCGGGCGCGGGTCGGGCGCGTTTCGGGGCGGGAGTACGGCGGGTCTAGTTCTTTGTATTTAAATGGAAGACTTCATACTGCGCGAAACGAAACGCGCCCGACCCGCGCCCGCTCTCTGTGTGAAATGCGCTTTAGAGGGACAAAGCCTGCCGGGGTCGCGTGACTAACGAATAACCGTGGCCCCAGAATGTAAAGGGCTGTTGAAGGACTCCATGGACTTTAGTCAATACAAGTCTGACAGTCCCTTCTGGCCTTTCCTGGGAGTAGCAGGACTCATTTGATGATTTTACCACCATTTTACCACGTTAAAAAAATCGTGTTTACATTTGCAAAATTACACTAAAATCCTAGTGAGATAAAGACTATCAAGATCTACTTATGTCTGGGGGATTTTTAAAACTGCATAAATTAATAATGCAATGTAGAATTTTGCCTTGAATCCAATATTTATATTCCTTATCTAGTTCAGATTTGGAGCAGCTCTTTCTGGTATTTTAGATAATCTGTGGATTAAATTGATAAGTGATATACGTGTTATGTCTGGCTGATTGTAACTACATAGATTCCTGTTTCTTTCCTTTTTTGTGGTTAATGACCCTGACTGCTATGCCCGGGTCGTGGTTTCGATTCCCACCCAGGACAAATGTTTGTGTGATGAGCACGATCATTAATTTCTTCTGCCTCTGGGTGTAATTTATCTATAACATGTATGTAGTGTATTTAGAAATATATATAAGTAATATAAGTATGTTTATCAGTTATCTAGTACCCATAACACGCTCTGCTTAGCTTGGGACTAGGTGGTGTCCGTTTCGACCGCGCGGCCATGACGTTTTTTTTTAAATAAAAACCATTCCAAGTTTTTGTACCTAACAATAATTGTAAAAGTCGATTCCCAAAAACCATAAATTTGTCAAAGCAATGGTTTAAAAGTTATAAGGGTTTGAACGTGGCCGCGCCATCGAAACGATCCGAACCACGCGGCCATGGAGATCTTTAAAACTAAGAGTCGCAGAAACCTGAAATTTTGGGAAATAGTAGATTGAATTTGTAAATCAAATGTTAAAATATATAAAAAAAAAACGGCGTTTGTATTTTAGGAATTGTAAGGATAAATCTGTGACAAAAACATTATCACCGATATCTCGCTGAAAAAGCATCAAAGACGTCTGAAGTTTTTTGTAAAACACAGATTTGCATTTGTCAAAACTGGTAAAAATACACCAAAAAATCCTAGGTTTATCTAGAGCCGCTAGTCATCTATATAATCAAATTAAAAGAAAAACGTAATGCAATAATGTTTAATTATCAAAATACTGAAGTCTCAACTATACAACATTCCTTGTTCTTCGGACACACGATACAACCGCGGCTAACAATAAATTAATTATGACTTATTGGAACGAGTGACTATACATTGGCGATGCTTCATGCCGCTATCAGCACGACGATCATTCTGGAACAAATAGAAATTGAGTTTGTAATTTAAACTTTAGTACCTTCACATAGAATTTAAAATTACATTTGGGTCAGGGTGAAGTTTTACTAAAGGTGTCGTGCAGGAATTGACCAATCAGTTATGATTGGTCAATTCGCAGTCTACAAAATAATTAAAGAAATATTTTTTTTTTTGCAACTTATGTAATAACAACACAATACCCTTTGATGCACAAATATTACCATAATTTAACAAGTTCATTACCTATCTTTTTTCATTTTTCTACAATTCACTTTACTAAACACCACCTATGTCGAAACGATTACTTTGCATAAGAATAAATTATTTTAAAGTGTTTCTATTGTTTTCATGTAGACAACAGTTTGTGCGCAGTTTTCTTACAATTACTGAGGCAATATTCTTAACGATTTACTTCACAAATCACAATGTCATTGCTGATTCTTCTATTATTCATTCACGAAGTGCTATGTGGCCGTTTAAGAACATTTGGTAAGGAAAAACTTTGAGATCATTTACACAGATGATCTATAATTATTATGGTAACGCTTTTCAAATCAAATCATTTATTTGCTTTAAACATGGTATACAATGGTGTAAAATAAATATAGTTTGAGTTCAAGCATGTTTAGCTCATGCAAAATTTTAACAGAATGTGAGAGTGTTGCAATTTTTTTGCATATTTAGTGGCTTTATGCATAACTCTGTGCTGGATTCAGTTGTAGGCAGGCGGGGCACTTGCCCCGTGCGCTAGCTTCCGAGGGGCCCAAAATCATAGACATGATTATTTGCTTGCAAAAAAAAAAATGTCTGCTGTTGCATTTTTTTTTAAATAAAACATTGCGTGTAATCACTCCCTCCCTACATTTAACTCTTGGCTTAATCACAAGATAATTGAAATTATTTCTTTGAAGGGGGCGCCACTATCACTCACTATTCAAAGCTTGTTGGGCAACTGTCAAGGAATATGATATAAAACTATGTCTATGGAGATAGTCAGGTAATAGGTACTACAATATTTCTTATCATTCTCAAAACATTATTTTTATTGCTTTAAGGCCTTTGTGAACTAAATGTCGTTAGGTAGAACAGTCAGAAAAGTAATCATATTCTATAATTACAGTTTCTTATCAACTGTTTATAAAAGTTTATTGCTTGTGTTATACTTAGATAATATAGGTTTAAAAAATACATATATATGTATAACATAGTTATGGCGTGGGTTGGAATAAACTCTTTAGAATAAATTGATGCACAGTTTTTTTTTAACACCCGGTATTGTATATGAGTTCTTTACATCTCTTTTTATTAAGTATGAAAGTCGTTGCTGGGACTGGACTAAAAACAACATCATATACAAACTTGGTATAAGATATCTACTCTGATGATAGATATCTACGCTGGAGGGTAAATCCACAATTCCACAAACAAACAATGTCAAACAAAAAATACACAAAACAAACAATCAAAAGGACGCAATATTTATTGTGTTGTTTTGATTGTTTGTTACAGAAACTGACGGATACTTTAAGAGAGTCTAACTCATAACCCATTTCTGGGACAACTGTCAACAGTAACAGGAAAGAATGTTCATAAAAGAGGAATTTTAAAGATACTCACCCGTAGAGGTATAAAAAGAATGATAACAAGTAAAAAGCGAGCTTGATCCAGCCTTCCCTTTGGCAGACTGTTAGGACGTCTGCATTCATAATGCTAGTGGGATCGTACAGCCCTGGGCCAGACATTACTGGCCGAGTGTAGTATCTGAAACAAGTTAATTTATTCATTACTTGTATTTGCATTATATTAGTAGTGGAGGACTTAGTAACTTAAACTGTACTCAAAATAAATATGTAAAAGTAAATCCAGATATTGTTTGAGTATAAAATTATTCTTTATCTATTATTTACTCCATTGTTTTAGCAATAGAATACAACATTCTGATTTAAGAATTTTATCTTTCTTTTATTTTGCACTTTTTGTCAGCCATCATTCACTTCTCTTTTGATCACATTATTCATCATTTCTGCAGTATTTTTCACCATATTTAGAGCAATGGTGATGAAACAGGTAATAAAAAAGTATTGTGCCTATTTACAACACATTAGTCAGGCCACTAGTTTTGAAAACAATCCATTATTATTAGCATAAGGCTGAAGTTTAATGCAAGTATAGACAAAGACCTTCAAATGATAATTATACGGATTATCACAATGAGAAAGCATTTTATGATCATCAATTACATCAAATTAAGATAATTGACGTAATGAGTTACCATTTTAGATGTTGCTGCCAAAATGGTTACTATGATGAAAGAAACTCGAAAAACTCTTTAAAATGGTAATCTTGATTTTACATTCATGCCATTAGATTAACAACTCTTGCTTACCAGAATAACATACAGAGAGGAAAACCTGGATTTTCCTCATGTATAATAATGGAAACAATATCACATACTGATTAAGTTGAGTATCAATTTTAATGTTACCTACTTATTTTTAAATGTAATTTCTGCATATGCTATACTAAGTTCATTGCTAACCAGGTTCCTCGAAATTGAAACAACTGAATTTCCAAACATGTTGTGTGCGGTCTGCTACCTATTTGTATTCCAAGCAAATACCATTTCAAGGTGTCACCGCATTGTTTAAGTCAAGTCCTTGTCCTTGCACCGCCCTCAGATTATCATAAACATAACCTAACCTCGAGAAAAATATTATATTTACCTGTGTAGATGATACAAGATCAAAGGAATGTTTATTAACAGTGAAAACCATTCTCCAGACAATAAAAACAGTACGTTTATTAATAAATGCAGCAAGTACTCCGGTAAAACCAACTGAAATAGAAGAAAATAGGTTAGTTACTGTATTGAACTCCGATGAACTTTGGCTGCGCCTACAAGGTATAAATACGCACCGGGTTTAGACTATTGCACTGGTCAATTGGATTCTTATAGTCAGTTTTTAATTCATCGAACGCAATAACATGGAATATTGAGAAAAATATTAGGAATGCGTCGACTATTAACGCAATAATATAAGAAAAAGCTGGAAAACTGAACGCCATTTTAACCACAAAATTTACAAGATTGACAGCTGCCTGATGCCTCCTGACTTGACAACTTCATGAAATTCAAACATTAGTGTTTATGGTGTTTAATTTTGTTCTGTTTGATGTGAATATGAGTCTTTTAAACCCAAATTGCATTTTATTTCGACATGCATTTTTACATAGTATTCATCATTATTCATTCAAACTTTTTTTTTTCAAATTCAAACTTTTATAGGATCAAAGAACATTTTCACATTTACAGAGTACCGAGTGCGGTACCGAGATATGCTTTTTTTTCATTGAATTATCTATCAAAAACTGATCGATCGGAGAATGCAAATCAATTTCCTATTTCTAGCACAATGAACGCTACTGAAACGTGAACGCGATCGATGTATTTGACAAATGACAGCTTTCCAACTCATTTATGAAATTATCCGACCAAATTACGAGGGTGTAGAGTTTAGTTTACAATAGAACCTTCCACTGTCATATCAAATTTGGACATGCTATAATTTGTTTGGGCAAGTGCAGTAGATTTTACAAATAGTGATTTATTTATTAAGTTTTCGTTTATTATGGACCTTTAGACGTGTAAAATGAGGGGCATTTGGGTGCTCTGTCTGTGTGTTGTGAAAGTAGCATGTAATATAGAACACGATTTCAGGGGATTTGACGATAGCATATTATTTGGAATCAACTGGCCCGGCAGCCAGGACATCCAGAATCTGGTTGATGGGGAAGTTAATAAACTTGAGGTATGTTTCACAAACTAGGTACTTCATAAAATTAAGCCATGCAAAACACTTTAATTAAAATATCAGGCATATTAAAATTGAATTCTTCTTGTGTTTGGTGAAGTGCTGTTCAATTTATCAGCTGTTCTGTTAAAGATTATGATTATGTACCCATCTCTTCGTAAATCCACATGTATGATTCAAAATTCTCTGGTGTTTCAAAGTTTTGGATTTTCAATTCCTATGCCATGTTTTACATAATTCAAGTTTATTCAATAAAATTATGCTAATTTTGTAATAGCCTATAACTAAAATAAATGAAAGAATTGTTGTATGTCTCATGACTGCGCCGAATAGGCCCAGTTAAGGGAAAAATATTGTAGTACATTATCTGCTATCAATTAGCCATAAAACATTCCCCATTACCGATTAAATTAAACCTACAATATTATGATGCAACTAAAATAGTATAATAGTAAAAGTCTTTTGAAGTGGACAAGAGCCAACAATGTGTTATTACGTTAGAGAGAAATACCAATAATATTAAAATTTGTTTTTTATTAGTTTCTTGTATTCTTTAGTCTGCAAATAATTTAATTAATCAACACCTTATTCCCCAAGCTACCAAAGAAAGAGGTACTGAAAGTAACAACAGCAAATAAAGAGCAATATGAATGTCGCATACCAGAGCTACGAGCTAAGGAGTCAACAAATATAGAGGATTACGATGGACCATCTCCCCTCAGTCTCCTAAAGCCACTCTTCACTCAGAAGATATGTTCGTACCGACTAGAGAGTTACTGGAGCTACGAAGTATGCCACGGAAGATATATCAGACAGTATCATGAAGAAAGAGAAGGTACCACCTATTTACTTATTAAAAAAAAATGTTCTTTTATTAAATTCTTTAAATAAATGTTTTTGTCTATGGTCATTTAAAATCAGTGATAAAGAAAGATCAACATGGAGCAGTCACAATTTTTATTAAAGGTAACTTTATTGTACTGGTATGATTTTCCTTTTACCAAATTGTTTTGAAAATTGTTTGTTCTTGGGGAATCATTCTTACTTTTGCAAACTTTGTAAGCTGTTGTAAATTGTGTTGAATACTGCCCCAAATTCAATTTACATAATTTCATAATTTTGTTATTTTGAACAGGGTATTTTTTTTCATTCATTGCCATTTTCTGATTTTCCCCTAGCTGTTTACATTCTAAGCTGGTATTAATATTTTCTTGCAGCTCCTGGATCATAATACCAACATTGGTTTCATCTTCATCATCATCATTGGCAGACTATTTCATCCTCTACTTAGATGAGACTTCTCTGTGTGCCACATTTCCTTGTCCTGAGTCTCATTGTTTGTCTATGGTTCATTCTAATAAGAAAATTCAAATTCTGCTTTTTTACAAATGGTTTAAAGTTTATATCTCTTATTCTACATTTAAACGCCTTCCAAATTTGAAATTTACAGGCAAACAAGTAAAAACCCAAGAGTATTACCTTGGGCACTGGAGTTCAGAGAAGCATGCCAAGTTAGAGGCTGATGTGTTGGCTGCCCAGGAAACTAAGGAGCCCTACAGGATGACTAAAGTTGATGGCGCCAAGTTACCTTCTGTAGAAATGGTTCTAGATGATGGTAAGTGTGTGACAACATAGAATGCATAGTTAAGTTAGTTATAGAATAAAAAATCTATTTAAATTGTTAAAAAATATCTACTACACTTTTTTTTTTTTTTTTTTTTTTTTTAGCGTGGTAAAATCATCAAATGAGTCCTCCAACCCCGGGCAGGGCGGGAGGGACTGTCAGACTTCTACTGACTAAAATCCACGGTGTCCTTCATAGCCTGTTAAGTTCCGGGGTTACGGTTAGGGAATAATCCCGCGACCCCGGCAGGCTTTGGCCCTCTGAGAGGCGCCACGCGCGGGTCGACGGCCACGGGTCGACGGCGCGCGTGGGACACAACGCGCCGTCGACCCGGGCATGGTCCTTGGTCGGGCAGCGAGTTGCCCTTTACTCGCTGCCCGCATGCCCGCGCCTACGGTGGCCGGAGATCATCTAGCGACGTCCGTCGCCGTGGGCGCCTACCACTGCGGCTGGGGCGGAGGGAGGACGCTGTCCTCTCTCGCTCGCGGCCTGCCTCCTCCTTTACGAGCATTACTGCCTCGCAGAAGGAGCTGACCGCTTCCCACTCCGTCTCGCCCCGCAGCATGGCCGCAACCAATGCCGGGCGCGAGAGGTCTCCGCCTATCGCAGCCGTGAGGACACGTCGGTGCTCCGCCCAAGCCGGGCAGTCTTGCACCGTATGCTCCACCGTGTCCTCCGGGCGATCTTCGCAGTGGTGGCACCCAGGCGTCTCCTCCTTTCGCATCAGACACAGGTACCTCCCGAAACTTCCGTGTCCGGTGAGGACCTGCGTCAAGCGGTAGGTCAGGACGCCATGACTTCTCTCCAGACACTCCTCAAAGAGGGGTCTTACCGCCGCAATTGCGGCGTGCCCGAATATCTACTACACTTTGAAGGAAATTCCTAAATAACTATTAATATTGGTTAATAATTATTTCATAAATAGCTAGAACACTAGTTTTCTCTATTTTTTTACTTCCTTCTGGAGACCCCTATATTGAAAAGTTTCCAAATCTTAGCCAACCCGGCCACCCAGCTTTCCAATTTCATTTTGAGTCCAATTAAAACTCCAATCGCGGCTGCTGCGTTGCATGTTGTAGGTTCGATGCCTACATGGAACAAATATTTATGTACTTACTGTTGCCAGCGGCTTCACCCGCTAAAACTCGAAAATTATCCCACGGGAACATAAAATCGGGATAAAAACTATCCTATGTGTTAATCCAGGTTATAAACTATCTGTGTACCAAATTTTAGCCAAATCCGTTCAGTGGTTTTTGCGTGAAAGAGTAACAAACATCAATACAGCCATACTTACAAACTTTCGCCTTTATAATAGTAGTAGGATGAACTTGATCACACATAGTTTGTCAAAGTCTGGCTGTTTGTGGGTCTGAATGTTTGTAAACGCAGACACAAAACAGGAGCTATTCCTTATGTGGTGTAACATTTGCTTTTAAAACTGTTGTGTTGTACTAAACATTTGTTTATTAATTAATCTTGATTCCAGGTACCGTCTGCGATTTAAGCGGCAAACCTCGTCTAACTAGAGTCTTATATGTTTGTTACACTCACGGGAAACACGAAGTTTACTCCTTCAAAGAGACGGCAACATGTGAATATGAGATCATCATTTTGTCTCCTTTACTCTGCGAACATCCTCAGTTTAGGCCAAAAGATGTGAGCGAGAATATCATAGATTGTCTACCAGTCGCCGACGCTCCTAAGAAACCAAGGAGTCTTTTGAAAATGGAAGTTGACAGTTTGAAGTTCCATCATCAAACTGTTAGAATGATGAGCAATGTAAGTTGTTTGTTTTCTTAGTTTGACTTTTGTAGATTTTTTTAATGGTTTTGTTACAAAGATAGACCTAGAGCTTGGCCTTAGCATTATCTGCCTAAAATTACCATTAATCCTTAAAATACATCTATCTCATTCATGTAAGATAGATAATACGCATCTTATTGTTTTTCTCTCTTTCTAGCAATTTTATTTGATATTTTTTATGGAAAGCTTAGTCCATGATTTATGTCTATGGTTACACATAGGTAATGTTGATTTGAGAATCATTAGAAGTAGTTAGCAGTGCCTTATCCGTAAATTATTTTTTTTGAAAATTCAGAACAGATTTTATGAAAATGACTTGTTGAAACTATTGATAATAACAGTAGATCATAACTTTTTAATGAGTGTGTTTTGCTATACATACTTACTAAAGTGTGCTTTTTCACTAGTTTCCCTCACTTTTTAATAGTATTTTTATTGTTTATAGTGTGTAGCAAGCTTTAGTTTTTCAAGTTTGCGCATTTTTCGCACATTTTTTTTTTAGTATTGACGAAGCCAGAAATTTTACTATACCTACACCACATTCTAATATTCCATTGTTCTGAGCCTGTAGCCAAACGGCAAGCGACAATCGCTAACGTTCAGCAGTCGCTAATACATTTACAACTTTATACCCCATTGCATAAAGTTGACAATCTAGCAAAGATTACCGATCGTTTTCGTTTGTTTCGTTCGCTATCGCTCAGCAGTCTTTACTAGGTTTTCAACTTTATGCGAAGGGGTATAAAGTTGCGAATTTATTAGCGACTGCTGAACGTCAACGATTGTCGCTCGCCGTTTGGCTATGGGCTCTGTTCCCCACATATGTTTTTATGTAATGAATGATGTTTCAAAATACCTGTCTCAATATTGGGAATGAAAGCGCTAGCATAGCTAGTTCTAAGCATGTTTAAAAAAGTTAATGACTTTAACTTATTTCAAACAGTCAAAAAATTAGACTTTTGTCGTCACTGGTCAGGGTTCTACAATTGCAGGGTTGTAAAATAAAATATTATATTCCATTGTTTAAGCAACAAAATACTAAAAATGAGTTAAAACTTGGGCAGAAGAGTAATACGAATTGGAATTAATTATTCCAATTCGTATTACTCTTCTGCCCAAGTGGACTCTTCTGCATTTCTGTTTGACTCAATGGTCAATTAGTTCAGATATATTAATAATATTATTTGGAAATCATTCCTACTATATTACTGGCTACGTCAATAATTAGTAGCGTAGTATGTAGAGGCTTATTTAACCTTTTTGTTGGCGTTATTCAGGATAACGATCCTAAGGATGTACTAGCTGTGTTGAAAGTTGAGAAAATTGATAAGGTAATAACATTTTTGTTTTTTTTTTCTTGCACATTTTTTTGTCTGTGTTTGTCCTTCGTCTTTTACAGATTGGTAAGTACTTGTCTTGATTCATAGGAATTCCAAATAAGGTTTAAATCAATAAGAATTATGCCAGCACATCAACCTACCCCAATCGTTCAAATTTCTTCAATAGATTGTTAAGGGTGCTCCTACATCTATCGACGCGGAATCGGCTTTTTGAGTCGCCCTTTCTCTTTCTGTCGCTTAGAACTGCCATTTGCTAGACCGAGACAGAAAGCATAATGCGATCGCACGCGGCGGAATTCTCGACGTGGCCGCGTGCTATCGCATTGTCTCGGTCTAGCAAATGGCAGTTCTGAGCGACAGAAACAGAAAGGGCGACGGAAAAATCCGATTTTGCGTCGATAGATGTGTGAGCACCCTAACTTTGTAACAAAATTAGAAGGTTAATTTTCGATTGGGAAAGTGTTATAAAGGATAGGTTGACTTCGGTCTGCGCTATTCAATTTTTTTGTGTAAAACGAAATATCCAATGAAATACGAAATGGATACCTTCCGAAATCATAACCAGATAAATAAATCGGGGTCACGCTTGGCATAGACAAAGTTTCATCTGCTATGCCATAATCTTCCCTATCCTGATACTATAACAATTTGCAGGATGGTGAAACCCATCTTAAATTCGAGCTGCATCCTTTGACTGAAGATGAGGACTTGATTGAGGATAGCAAGCCGCAGCTCAGTGACAAACCAGCGCCAGTCATTACTGATGATTCACCCGTCAGAGCGTTTTTGAACGGGGAGAACTGTCTTAATGGAGTGAGTATAGTTGTTTTATTTATATATCCAAGTATATTGTAACATGTGGGTGTTCAGGTTATAAACTCTTCATACACGAACACCCAGGAACAACTACTTCTAGGTCATACAAATATTAGTTTCGTGCGGAGATCGAACCCGCGACAAGCTGCGCATATTCCTAATAGTTTCGGATATAGCATCCACGCCCAGTTGGAAAATTCAACCTCATCTAGCCTAGCCTTTTCCCAACTATATTGGGGTCGGCTTCCAGGCGAACCAGATACAGCAGGATATCAGTATTTTATATGAAACGACGACGAAGCTCTGACACAAGCGCGTAGCATTGCATACGCACCTATTCTATCTCAGAATAGATAAAGTTATTACATCGTTATTTCTCATTGTCATTCATAGTGAGGGGCAACTTTTTTTTTTTTTTAATCAAAAAGTAAAATATGGACGGTTTTTGGACAAGTATGACACGATTCGTACACCATTGAAGAATACAAACTACCCTTTCTGTATTATAAACATACTTACCGTGTTTGCCGAACAGAAGGAGACGGCGCTATACTAAGAAACGAGATAGAATTACTTGCGACTTGCTTTCTGTTTGGCAAACACGGCAAGCGTGTGGATCCGAAATGTATCTTTCTATGTTCTGTCATTTTGTCTTTGTTTCCGTCGATAAAACCCATTTCTACTGCGCTATGCTACGCGTGCTGAGATAGTAACACAAGTACATTATTGGCCTTTTTTTTTAAGCGTGGTAAAATCGTCAAATGAGTCCTCCCACCCCGGGCAGGGCGAGAGGGACTTACTAGACTTCTACTGACTAAAATCCACGGTGTCCTTCAATAGCCCTTTCTGTTCCGGGGTCACGGTAAGGAAATAATCCCGCGACCCCGACATAATGGGCTGGAAGATTCTTACTAATTTCCTATCGTTGCAGGGTACAGGGTGGTGGAAGTACGAGTTCTGTTACGGCAAGCACGTGGTCCAGTATCACGTGGATCGCACCGGGGAAAAGACCACGTTGTTGCTCGGCAAGTTCGATGAGCGCGCGCATTTGGACTGGATCAAGGAGAATAAGGGAAAGGCGCCTAAACCTGTCGGTATGTAAACTGTGTGCTAGAGAGAGTAAGAATGTATTGTTAACACAGCAACCTAATCCAATCTGCAAAAAAAAAACTTTTATTGATTTTCAACTTTATCGTAAAAGAAGTATACGTTCATTTTCATTTGAGAATATTTTAAAGTTTGTTATCTGTTCGTAAGTTATGGATAATCAGACATTATTTTGCGGCAATCCATGACATTCAAATGTAATGCAAAATATTTATATGTATTCATAATCTTAATATTTTGCATAACATTCTTGCATTACAAACGTCATTGATTGTATCCCTTCCTTCCACTTGACACCACCAAAACACACCACCGGTGGTGTCGTATGGAATCTCTAGTCCATATGACACCACCGTCTATTAGTGAGGTTACATACAAAGTTCTTGACATATCAAGAACCTAGCAGAGTCTTCATAAAAACTCCAATTAAGTTAAAGCAGTTTCATTAATGAGGTACGTCATTTGTCAAAGTTTATATTTATCTGTCACTCAAATGGTGGTTATTAATTATCGTTTAACTATAGATAACTTAAAATAATGAATTGGGAGCTGTTTGTCAAAAACACGCGTTTCTGGACATCACTATGGTGGTGTCTTATGGACTAGAGTTTCCATACGACACCACCGGTGGTGTCGTTTTGGTGGTGTCAAGTGGAAGGAAGGATTGTATCCATAAATCACGTTATTCAAATTACTATTCCATAAAAACAGATAAGTTTTTGTAATACCAGCTAGTTTACCGTTGAAATATTTTTCGCTTTACCCTTTAACTTTTAAGCTCATATTATGTTACTGTAGCAATTTGACGTGGCCCCCTTAGATGGCCAAGGCTGCCGGGGTCGCGGGACTATCGGGTAACCGTGGCCCCGTAACTTAAAGGGCTATTGAAGGACACCGTGGATTTTAGTCAGTACTAGTCCGTCAGGCCCTTCCGTTCTGCCCTGGGTGGGAGGACTCAATTGATGATTGTATCACGTAAAAGAAAAGTACATAACTTTGCTCACTTCGTAAGAGAGGTAAATCAAATATTTCCGTTTTCAGAATACCGCACATCTGTCTCCCACTTCTACGCGAATGGAGATATTTGCGACAAGACCGGCAAGCCGAGGCAAACTGAAGTCAAACTCAAATGCCTGGAGAACTCTTCAAGTCCGGCCCAAGTCTCCCTCTACCTTCTGGAACCCAGGACTTGTCACTACATCCTAGGTGTCGAATCACCCCTCATATGTGATATCTTACCTCTCGCTGATGATACGGGGTTGATCAAATCTGTGAAGACGGTTCTAGAAACCCAAGAAGGGACTTCGGATAAGAAAGAGGATGATATCACGTTGTATAAGGAGAAGCTAGCTCAGAAGTATGGGAATGATTAGTTTGTTTTGGTTAATAAATTGTTTTATTTATTAGTACTCTCGGTGTTTAATTTGGCAATCCTTAGTTTTAATAGAACAACATGAAATGATGATGATGATAATTGTAAAAGTGCCATCCAGCGAGTGACTTCATAAAATGTTTGGTTATTTACCAAACATTTTCCGTTCATTTTAGAGATTTTTGCTGCAAACTTTTTGGTGAGGCTGTTTCGGAAAAAAATCAGCCCGTGCAGCTAGGTTACGGCTCTAAAAGGGGCTGTGAGGCTGCCGTACACGCTTTGTCGACCTACCTAAATTCTGGCAAAGGTGAGGTTATCTTGAAGGTTGACATTAAGAATGCCTTCAATTCGTTTAACAGGGACACCTTGTTGGCTGAAACTAAAAAAGAATAAAATTACCCCAAATTTATAGTTTTCTTTGGCAGTGTTATAGGCACCCATCTAAATTACTGTATCGGGACAACCTTTTAGAATCTGCTGTTGGTTGTCAACAAGGTGACCCTCTCGGGCCAGTGATTTTCAGCTTTGCTATTCACCCCATTGTTCGACAGCTAAATTCTAAATTCAACGTTTGGTACCTCGATGATGGGACCTTGGGTGGCGATGTTCCTTCTTCGCACACCAGAGGCGCTGTTCCATTCTTTCATACAAGAAACGCTGTAAATACTAGAAAGACGCTGTAAAGTAAAACAGTGAAAACTCGTGCTAAGGCTACAGTACCCCTAGCACGAATTTTCACTCTTTAACCGACTTCAAAAAAAGGAGGAGGTTATCAATTCAAGACTGTATTTTTTTAAATTTTTTTTTTTATGTTTGTTACCTCATAACTTGCGACTGGGTGAACCGATTGTCATGATTCTTTTTTCGATCGACAGCTGGTGCTTCCCGTGTGGTCCCATTGTCACCATTTCAGGATCTGATGATTGGATCTTGAAGAAATCGAGGGCAACCCTCAAATTTTATTAGTTGACACATAGTTTTTCGCAAATCTTATGAAGTAATTCAAGTACTTGCGTATAGAAATCATCATTTCATGAAGCTGAGCTGATGATGGAAGGTACAACTCCTCAAGTAAGAAAATTATGTTCGTGTTCGCATATCTCCGGAACTACAAGTCCGATTTAAGTAATTCTTTTTTTGTTGTACTAGGTATCGTTCAACTTAGGGAATACTGCAAATTTCATCAAAATCGGTTCAGTAGTTTTTGAGATAGGGAATGAATGAAAGAGACGTTAACGATGTTATTACCGGTGCTACGGATTACGAAATTCTAGTGCAAATGTAAGAAAATTATGTATTTGACAAGAATGTTGGTTGAATATTTAAACTAAAAAGAGTAAAATAAAAACTTTTTCTAAAAAAAATGTGACCGCCTTCAAAAACAACCACAAAAAAACCGGCCAAGTGTGTGTTGGGCCACGCACAATGTAGGGTTCCGTAGTTGCCCATCAAAATACCTACTTATGCAAACTAACTAAACTGATTCGCTGAATTTAACTTTAAAAAGAAGAATTTTCAAAATCGGTCCAGGAGTCTTTGGGAAATCGGGGAAAATACATAAAAAAAAAGATTACGACGAATTTAGAACCTCCTCCTTTTTTTGAAGTTAGTTAAAAATAGTTGACGATAAAATCCTACCTATCCCCAAAAGACATACATATGAAAGCTGTAAAAATAAAGTTGACAAACTTACATTGGCAGTTGAAAAACATGTTCCCCGATACATTTTGTTTAAGAAAAAATTTAATCAAGTACATTTTATAAGTTGGTCGACTATTACTCGTAAAGTTGTAAAGCCTACTTAGTCATGATAATTTTCTTTTAAACTTCGTTATATATACTACTATTGTGAATTTTTTCTCATCCCTAAACATAACTGTTTAGCTGGTAGAGGGGGGGACACTCGAGTCAAGCAAAATTTTGCACTTTAAAGCTTAATATTTCACAAACGAATTTTTTTATCAAAAAATTGTTAATGGAAACTATCATTATTTTTTAAAGGCCTATTTAATGATACCCCACACTAAGGGGTACGCGAGAAAAAAAAAACATCCCCAAGTTACGTGTACAGGAGGTACCCGAAAAAAAAATTTTACGAGATTTTATTTTACCACTTTTTCGGCACAACAAATCCATATATTTACACCAAATTACAGCTCTCTAGAACTGTGCGTCTCTGAGCTAAACTGCGGACAGACGGACGGACGGACGGACGGACGGACGGACGGACGGACGGACGGACGGACGGACATGGCGAAACTATAAGGGTTCCTTGTTGACTACGGAACCCTAAAAAGGGTAAAATAACCTACAAAACTTTTCTTTCGGAAGTCGGTGGCAAAAGACAATGAAATTAATAAAAAAAGTCACCGACTTTCGAAAGAAAAGTTTTGTAGGTTATTTTACCCTTTTTTGTGGTTGTTTTTGAAGGCGGTCACATTTTTTTTTATTTACTTTACAGTAGTTACAGAGTTTCTTGTATGAAAAAATGGAACAGCGCCTCTGGTGTGCGAAGAAGGAACTAACTTTTTTCAAATATTTATCGAATCATGATAAGGCTGCAAATAAATACTTAGTGTATTTCTAAATTATCTAAAGAAGTTTTAAAATGGTTCTACTGTACAGGATTTGATTGTTATTGCTTATTTTATTACTTATTTAACTACAATGAATGACGATCTGTTAGTGGTTAATAATGGCGGTAATATTTGTTGGAAGCGCTACCATTCTAAGTTTATAAAAATAGATGTACCTACCCTCATATTCGTGGCCATTACGCTGCAACTGTTCTTTATGTCGTGTCCTAAGTGCTGTTCAGTTTATTCAATGTGATTATGATTATAATTATAATAATAGAGAATCCAAGTGTGTGATGCTGAAAGTTATACTGAAAATGTAAGATAATTTATATTTATTATGATGTGAATATTGCTGTTTATTATGTGTTATTATAATGTGTACCTACTGATAATGTAGGTATGTGGCCGTTGAGTTTCTTCTCCATTCTTATCCACGAAGACCTAAGGTAGCGTTGCGAATGGAAGTAGCTTGTAATAAATACCTAAAAGTCCTTGGAGATACTTTACATACAGTAAATAAATAACATTAACCACCCTCATATCTAAAATTTAATAATCAATTAGATATTTATAGAAATACAACTGAATACACGTGTTATTTCTAATACATGCATGTATTGATTGTGCATAACCAACGTAAAAATACCTAGTTGACAGCACGCTGCCATAATAGGGGGTTTCACTGCGAGTTTTAGCCGTCAGTGGCGCTACAAGCGCATAACGTAAACAACGTTCAAGTGTAGCTTCGAGTGTGTATTAGTTATATTTATCGAGTTCGAGGTGCGTTTAAGTCAAATATCTACTTAGTTTAAATGGAAAAAAAATGGAGGTGAAAAATGAAACTAACAAAAATTTAATCTGCCCCGTTTACGGTCGTCCGCTGGTATAAGTTTTTACTGAATGGAATAAATGTTTGCGACCTATTTACCTCGCAAAATTTTATCCTGCTGTCAGATTGACATTAAGTTTGTCAATCGGCACAAGCCAAATGAAAGCCTAGAGCCTATGTTTTTCATTTAGATCCAGCCTGTCCCTTGCTGTCCTCTCTCAGTGACGCCCTAAGCCTTAGCGTGTGGTCACTTAGTTTGTAAGCCCCTGGCTGGAGGCCTTAGAGTCATCTTTGGCAACCACAGGAAAGTCCGGTTAAGCAGAACACAACCTCTAACAGGTGGCCTGCGAGATGCAAGCATATACAAAAAAAAAAACACCCCGTTTTTTAAACGCGTCGGTGCAGCGCGTTTGACGCGATACGCACGCAAGTGGACGCAGCCTAGATTAAATGACAACAAACTGCTCTGATGAAAACGCCACAGAGTACATTGAAAACGCGCCGCCGCTGTCGACGCGCCCGCGCCGCGCCGGTGCAGCGCGTTTTTAAAACGCGCTGCAACGGCGTTAGAGCCTATGAACACCACGCGTTTAAAAAACACGTCGTGTTCATTAGTGACCGACCGAAATTTCGGTTTCGGTTTCGGTTTCGGCCGGTTTCGGCCAAAATACCTAGTTTCGGCCTTAGTTTCGGTTTCGGCCAAAATATAGCCGAAACTTTCGGCCCCGCCGAAACTCAAGTGTTCCTGCATTCTCGTGCGTCGTTCGGTAAAATTCGTAGCTAACACGTACTAATTGCTCGCCGGCGGGGGGCTCAGTTTGCCACCGTCCGTTTATTCGTGAGACGAGGTTATGTTTTTGAGGTTACTGCCAAGAGTACCTAAGTCTTGTATATTCATGTCATAATAAAAAATATTTGTTACGTACCTACGTTAATGATTAAAAACTTATCAAGCGTCAAGGCGATTACAATTAGGATTAGGCGGTACTCGAAACATAATTAAGTTAACGGTTTCTTTTTGATATAATGCATTTTTTTTAGTCTAATGTCTCAGTTACTTCAGTATTGCTAAATTAATATAGTGCGATTGTTGAGACTTCAAATCTAGTGAAACATTGGAAACAATGATTTTTATAATTTGGAATAGATTATGGACTCAGTAGAAGTTAAATAACATAGAAAAATAGCAATTCTTAAGATCGTCTATCTATCTATCCATAAGTTTGCCGTATTTCATTATTACCCAGAATTTGATCCTTATTATTAGGTAACACTATCAAATGGTGTAATAATACAGGTTGTGATTTTTTTTTTTCAAAATTAGCGGGTTTAATTTTGGGCCACGATTATTGATTTTTCTAAAATCCAATGATACAGTTTTAGTTTTTGGCAAAATCGGTCTCGAGACTCTATTCAACGTTTTTCGATATTCCTCATAGGTAGTTAAAAATATAGCCGTCCACGCCCAGTTGAAAAATTCGCTCTGTGTATTTGACACTTTTTCTTGTGTCAATAAATGTAAAAAAAAAACAAAAAAAAAAAAACAGAAAAAATCGAAATGTTAAAAGTTTTAAAAAGTTTCGGTTTCGGTTTCGGTTTCGGCCGAAACTGGGAGCAAGGCCGAAGGTTCGGTTTCGGTTTCGGCTTCGGCTGAAATATCAGTTTCGGTCGGACACTAGTTCATAGGCTCTAACATTTGTGTTGTATCTAATAATTGCTTCCGGAACGGTTTTGATGTTCATCAGATATTGTCGAATCGAATGCGGTTCCCGCAACAAGTGTGGGCCTTAGTTTACAGATGCACCCATTCCCATGGTGAATTCGCGTTGATACCGAAATTCACTAACCGTACACTTTATTCGAAATTCTCGAAAAGTGAAATTCGTTAGGTATTCGGAATTCATGTGACGAAGTGGAATTTGTTACTCGAAGATCATTGTGACGAAGAGGAATTCTCGAAAATTAATTCACACACATTTTCTTCAAATTCAAAGTTTTCAGCACAGTTTCTTCAAATTCTTAGTTTTGATATTGGCAATGACTCACCTTACGTGAAGTGATGGTACTTTCGTACACGTGAAATTCCTAGTGTGGGGCAAAATTTATGAAATCGTGCAACAAAACGATATATATTTCGTTGTTGGAGATTACAATCTGACTCAATTCATAAAATATATTCTATTTTATTTTTGTACAAAACATAAGTAGGTACTGTCACGAGCAAAAGTATGTAGGATACACTAAGCAGTATTCAAACGCCATGTTCTGCTACCGTACATGTTTTTTTTTGGCTTCCTAATATTGTTTAGGTTTAAGTTATTTTTGTTTGTGTCGTTTCTTAATACTGTGTGTACTTGTGGCATGTGCCAATAAACGTTTTTTCTTTCTTTCATATTGATTATTAGATTTTTGCTTTCTAAATAGACTTCTATTTTAGAAGCCAGACTAATCTAATACGAAATAGGTCTTATTTCAAAGTGGAAACCATTATTTCACGAGTAATTTGTAATTGAATTTTACTAAGTGTGTAAGTACATGTTATTGCTCGTGACTGTACTTACATAGTTGTAGGGTTTTGGCCACTCTTATTTGTTAGGTGTATTAAAGTTTTTATTTTTCGTTATAATGAAAAAAAACCTTCGTCTCTAGTGTGTCTGGGTACTTAGTGTAGGATTCGATGTCTTTGTTATGTATAAATAACAATTTTCTTATACATATAAGCCTCGCCCCGTCGACTACGAGTTGGGATAGAATTAGGGCTGAAAGGGTGTGTGATACTTTTAGCCGTTTTAAGCGTTGAAAATCCAGCAGCAACTATTCAGGAATTCATAGGAGTTAAGATGATTTTTTGAGGAAAGAAAAATTTCAGATAGCGGGATTCGAACCCGCGTCTTCTGGATAGGTACTCCAGACGCCTTAACCAACTAGGCTATTGCAACCCACACTTGCAAGCTGAAATTCTCTATTCCTCATTTGAACGCTTTTCGGTAGCGTAGCGCCATCTCTTGGATTAGTTTTTAACTAACTTCCACCCAACACGTTGACATTACAGCCAAATCAATGTTGTATAATGAGATAGCGACTACCATACTTAATAATTATTTTAAACGCATTAACGCATGCGATGCGCATCGTAAAGATGATTTTTTGAGGAAAGAAAAATTTCAGATTGCAAGCGGGATTCGAACCCGCGTCTTCTGGGTAGGTACTCCAGACGCCTTAACCAACTAGGCTATTGCAACCCACACTTGCAAGCTGAAATTCTCTATTCCTCATTTGAACGCTTTTCGGTAGCGTAGCGCCATCTCTTGGATTAGTTTTTAACTAACTTCCACCCAACACGTTGACATTACAGCCAAATCAATGTTGTATAATGAGATAGCGACTACCATCATCTTTACGATGCGCATCGCATGCGTTAATGCGTTTAAAATAATTATTAAGTATGGTAGTCGCTATCTCATTATACAACATTGATTTGGCTGTAATGTCAACGTGTTGGGTGGAAGTTAGTTAAAAACTAATCCAAGAGATGGCGCTACGCTACCGAAAAGCGTTCAAATGAGGAATAGAGAATTTCAGCTTGTAAGTGTGGGTTGCAATAGCCTAGTTGGTTAAGGCGTCTGGAGTACCTATCCAGAAGACGCGGGTTCGAATCCCGCTTGCAATCTGAAATTTTTCTTTCCTCAAAAAATCATCTTTACGATGCGCATCGCATGCGTTAATGCGTTTAAAATAATCATAGGAGTTAGTAACTATTATAACTCATATTTTTTTATATATTTAGGGTTGATTTTTCAATAGTGAGATAACTTATAACTGAGGAATAAAAACAGCGGTTTGACATATTATCAGGGTCCAGTGCCGGTTTTAGCACTACCAGCGCCCTTGGGCGAGATTTTCTGCGGCGGCCCCTAACTGCATTACAAAGCCATTTTTTTTTAGCGTGGTAACATCATCAAATGAGTCCTCCCACCTCGGGCAGGGCGGGAGGGACTGTCAGACTTGTACTGACTAAAATCCACGGTGTCCTTCAATAGTCCTTTATGTTCCGGGTTCACGGTAATGACATAAGTGCCGCGACCCCGGCAGGCACTTGCCCTCTAGAGGGGCCCCCCTCTTCGTGCTGACGCTCTTTGAGGCGCGCGTCGTCGGACAGCGAGTTGCCCTTTAGGTACTCGCTGCCCGCAAGCCCGCGCCTACGGTGGCCGGAGATCGTCTGCCGACGTCCGACACCGTGGGCGTCAACCACTGCGGCTGGGGTGGAAGAAGGACGCTATCGCCTCCTTCAAGCGGAGCATGGCTTCGACCAATGCCGGGCGCGAGAGGTCTCTCGCCTATCACCGCCGTGAGGGTTGGCTCAGCCCAAGTGGGGCAGTCCTACATCGTATGCTCCAACGTGTCCTCCGGGAGATCTCGCAGTGGTGACACCCAGGCGTTTGGACCTCCCGAAACTTCCGTGTCCGGTGAAACCAGTGGTAGCCACATTCTGATCTGGCAAAAAAGTGATGTGATGAGCTTATAAGCCTGAAATTTTTTTTAACATACACCCATCTATATCGGATTTAGAGTCTATAGTTAATTTTAATTGAAGATCTCCACAGAGTTTTAGAAGGTCAGGTTTTTCCGGAACCTTTTTCATATTGTACAAAAAAGACTAATATTCTGAATACCTACTCGTTGAGCTGTGCATCTTTCATGGACTGAAATTATAGTACCTAGTGGCCAAAAGACAGTTCGAAAATTCAAACTCAATTTTTTTTCCGGAGAAATTACAGGTTCATCAGAAAGTAGGCCTGCGGCGCCCCTTCGTATTTGGCGCCCTGGGCGGTCGCCTAACCACGCCTTACCCTAACGCCGGTACTGTCACATTATTTTCTAGATAAGCTGTCAAACCTCTGACTGAACCGTGACTATTGAAAAATCAGCCCTTAGTTAGATAGCCAGTTAAATAGCTCTCTTAGGCCCGCTTGCACGAAACTGAGTTATCTTTTAACTCAGAGTTAGCAACTAAGGGCGGCTTTCACCAAACCTTATTTAAAATATGTTTAAACGCATTTAGATAGTTCAATATGTTTTCATTTGTTTGTAAAAACGGTTTATTTAAACTAATTTAAGTTTGTTTTGCACCACGATGTTGAAGCTTAAAATTAACTAAACGCATTTTAGTGTTGCGTGGTGTTGCTGCATTTTGTCTTATGTGCGTTCCATGTCACGATTTGAGTAGTATCGTCACAAATAACGTTATTTCACGGTTGTGCTCGTATATATATTGTTGTAACTCCTAAATACGTTTATCAGCTTATACAGCAATTTTTGGCTGTTTAAATTTGATAGATCGATAATCATGTTTAACTTGTGGTGCAATAGAACTTGTGTAGTTAAACAGACTTTTACTAAGCGGTTAAACATAACTCTGAGTTTAAACGAGGTTAAATTGACAATATTGTACGACACCAAATTTAACCTTGTGTTAGCAATCTAACTCTGAGTTAAAAAATAACTCGGGTTCGTGCAAGCGGACCTTAAATAGCCCAGTCAAAAATTCACCGTGTTGTGTCAGGAAAATGAAACTAATTTTTTTAACTTGACATTTATTTACATTCATATCAACAAAACGGGTGTTTGTATAAAACAGTTCTTTTATAATTTTCCATACCAATTTTATATCTAGAGTAGTGCCGCGAGAATGCAAAAATAATTTTTATTTTCTTGCTTCAATTTTAAGATATGCTGTATTACATACCGTGACTCGATACAAACTATCAAGATTCACTTTGCCTTTAATAATAAAATATACAATTAAAAATTGCATAATGCACCCAGATTCCGTTTTTTTGTTGTTTAATTTTAAATGTAAAGTCGATATTCAAAATATCTAGTAGGTTGTTAACTTTTCGTCATTTTCAGTCAAGTACTTTGTCTGTTGGTTATAATTTTTCTTTAGTCCAATAATAAAGTCTAGTTCAAGGACTTTCTGAAGTCGGTAATCAGGTCCACATTCAGGTATTGTTCAAATCCATCTTATAGGTAATTTCATGACCGATATAATTATCTCAAGAATCTGGGCATAAATGAACATTATTTTCTTTTCAAAATAAGACGCATCAGTGATCATTTCAATCCTTCACTTTGTTGAGAAAAACTTACCGTCACAAAAAATGACATCTAGCTGTTTTTTTCAATCTGTGATAGGACTTTTGCCTATGATGGCCTCAGCAAGAAATTCACAAAGTTTTTTACATTTCCGGATTTTACACAGGTAGATTCAACAGGTAAATAAATTTTGAAAGCATCAAAGGCGACATTTATATAAAATGCTTAGGAAAAATATTGAGCTTGAAAATAAGCTTATGGCATTTCATCGGTAACATTACAGGCTCCTGGCGACATTGTGACCTATATCGTCAAGATGTATTGACATTCGAACTGACTTTAGGTAGCGATTGTAAGAAAATACTTGCCCTTGCAAAAAGTTGAACCTTCATGTGTAAAAGATAAATATTTTTTTATCTGTAGTGTAATGTGTCAGTTTAAATCTCGATAGAAGCAAGCGGACGGTAACCGTACGGTCACCAAAATACCCTTTTCTTAAATAAAAATGCCTTCGTCTTCTACACGCTTTTCCAATCATTTAGTGGTAGGTACAAAACTTAGGCAATAGCAACAATAGGGTTCCCCGTCAAACACCTAGAAAATTGTAGGTAAAAAATTCTATTCACAATATTTTTGACGTCTATCTAGATCACACGTTGGGGGCTCGCTAATATTATTGATGGGGCTGCAAACTGAAAAAGCAATGCACTTATTTCAACGTTTTTCATACTATGTACAGGATTCAGAAGTATCAACACAGACAAGTCATGAAAAATAAATTGGCAACACTGCACAACAGCCCCAACAATAATATAAACGCACTTTTAAGAGACTAAACGAGTGGTCGTGTCCAGGATCGTAGCTCCATTTACACTACATCATATTCCCAATGTCCACTTTTTAACAATACGTACATGCCTTTATAATAATTTATTTACCTTAACAACAAGAAAATAATATTTGCAAGACGAAGAAAAAGATGTTTACGGTGTCGACTAATGAACTTACTAAAAGGAATCACAAGACAAGAAATGTATCGCTGTAACATCTAAGAAGGAAACTTATTCAGTCTAGATATTGTCTTTCATTAGACATCAAAAACGTTGACTAAAATTAAACTAATTAATATAGACCCATTTAGATAAACTTTTTTTAAATAAATAATAATACTCAACTAAATTTAATTAAGTTATTATAATAATGATGCTCTCTCTACATCAGTTCTTTTAGAAAAAAAATCATGATTAGTGATGCGCAAAGTAAGAATAATTAAGAAACGACTGTGCAATAAACAGTCGTCTGATTTGTGAACAAATAAATAGTTTATATTTTCGTCTTGTCTCGTGTCTTGCTAACTTCGTCTTGATGCAAGACTGACTTTGTACATCACTAATTACATCTAAAGAAATCCACAATTTTTAGACTTAAGATTGGTCGTAGCTCTTTTTCGAAACAAACGCATTGGCACAAGTTATTAACAAAATTAATTAAAAACAATTGAAAATAATTATAACCTTAAATATTTTCGTAAACGAAAAATTAAATAAACTACATAGTTTTCCCCCCAGTGGTAAAATAAATTACCTTATTTTTTCACCTATTGAGCGTTTTTATAACATTAAATGTGGTCGTATTCAAGAAATAAATGTAATTAATACTTAATTTAATAGCTAATTAGAAGATAAACTTTTTATATTTACGGCCTTTGTCACGGAAAAATACCACGGTACATAAATTAGATTTCGAATAACTAAAATTGGTAGGTAGATTATACCTATGTTCAAGTTATTAATTTCCTCACGTTTTACGTAGTGAGCAAAGTAGTAAAATAAGAATACATGTTTTGATTGATTTAATGTAAGATAATTTTGTCATATTGATTTATCTTGAATTCGTAACATGATGTGGTATTTTTCCGCTACATTTTCAATGGTCCGCTAATATTACAAAATTATGAAACAATCAAAATGTGCCAGTGACTATTAGGTAAATAGTGACAAACAGTATTTTATAGAGAAACATATTTTAAGAAGATGAATGAAATACCAAAACTTACATACGAAAATATTTCTATAATAATTAAATACTTATGCTAACAAAAATTTTTGACTAAAGGGCCAGTGTTCGATGTGTTAAAATTGTATAAATGTTGTTGACTGTGTTAAAGTATTACATTAATTACACAAAACAAGCACAATAGTAGTTAAGTGAAACACAAGAAGATATTTCAACTATTCTACAGATTATTTTCTGAGAAAACCCGTATAGCAATAGGGTTCGATATTCAGGCCACGTGGCGGAATTAGTTACTCGAAATTCGTTCGACGAGGCAGAATTCGTAACTCGAAATTCATTCGCCAAAGCGGAATTCGTTCCTCGAAATTCATGTGACGAATTGGAATTCGTCTTTCATAATTCATTTAATGTAACAGAAAAATTACTTGAATACGTTCTAATGGAGACAATCTTAGTTATATTAATTAATATTTCATTGAAACTATAGTAAACTTATATTTAAAATTTTCTTTGTTTTTATCTTTTCAAATCATTAATTGATGATAACTTCGCTTAAGTTGATATGACAAGTTAACTTATACGTTCAAGAAAGTATAAAACAATTGGTTTTAAATATTCAGTGTGTTTTATTTGAGAAACACTTGAAATATCTTCTCATTGTGAAAGTAGTTAGCGGACAACACGTGGACACAGTCCAGGTAGGTCCATGTTAAGTACACTATTACAACAAGTAATTGTAAACAATAAATACACTGATCACTTTGAGATCACTTCGTTAATCTAAACACTTAAAATTTTAAACGAAAAAAAGATGACTGCAAAACTGACAATGGCCACAATAATTATATTAATTTACAATTAACTATTAAGTTGGTAACATAAAAATAAAAGAAAAAATAACTGTAACAAATAATAATTATATTGTTCTAATGAACTTAACGGTGTATAAGCAAATACTTATCGGTACTCAGTACTTCAGTACCGACCGAAACTTTGGATGATGAAAAATACATCTTTGTATATGAATAAACAATTTGCTCGCCAGATATAATGCTGTAGAAATTATCAGCTCTTTGGCGCCTGCGAAATGTATCGATTCTTCAACTTATGCTTAATGTGACTATAACTTAAATGTTAAGAAAAAAAATATTATAATAATAAACAATTTGGGGAATACTTTGGAAACGATAAATCCTTTGACACAAACCTTAACGTTATTCTTATTTAGTTAACAACTGTGCACGTGGACTCCACCGTTACGAACGTACCATACCAAACTAAGTCAGTTCAAGTGCACCGGATACATCACAACAAACGTTCGGAATCTTACAACCTCTTAGCAAAAGTTTTTACTCTTTTTTTTTGTAAATTCACTAGGAACGAGTTCTGGAATATTTAATACGGTCTCGATAGCTCTTTAGAACGTTTCAATTGAACTTTGAGTCTCTTTGTACCTATTTGGAAACCGTTCATGGCCTGTATGGCTGCCTGTGCGGACGCAGCGTTGTCGTAAGAGACAAAACCGAAGCACTTTGACAGGTTCGTCTGTTTGTCTATGAACACTTTGGCCGATATCACGTGGCCGAACGGCAGGAACGTGGACGCGAGGTCCGTGTCTGTGAACTCCTGAGGCAGGTGGTATATGAACAGGTTCCCGCCTTCAGGACCTGTTGAGCAAAATCCAGTTAGAAGTACAGTTACAGTTAGCAATGAAGGGAGGAAAGGTAGTCATTAAAACCTTCGTCGATAATGAAAAGCCGACTTAAAATCCGGCACTCACAAATTTCAGAAAGTGTTTCCGCTATTTTTCTTTTAGAATATACTTAGATCCAAAAATATTTATTTTTCGTTACGTGTCAGTTTGCCTAAAAACCAGTGACTCACAATGTAACTGGACACTGACTTTAATTTTTCGATTTCGCTTTAAAACAGCTGTTTGGTATCCAACGAGAATAGATCACCCAATTTCTTCTCGTGGGAAGTTGTAAAAAGTCGAATGAGGGGTTATATCCGGTGGGCAGACATATGCAGTATGAGCACTGATTGAAATCATACTGTGATCAGGAATCCGTTGAATTTTATTTCTCCTTGAGATCTCGTACAAAGTCAAACTACCCAGCTCAACCTATTGCTCTGTATCAAAATTTAAAAAAAAAACTTCATGTTTCAATAATAATGACAGTTTGAATGTCATTAGATATTGACAGAACTTTGCAAAGAGTTTTAATCGCTTTGTTATCAGACAGTGCAAACAAAAAAAAAAGACAATGCAATATTCCGATTTTAATGGTTGGAGCAGGAAATTGGCGATTAGCCAAAGTTTGGCGCGTGTCCAAAAATGTCTGTACGTCCATATTGGTAGATGTTGGTAGACTATCAGTTGGTAGATGCTTTGCTTGTCACACAGGGTTTTGCATGTTCCGATGTTCGTATGTAATTTCATCCCGAAAAATTTTACCTAATGCTAGACTCTCTCCAAATTCAAGGCCTCTCCTAAGAGCGTTGCATTCACACAAAAGCCTGGTTACATCCTTTAGAACCAACTCCAAGTAGCCTTTTACGACGCCCTAGAAAAACTGGCCATAAGGCCACCTGAAAATTGCTGGCTTATTATACACTTACCAGCAAAATAAAGATTACCCGTACCTTCAACCTGCTTTCCAGCGGCTGCGGCGGCAGCAGAGCCTAGTACGGATCCTAATGGTGCAGCTGCGAATGCTGTGCCAAATTGTGCCGCGTATGCAGAACCTAGAGGCTCCGCTGTTGACCCTGGAAAATTTAAATGCATTCGTTAATAAATAGAATGGAAAGCTGTGAATCGGACGCTTTAGTCACGAATGCACGGTTTTAGATATGGTGTTCTATTTTTGATTTTGGTTTTTTTTTCACAATCCCGCCTTTTATTTAGGTATGGTATTTCTTGTGATTTCCATTAATGCTGTTGTTGCTTTGTCAAAATTCTATTGCTGACACCTTATGGTTTGACGAGACCATTTGCTTCATTTAAAAAGTGACGTATTTAGGTACTGTATTACATTAATTTATTCTAAACAACGTAACATTTACTAAAGTAATTCTTAAAAATACAATGAAAAAAAAGACTAAATACGAAAAGAGAAAAAAAGATTGGATAGAAATAAACTTGCTAAAGATTTAAACTTTATGTTGGCATACTCAATGTCTTGTAAAATGTAAATCGTCGTCAAATTACGCGAGCTAAGTATTCGTGTTAGTTTAATGGTTGGATTGTAGCTACTTATAATAAACGGTAATGTTAGAGCAGTGAAATTTATTCTGAACATAAACTGACAAAGGAGTTCACTGGAAACGTCGAAAACATAATGCACGATTAACTTTATAAATGATCGCTTTGATATTCCATTTTACTTTAGTTAGTTCCTCAATTTATGTTATTTATAGTTGGTTATTAAGTATAAAAACCTACCATAGATTAAAAAGAGAGTAGGCAAATAAAGTTCTCGTAATGTCAAAAACGTCAAATACAAAAAACAAGATTTCAAACTACACACAAACACTGCATGCCATAGACAGTGTCATACAATATTAGTAATCATACACACAAAGAAAATACAAAAATAAAAACATTTTCAAACATAACACTCACGAATGTCGTAAAAGATAAAATATAAAATTGTAGTTTTTAACACTTTCATGCAGAAACAACCAAAAATATTATTATTACATAAAAGTACTATAACATAGTTATTTACTACACTATTTACAAAGGGTATTTAAGAGTAAAATACGGGGTAAGTTTAAGAGTAAAATAAAAAAAAAAACATTTAAAAATAAAAAAATGGTTGCGACAGCCATTAATGATAAACGTCAAGTTAAATCGAAATTTTCTACCAGCGGGCATTAAAAAAAAACAATTTGGACAAAATAGATTGCTGAATTTGTAACTACGTAATGTAAAAATATTTAAAAGTAAATGTTTCGTGGTGGTGTTAAAATTCATAAGCAACTGTTATTCTGAATAGAGAATAACGATTATAAAACGTGACCATAAATTAATCACAATGGGGAAGGTAATTGTAAAACCAATGGCGGCCATACTTAACTAGTTCTCGTTTCGTTTAAAATTGTTATAATCGTTTTAATTTCCAAATAGCGAGACCAGAATGGACTGATACCTACCCAGCTACGGTCACGCCAGCTACAATGAGATTTGAAAGTTTTTCTTATGAAAAAAAAAACCTAATTAAAAATAACGTTACAGAATTCCCTGAGGGGGAAAATGTGACAATATTTTACAATTTTACACATCGAAACGAATCGTCATTGTTTTTCAATTTAAAGTTATTTATGTAGCCGTATATGCAAAGCAAGCAATGGTAGACCATACTACCTGAACAATGCCAACATAGAATTATACCAGGCGAGTAGATTCATGTGATAAATGATGTATTTCAGCCATTATTCTAGGAACAAAGTCTGCAGCCTTGGTTGTCACGTTAACAGTCTACTTGTCATATTTTACAGTACCTACTCTGCCACAAGGTGTGGTAAAACAATAAGTATCATACATTTTAATATCGTTCAAAGTATAATTTATGCAAATGCTAGAACGTTGCTGCTGTTCAAAAAAGACATACGGCAGTGTTGTTTTGTTTACGATTTACAATATTTTTAAAATCGTTTTTTTTTAAAGCAGTGGTTTGGAATATTTTAAATTTAATAGTATTTTTGTATGGTTCCCCAGTAAAAACGTGAAGTAGTGAGCAGCAATTTCCTTATGTAATGTAAATTTTGCTGATGATGATTATACCTATTTATATTCATAAATGTTATTTCCTTTCCAAGTCTTTAATAAACACGTAGGTAACGCAATTTAATGTCCCTATAATTAAAATAAAACGTCTCTTCTACATATTTTTTTACTTTAAAGTAAACGGAATATTGCAAATGCTCTAAAATATCTATCATTTATCACATAAATCTACTAAGCTAAAAAAATTCATTCCATGTCAAAAAAACACACATTTCTTTGTATTTCATAGCATTGTTACCTGTGATGTTAGTCTTCCCGAGAAGACCTGAAGTGTGAAAAATGTTCATCGTTAATTAACTTTTTTTTTTTACTTAAGTTGATACGAAACCTGAAAGAGGAAAGTTTGCGGACAAAAAGGTCGGTACATGGTTTATTTTTTAAATTAATTTGGGTTCCAATTTTGAATTTGGACGAAAGTATCTGTTGAAATGATCGAAATGTTGCATTCGAATTTATGAGGATGCTTTTGTCGCAGTTTTAAAGTCCCTTTTATTATTGTACCTAGTTTCTTCTGATGCTGATGCTGATGTAATGATTGTAAATTGCATCATGTTTATTTATGTGAATTGAAGATTTAATATTGCCATAAACACGAATAAGTCAGCTGGCAATAAGGTTAAGGCCTGAGACAAGATTTAAGTTGATTTAAAATTACTGTGAGTTTATCCTTTAAAGTGGAGAATTTATGTAGATATTTAGATTTTGGAGATGTGATTTTGTTCAAGGGAAAAGAATGGTCGGATAAGAAAGGAGAATTGATATAACATTGTTTCCAACAGAATTATTTTTTAAATACCATTACTAATGGAAGAGGATTACTAGTAGCTATACAAAGTTATTATTATCGATAAGGTAGAAAATTACACGTAGCAAATGGATCTTATAAAACTAATTAAATATCTAACGGCTACCTAATGAAACTAAAAAGTAAAACTTTAAACCTTCGCGGCATTATATTAAAAAAAAAAAAAAACAAACTGGCACTCTATGCAAATTAAAAAAAAGAACAACTTACACAACTGCGGCGCGGCTTGTTGGGGCGCGCTGGCTTGCTGGATCGGAGCTGCTTGCGTCACAACCGGCGGCTGCGTCATCGCCGCAAGCGCAGCTAAGTTCTGCACCGACACGGGGGCTAAAAGACCCCCAAGCTGGTCGGCTGCGCCCCCACCTAAGGACCCCACTCCGCTCACGGTGCCCCCACTCAGGCCTGCACCATTGAAACCCATATCCTGATAGTTAACACCTATGTAAAAACAAAAGGGTAGCGTAAATAAAAATAAAATGGGATCAAAGTAAATTGGGTGGGATCAGGGAGTGGTGTTGTCAAGAGAACCCAAAAGCAGTTTTATTTTAGGGTCGTCGTGTTTTTCACATCGATATTTTATGGTTCCAGTAGATTAGTCAGCTCTGTGCTTTTATTTTTTCCCCATAAAAACATAGCGATAACGTTTTGTCCGAATTTTCCTTCCTGAATTACATATATCCAACAAAAACAGTTAACATTATTACTTTAATAGACTGGTAACCCCATGATTATCACCACTGGCAACACCAAGGATGAGGTAAAATTAGGTTGAAAGGAAATGAAATATAAAAACGAGTGTGCTACTAATTAAGCAGTGTTCATTTGGCTAAACGAATAATTAAAACACTGCGTCATAGGTTGATAAGCTGAATCCAGTCTTGTTTACTCTTTAAATAATGCGTTGATGTCATCAAGCATTTTGTTTTGATGCATTTTAGTCACTTAGTAACACATTCATATCGTCTCACTTTCTCACGTGAAGGGTAATCCCGTGACGATAAGTCAACATCATCAGTCTTAAATTTTCCTACTCGAATTGTTGCGATTTTCGAAAAAGGTTTTCAGTCTACATCTTCTGTAATAGGTTCATATTATGTTGTGTGAGAAATTCGTGTAACCTACAAAGTTTTACCTGTATTATGATTAATTCTATTCTAAATATTATCTTTCTTGATTCAGATGGTTTGCAGATAATAAACGTACACTATGATTCATTATTTGCGTTGATACTGAAAACAGTATTTCTCAGAACTCGTTTTTACAGAAAACAAAAGTGTTTGAAATAAAAACATAACACGGGGGATATAAAAATTCTAAAAGCGACTACAACCGAAAAAAAGCGCGTCACTACACTTTGCTAATTGTAGGTATATTTAAGAAAAATACAACTCTAGAAAAATCTGATGAAGTTCCAAATACAAAATATAGCGGACTAACCTTGCAAAAGCGTCGACCCCTGTCCTTGCAACAGTTGTTGCTGCAACCCCACAGCTTGCAATTGCTGCAACAGTTGCAGCTGCGTTGCCGGCGACAGTGCTGCCTCTGAGGCGAGGTACGTCGCGGGTGCTATAGGGGCCGTTAACCCCCATAAGCTAGCCTGCATAGCTTGAAGTTTCTTCTGTTCTTTCTCTTTTTGCGTGTCAGCGAATTTCACGACTAACGGTGCTGAACAACCCTCCATAGTCTGACTGTGGTGTAACGCCTGGAAAAAGTTGTTGCACTATTTTGAGAAAATGGCGGAATAGTCCGATTATAATTAGGTGAATAACTAATTCAATGGCTTGCCGGAAAAACTATACAACCTTGAATTTTTACTTATATTTTTCAATTATGCAGCGTATTGTATCAACTTAATCAATTCCTGTATTTGATGTAGATGTGTATAGAATTATAGATAGTTAATTTTTCCCTTTTTCAACAGTAATAAATGACTTTTCGTTTATCCCATCAATAAAGTAATACTGTAATTGGTTAGGACTCCAACATTATTTTATACTACACTACTGTCACCATGATTAAGTCAATTAAAGGGACTTGCATTGATGGAGCAAATGAATGAGCAATGAGGCTTTCGTTAAATATTTAAAGACCGAGTGCTTTGATTTTATTAACTCACAGAAATGTATTTATGTATGTAAATATTAATCTATTTTTCCCAGTTACATTTACCCGGTAAATAGGTAAAAAAGGTTGCACTCCAGGAGTGCCGGTAGAAGTGAAAACTTTTTTGTTACTATGTTTTATTTTTAATTTGAATGACGTCTTACTCATTTTCGATCAGGGTCACGTGACCCTGACGCGAGTTTTGGTCACGTGACCCTGACGCGAGTTTTAAATTTTTTACCCATTACAGAAAAAGTGTACAACGCCGCTAAAGAAGTTTTCACTTCAAAAATATTGCATGTAAGGTTCAGTGTTTGCTGTAAATAATGCAGTCAAATATTGTCAGTTATTTTGGATACGCTGCGCTTTACATATTCTGGGAAAACGAACGTATTCGTACCGTCACTATGTTTGGCAATTTTTTGATTACAATATTACTTTGTTAATGAGATTCATGTGCAATGGTGTGAATCATTGAGTATATGTATCAATCCTGTGAGTAGCTATTAGCTTGTACTTTTCACCAAAAGTTTTCTAAACAAAATATTGCCAAATACATTCTTTGTTCCAGACTCGACATGGCTCCAGGATTTTGCCTTCTATCAATCTAGTATGTTTATTTGAATTGGAGCAATGTCACTTAGCCTACAAATCATGGTTATAGCTGGAAGGACTCCTTACGGTCTAGACCCAAATTCACTCTCACTCTTCATCATTCTACCAATTCTTAGAACTCGTAAGATTTTTCGGGATGTTGTAAGTTCGCCACAAAAATTATTGCCCACGAAAAAAGTTTTGATCCTGTACTCCTAGTACTTTCTGTTCAGATTCCACATTGTCTCCTCGTTTTCGTTAGTTTTGTGCTGGATTTTAATTTAATTGTTCTGCTATTACCGTGCGGAAAAAAATGGATCGAATGTACAATACTCAAAATAATAAAAAAAACAAAAACCTTTGGCTAATTTATACTTACATACTGTTTTCGTCGGGAATTATTTTTGTGGCGAACTTATAACAACCCGATTTTTCCACCTCTGTGTGAGCCTGTGAATCGCGCAGTCGAGTGCACTCTGTAATTGCCATTTATGGGTTATGAAGCCCTGGTAAATTAACCTTGCTAGCAGCAATGGCTGCCTGTTTCGAAACAAAAAGTGATGAAAGCGCAGCCTTACCCACTGCAACGTGCACTAAGATGTATTCTATGACCTTGATAACAACTCTGACCGATGCTTTCAACATCCTCAGACCAAAATATGGTATTCATTCTGCATCCATCATCATATTTCTTTCATTCTTCTTATACCCTGGTATATTTACCTTGATAGCAGCAATGGCAGCCTGCTTCGACACGAAGGTGACGAAGGCGCAGCCCTTGCTTTGGCCCTGTGCGTCGCGCAGCACGGTGCACTCTTCAATAGCGCCGTGACCAGCGAACAGTGACCTCACGTCGTTCTCAGACAGTTTCTTGTTTAACATGCCCACGAATAGCTTGCGTTCTGTTGGCAAAAAGAGAGGTATATTGTAAGATGTGTGATAATAGAAGAAGAGGACTAGAACACAGAAACTGAAAGGAGCTTCTCGTGGCAATTTAAATGACGAAATTCAGATAATTTGGCTACCAATTTTGCGCCCTTTGCAGAATCTATTAGTTGCTGTAACTGATTTGACGTCCAGAAACATTGATCATCAGGTAAGCTGGTAGCTTAAATTATGCTGTTCAATTCAGCCATAAAAATGTAGCTCTAAACAGCATGCTGCAACGAGCCATGACAATTATAATTATTTTTTCATTTCTGCTGTAGTAATAATGTCAAATGATCATTTCCCTAAAAGCTCAAAAAACAAACAGTAGAAATCCATAAAGATATATATACACACGTTAGTAAACACGCTTAACCTTGTAACGTTGTGGATTACCAACGTTGCATTTCAAAACTATAAATAGTTCATTAATATAAATTTGTAGGTATCTAGTAAATATTCTTGAATTACGTCGAGACAAAAATTAATTTATAAGTGGGTAGTTCTAAACTGGTAGTAACATTTGACAGTTCTGTAGTGACAGAACTGTGGAATGTTCTAGCTGCGGATAAGTGAGTGGCAATGCTTATGCTGTCTCGCTCTCACACGTGCAAAGTCCAATTCCCCTTCTCTTTGAGCGAGGCATTTTGTAGCAATCAGCTGGAACGTAACACAGGACAGAAATAACTACCGCGAACGCTGGACGTAGTAGTAGACGTAGTTCCTCACTATACTAGGACTATCTAATTTTGCTCGTCCCAGACTTACAGTTTTTTTAGTCAAATAATAAATATTTAAATTCGATATATTATTAAATTCTGTGTAAGTTCACCCCGGTTTAAGGGGAACAAGATTGGGGTTTAAAATACCTATCCTCAACGTTCGTTGAGTTCGACAGCTAACTCACGCTACCGAACGTTCGAGGCCTGCGCACACACAGCACCTAGCCGCACACAGCTGACCAGCCGGCGCATCCACCATCCTGTCCCTGGGGTCTCTCTCACCTCGGGACAACTCCTCGCCCATCGCGTCTCTGCACTACGCGATAAGCCAGGACAGTACTTAGTGCGCCTACTTCCACGGAACGATTAAATACCAAGTGACGGCTGTGAACCACGACCTTATTAATAAATTTATTGTAAACGTTGGTGAGTTCTCTTATTTCAACTCACCCGCTAACCGTTACATTGGCGCCCATTTACGTGGTTTTTTATTAAGGTCGCTTGGTTTTTTTTGTTCTGTGGAGGTAGTAAGTGTGTTATTTTGGTGTTTTGTGTGTTTTGTGTTTTATTACTTTTGTGTTTTGTGAAAACGTTTTCGGTTATACGCAACCAAGGTGTACCCTACCCTACACAATTTTTTTCTTTTGTTTAAAAAAAGAAAGTAACGATTTTTTTACTTTTCTTTTTTTTTACTATTATTCTTTTTTTAAACTCATCGCAGTAGTAGGGCCGTTGTGAAGGCCCGTCCGGGGAAGTACTACCACCACACTTATTGCAACCACAAATCATTTTTGTTTCGGTTGTAGGGTGTGGGTGCCGGGATTCCATTACAGGCACATACAACCTTTTCACCTGGGTTCGTCTGCCTATAAAAGAATTATTACTTTCTTTCTTTTATATAGGTAAATTGTTTTTTTTTTTAATTGGTTATTGCAGACCCTACCTCATTCTGTCAATACCGATAATTTTTTTTTCAATTCATTTTGTTCAATATTAATCATTTGAAATAACTTAACTTTTGTTAAACCTAAGTACATATTATTGCAGACCCTACCTCATTCTGTCAATATTCTGTCAATTTGTTTTAAATTGTAGTTACTTTTTAAAGCTTAACCTTTTGTAAAGCGTACACATTGGTTGCATTAACTCCTTTTGTGTGTTTTTTTTTTATTTTTATTTCGGTGCAATTGTTTTTTTGTGCTTGTTTTCTAGATTGCTCTCAACCAAAACGTTACTAGATTTTTAAATTCAAATTGTAACAGACGGAGTGTTAGTACATATAACCGTTAATTTTATTTTTCTCTTTGAATTTTTTTTTTGGTTTTGGCACTTACCCTACACTTTGAATTTTTTTTTTTCTTTTGAAAAAAATTTAAATCATGGCTTATCCAGTTAAGTTTATGTCGCTTCATAAGTCTGAACTCGAGTACTTAGTGATCATTAGAGGCGAATCATCTTTTGTCACGGTACGGGACTTACATAAACGGAAAGCTAAATATGGACCATTCTTTCCATTATGACATATTAGTTAGTCATTTATCATTATAGCTTTAACAAAACTTTGACATTCTAGTTAGTCTTTAATAAATTATAACTTAAAATTTTTATTTTGACATTCTTTGAATATACCGTAACTTTTTAAAATGTAACAGTAAATCTTAACTTCTTTTTAAATTTAGAATACTTATTACTATACCGAACCTATCTAACCTACCAATTTTTTTTTTCTTTGTTATAACTTTTGGTCTACCCTATAGTTATTTATGTATAATGATGGCCTACCCCATTCATTATATTTTATTTTTTATACCTATCGGCCCTACACCGAAGGTATTTACTATATTGATCGTGGCCCTAACCCATCGATCACTTTGGTTTTGTACTACATGGTTGTGTTTTTTTTTCATGGTTGTGCTTTCTTTCTTTAGAGCGGTAGCAACTCTTTAAATAAGCCCTTGCGGGAGCGGTCGATTACTCCTTAAATAAACCATAAATCATAAAGCACAACTGTGTCTGTAGAGCGGTAGCAACTCTTTAAATAAGCCCTTGCATCATAAAAACACAACTATGTCTATAGAGCGGTCGCAACTCTTTAAATAAGCCCTTGCAGGAGCGGTCGATTACTCCTTAAATAAACCATAAATCAAAATGCAAAACCAAAGGACATAGCTTCTTCACTTAATACTGATGGTCTACACCATTCGTATTGTTTACTATAGAGCGGTCGCAACTCTTTAAATAAGCCTTTGCAGGAGCGGTTGGTAACTCCGTAAATAAGCCTTAAACCAAAAAATATAATTTTATCATCTTAAATTTAGATTCAATTACTTACATTAAAATTTAAAACTGGTAGGTGGATTAGTATTGGTCGGTAGATGGTTAAAAGGAAAAGAAATAATTTAACAATAATATTTTATTGAACTCGATACATACGATTGCATTATTCTTTCGCTTAGTACACTTTCATCTTTGAAGAAAACTATTGTAAGGCATCAGGTTAATGACAACAGGATTCCTATATATTTTATATTGTGCGACAGCTATCTCTCGTATCACTGTATACAATAGCTGCCGCTGGTTATGATTGTGAGAAGTACGAATGATGATTTTTTGATAGGTAAAACAATAGTTAGATCTAATTCTTTGTGCGGATTTTGTCATTATAGAAGACAAAATCCTTGACTGCGCGAGGGGGTATTGTAACGTTGTGGATTACCAACGTTGCATTTCAAAACTATAAATAGTTCATTAATATAAATTTGTAGGTATCTAGTAAATATTCTTGAATTACGTCGAGACAAAAATTAATTTATAAGTGGGTAGTTCTAAACTGGTAGTAACATTTGACAGTTCTGTAGTGACAGAACTGTGGAATGTTCTAGCTGCGGATAAGTGAGTGGCAATGCTTATGCTGTCTCGCTCTCACACGTGCAAAGTCCAATTCCCCTTCTCTTTGAGCGAGGCATTTTGTAGCAATCAGCTGGAACGTAACACAGGACAGAAATAACTACCGCGAACGCTGGACGTAGTAGTAGACGTAGTTCCTCACTATACTAGGACTATCTAATTTTGCTCGTCCCAGACTTACAGTTTTTTTAGTCAAATAATAAATATTTAAATTCGATATATTATTAAATTCTGTGTAAGTTCACCCCGGTTTAAGGGGAACAAGATTGGGGTTTAAAATACCTATCCTCAACGTTCGTTGAGTTCGACAGCTAACTCACGCTACCGAACGTTCGAGGCCTGCGCACACACAGCACCTAGCCGCACACAGCTGACCAGCCGGCGCATCCACCATCCTGTCCCTGGGGTCTCTCTCACCTCGGGACAACTCCTCGCCCATCGCGTCTCTGCACTACGCGATAAGCCAGGACAGTACTTAGTGCGCCTACTTCCACGGAACGATTAAATACCAAGTGACGGCTGTGAACCACGACCTTATTAATAAATTTATTGTAAACGTTGGTGAGTTCTCTTATTTCAACTCACCCGCTAACCGTTACAACCTTAATCTGTTAAAAATTGCCTATTCAGTGACAACACACATTAAGTGCTAAATAATGTTCTGCTATTATCACGGAGCCCATTACCAAATGTTTACGTAACAGAGGAAGCATGTTTCCTTTGCGCACTCAACGATACCTATGGGCCCAGCTTTCATAATAGGTAGAAACTAGGCGATCAACGACGAACATGGCAAAGGAATTCTCTGTGCTGTTGCTTTGTCTGATAACCAATGGTGCTCTCATCATTCTGCTTTCGCTCAACCTTAAATCCACGCATTATTTTCACACCCTACACTATGCAAGCAAATCAAAAAGAGCAATGAAAACTAAACGAACAAAATCTCTCTTGTTGGACACATATCACGTTCGAATTTGCATCGCACAATATCGAAGTGCATTGTCGTACACACGAAGGGGTATCGTCAGAAAACTAGCCGTGATCCTGAAATATGTACTCCCTGAACCCCTGAAGCTCGGCGGTCGCGGGGTTAACTGGGAAATTTACGACTTTCGACCCCGAACGGCGTCGGTCATAAAGCATTTTCCGTTTCGGTGCATACGAATTTTTGATGCTGTTAAATCTTTGAGGTTCTGAGAAGTGTGTGGGCGGGGGGAGGCTTCAGGAGACGCCTGACCTAGATTTAAAGTTTCTCTATTTACTATCGTGTTGTGGTTGTCGCAGTATCGCTGCTTTTCCAAATTTGTGAATTAGATTAGGTCTCGTTTGTGCAGAAAGAATTCAGTAATTTTAATTACGAACAGCCTATAACTCATATCTTAATCTAAAAATGAGTTTTACGCCTTAAACGATCCGAACAAACGATTACGGAGAGATAAACCATAAGCCGAGCTTACGAAACGGATCAGTGATCGGGCACCGGCACGAGGGCGGTCGGTCTACACCTGACATAATCCATTACTTACTACTTCTAACGACACCCACGGGAAAACGGTGAGCTTATCCGTAACAAAATACAGGTTGAATTGCCGAAAACAGAAGCCTTTTTGAGAACAGTTGATGTGACGACCAACAAAAAGACTAATCGTGACAAAACGGTTGCACTGTTCTAGTCACAACACCTGCCAAAATCAGGTCGAAAAAAGAAATAAAGTCACAAGGAACCACGTTTAAAAACTGCAAATACACGTTAAAGTTTGCACAGACAGACGTAGAATGTTGAACGTCAAAGGAGTACGATACACAATGCACGGTGTGGGGGAGTATTACGCGTAAAATCCAGCATTTGGGGCCTCTCAATCCCCCAGTGAGGCAGCCGAGAGGCGAAATTGAAAAGGCACCGAGACCACAGTATAAATATCTACAGTAGTGGATCTCGGCCGCATGATAGAAATAAATACCTACAGCCGCGCGGTACGTAAACATGCGCTAGGGCTGTTCGATCCGACGCCCGTCTCCAGCATTTTAATTACATTTGCCTACTTTCTGTATCTATTTAGTTTTGTGATTGTAAATATACTTTTCTAATATAAGTAAACAAATAAAATACTTTGTATATTGAATAGGAAGGATTTTAACACAAGCGTAAGTACCTACCGTATCATGATTCATTCAGAACTGCCTATAACTTACCTATTTCACTCGTTTCAGTAACTTTCCTTTAATATATTCACTGTATTTATTAATCCAAATACCCTTTTTTTCGTGAGATAATAGAAAATATTTATCCATTAAAAAGTCACACATTATGTACCTACCTGCCAGCTACTAGTACTTAAGTAAAATTATTTTATAGTCAGTACTTTTCGGAGTTTACAGGTATTTAAAAAAAAACTTATGACTGGATACGTTATTGACGAATTCATACACCCAAAAACAGCACAATATTTCCTACTCGTCATATTAAATTATGTCCATGAACTGATTTTGTTAAAAAACAACACACCGTCCGTTCATCACTACGGTACGGCCGTGACTGCCAGCGCCCCGAGCGCGCCCCGACATCGAGTCACGTGGTATAGCGCGCGTTTCGTCCGTTTGTATGAAGATCAAGTACTGTATTATATTATTACCGTGCCGAGACTGTTCAGTTTGTAGTGCGAAATGAGCGAGGGATGAACGATGTTAGTGGACTACGGTAAGGAATGGTTCAGAAAATGTTTATTGTGCTTTCAACAACTTGTACTTGGATTTTCATTGATATCGTTTTATTTTTCATCATTTTCATGAAAATTTTTATTTAATGGTTTTATTAAACTAACATGTTTGTTTGTTTGTTTGTTTGGGTCATTTGTTTGTTTTAGCAACTTTCAAAATCGCTTTAATCCAACCAATTTTTACATGAAAAATATGCAACATTCCATTAGCTAAAATTAAAAGGAATTAAGTAAGTAAAAATGCCACCATGTCTCACATTTAACAGTAAGGACCCACCCTAATTCAGGTTACAAATATTTCATGCCGTCGAAATCACCGTGCTCGTACCAAGATTAGCATGAAAATTGTGAGAAAACGAAACTGGGAATCGCGCAATCGTCGGCGATAATGCAATACCTTGTAACCGTACATTTTTGATGGTAAGTCGATTTTCGTGGAGGAAGATTGAGTGCGGCGCACCCCAAGTGAGTCTGGAGGAATTTTAGATTTCTTTTTGAACTGTAATGCATTGTTAAAGTTGGTTTAATACATAATGTAAAAGTATACTAGAGGTAGGTATTTGCAAGATATCCTAACAATTGAAGTATTGTGGGTTTTCTCAAATATTGTGGGTGTAGGATTGGAACGACATTTAGGTAAATAATATTTTTTTAAGGGATGTGAAATATAACTGGGTGTAATGGAAGACATTTTACTGACTTATAATGCCTTTTGCGTTCCAGGATAATATCTTGCTTAAGCAGTCGGGCGACCCACGGCACACCTAAAATGATTCTGTTACCAAGATAAACCTACACGCAAAATACGCGCATATGACGTGGAGTTGCAAGATAAACCTACATACATACACGCGTTGTTTGGAAATATTATTTCAAACACCAAATGTTCAGTTTCCTTGCATTGCAGGACGAACGTGTGAACTCCATTGGCACTCGTAATGCCACATGTTTCTGTTAATACCTGGCGCTTTCCACCCCATTCAATGTGTGTTTGGATTTGATATTAATATTATACAAGAGAATTATTTCGCGGCAGGGTGTTTGAAATTGAGGTTTATAACGTTCGACTCGTGTTTTGGTTACATATTATCTACATAAGAGTAAATATAGTTATAGAGTTAAATTCAGGCATACATAAGGTGCATTTAAGTTAGATTTCGGAGATTTTAACAAATTACACCTTTTCTATGTGAGAGATGTTGGACCGAATGTTTTGATCATTTTTATATTTAAATTTTTATACATTTAAATTTATTTTTAAATTATACTTGTTATTGCGGCAATTCATATTTTGATAAAGTTACAACATGTCACTGGCCGGCAAATTGCAAAAAACGTAAGAAAATTTGAATTTCGCGGGCTGATTGGAGCATTCACCTTATAGCAATTTCTCAATAGGCCAGAAAAATCCAAGAAAAAGAAACAAAACAAAAACTATTCACAATCGAAACAAACTCCAATAAAACGACGAAGTCAAACTAATTAGAATAATTTAAAGTGAATCTTTAAGCAAAGTGTAATCTGTTTAAATGCACAAGTAATTGTGTACTTAGAGCAAATAAGGCTTTAAAATGTTAATGCTCTAAGTGCCCCATCGAGCCGGTAACGAGATCCTTTGTTAAATAATTTACATAACCTCTTGACTGAAAGGGGGGGGAGGTCCCCCCCATCTGTACTTCAGTACCTGCGATGACCGGGGTTCGTTTTTATGGCTCGTAAGGTGGATTCTTTGGCGTTTACGACCTTAAGGGATATAAATCAAAAGGTTCAGGCTTGAGATAAGAACCAACGATTTCCGAGGAGTTCTGTCATGTCATGTGGAGTTACGGAAATCCAGTCATGAGTTACGGTTTACAGCAATGTTTTGTTTCAGTACCTACTTGAAAGTTTACCGACTTATTCTGAATTTAATTTGACGACATGGTTGGAGCAGTGGGCTTGCTCGAGCGATTGAGGAGAGTTTTTGTTTTGAGTTATCATTTTGGCAATTGAAAAAGAGTGTTCGTGGAGTTTCTTGCCCATTCTTGATCTTCTTATTGGAATTGGCACCTACGGTACTTTCACACTTATAAGGAATGTCTTTTGACTGGGACTGTGGCTCCATAAAATTATTTTTTGTCTCTCACTTTTTTTATTCAAAAGCATCTATTCTGTAACTAGCCTACTTGAAATAAATGCTTCAATTATGATTTTTTAAATGTGTGTAAATACATACACCAATGGTACATGAGTAATGACTAGTGTGGTGCAAAGATTATATATAAAAAAAACCGAAATGCCATCTGTAGTCCAATTTTAATAGCTTAAATATACGAAGTAAAGATACCAGTTTTCCCAGAATCTCTACATGACATCTTCAACAAAAATCCTTCAAAGCGACTTTGAAAATTCTTGTGAATTGTAAGTTAATATGAGTAATGGCCCCCACTTAGGACTGAGGACGTTGTTACAATGAACATGCAATTTATATGGATGTTATAACCGACAGTTTACTTAAAGTGTTACAGATTATTGTTTTTCTACATACATACTTCTGTTTCACCTTGAATTGTTTCATGACTCGATTAGTTAGAACATTGTTATTGTTGGACTTGTTTGTTATACTGTAAGGTGACTTAAGTATCTATTTTACTTGTCCATATTTTTTTACCTTCATGCACAGTCTTCAGTCAGCTTCAGTCAAAGTTCACCTCCTTTGGTAGTGATGTCACTAACAAAGGGGGTGAGTTTTCTCTGCCAACCGGCAGCTTACCATAGCATATTTACAAGAGACTATTGGTTACATATTTTATTTACCAAGGTGATATTATATTTTTTTAAATATCTCGAGTTAAGGATGACTGTTAGAAAATGATCTATCGAATAACCGAAATAGTAGTGTTGAAAAATTATTATTTATTTTAGCACGTTCTATAAAGGAAACTCTATTTTTTTTGTTTTATTTATGTTTTTACAAGATTTTCTTTTGGAGATTACTCGAAAAAAGAAAACATTAATTTCTTCAATAGTCAATTTTATTTGTACCAATATAGGTCCTTAGGACACCCGAATGATTTTGTGCACAGAAAAATTTTAACGTCTAGATTTTTTTTTAAATCTCAAAACCACAGCCAGGTGCAAGTAAAGCAGATATAATTATTAACATAAGTAAATAATTATCATTAATAATTAAGAGAACGACTCAGAGCCACAATAGTGAATAACAAACAGGTATTGTCTCTGCGCTCGACTCCTGACAGAATTGTAATGAATTGTATTCATTGCATTTACATTTTATTACGCAATATGGAAGGCAGGGATTTATTTAAATTTTAATGGAGAATATAACAAGACAATTGGAGTTGAAATCTTAGTAATCTCTTGTAAAATAAGCTTAAAAATTGTGATTAAGTGTAGTGTTTATCTATTTTTCATTCTAGCGATGTTCGATTTGCAAAAAAAAGCTGTACAATTTAACTAAGAACTGAGCATTACTGAGAAAGAAAGTAATGAATTAATTTATTCATTCATTACAGTAATGAATACACCGTACAGAGTACAAGTTTTGACGTCACATAACGTGGCAAGATTTGTAATGAGGCACAATCTTCGCAACCTTTACTTTTCAACAACATTTTCCGCTCACCTAACCATGTAAACCTAGAACCTTTACTGAACCTTGTTCAGGCTTCTTTACTATTATTTTGATTGCGTTTGTAACCCATAACAACTATGATCAGTCATCTTCTTGTATTTGTCCCATTCTATGTGATGTCAGTGCAACATATCTGTGTTCTTCCACCGTGCCCCCCCTGACAGACACCACGTCATCTTTTACTCAAGTTTCTCCTCTCATTTTAGTACAGCGTTGCTAGGTTTTTTTTGCGAAGTCGTGATTTTGAAACTTTTTGAGTGAATAATGCGGGATTCTTTCATCGAAAGCGTAAAAACGTAATAGCATTAACATATCCATTGAAAGGCATTTCAATAAAAATATCATATTTTTAAATCAGATTTCCCCAAAGTCTGGTCGAGTCTTCTAAGCCTTTTGAAAAATACCTATGTCAAAAATCTGAGTCATCCCGAAAGCGGGACTTAACCTGTTCTGTACGGGACATTTAATAATGATTGAAAAATCGGGACGTCCCGCCTAAATCGGGACGTAGGGCAACGCTGTTCTAATAGCATGTTCTCACTTAAAAGTCCATGCAACTTCTTAGTTACACAACTTGTACGGGAAAATCTTTTTCTTCTAACCTTAACTTTATATCCCACCTAAGGACCACACCACACTATCAGCATTCCGCTAGTCCAAGCTACTTTACTAGCTATTACCCCGACCGCGCTCGTAATTCATGCCCTTCAAAGTGCGTATGCCTGTTGCCACGTACGGCCTCGTTAAGTTGCGAGTTATGAGCTAGTGATGTTACCGAGACGTCTTTTAGTGGGCACGGATTTTTGTCGAGGAGACGGATTTTTAGTGTAGGTACAGAGTCGTAAAATAAAATGTTTGCGGTTTTGGGTTGTTTGTGTTTGATTGTTGGATAAGAAATAAAATAATGTGTTGACATTAAGAGATTTTAAGCTTAGTTAACCAGAAAAAGCGTACACAACATTTTGACAGATTAGCTAATTTCCAATTGTAACACAACTTCATTGCTTAAAATAAACCTCATTTTCAATTAAACTCAAAATTTCCGTAAATCAAATGAAAGCCAATATAAAGCCAACCTCCAAATCAATTTACTTTAAACCAGACATCAAAACAAAATCAATCATGTGTAATTATTTAGTCAAATGCACACGATATTCGCAACAAACAATGGAAATCACATCCGTTTAAACTTCACGTAAGCAATTTTATCGAATAAAAAAGTACTTGTGTTCATAATTACCGGATTATCCGCGTTTTCGGTATCGTATCGTGGGACATCACTAGTTATGACCGCGTGTGTATTATCTTTTGACACAGATCCTACACTTTGTGTGCTTATGTCATTGCGAGAACAAAACAAGTCAAGGTGAAATATTTTTTTGTGTTGAATTATTCTTTTAGCACTTTCCGTTTCAGTTTCTTGATGTTTTGTCTCGAGTTAGGTATTCAATGTCGTAGTTTTATGTAAATTGTACGAACACCAATAACAACCTTGAAGTATCCTATGATTTCAGTCAAACAAACAACGATTTCAGTATAACAAGGACTCTCTGAATGAGGACAGAACGAATACTTAATAAAGATAACTCAAGAGATTTTTTTACTTGAATAATGAACAAGTAATCGTTGAAAACTACTCGTGAGATGCTAGGTGCGTTTAAAAAAAATAACTCATAATAATTGTGAACAAACGCCCTGACATACAAATATTTGTACTGTGCGTGAATCGAACTCGCGACACATAGCGTAGCAGTTGATGGCTCAGCCCCTGCCCCAGTAATGGTGGTTTGTGGACAACAATTTAAGTTGAAAAACGTGTTTTAACATCTAAAAATGTTTAAATAACCAGACGTTAGGTAATCATTACTTACTTAAGTTTTGGCATCGTTCATGAACGAACTGTTTGTGAAGACAACAGGTAAGTTATTTTAACAAGATTTATCGTAGAGGACATATGCATGATCTTCATCTGGTTCTACAAATGCCCTGAACGTTTCGGCGAGAACCGGGAATTACCGGTTCTCTCAAAGGAACACCAAACATAGAATCGACTTTAGATACAAAACAGTTTGATGAAACACTTCAACACAGGTTGGACTAAGTCCTCAAATTCACCAAAAGCAAACCTGTGGGAAAGAGACAGAGCTATACAAGTCGTCTAGCGCCATCTCTTTCCCACAGCCTAAACTGGATCGCGTTAAGAGTTCATGGTAGGCCACCTGGGGGGGTATTACAACGTCTTAAAACCAGACTTGTTCCGGCGAGTGAAAGTGACAGAGCTATACAAGTCGTCTAACGCCATCTCGTTCACTCACTGGAACAAGCCTGGTTTTAAGAAGTTGTAAAACGGCCCCTGTTCGTTAAAATGTAAGCTAATTATTTACATCACTTCCTGAATTTCACCAGTTCCGTGAATGGAATCGCAAAAGTTGGGACTGTTTTAAGATTCATTAAATTAGTGTTTGGTGTTCCTGTTTGTAGACGTATACAAATTAGTAGTGTTTGCGATGCCGTGAGCAATGTCGCTTGCAATTATATGCACACTACACGTATTTGAACTCAGTGAATTTCAGACTTTGATTTATGAAATGCTGAACTTGTACGTTGAGCTTTAAGGTAAGCGTCCACAGGTCCGCATCGTACGTATCGGACGCATCGCATCAAACGGATTAATTAGACTGCGTCCGCTGTATCGGCAGCGGTCGGATTACGGACGCGAGTATCAGCAATCGGATTGCTGATGCCACCTGATGACCACTGATCGGCGTTCCGTATGACGTCATCGGTACGCATCGCTTGTAGGCATTGCCGATGAGCCTTCCGTACGATGCGGACTAGTGGACGCAGTTGTATGCAAACTAAAATCCGTTGCGTACGATACGTCCGATACGTGCGATGCGGACCTGTGGACGCTTACCTTTAGAGAAAGTAACCCCCTTTGGTCTGTGACTAACAAACAGGGTAGTACCTTGTTTTCTGTGAAGCTGATTGTATAGTCTATGGCCAGCATTACTTTTTTTTAGTGTGGTAAAACCTTCAAATGAGTCTTTATTTCTCTATCTTCCCTGGGTGGAGCGAAAAGGACTGAGACTGACTAAAATCCATGTTTTTTTTTCGTTCCAGAGTCACAGTTACCACAGCAGGGTTTCTATGACGTCTTAAAGCAGAAGTGAAAGGACAGAACTTGATACGCCATCTTGTTCCTAGAGTGAAATTATTACCACTGTAATATTTCATGGTATGTCTGTTTAGACAGTTCCAGGCCATCATTACTTGACCTGTGACTCTAACATCATTCTGGTGCACAAGGTGGGTCATATAATATTGGACATCGACTGTACTTTATGTATGTGTAGTTTGAAATTAAGCTCTTCTGATTGTATGACAATTTAGATACAGGACACGCATTGAACTGAAGTATAAAACCTACGCCATCTAAATAAGTAAGTCCTTAAACGTCACCAAAAGTTTTCACTTAAACTTGTTTGTAAACCACAGATACTATAGTAAGTAGTACTTATGCAAAGCCTCTACAAGACAAACACAGGCGACCTCACGGCCACGAGAAATGTGAAACCGACATAAGTGTTTATAAGCTTGAGTTCAGTAGATACGGCGGTGTGTTACCGTTACTAGTGTGAGGTTAAAGGCTTGGCCCCACCGCAGTGCACGGAGAGGCTACGCACGTGTATTAAGCTTCACTTTGTAAGAAAATGTATGTGGTTGTGTCCACTGCAACCTACGGACAGGCTACGCACGAATTGACGTCATTGATACTCGCGAATAGGCGGTTACATAGCTCAACGCTGTCAACTAAATTAAAACACGCAGCTAAAATGCGCCGCGTACGTCCGTACCGTACGTCGCGTATGTCCGAGCACAGCATGCGCCGCGGTGGGGCCGCGCCTTAAGGAGCAGGGAGCGACATCTAGTTGTAAGTGTGAGAAAGTGACAATACTCTACAGAACTATTAATACGAAATACACACTCTAGGATATAAGCCTTTTAAAAAAATGAAGGCCTAGGATCCAATACTCACTACTAATCATGATGACACTGTTGTTGGCGCAGGGGCTAACGATCAAGTACTCCGCCGCGTGTCGCGGGTTTGATGCAAGGAACTAATATTTGTATGACACACAAGTAGTTGTACCGGGTAAAGCTAGGTGAGTTTTTGTGTTTGTAAACGCACCTCGACACAAGAGAAATTATGGGGAACGTTTATAGGAATAAAAATCAGCAATAGGAGATTTTCAAAATACTCCAGTATTATACATATTATTTTACTTTTACTAACTTTACACTTCAAGCGGCGGTAAAGTAGCCCTAAGCAGGGTGCTTAGGGCTACTTTGCGCCACTTTCAAACAAAAACACATTGGCAGCAGTCCGTTCCTTCCATCGACGCTCATTTACGACTTGAAAACAATTAAAACCCAAAGATTTTCTTCTCAACTTGCCAAGTAAAATAGTTTTCACAGCTGGCAATTGCGTCGGCGGGACTAATTTTCTCTTTATTATGTTGCTAGTTAGAAAATTTGTCAAAACTCGTTAACGCGCCCCGTCGACGGCCGTTATATCGTTTGTTTAATTTGTACGACTTCCTCTAGCAAACAATTGTACTAGTTGGATAATTTGCGCTTATTAGAGCTTTTTTTTTACTGTCTGTTTATAGAAACTTTAGCAAATACGAGAATTGAAAGTGAAATACGAAGTGGTATTGAAAAAGAAAGAATGTCGAGCTTAAAATTATGGGGTAATTCCATAAGTTATGTTATGACAATTTTTGGGAGTAATACTACAAAGGAAACGAAAACAAGTCTAAGTAAAGAATTATGTAACAAAAATAAAACCAAAAAATGCATACAAACATTGCCAGCTAAAAAAAAACCAACATCACACAACAACCGACTTTTTCTGTCTACAAACTTCACCGCGGGATCCTTTTACAGAGAATCCAGTCGTAACTTGTAGTTGAAAACATCCCTATTCTCGAAATACTTCATCGCTGCATTCACGCCAGAGCGGGAAGGCCACGGCTTTTGAAATTACGGAGCAAACAGCGATCCCGTCGTACAAACTCGTATTGTTCACATCAGCGTGTCTCTCAACCACGTTTATTCCACTCACTGTACTTATTTGACGAGATTTCATTATGTGCGCTAGCTTTTCAACCCGTTTCACCCCCTCGATGGAAACTAAGAGGGGTGCATGGAATGTTGTATGATTAGTTTTAAATTGTATTGCCCCAATTTTCGCCGTATCCCGGATGAAAATTGAGAGATTATGACTTACGTCGCGTGTATTATGTGAAACCAATTTGGGAATATTTTGTGTGTTAGAATATTTTCATTAAGGTAGATTGTGTTATTGATTGTTGTTCGTAAAAGCTACTTTGTTTCTGGCAATTCACGAAATTAATAAAGTCAATTTAATCTTGAATAGACAGCGATTAATTAGCAGGTTGTTACTAAAATCTTATTCCGTCTAAAAATAATAACGCCTTTTCCGAGGGATATTTCGAGGAATCGTAACAAATTTCAATTAAGCAAAGAATGCCTGTTTCCTTTGACTTATCGTCTGCCTACCTAATCTACAACAAAATCTTTGTGGAGGCATCAAACGAAAGAAATTCGTAAAGAAAAAAAAAACGAATAAATAAAATTAAAATGTTGCGAGGGAAGCGTTTGAGTGAAAAGAGAATCCTGTCTGAGTCTGTCATTACTTTGTCATTGGTCGCTCATGTGTGCAAAAGATACGGCGATTCCTGTGCGACTTGCGACTCGAAACATCGTGCGATGACGACAATTGAGGCTCAGGGGAAACTTATTGATGTTTTGATTCTGACTGACATTTTTTTTTGTTTACTTCGTATTACATTATGTAAATAATAAAAATAACTATGACATGTAACATCAAGCTTGTAATGCTCGACGGTTTATACATAGATGTGTCTCAGGAGTTACACCCTCAGTTTGCCTGTTAAGCGAATCTATTAACATAATCTAGCTCACAAAAAGTGACTGGGATGCTACTGACCGTCTTGTGTATGGAATCCACAACGAATAGACTTTTCAACTTAGATTGTTTAGACTAAAATCACAAAGCAGCATGTCAAGCTATAGGTATCAGAACAGCTCATATCGTATGACGTAAAGATGAGCCAGTCAACAAGGTTGTTATTAGCATGAACAATAGTTAAAGGTGCGCCGGACATAATTACGTGAGTATGTGTCGTATCGCCACTCTTATAGGCCCTTTAAATGCATCCATAAATTATGATACGACTATTCAACACCATGTTTGCCTTAATGGGCACTGATCGGTTTAAAAACTAAATTGCGAATCTTATACTAGCAAAATTAAAGTTCAAAATTGCACTGTTTAAAAATAATAGAAAATTGTTTTTAACAAGTTAGCTAAACAGAAGTTGATAAGAGCTTGTAACTAGGAACACGTAATAAAGAAAATGAATGAAAATTAAATAAAGAAAACGTCAACAAAATAAATATGCGCCGCAATCAAACCATTTTTATCGCAATCGTCAAGGCGTCAATAACTTCGCTTAAGGCTTCCGTCTTCTTTTGCACAAAATTGAATCGCGTTCGGCCAGTCGATCGTACGTCAAATTTCGGGCTCCCTTCCCGCAATCCCCCGCATACATCCTGCCCACTGAATTATTATAAAACAATTTTGATACGGTAAGAACATTGCTCAACTAAGGATTATTTAAAAGGAGTTATAGAAATTTTTGCTTAATAAGGAGTTTTAATATGACTTGGTTTCAGGGTTGGAAATAAAAACAGTTTTTTTTCAAATTTAAAAAACAAACAGTTCAAAATGTTTTAAATAAGTTTTTTTTTAGTTTCTGGTTATTTTTTAAAATTAATTCCACCTTGTTTGTTGATGTCTAAACGTATAAATCAGTTATGTTTCATTTCTAGACTATATTTTTTCAAATTTACCCTTTGAAATTATTTTTTTACGAAAAAAGATCAATGGAATAACATGTGATCTAAAAATTTTAAGCATTACTTCATTTATTATAGTGTCAATAAAAGTTAAAAATATGACATAACAATGGCATTAAACTCGAAAGGTTTTATGTCAAACTATTTAGACTCCTGAATATTAATTTATTTTCATTTTAATATGCATTCATCTGCCTTAAAAAGTAGTTGAAACGGGTAATAAAAAACACTGTTTAATTTCAAACTGTTTTAAACAGGTGTTTTAAAACAACTTGTTTTAATTATGCCAACCCTGCTTGGTTTGTAATAATACGAGTATCACACAAGTGTTTTAATACTATTTAAATACTCTCATAGGTTAAATTCTGTTAGGTTTAATTTGTTAAACACAATCGTGTTTAACTAATTAAACCTAAAAAAAGGTCAGTGCAGCAGTCATGTTGGCAAAGGAAGATGCGGGACGCGTGAGAGAGAGGACAGCGTAAACCTTACATCCCAGCCGCAGTGGTTAACCCAGAACGTAAAAGGCTATTAAATAACGCCGTGAATTTAAGTCAGTAGGTACAAGTGTGACAGTATCTCCCGCTTGGCCTGGGGAGGACTCATTTGATGATTTTATCATGAAAAAAAGGCATGGGCCATGCCCGGGTCGACAGCGCGTTGAGTTCTACGAGCGCCTCAAATAGCGTCAGCATGATGACGGGGTCCCCCTCTAGAGGGCTAAAGCCTGCTGGCGTCCTGGTACTCATTACCGTGACCCCGGAACATAAAGGGCTATTTGAAGGACACCGTGGATTTTAGTCAGTACAAATCTGACAGTCCCATCCAAGGACTGCACTCCTTGTCACAGGCACAGTCCATTACCACCGGGAGACAGAGAAACCAACGGTTTTGTTACTTGCTGGATTTTAATGAAGGAGCAATGTTAGCGAACGTGAATGTGAGAAAAAACAAAGTAAATTTTAAATGTCAATAAGGTCGAAAATCATTTGAACCTGTTTTTTAAATTGCTTAACGATAGCAAGTTAAAAAACAGCTTCAAGCGATTTTCGACCTTATTGACATTTAAAATTTAGTTTGTTTTTTCTCACTTTCACGATCGCTAACATTGCTCCTTCATTAAAATCCGGTGTTTGCATAAATGTCAGTAAGGTCGAAAATAGTTTGAACATGTTTTTTAAATTGCTTAACGATAGCAAGTTAAAAAAAACAGCTTCAAGCGATTTTCGCCCTTATTGACATTTAAAATTTAGTTTGTTTTTTCTCACTTTCACGTTCTCTAACATTGCTCCTTCATTAAAATCCGGTTTTTGCATAAATGTCAATAAGGTCGAAAATCGCTTGAAGCTGTTTTTTAACTTGCTATCGTTAAGCAATTTAAAAACAGGTTCAAACGATTTTCGACCATATTGACATTTATACAAAAACCGGAATTTAATGAAGGAGCAATGTTAGCGAACGTGAAAGTGAGAAAAAACAAACTAAATTTTAAATGTCAATAAGGTCGGAATTCGCTCCAACTTGTTTAGTTACTTCTCCATATCTTTTAACAATAATCGGTTCACAACTGAAAATTCTGTAGGAAATTTGACAATTAATTCCTCTTTTTCTACCCCTATAGGCCGAGTTTAATTTTGATATTTAAATGGGACCACCTTTCAGATAAACTCTGTCCAACAAAAAAAAAGATTTTTTGATATTGGACCACCTTAGAGAAAGTAAAGAATGGTCATAAATAAAAAATAAATAAAAAATATATACATGTCGAATTGAGAACCTCCTCCTTTTTTTCCGTCGGTTAAAAAATATATTTTAACATAATAAAGTAGAGCAACCTGAGATGCGTAACTGCGCGTCATCACCGTTAGAGCGAGAGAAGGTGCGAGCGAGAGGGACCAACAAAAATTCGTCGTGGACCTCACGTCCGATCGCTCCGGCCGTCCACCGGCCACTAAGGAATTTCTCTTGCAATTCTCGTTTATAAACACTTTTTGAGAGGTTATTTGAGATATTTTTTATTGTTGAAAAAAAGCGCTTTAGGTACAATTTTTTTTTTGAATTTGCTTTATTGATCTGTTGACATCAAGATAATGTAATATTACATACCTACGATGCATAGTTCCTATGAAAAAAAACCATTTATTAAGAGATGAAATCCGAGAATTTTGATGATGTTCTGCCATCTTAATTTAGAAAATGAAAGATAAATATAAAAAACTAATCAGCGCAGTTTGAAGACGAGGATATTGCGGTCATTATGCGCTGATCAGATTTTTAAATGAATTCTTCATTGTCTCAGATTGAGTGCACCAACGTAACTCGAAATGACGTCGGGCAGGAAAGAGCTGTTTTGAACGCTTGATTTACCTAATATAGTCTACTTAAATCAACTTTAAAAAAATAACTAGCTGTTACTTATATTATGGTTATTTATGTGCAATAATAATATTTCAAGCTATTGCACTATTTTGTTCAAAAATCACAAAGAAAGTTACGCAAATAATTCGGCGCGCGTGAATTTTACAAGACCTGCCCCTTAAGGGGTGAAAAGAATCGGGTGAAGTGAGAAAAGGCTCGAAAAAAAAACAGCAAATAGATCCTCCGTGTGCACCCAACTATAACAATGACGTGTCGGCATCAAATGCTAATAGAGAAGGAAGTGTTCCATCGCGAGACGTTTCATTTCCACAACGATCGCGCCTCGGAATTGAATAAATTTGAATTCGGGAACAAGCACCTTTAGCGGGTTGAAAGGGGTGGTAAGCGTCAAAAATAGGGGGAACGCAATCGAAATATTGTTTGTTCATTATTACAATACTCTTCGCTTGGCGTGGCAGGGTTGACGTACAGTCAGCAAAAGAGATAAGTGTGAAGGCAGCTAGCTTCAACACCAGCATTTTAATGGATGTTACATTTTGACGTGCTGATTTTTTAAACATCGTCGATTTTGCCGGTATCGTTAAATCTGTTTCTTGTTTCCCTGCAAGTATAGCATTGTTGTTCACGGTACCATTGTGAGCGAGCGAATAAGAGATTAAAATTCCGAGTAATAAAATATAGGTTTATTGAAATATATGACTGGGGCTGATGAAAATACCCACGCAGCTGGAACTCGAAAAAGGTTATTAAATTATTTCGCCATAAATTAAGACAATATTTGAGCATAACGTTGGACTGAATGCCGGTGGTGATATTAAAAAATATTTTTGTTATAAATTGTAAGGATCGTATTTGAAACAATTTTCGACAGCACGGTTGGCGCAGCGCACTGTTCGATCTGAGCACGGAACAAATATTTGAATGAACTACAAGTAGGTAAGTATTTTTTTTCCGGGAAAATTCCTTGCTCTGAGACAGTAAGGCGAGGTCGCGACATGCCAGGACGAAGACAACACGGATGGACGAGATGCCTTTGAAGTAGGAAGTGCGGATTTGCGAGATGTGAAAGAAGTCAAAAGAGGCCTTTGCCTAAGAGTGGTTTGTCTCACTCTTAGCTACATTGGTTATTGGTAGGCTAGAAAATAAAATCATCATCTGCCTAGCCTTTTCCCAACTATATTGGGGGCTTCCAGTCGAATAATCGAATATCAGTATTTTACGTGGAGCGACTGCCTATCGGACCTCCACAACCCAGTAACTGGGTAATACAATACTCCATGGTAAGACTGGTTGTCAGATTTTAGAGCTTCTGACTAACAGTAACGACTGCCAAAGATTTAAAAATGACAGGCTAGAAAATAAAATAAGAAAGTAAAACAGAAATGCCATATCATCATCATCATATCATAATTGAAAAACCTTCACGGAAAATTAAATGAACTTTCCTCATACATAAAAAAGGTTTTGAGATTATCCGAAGTACTCGTTTAGAAGTGCTCTCATTACTCAACATAAAAATAAAAGCTTGATGCTTTCCTTAATTTGTCATCTTAGAAGACGACGAAGAATATAAAAGGCAAACGGTCACAATAAAGGTGCGCTTGGAACGCGAAAAAAATATGCCATTTTATTTTATAAGCAATTCGAATAAATATCACTGTGCGGGGCCCGAAGAGTGCTTTGCCAATACCGATGTACTGAGTCGATGGAGCAATTTCATCGCAAATTGAAACGTCGTACCTGCTCAGTATATTATGTTGTTCCCTTTGTTGCTCTTTGATGCGAGAAGAAATGCGAATAATACAATAAATAGCGATATTACTTGCAAGTAAACTTGAAGGGTGTGGGGGGATTATTTTCAGCCGTAAAAAGGAATATACGCGACTCTGACAACATGAAGGTGTGAAAGTAATAATTTATTTTTTGTTCGACGATACTTTTGATTGCCGTGGGCTGGATAAGGTTTGGTTGATTAAAATGTTATTGTAGTTATCTTTTTCATGGGATGAAGGACGTTAGTTTAGTGGTGCTGATCACCGCATATTGCGTTTGTAAACATTTTCAATGAATTATTGCGACTTGATGCCAAATGTCAAAAAAGAAGGAGTAAGCCTTGATAATATCTATACTTATAAAGTCTGTCTGTCTGTTAATACTTTTTATATGTTAAGGACCGTACGAATTTCGACCACACTACACTGACCCTGTGCAAAGTAGGACATCTCATTATGGGGCTTTATTGAAACCTCAATTTAAAAAATGTAAACTTTAAACAAATAATATCTATCGCATTACACCCAAAAGTCAAAACATCTCAAATCACAATTTCCAAACAAATGAAACACTTACTTCATCACAATACACAACAAACAAAGTCGTATCTTTCAAAGTTACGACGATTTTCACTCGGTAACATCTCATCAATTTGTTTACATCATTTGAATCAATGAGCGACGCGATTGCGGGTAGATATGACAAGATATGACGTTTGTTGTATAAAGGCGCCGTCATTGTGTCCGTTCGGTTGGAATTTCGCAGAGATTTAAGATAGCGTCTTCGTGTCGCCATAAACTACAGGCTGGCGAGACACACGGCTATTTAGACCTTCTACCTTTTATTTTGTTATACGTTTTGACATAAACAGTATAAATAATATAAAAAGTAACAGAAACACGTATAAACATAAATTTATTAATGGGCCCATCTCCTAATATGAGATAAAATTAAAATTAAGGGCTTCACACACAGCAGCTATAAATGTAAAGATGTACATTATAGCAAGATACATACATCTCATTACATCTTTCCATAGAAATCGTCAGGAGACCACACACGGCAGCTATAATGAATATTTTTACATCTTTGAATCTCTATGGAAAGATGTATCGTGTTATAATGTCCATCTTTACATTATAGCTGCTGTGTGTGAAGCCTTTTAGACAATTCGATGAACAAAACACTATCCAAAAGTCACGTTAAGTTACACTCACAGAAATATTTAGTGAACAATAATTAATCTGCACAGTCATAACAATGGCCCAGTAATATTAAACAAGTAAACATTCAGACACAGTCAAACAATATTAAACACAAATGTAAACAAATTCTGACACGAGACACCTGTCAAACTACGTCAAACTGGGTTAGAAAACATTAAATTAAACCGAACTAGCCAACCGAACCATCTGTGTGTCGCATGCACACAAAACGCGTGAGAAAATTAAACAACACATAGATTGTGATTGTGTCAACGCTTTCCATTTCACTTGACTGTATGACACGGGGCACAGTACATAAAGTACAGAATTTGAACTAGGAACAAAAAGCTAAAAACGGTTGACATACACATGAATCTAAAAGCATGCTTCAGGTAACAGGTTACCATGAGTAAATGAGTACATAATGTGGAATAGTGGATTGAGTAATTGTTGCATAGTGTTAAGTGGTTACATTTTACGTGTGCACTGCAACATAAAATAAAATTGGCGACAAGCCTGTTTAACGGTTTGTTTTTTAATACCTAGTCTACTTATACATAATTATCCCACTTGAAATTGATACATCCCACTGCTGGACAAAGTCTTCTTCTTGTTCTAGTTCTTCGTCTTCCAGTTTTTTCGATGCAGACCTAATGTGAAACACGAATAGTTACGTATATCCAATTCCTCTCAGTCGCCATTTTTGTGAGTTGTAATACTGATTGTCTTTATACTGTGACACGGGTGTTCTTATTCCGTGTGGTCTGTGTGTTAGGAGACATTGCGCAAATAGGTTAGGTACGTTCCCACCGTCTGATTGCCGTGATATCCCGGTCTATAGTCAAATGGGCAAATCGAATTATTAGCCCGAGATTTGATTGTGCGAAACGTCGTATCTCATTGTTAACATATGAGATATGGCTTTATGATACTGTAATATTGTAAGCGTATGATCCAGTCTAGTGAAACTTTGGAGATAATATGATTATAGTGGGATGTGTATGAAGTTGTAAGTGGATTTATTTATAAGTAATTTTATTATGCTTCAAGAGATAGTGGGGAAAATGTACGCTTGAGTTGTTCCGTAGATCTTTAGATAAACTACCCGATTTCAGAATGTATGTTTAATTTAATCTATTGTCATAGTTCACCATGTTAACGTAGGTAATTGGTTGTCGCTGATTTCATTGGAGAAAAGTGAGGATTAGATTGGATAGTAGACTTATTTACTGGAACAGGAGTTTAGCTTCAGCTTTAATATCAGCATAAAAATGTGCCTTCATCAGCTCTAGACACATAGTGCTCACATATCTGCTCAGAGGATGTGTAACAATCCACCAGATACCAAACAAAAATGCGTTGGTACAAGAAAATTACAATACAATATCTGTCTGATACATGCCTAGTTACTAGTAAAATGATCAAAACAACCTCAAACTAGCTAAAAACATTTATTTTTCCATCATTTTATTTGGACATTTAAACACGGTGCTGCCCCAGTCGACCGTCCCGTTCGCCGGCTCAATATGAAGTGTCAATATTTGGTATCGCCAACGATGCGAGCAGAGTCTGTCGAATCGATTCGCGTCGGATAATTCCAGGTATCGAGTGGGGCTTAATTCGGGATCGAGTTGTCGTCGGGGCGTTGAGTAGCCTAGAGAGTGAGTGAGTGAACAATAGGTGTTATATGTGACAGGTAGTGTTGTGTGTAATTCCTGGAGTGAACTTGATGTAAGTTTGAAGGGATTACTCGTAGAAGGGTCTGTCTGAGAGAATTAAAGGGGATATGTGACAGAAAGATATATAAAGGAGAAGCAAAATTAATATTCAAACTAATAGAGTGTTTAGCTCATTGGGTTATTACTTCAGTAACGTATATGACACCTAAGTATGATGAAGCGACATCAGTAAGTACTTAGATAATAAAATTATGTATTAGTGGTAATTAAAGTAACGGTTATGGAAAAAAACCCGAGATTTACTCGTTTTCGCGCTGTCAAAACATTCTGTCAATATACCATGCATGGAAATGGTACAGATCTCTATTGATGACTAAAGATTTCTAAAGATTGCCATTTAGAAGAACAACAAGTATCTAAAGTTTAAATCGCTCAATTTTACTCACCACACGACCTTACACATTGAAGCTAAAAATATTCACTGAACGACGTCCCTTTAAAAAGCGAACAAACAAATGTTCGAATGAACACTTTGATAGAATCACTGTCAATTTACTTACGGAGCTACAGTAACAGCTTTTACGGATAGCCCAGTTTCTCTTGACCTGCGGTTAAATGCGGTACTAAAATAAAAATGTACTGCATTTGACAGTCCATTGACATTTGCCTTCACAAGCAGCGCCACAATGAAGTGTCAATATTTATTGGACATTGTTTATTGTTTGCATTGCTCTCTGGTGTCAAGTGAGAATTAAATTCTCTAAAAGGTGTTCAAATGAACAGTTTGAAGTGTTGAAAAGGGAGGATGGAAATAAATTCATGAATTTTGTTTGTTATTGACACGAACCCGTTGAGAGCGCGGATTAGTTGATTATTAAGCTGTAAGACCGGCTTAAAGATATTTTGAGTCGAGTCGAGTAACAGATTTGAAAGTCCTGACTCCTGAGAATTGTATTTACATATTTTGTCAATGGAAAGCTGAAGAATAGATTTTAGAATTAACTTAGAATTTAAATTGGCTTTCAACGCCAACTGTTTGTCGTATATTAATGCGACAAAATACAAAGTTTAAAACAATTTGTATCCTTTAAAACACAGGACAAATTACGCAATTAAAACTTCCTGTTTCCCTAAAATGTGACCACATACAAAAATTTTACGTAACGGAATTTTTTAATCTAGAAACTATCTGAAACACACAATTTTATACTTTCACTGCGGCCGTGCGTTTTTAATTGTTTTTTTTTTCTGACAAACTCCTGAGGGCCGCCACGGGGCACATCCTTTTAATTAAAAGTATTAAAACGGTGTTCAGGGGATTCGCAGTGCCATTCGCAAATTAATTCATTTTGTTTTAGTTTCGCTTTATATTTACTCAGCTTATGCTTCATGGCGTTTGTGTGTTCATGGTAAACGGTTCTCACAATAAATACAATGGATGCTTGGTTTTATTTTCAAGAGGAAAGTGAATTTTCTCATGGTTGGCACCACAATGATCAGTGATATTTATGTAGAAAACATAATGACAGACAGTATTGTCACTAGTTATGTTTACGTTTTGACAGTTGCTTATTGTGTGTTAATTCTTATCACGCACATTTTGTTGCCGATGTAAATTTCGGATGTTGTGTTGGAAGTACAAATTGTGACAATTGTAGAAATAATATCCGTTTTATTCATGTCTGGAAATATATTTGTGATTCAGTATTTATTGCCAATAAATAAAATTCTTCCAAATATTTTTTTACATTAATCTTGTCAACATTAATTAAAAAAAAAAACAAAAAGTGTGAAAACAGAAGATAAATTTGGTAGCAGCGGAGTGAAAAACAATAATTGTTTCATATTAATTCCGTGACAAAAACATAAAATGCGTGACGAGAGTTTAATATGCGTGAAAAATTTTGTAAGCGTTCGCGTTTCAATAACCGCAGTGGTTTTTACATTTGGTTTGGAAAATGATATTAGTATATGAGTCGGTATGAGTACCGACTCATAATATCATTTTTTTTAGTATATGAGTATACTAATATCATTTACCGAATATTAATGGCGGTCCATTAATATTCGGTTTAATGTTACTGATATCTTATCTTACTATTGATACATGAAAGTTTCTTTAGATGGATGGATGTTTGTCACTCTTTCATCACGCAAAAGCTACTGAACGGATTTGGACGAAATTCGGTACTCATGTAGATTTCTTAGGAGGAATATGCAATGAATCAGACCTTGTGTGGAATGGACACAATTTCATGACAACAGCTACCAAGTAGCTCACTGTCATTAGTTTTTGTTGTCTTGCCATTTATATCAAGCTATATTCTTAAAGTTTGTTATTTTCAGACATATTGCAGGCAGCTCGTTAAAAATGCAGGCCCTCCGCTGGGGTCCCGTCATTGTACTGAGACTGGAGTAAGATCAAGATAAGACTGGAAGGAAAATGGAAATTCGTAAAATGACAACCAAGTCGCAAAGTTCTCAAATAGGCCAGTTCTTTAAACGCCTAATTCTCAAAATGGTCAAGTCTCTGAAAGTCTAATTCGCAGAATGGCAAACGATCTGGAATTAGATTTTTTTCTGCGTTATCATAGAAACCTTACTTTTTTTCTAAATCTTTTCATGTTCGAAAAATTCTTTGTTTTTTAAGAATTATAAACCCAAAAGAAGAAAAAAAAACAATTTTGATCATTTGCCACTTTGAATTGGCCCTTTGAGAACTTGTCCTTTTGCGACTAGGTTGCCATTTTGCGAATTGGGATAAAACCGACTCGAAGGCAACCCCAATATAGCTGGGAAAAGGCTAGGAGGATGATATTGTTGAGGGTACTTTATTGCATAATGCCATGCCACTCGTTATTGTTACGTCCAATTGTTATTGTTTGATCATCCCGTTGTTTTGGTATTAATTAATGTTGTACCTATATTGTTTTGTTTTGTTCTCATAGTTGGTAAACTTTGGTAACGTTAGCCGGAGATTGTTGCTCGGAGGCATCATTTTATGAGACATGTAAGCAAATATTATTGTTATTGTTAACCTAGATGTTAGAATGTTAAGATATTAAGAGGGAGAAACTTGCGACCGATTTTCTGTTGAGGGAGGTCTTATTATTCTTACCAAGTAAGAACATTATTAAGTATATCTTTCAAGTGTAGGCTGTGTGTAGGTACGTTTCAGATGGTGCTGTGTAAGTGGAACGATTGTCATTTTTACAAGGAAAATAGCCTGTAGACGTAGGTTTCAAATATTTCACTAGTATTAAAAGAATCAGCTACAATCCTTCTCGTAATCCATAACTATCTAGCAAAATCCGGCGAACTCCGTTTCGCCAGATGGCTTTGTTTTTTCCTTTGCTATAAACTTCATGGAGCCCGAGTCCTTTCCAACGAATGCAAAACCGTGGAAATCGGTTCGTGCGTTCTGGAGTTGGAAAGGCTGACTTATTTTTATATAGTAGATATATGAATTGCGATAAAATCGGTACCAAGTGCACCTAAAAGGTCAGTGGTGTAAGTATGGACGTGGTAGGTGGCACCCGCGGGATGAGCCACCAGTTTATCCGGGATCGCGGAACTATCCGGGGTCACGGGACTCTCATCAGGTAACCGTGACCCTGGAACGTAAAAGGCTATTGAAGGAACACCGTGAATTTTAGTCAGAACGAGTCTGACAGTCCCTATCGCCGCCTTGGGTGGGAAGACTCATTTGATGAATTTACCAGGAGAAAAAAACAAGCCACCTGTTTATGAGTTGTATGATGGCTGTTAATGTTTAAAATATTTCTTCCTCTTCCATCGAATATTAATCTACCCATATACCAACCAACGTACGTAATAATATAACGCCCACAAACATACCAAAAAAACAAACAATTACACCGTTATATCACAGTTGAATATTAATTATTACATTTCCAAGGTAAGTAAGGGTTGAGGCGCTTTGAATATTTCACCGTTTCAAGTTAATATATTTATCTTGAAACAGATAGCAATGTAGCCGACAGTCAGAGATGGGTGTCCGATTTTCACCCTTATACCCTTCTTTATAAGGTTGAAAACTGATCTTTTATCATGGTTCTGACCTATTGAGATATGTACAGAAATGCGGGTCCTCTTGATCGACATCACCTTGCGATTGTTTCGTTTGTTAGGTTGAAGAGACCTTTGTTAAGATTGGATTATCAGCAAGATGGGATCGGTCACCAAAAATTGTCATGGGTTTGTAAGGTTTGGGAAAGTGGAAATGATCTAAGATGGCTGTCCAAACCAGGTATCAATAAGAGTATATTAGACTTGGATTGACGGGTCGTCTTCCACTCGCGCCTCAAGCAGTTGTCACCATCCTGGGTGGGAGGACAGATTTGATTATTTTACCACGGTAAAAAAAAATTACCCTTACAGCCGTTGAATCAACAGATGGATAAGGAATGCACAGAACTGAGAAATATGGAAGAAACGGGGGCTTTTACCCAGCAGTGGGTGATGCCGATCGTAACTGATGACACTTAAACTAGGTAGAATAGAATCTTTACATATAATAAAATCGTAGAGATGTCATTCCTGTACATTGAATATTTTTTTCTTTTTGTATTTTTTTCGAGATAAGGGATCGATTCTGATGCCAGATCAACTTTTATTTTTTTTCGAAATTTTTTATGTTTTTTTGATTTGGTCTATCTCCGAAACTACTGTAAAGTTGTCGATCAAATTTTCCTCAAATATTCCTAATAATATGCTTCTGTTAATATGCTATGTATTATTACGCTATTTTTCCTGGGAGATAAGCAATTTTGAATTTTGTTGTTTTTAGATGTTTGTTGATAGTTGGAAGCTAAACCACTGGATATTATTTAGTCAATTTTTCCTCAAATATTCCTTAAACTGCTGTTCTATTAATGGGATATGTGTAATTACGCTATTCCCCTTGGGGGATTAGCAATTTTATAATATGTTGATTTTCAGTCATTGTTGACATTTGTACAAGAACCGCTATTTGAAAATCACTGTCAACGTACTAGACAGTCCGGTCGGTATCCTGCTTGACTTTCGTGCAAGGGGTCTCTGGATCAAATCTCGCAGTTTATTTTTTCTCTTTTTGAGTTTTTTTTATTTGTCCTGGGAGTTTTAAATAATTAAAAAAAAAATGTGCATACTTTTGTTTCAATATTATTCGCGATTTTAAATAATTACAATTTTTTTTCAATACTTCTCTAGGATATAAATCTACACCGATTTAAATTGTAGGTAGTAAGTTGGATATCTTTTTTAATTGTAATTGTTTCGAGGTGTGGAATTTTAAAGATTAGAAAAATATCAGGGTTTCTATAATTTGTGTTTATTTATGTTTTGAATTGGTGCTCAAACCAGTGCATAGATTCTGTTTTAAACGACGACAAGTTGTACTCATCGAGTCAGATAATTAGTTATTTTTTAGGTATCACGCGGTATGCTAAAGGGAGAAGAGCAATGCTATCGTACGTTCAATTTGCAGCGATACTGTAAATCGACCCAAAAATGATAGTCTAATGTTTAAATAAACACGGTTCTTTGAAATTAATGTCGCTCAAATAAGGACGTTTCCTATGCAAACTAAGTATGTACCTAGATATAACATTATTGATCTAAACTAATAATAAAAATCAAAGTATGTTTGTTTTTTACCTTTTCACGCATTACTACCTACTGAATCGATCGTCCCAAAATTTAGCATATACGTTGTCAGGAGAATAGACACGGATATAAGGTATCTTACATCCCGAATAACAGAAGAGAGCTGTTTCCGAGAAAACAATTACGTTCATATTCCAGATGGCGCCACACGATTCGTATTGTTTCTCAAATTCTAAAAAACGCAAGCGAAGTCGCGGGCAAACACTAGTAGAAGATAAAATCCTATTGCTGGATGGCTGGACCAACCTCAGATCTGCGATAAGAGTTGACTTTCCAAAAATGATATAAAATTGATAAAAAAGCAGAGAAATAATATTAAGGTATTCGTTAATATCACTCCTAATGTTAGTGAACACTAAGAAGAGCTGTTTAAAAAAAAAAAATAGTCCAAGCTCATTTACAGAACGAAGAGAACTTAGATTTTTACGAATAGTGAGATAACCCTACAACCAATGACAAAGAACCAAATCGATCCATTCCAACCAATCAAGACTTCGTTAACGAACGTGACGATTTCTAAGCACACAACACACTGTACTTAAATTCATTACCGCCTACATAAGGCGAAGGAAAACTTATAAAGGAGAGGCACACGTTTGATGATAAATAGGAAACGTGAGCTCCTTGCGAGTGTCGATCGACTTTAGCAACTGTCACGATTGGAATCCATTATGGGTGAAACGGATACATTGAGTATTGAATGTGAGGTAGTGGACATTGTTAATAGTCTTGAGCTTAACGTTAATAAAAATTTGAATTCAGAAAATGATGAAGATTCAGTTAAAAGCTGCTGACAAACAGTAATGGCTGGAATCAAGAGTTTGAATTGACGCTCGCCTATATGCTCAGCAGCGGACGTCTTCCAGCTGATGATGATGAAGAGTGAGAAAGAGAAGAACAACGTATAAGTAATAGTAAGTAATAACTTCAGGCAATATTTGAAATAGGGGAACAGATAATACTACCTAAGAGTTAACAGAGGAACTGTATAGAAGTAGAGGTATAGAAGATATCCATCATTGAAAAGATGGACGAAAAGTAAAGGATGTATAGGTTGTTTTCTGTTCTGCTTTAATTTTGATTTTCTTTTCAATGCTTCAATAGACAAATAACTAATAGAAAGAGAGAGAGAGAGAGAACCATGTCATTAAACAGCACCAAGTGACAACCGGAGGATTATTAAACAAAACTTAGATTCGTTTCCGACGTAAACTATTTATAGACGCCTCTTGAAGATCTAACAATACAAAGCATGACAATTCCTTATCAACACCGGTCTACGTTCTAAGTGTGTCATAGAAATTGTAACGCGATAGTACCCTACGGATCCCCCGGTGGAGCTATAGACAATCGGACGCAAAACAATGAAGAACGTGACATACACACAAAGGTAGACTTCTTGGACGACCATGGAGTAGGCAGTAAATGGAGTGGTGACAATTATGTAGATGATCTGTTGCGTGCTTTGTTGATTTATTTACAAGGTTTATGGTTGGTAAGCAAGCACAGATAAAATTTATAGTTTTTTACGAAGTGTTAAGCACTCATATTTAGTCAGTTACGTTAGTAAGTGAATCCTTGCAATCAACAGGGCAAGAGTCCAAATACTAAGAGTCAAATTCTGCAAAAATCCATTGCAAACTTTATCTAACTTAGGAACCCTCATTATTTCCTGTAGCACCAGTAGTTATTGTCCAACCAGTCAAACGTGGCAAATAATTATTGCCATTACACCTTTGGCCGTATAAGCGATCGAAGCATAACATTAGAACCTGAGAAGCTATCTACATCCATAAATAAATGCATCTGTTTTTTTTTTTTATTAATCTTTATCTACAGTATCAAATGCGTACCTAAATGAACCCTCCATTCCTTCCTACTCCGCGTCAGGGACATATCAACGGCTTCAAGGCGCAAAGTCAGCGTAACAGATGCATTGTTGTCACATATACGTGACACCCGACGTAGGGCTGGCACAGGACGGTTATGAGATTCGTATCAGTGTCGTGCAAACTTTAGTTTTCAATTAAATTTTGAGACGTGTAATGTTCACTTTGACTTTGATGTTGATTTGAAGTACACAGATTGCAGAAGTTAGCGAAATGTCACTTTAGTTAATAGAAATGTCGAAGAGATTGTCTCATGGAGGAAGTAAACGCTACTGTTTTGCTGAGCAAGGGTCTAAGTTAAATTCCATGGTTGAACAAAACATTATTTCCAGGGACATATCAGGACCCATGAGTTGTCATAACGATACTCAATCAATAAAGCTCTAAACTCGATAAAGCTACTAAGATATTCCTTTTATGAGATGAGTCCTCCCGCCCTGGGTGGACAGTAGGGACTCTCAGACTCTTACATACTAAAAGTTCACTTTATTCCTTCGGTTGCTCGTTGATCCAGGGTCACGGTATCCTGGTTATTCTGAGCCTCTACCATGAGTTGTATTTACGATCCTCGATCATACGCATCGACCGCGTTTGGCGGTCTCATTGGCCCGCTCCAAGTTTGTATGAACTCTCAATCAATGAGAGCGCCAAACGCTGGATCAACGAGCAACCGAAGGAATAAAGTGAACTTTTAGTATGTAAGAGTCTGAGAGTCCCTACTGTCCACCCAGGGCGGGAGGACTCATCTCATAAAAGGAATATCTTAGTAGCTTTATCGAGTTAAATGCTCTATTTATAGCAATAGGTTGGGGCCCTATTGTATGGGGCTTGACGTCAAGTAACTGACGAAATTTTAATGCAACATAGGAAAACCACTGCCTATCCTGTCAAATAATGCAGACATGATGTTGTGTTACAGGTAAAATGCCTGAAACGTTACATAACTAGGTTAGTATGGTAAGTGGCTTTTGCATGCGTCCACGTCGTCTCCTGAAAGGACATTTAGTACATTTACTCTAAATTGCATTGTTGTCGCATATATGTGACATTTGCTTAGGGTTGCCTGTAGTGAAAATTCCACAGCTAACGAAATAAATGTCTAGAAATATTTTCGTAGTATGTAATATAATAAAAAAAAACTCTTTTTTTAACTTTGCCCATTACTAGGAATTTCTCTAGTATCAAGGTTGCGTTAACAAACATTTGAACAACCCACAAACACTTGAATGGAGGTTGATTAGAGTCGTTCATTTGTTGAAAATCAAAGTGACAAGAAATTATGTCGAACTACAAGAACAATACTATTATGCCTGAAATCCCCAAAGGGTTAGACAGAGACACCTAGATATAACACCAACATTTCGCCAAGTAACATACAACTGAATATTACATTAAAACTTAATAGATCTTAGCACATTTTACTATCAGTATTAACACGAAACAGTTTAACACAAAAAGTTCACACAAAAAACTGCTTATCAGCCCTGCGACCCACACTTGAGCGCTGTTCTTATATTAACAGCACACACAGAGACATTTTACCTGTCAACATGAACATTTCCTGTGTGTTACACCACATTAGTTAAGCAGATACACACACAAACACACAGACATACAAACACAAAACATTTCAAACCACAAATGTGTACAGGATTGATATAAAAGTCGCAGCTGTTTCGTGAAATCGGTGAATTATGTAAATGGCCAGAGTTATATTTTTTTTCTGGTCACATTTTTATTGGTAACGGACATGGGCGGAGTGTGGATTTAATTGCGCATTTTGTAATTAATTTTATTGTTGTGGACGTGTCGGGTAGTTTAAAGGGGTTGGACTGGTGTCATTAAGTGTCACACGGAGGACATAATATTAAAAAAAAAACTTTTCAGAATAATGGCCGCAGGTTTTATTTTTTCATTCTTTTATCAGATATTTTGTTTTGAAAACTCTTTCGGCAATATTAATTAGAAATTGTAATCAGTGGATAAGTAATGTTGTGTTTAGAGACGTAGAATTTTTCGTTTGGTAGAGCGTTCGGTAGCCGGAGGTCGTGGGTTCGATTCCCACTCAGGACAAATGTTTGCGTGATGAGCACGATCATTTGTTCTGTGTCTGGGTGTAATTTATCTATAATATGTATGTATTTAGAAATATATAAGTATGTTTATCAGTTGTCTAGTACCCATAACACAAGCTCTGCTTAGCTTGGGACTAGATGGCGTTGTGTGATAGTCGTGGAATATATATATATATATAATGTACACTCGGCTACACATTAAGCTATGCAAAACTAGTATAAGCTGGCCGTTCAATGTGCGGAAAGACCATACAAAGTGAGTCCAAGACAAACTAGTTTTGTATAGCTTGATGTGTTGCCGTGTGTACATGAAAGTTTACCATTAATACAGAAACATAAAAATGTAAAAAAAATACTCAAATAAAGTTACTATTAATTATTAACTACCAGGCTATTTATTAAGTGTCTAAATTCCATTATTGTCAGCAACATTATATCTGTAAGTAGAACAATAGCTACCATTTAGCGACAGCAGTGTCGCATAGGTGCTAACATTCTTGAAATACAACGCCTGACGATATAAGGGCTTCGTATGTATAATTATATTTATAATTTATAGTACACGATAAATATTTTAATTCTGTCACACATTTAGTTATCTTTACATATAATAAAATCGTAGAGCTGTCATTCCTGTACATTGAATATTTTTTTCTTTTTGTATTTTTTTCGAGATAAGGGATCGATTCTGATGCCAAATCAACTTTTTTTTCTTTCGAAATTTTTTATGTTTTTTTGATTTGATCTATCTCTTAAACTACTGTAAAGTTGTCGATCAAATTTTCCTCAAATATTCCTAATAATATGCTTCTGTTGATAGGCTATGTATCATTACGCTATTTTTCCTGGGAGATAAGTAATTTTAAATTTTGTTGTTTTTATCTGTTTGTTTTTAGTTGGAAGCTAAACCACTTGATATTATTTAGTCAATTTTTCCCCAAATATTCCTTAAACTGCTCTTCTATTAATAGGATATGTATAATTACGCTATTCCCTTTAGGGGATTAGCAATTTAAATAAAATGTTGATTTTCAGTCATTGTTGACATTTGTATAAGAACCGCTATTTGAAAACACTGTCAGCGTACTAGCCAGTCTGGTTGGTATCCTGCTTGACTTTCGTGCAAGGGGTCTCTGGATCAAATCTCGCTGTTTCTTTTTTTCACTTTTTGAGTTTTCTTATATTTGTCCTGAGAGTTACAAATAATTAAAAAAAAATGTGTATACTTTTATTTCAATATTATTCGCGATTTTAAATTATTACTATTTTTTTTTCAATAGTTTTCTAGGATATAAATCTACACTGATTTAAATTGTAGGTAGTAAGTTGGATATTTTTTTAAATTGTAATTGTTTCGAGGTGTGGAATTTTAAAGATTAGAAAAAATTGTGTTTATTTATGTTTTGAATTGGTGTTCAAACCAGTGCATACTTAGATTCTGTTTTAAACGACGACAAGTTGTACTCATCGAGTCAGATAATTAGTTATTTTTTAGGTATCACGCGGAATGCAAGGGAGAAGAGCAATGCTATCGTACGTTCAATTTGCAGCGATACTGTAAATCAACCCAAAAATGATAGTCTAATGTTTAAAATAAACACGGTTCTTTGAAATTAATGTCGCTCAAATAAGGACGTTTCCTTTGCAAACTATGTACCTAGATATAACATTATTGATCTAAACTAATAATAAAAATGCAAGTATGTTTGTTTTTTACCTTTTCACGCATTACTACCTACTGAATCGATCGTCCCAAAATTTAGCATATGCGGCTGGGGCGGAGGGACGTTGTCAGGAGTATAGACACGGATATAAGGTATCTTACATCCCGAATAACTGAAGAGAGCTGTTGCCGAGAAAACAATTACGTTCATATTCCAGATGGCGCCACACGATCCGTATTGTTTCTCAAATTCTAAAATAACGCAAGCGAAGCCGCGGGTAAACACTAGTACCTAATACAATTAAAGTGAGCATTTGTAATGCGACGAAGTTTTATGGTGCAATATTTTATACTGATAACTAGTTTTGTAGTCTAGAAGCGTGGGTCTAAAATTATCCCACGGTAACATAATATCGGAATACTTTATCCTTTGCGTTAATCCAGTTTATTGACTATCTGTTAAATATTACACTTTCATCCAAACATTTTCAGTAGTTTTTGCGAAAAAGCCTCACAAACCGTGACATTTTTAGACTGAAAAAAATAATTATCTTCTGTTATCATAAAACGTGTAACTTAAGGTGATTGCTTCGATGTAGCCCGCGAAATTCAAATTTTTTTACGTTTTTTGCAATTTGCAGGCCAGTGACATGTTGTAACTTTATAAATATTTGTGTTGCGCAAATAACAAGTATAATTTTAAATATAAAAAATATTAAAAAACTCGCTCCATCAGCTCTCACATAGAAAAGGTGCATCATGTAAAAATCTCCGAAATCTAACTACGATGCACCTTTTCTATGTGAGAGCTGATGGAGCGAATTTTATGTCAATTTTTATATTAAAATTAATTTAAAATTATACTTGTTATTTGCGCAACACAAATATTTATAAAGTTACAACATGTCACTGGCCTGCAAATTGCAAAAAACGTAAAAAAAATTGAATTTTGCGGGCTGGTTGGAGCATCCCCCTTAAGCAGAATGATTTAATGAATTATAATAATAATATTCCACAACTATCACACAACGCCATCTAGTCCCAAGCTAAGCAGAGCTTGTGTTATGGGTACTAGACAACTGATATACATACTTATATATTTCTAAATACATACATATTATAGATAAATTACACCCAGAGACAGAACAAATGATCGTGCTCATCACAAACATTTGTCCTGGGTGGGAATCGAACCCACGACCCCCGGCATAGCAGTCAGGGTCACTAACCGCTAGACCAACAGGCCTCTCATTGCGATAAAATTCTTAAAATGGGATATTCTATTCAATAGATAGATCGATAATAGATAAAAAATAATTTTATCCCAATTCATATTAATTACGATTCCGCTAAATAGGTGTTTCTAGGCCCATGGTAATAGATACAAATTGGAACTAGTCACTTCACAAACTTTTTATCATTATTACGAAATTGTCACATTAATTGCAATGCGTACTTAATTCAAATTAGTAGGTGGCTAATAATGTCGATAAATAAATGTACTGTGACTAATTATCATTAATTATATTGTAATTGAGTGCAATAAACATTGATTGAACATTTGTGTCAAGGATTGTTCACGAAAATGTCAGAAGAAGTATTTAATGTTTTTGTTCTTTTGTAGAAATCGGGTAAAGAAGCAATGGCGTTTCTCAATGCTACGTGAACTTTCTAAACTAAGACGTTATTGAGAATTTAAGTTACGGTTTATGATAGGTTGTTATTTCAAATTGTTAATTTTCAGTAACATTAGTCTAATAAATGTTTGAGTGTTGTATTTTCTATGTTATTTACTTTAAGTATAAAACCATTTTTAAATCCTAAACGCAAAAATGCGTGTTTGCTTGTCTGTTTGTATATAGCACTACTATTGAAAGACTGAACACATTTAAGTGCAATTTTATTTCTAGCAATGTTTTATGAAAATTGGTTCAGTCGTTTCAAAAATACTCATTTGTTAAATGTTGGGCGTTTTTAATTAAATCTATTACTTTTCACCAATCCGCACTGGGCCCACGTGATGGATTATGGCCCACTCCCTCTCACAGAGAGATGGCCTGTGTCCCAGGCTCCCAGCAGCGGGAACATTATAGGCTGATGATGATGATCACTTTGCATAAACTACTATTTAACTAAAACTTAACACAGTATATTTCACAAATATATTTATTTTTTCAACTCACATTTTAAGATTTAAGTGAATAAAGAGGTTTACTTGCGTAGTTACGTACTAATGTAAACGTCGTAAACAAACTCTTAATTAGTCAGTGTAAAGTATGTTGTGGGTCGCATCGAGTCGACGAAGACTCGTTACAATCAATAGGCAATTAATTCGTGTACCGCGCACTTCGCGTCGATACGACGCGCTTTACGATAGGGCTGTCGGATAACTAAAATTATAATTGTGAAATGTGAAAAGTTTGTTAGGTGCCTTTTCACACTACAAAACCACTGCAACGATAATCCTGAAACTGCCTTTATGTTTTCGCTATACAGAGACGGACATACAGTACTTAGTATCCCAATCTACAATTTTCAAATGATATATGATAATATTAACGCGAGTAAAGTCACATACAAAAGCTCTTTTTTTTAGGGTAGTAAAATGATCAAATGAGTCCTCCCATCCCGGGCTGGACAGGAGAGACTGTCAAACTTGTACTGACTAAAATCCACGGTGTCCTTCAATAGCTCTTTAAGTTTTGGGGTCACGGTAGCTCGTTAGTCTCGCAACCGCATACAAAAGCCAGTAATATTTTAAATACGATAGTTTCGATGGATCGATGTTTGTTAGTCAATCAAATCAACTGCAGACTGATAATATCTGGGTGCAATTTGCAGGTAGATTGTAGTGTGGATTACCACATAGGATACGTCTGCTATAATTCCCTGTAACAATTAACAAACTTCACGCGTGATTCTATGACACGTGAGTTAAAACAAGGCTCTATCTCGATAACACGTCTAATTGCGTCTGACATTTACCAAAAAGATAAAACCTAATGGTCCGTCCATCATATTAAAACGACATTATCATCGTATGATATCATTCTTCAAACACGATTGACCTCAAAACCAATACCGCAGCATTCTCATCAAACACGTCAAAAGCAAAATTAATCAAGCTCTCAGCGGCTATAACAATAATTTATAACGTGTCAACGTCAAGCTTTGCTTGCATCACACCCCTCCAGCGTGTTAGGGAGGCAAACTTATGTATTGACGTGCAATATAACTTGGCGTCCTGTCCCGTGATTAATTTTGTTCGGTGACAGCCCTGCGAGTTAGGATTGACAAGTCGCGAGCGCGAATCACTCCCGAGCCCGACTCGCGGCGTACCGCGGGACCGAAATCTCCGTCATTTGTATTTGTATCGTTTACGGGCTCGAAAGTTTTGAAACAACGAAAGTTCGGAGTGAGAAATTGCTTCGGGTAACAAGACAGTTGTGGAACTATTCGGTTTTATTGGTGAGGGTGTTAATTATTTGCAATATGGGGCTAAAGAGGTAGCTATTGAAAGTGATACTATTCGCATTGGACTTTTACACCTAATAAGGGAATTAGCGGGAAAAATATGTTCGTATCTAGTTAGAAAATTAGTATTTGTTACAGAAATGGTAATAATAAAGTTGGTCTTACCAAGGCGATGATGGAGTGATCTGAACTGATCTTTGAAGGATTGGCCTACAAATCACACTAGATCGCAAAACGTGGCAGGAAGGAAGAAAGGCAAAGGCCCTGTAGTGAGATAACTGCTCATGATAATAAAATATTCGTCCAAGAAAGCATAAAAACTAAAAGCCCACAAAGAAACACAACATGAAGAAGATATAAAGCCTAGTAAGGAACAATTTAAAAACAAAAGCAAGTCACATCACAAAATTAAAGAAGAACAACTAGACATACTTTGGTAATCTATCTGTAACTCTAGTCATCTCAGTCCCCAGATTCCTTTGCCAAGTTGAAACTGGAGCAAGATAATAATTAAGATTAAAGCCTTTGGTTAGTTCGGCATTACTCCATTTGTTTGTATCGCCAAAGATGGAAAGTTCTCAGTGAGGAATTGCTGAATTGCTGCGGCTTTGGGTAACTTAAGACAGTTCGAGCTATTAGTTTTATTGATGTTGCTGATTACTGGTTCGGAGGTCGGGTGGTATACACAGATCTTTGTGAACATACTGAGTTTCTAGTTGAGATTAAAGGAATATTGCTTTGAAGTAATGTAAACATAAACACCACTCTTCTAATTTCGAACGGAGACGGCAAGGGTGTACTTAAAGGTACACACATTTCGCCACTTATGTTTAGGTCCAATGTTATAGGGTAGAGTCTATTACATTACTGATGTAATCATGAAGATAATTTAAATATATAATTTATTTCAAGAGTTGACTTAATTAAGACTAGGAAAGTTGAGCAGGTATCTATCAAATCACTACTCACACACACGTTTGAAAAGGACAACATCTGTAAAACCTTTAAAATTTTCTCAAATGTAACACGCTAAATTATTGCTACAGATTTGTAGGTAGTAAATACTAAAGCCATAAATAACACTACCAATAATAAACTAGCAGCAGTTGAACTGAAACTAACACTAAATAACGCTACAAATCATCCATCTGTTACCGATAATATTAGCCGTGATTACATTAATTGGGCCCGCGTTAGAGGTGTCAGATTGACAACTAGTCGATATAAATTAGAGCTGGTCTCGCGTGCCAGTTGGCTGATTGTTTATGACCTATCATATTGTCAAACATCTTGCTGTAGAAAGAATTGAGAGCCAAAAGTTACGATATCTTAATTGTGTTAGTGGAACTTCAATGTAAACTCTTAAGAGTTTTAAAATGGTGAAAATGTTTTCCTTATTATTTTTAACAGTTGTTTTCAAATACGGTATGTATTTGTTATCAGATTATAATATACTGTGGGACAAGAATGGATCTACCTGCACTGCCCATATATTTAATAAATTCGATGTCTCCAACAAGAAAGTAAATATATGATACCGAAGAAAATAAATCATAGCTTATTCCTATAGTTCAAATTACCTGCCTTTATAAATTCAATGCATCTAACCTTCTGAACGTTCGATGTCAAGTTTACGACAGCCATTACCATAGCTCTTGGCAGTAGTTAAAAAATGGCCGCCGAGTCAAACGTCAGGGACAATTTTAAAATTAACATTTTTTTCACTTCCGAAGATTATACGGGAATACTAAATGAGTGGCGTCGTCGATGTCAACGAACTTGGCCACTATTTCCTTTGTTTTTTTATCATTCTGCATTTACATTATACAGTCCCATTGCTTCGTCTATTTGGACGGAAGCAGTCGGTACTAATTTTTGTTTGCTGAATTTAATTATTGTGACACATTTCGAATTTGGAATTGGTTTCATAGACGGACTGGAAATATAGGCGGTAGTTTAACCAATTAGGAGAAATGAAGGATATTAAGGACGTAAATACGTTTGAAAGAACACAATTTCTGTCAATTTGACAGCGTGATGCCCCACGAATAAAAACAAAACACTAACGAAACATCTATGCCTTGTATACTAGAACGAAACTACAAGAGCATTTGCAATTTTTTTACGAAAATTTAAACAGAGTGAGATCCCGTGGCTTCTAGACACTAGTTTATTTTCTCAGTAGGTAACGAATGGATATTATACGTTATGTATTTGTAAAATACTGCGTTCTTGCCGCAATTGGATAATTGACCTATTCACAAATATCAGACTAACCATGGCCGGTTGAGCGCTTGAACATGCCGAAGCCGAGCCGCCAATCTAGTCAATGCTGCTCAGACCAAGGCGTGAGTTTCTCCGGAAGAAGGAGCCAAATCCACCCGGTTCTATCTTTTTGAAGTGTAACAGTAAAAATTACGGACCATCGTGGCCATGATTACTCGTTAGTCCCGCGATCCAGGCAGGCTTTGGCCCTTTTGGTAATTTATTCAGCAGGTTGATAGAAATTTTAGTACTTATCTATCTGTTGTTTATGAAGCCTACAGAGGTGTTGATGCAAAAACAGATTCACACTTGTGTATTCGAAGCCGCCGCGCCGTAAATTAGTATGTGGCGTAGCGTAGCCATATCTACTTATAACTAGATACTGAATCCGTGAATTCTCGGCACAATACCGACACCGATCGGGGAACAGGCACGAATGCGCGTGAGCCCCGCGAAAACCATCCACATTCTCGTTCGCGCCTGGTCAGGGGGTTTACGGCACTAATGTGAAGCCGCCATCACAGTGTAAAGCCGGGTCCAGACTGTTGTAATGTAACGGAAATCCACCGTGTAATGTAACGCGAATTCTAGGTGTGGACGGCACCGCCAGCATTACATGTAACGCTCGCGGCTGATCCATCGGCTGTCCGTTTTTGCGCGAACACAAAGGCGCACGCAGTATTCGTGTTCTCAATTTGCTTTGAGTTCGTGTGCCGTCCACACTTTTCATGCAGATTACACGTAATCGTAAGATTCAGGCTACACCAGTCTGGATCCGGCTTTAGTAACCATACTCTCCCGAAACGTCTTGACCGATTTCATGAAATTTTCGTTTATTGCCCGTGGTCCACCTGCTTGGTTCACCTAGGTGTACCTAGGGAAATTATTTTTGCCCGTGGTTCACTTGGGTGTACCATGGGAAATTATTTTTGCCCGTGGTTCACCTGGGTGTGCCACGGGTAATTATTTTTTCCCGTGGTTCACCTTGGTGTGCCACGTCAAATTATTTTCTCTAGGTACGATTCTCGACTAATATTTATGCCACATTCAAGAAGGTTCATGGGTAGCTCACCGTCTGCACAGAATTCCAGCTACAAGCTTAGAAACTGAAAGAATTGTATTAACCAGAATAAGTACCAGGTTTACATGGGTTCAAGGTGGTATGTTTTTAAATACTTGCACCTGACTGGTTTTGTACTTTTGCTAGACTGTATAAATGATTATAGTTATTTGTGCAACAAGAGAGCAAAGTCGTTTTTTGCTGCGAGTGCTGATTGTGAATCTTGAGCAAGCGAAGGATTCAAGGATTGAATCACGAGCGTAGCGAGTGATTCTAAAGTTGAATCCTGAGTGTGGCGAGAGATTCAAAGGCACGAGATGCAAAAAACTTTGCTCTCGTGTAACACACATAACTTTTCACTTCAGCAGCGAGAACAATTTAGGAGATAAAATAATAAACAGGAATAGATTGAAATAACTTTTTATTAAAGTAGCTTTCAACAATAAGTAAATACTCCACATTGTAGATAATCGCCTCGTCTGTGATAAATCTAAAAAAACCGGCCAAGTGCGTGTCGGGCCACGCACACTGTAGGGTTCCGTAGTTGCCCATCAAAATACTTATGCGAACTAACTAAACTGATTCGCTGAATTTAATTTTAAAAAGAAGAATTTTCAAAATCGGTCCAGGAGTCTTTGAGAAATCGGGGAAAATACATAAGAAAAAAGGTTACAACGAATTTAGAACCTCCTCCTTTTTTTTGAATTTAGTTAAAAATAGTTGACGATAAAAACCTACCTATCCCCAAAAAGCATACCCATAAAAGCTTTAAAAATAAAGTTGACAAACTTACATTTGCAGTTGTCTCCGATACATTTTGTTTAAGAAAATATGATATCAAGTACATTTTATAAGTTGGTCGACTATTACTCGTAAAGTTGTAAAGCCTACTTAGTCATGATAATTTTCTTTTAAACTTCGTTATATGTACTACTATTGTGAATTTTTTCACACCCCCAAACATAACCGTTTAGCTGGTAGAGGGGGGGGACACTCGAATCGAGCAAAATTTAGCACTTTAAAGCTTAATATTTCACAAACGAATTTTTTTATCAAAAAATTGTTAATGGAAACTCACATTATTTTTTAAAGGCCTATTTAATGATACCCCACACTAAGGGGTACGCGAGAAAAAAAAAATCCTCACTTTACGTGTAAGTACTGGAGGTACCCTAAAAAAAAAGGTTGCACTCCAGGAGTGCCGGTAGAAGTGAAAACTTTTTTGTTACTATGTTTTATTTTTAATTTGAATGACGTCTTACTCATTTTCGATCAGGGTCACGTGACCCTGACGCGAGTTTTGGTCACGTGACCCTGACGCGAGTTTTAAATTTTTTACCCATTACAGAAAAAGTGTACAACGCCGCTAAAGAAGTTTTCACTTCAAAAAAAATATTTTACGAGATTTTATTTTACCACTTTTTCGGCACAACAAATCCGTATATTTACACCAAATTACAGCTCTCTAGTACTGTGCGTCTCTGAGCTAAACTGCGGACAGACGGACGGACGGACGGACGGACGGACGGACGGACGGACGGACGGACGGACGGACGGACATGGCGAAACTATAAGGGTTCCTTGTTGACTACGGAACCCTAAAAATAAGATAGCAACACCGTCTCCGAAAAACTGCTGCGCCCTTTGTAAGTCGCCATTCATTGAAGACATGGTATGGTTTCAGATATTTCTCGCTTCGAGACTTCTGAGGTTGTTTTAACTCTTCCGGTGTTAAAATAAGTACTGTTCTCGTCGCTAGTTTTACTCATATTTTTTTTTAAACTTATTCAACACTGCGCCAGCCATGAAATTTTATTCCCGCTCTTTTATTTTTAAATTAAGGCGTGTTCGGAAATAGCACCCATGATATTTTATTTTTTAAATATTTACTAATAATATTGAAACTAGAAATAAATATTTACAGTAAATGCTTATTTTCATTTAAATACAGAAATAAGTTAAAAATTCAATAAATTACATTCAAAGACATTATTATCTTTTTGCAAAATTTCTTTAGTTAGTACAAATTTCCGAACGTTATTGTCTTTGAGACCGAATTCAAAATCGGAACTTCGAAAGGGCTGGTCTTTGTCTCTCTCTCTTTCTATTGGCGGGAAAGAGATAGAGTGTTAATGTTTCGAATTGTATGATTAACTCAAGGCTGAATATGATATTCGTGGCTTTTTGAAACCAAAAATTAAAAAGTTACTTTGTCTCACTAGTGAGCAAAATCGCATTTTGCTCACTGATTTCAGGCAGCAAAACCTACATGTTTGAGCTACTGAAGTGAAAAAATAATTACCATATTATTAAAAAAAAAGACCACCTTGAACTCATGCCAGCCTAGTAATTTTGCTGGTTAGCAACATTCTTTCATTTTCTAACTGGAATTCACGGACTTAAAAAGAAACGGTGGCACTATGGTCCCCATGCAACGAAGTGGACGAGCGACGGTAGTAGCACCATTTCTTTCATTTTCACTGGTTTGTCCCTGGGCCCAGTTTCGAAGTGGATGAGTTGCATGGGGCTCCAATTCTACTCCGTGTTAAAGTACTTCTTTTAAACTTTTTTTATTTTATTTCATTATTATTTTGACGGCATAAGTATTATTTAATTAATTTAGTTAACATTTTAACGTATCTCTACCTCTACGTAGGTAAACATAAATATAAGTAGGTAAGTGGGTAAGGGGGTAAAGTTTAGTATGAAGTTGCATGCGGAGGGGGGAAAAGAGGACCCCCCACCCCTGGGGGCACCACACCCATGATGCAGAAATGTGGTTTTGTAACCTAACCTCAAAACTCGTTAAAGTCACATAATAGGCGTATTCCAAAAAAATGGTTTCGTTTAGCATAAGGATTAGGTGCCTCATGTATCCTGGCACCACTGTCATGTTAAGGCAACTCCTAGACCCTAAACCCCGACACGGAAAGGTACTCCAAGGGTGCTCCAAGTCTCGGGACTTGCTCGCTCTTGCATCCTAGGTCAAATAATTCCCTACTACCTACCAAGGTGGCTCGACGGAACCCTGCTTCGTATGGCTCCTAATTCTGCGTTCAAGGTCTAAAATAATAATCTAACACAAAGGCGATGGCGAGGTCTGGCATTGGCACAGACACCCTGCCATGCCTTCAAACCTGTCCATGTCGGGGTTCCCCAATTCCCGAGCTCGCTTCGCTCGCTCTTGGATCCGAAGCTTTTCTGATAAAATTGACAGATGACATTCAGTTTTACGTAAGCAATCGCTTGATTTTGCGCCATAGAAAATAAGTGGCAAAGATATGGTTGTCAATCGCCCATTTTTACGTTCCGTTTTCGGTTTTTATCTGGTTTGAGGTTGTAAATACTTTTCTTCTTTAATGTCTGGAAAAATAAATTTCCGCGTAAAAATAGTGGTATCATTACAATCGAGGACTTAAACCTTACCCATTTTAAGCCTTTGTTACCTTAACCGACTACCACTTATTACTAAACTCAACCCTGTAATATCACTATTTTTCTTTCGTTATACTACGATGAAAACATGTGGACATTCAGGTGAACCACGGGCAAAAATAATTTCCCGTGGTACACCTAGGTGAACCAAGCGGGTGGACCACGGGCAATAAACGGAAATTTTATAGGCATATGGAATAGGTCTGAGAATCGGCTACTATTTATTTTTCAAACCTTTAGGTGACAAAGGTTATCCACACCTAAAATTCTACTTTTATTTTAGGACTTTTTTAACATGATATTGATCCTTATCCAAGTAAATACGTTATTCATTAGAAGCATTTGAGTTTGAACAAAATTGCCCTTGACTTCATTTCATTTGAATGAATATCTTAGGAGATATCACAGTATCAAAATACTATCACATCAAAATAATGTCGGGCTGGGCAGGGCATGTCATGATTGCGGCGGTAAGATCCCTCTTCGAAGAGTGGTTGGAGAGGCGCTACGGCGGGCGTCCTCATCTTTAACCTAGCGCAAGTCGGAGATTCGGCGGATTCAGCGGCAGGCAAGGGAAAGGGGAAGAGTCTGAACGTGTGATGGAATGGACATCCTCTACCTCTCTCCCAGCCACCGCTGCCGACACCCTGGGCGTTGGCAATCGTAGGGCATATTCCAGTCGCTTGCGGACGGGGAGCAATGGGTAGCTCGCCGTCTGATCATGAGTCATGGCGCGTCGTGTTGCAGGCGCTCCTTAAGGGAACTAATTCGGACGGGGCCATAGGGCCCAACGCCTAATTTGACGCGAGTGAAGCTAGTATTTATATAAGATGTCTCTAGAAACATAAATCAAGTCAATCAAGCATTGGGGCATGGACGAGATCATTTTCAATCTTTTTACTTCTGATAATGTCGGTGCGAACTTATACGGTATATAAATTACGACCACTTTTCGGGTTCAGGTAAACAACCAATGCCTCTAGATTGAAATTTTGGAACTAATTAGAATTTACGATTGATTGAAACCTCTTAGTAGCAGTGATACACAAATCTCTAAGTGTTTGTGTCCGCGAGAATGCTCATACATTGGCCGAGGTCATGTGAGGCGCGACGGATTGGGAAGCAGTCACCTCCTTCTACGAAACAGTCATGCTAGCGAAGGAGGAGGTGCGACACGTGAGGGAGAGGACAGTCTCCACCTTACGACCCAGCTACCCCTAAAATCGGCAGCATAGACAGGCTTCTTCCTAGGCGGACCGACGACATTGTGAGAGTCACTTGCAACCGATGGAAGCAAATTGCGAAATGTCGTTTGGCGTGGTGGTTTAACGCCGAGGCCTTTTATGAGTCTTTATAAAGAAAAAACATTTTTTTTTTCCATGAAGAAAGAATTTTTCCAATGCTTTTCCAGTATGCTGCGCGCTCAATGATTGGGACCATAAAAGACTTTTTCTATGATCGTTTACACCTGCATGCATTTGGGTACTGGTATCGATGCAATACCCGTGATATTGCAGGTTTTCTTTATTTTTTGGTTGCTTTTTGCATTGTATGGTGGAAACTGTTCTTCTCCTCCCTTACGCGTCATGCCTCCTCCTTCGCTAGCATCATTGCTTCGCAAAAGGGGGCGACCGCTTTCCATACCGTCTCGCCCCGCAGCATGGCCTCGACCAATGCCGGACGCGAGAGGTTGCCGCGTATCGCCGCCGTGAGGACACGGTGGTGCTCTACCCAAGCGGGGCAGACCTGGACCGTATGCTCCAGGCATTTCTTCCTTCCTTATCAACACACACAGGTACCTCCCGAAACTTCGGTGTCCGGTGACGACCTGCATCAGGTGGTAGGGCAGGACGCCGTGACGCCTATCCAGTCATTCCTAAAAGAGGGGTCTAACCGCCGCCATTGCGGCATGCGTGCCCTATGGAAGTCAACGCCAGGTTCGCTCGACGAAATTATAAAACACTAGCTGACCCGTGCCCACTTCGTTGGGCGGTAAAATATACATGATATCTTTATAATTTATAGCCTACACTCTCTGCACTCGTGAATAATATAGCTTTTGACAAGTGAGACAATTTTTAAAATCGGTTCATTACTTCCGGAGATTACCCCCTGAGTTTAGATATTGTTGGTGTAAATCTTTATGGGTGTAAATACGGATATAACAATTTTTCCCAGACATGGAACATTTACCTAAATTGATTTTTCGTACCAATAAATACTTATACTTATTCCAAATTTCATCGTAATCGTCGGAGTCATTTTCGACAACCGTAAAATATATTTATTTTTATGCGCGTTTAATAGTATAGGATAAGATACAGTTATATCCGTGTTCAACACATTGATACATTTAGATTACAATCAGATCAGAATTAAAATAAATCAAAATATTAATTTGTATCAAAAAAGGTTGGTGACGCTGTACTCTTTGCGATTGGAAAAATTCCTGGCCACCATTCATGACCTACGTAAATTCGAGTTACTACATTTTTCAAATGCAATTTGATGTTATGACGAAGAAACTAGCGCCGCGTCTAAAGGTCATGAATGGTGGCGTATATTTTTAATTTTAATGATTACGTGACTAATGTCAAAATGGTTGCGAGCGATACGTCCTCCCTCAGTAGGCGCCCCGCGCCGTCTAAATCAAAGAACAAAATGGTCTTGGTTTTATATTGAATTTTGTCATTTCATAAAATAATTGTTTACACTATTATTTTACTTTTAAATGAACTCATTATTTTTTGATGCAAGGTAAGATAGTAACCTTAGTTATTCAGTACTTCTAATTAAATACCCATTAAATATTGATAGATAAAAAAATATAATTTCTGACGAAAATTTGTCAATATCTTCCTGTTTTGCGGAATTACTTTTGGTGTATTTCTGAATGAAATATAAAGAAATATTGTCTATGTCTTAAAATAGACTATACTTGCCTACTTTCAGTAGTATTAGGAATATTAAAATATGTTATTTGTAGAACAAAATATGTTCGCAAACACAACACGATATGGTAAACATGGCAACGGCAGATTGATTTTAAAGTATTTAAACCTATCATTTTCAAGAAAAGCTTGTCTATCCTGGGAAGATAAAGAACCAATCTGTTTGTATTCGTTATTAGTTTTATTCGATTTGATTCAGTTTAGTAAGAATCGGTACCGAAACGAGGCATAATTTTGCGTCAATTGTAAACGCGTCCTTAATAGTTTAAAAGGAGATGGCCAAGAAATATGGAATGATGATGCGCCATCCCTAAATGAATTGGTATTAGAGTAGAAAAATAATGATGATGTTCATTTCACTTTCGAGAAAAAGTTTCAAGTCTTTGCTATCGTATTGAAAAGAGAAAAGGTACATCAATAAGTCGAAGTAAGACATTTAGATGCAATGTGTCTTGAACATAACATACTAATTTGTGAACGAAAGTCTAACGTGAAATGATTACAGGCAATACATACAAAGCGCATAGCAACTAACTTAGTATGCAGTTATGCACTTACTGTTCTTAGTTTCAAACTTTAGTTCACTCAGCTTAAAGCCGTAAATCACTAGCTCTTATAAATTGAGGTTTCTTGTATCCAAATTCCAATTCCATTTGTTTGTTAAATCGATATTTTGAATTTAGTCTGTATTTTGGTTTTTCTAACCTCCTTACCTAATAATACAATATTTGGTTGATGGAGCTTCGCTCGGTTTTTAAGATGTCTATATCTTGGGAACCGAGCTTTTCTCGAACCTGGACCTGATAAATCGATTCCTTGGAGCCGTTTCCGAGATCCTGATTATAATAATTATAAATATACAAGAATTTGCTCGTTTAAAGATATTTGATAACAGAATACCCGATTGCTTGTAAAGCTTCTGATTATCATAAGTCACTATGAAATGATATCTACAAATGGTATTGATCATTTTTACCAGATAATCCGGTAAAATCATTCCCTAGAATCAAAGACAATTTGGAAGCTATTTCAAACCAGTACACACCTACATTTCTATAGAAACTTGTACTGTATAAAGTCCAATGCCAGTACATATACATAATATACATACAATGAATTGGGTTCTAATTCACACTCCAACAGTTTGAAACGTAGGAAGACGGCTTAATCGGTACACTTTAACTCAATCAACGTGATCAAATGCAAAATAGGTTTGCCGTAGCCGCACAATAATCGCTTTAGTACAGAAACTAGGATGTTGAGCCTCATACATTTGTCATACAACTTCCCCCGCTATTTGGAATTAAATTGTAATGGGTTTGTGTAAGTTTTGGACGGTTTGATTGACAATTGGATGATTGCACCATTTTAGAGTTCTGGTCTTTTGAGGCATGAGTATTTTCAGGTGTGTGGATATAATTTATCTCCGTTTTCGTGGGATACATTTCTGTATCTATACGGACGAAACCGTATTTGTAGAAACGCAAATATCCAAAAGCCCAAACTGCCAGAATTTGAATTTCTAGAGCTTTTTTTTTTATAAATGCTTTGCTTTTAATATTTAGTAGTGTTTTTTAGTTAGGCGTCGCCTAGTGTTAGTGAGAACAGGCTAGAGTTTCCCTTGAAGATTCGTACCTACTCGTATCTCCATAATTACACAGTCTGGCCATAAGTTTTGTCACATATGGAAAGTTAAATAAATGACACAATAAGTTACGTACTACAACCATTTATATATCAAATGAAAGGGTATAAAATACAGATTTGAACTACTTCAAAATTATTCGAAATGTCCTCTTCTTGCTTCGATACAACTCTTCAATCTGCAAGGCCAGTCATCAATCGAAGCACGCACGACGTTCATGTCAATATCGGCGACTGCTTTAATTAGGGATGCTTTAAGTGACTCCAAATTGCGATGGGGATCCATACGGATTAAACCGTATTTGTAAAAACGCAAAAAAATCCAAAAGCCCAAACTGCCAGAATTTGAATTTCTAGAGCTTTTTTTTTATAAATGCTTTGCTTTTAATATTTAGTAGTGTTTTTTAGTTAGGCGTCGCCTATTGTTAGTGAGAACAGGCAAGAGTTTCCCTTGAAGATTCGTACCTACTTGTATCTCCATAACTATAGTATGTACCAAAGAAGCTACATATAGGCTGAGTACACCTTCTCTGGGTTTAGTACCTAAAGTTTCATATATTTGAGTAAGTTGTGAAAGTGCATTATGTATTCCTGGCAAAAACCTAAGGTTTTCACCTGTTCTTAAGTTAAATACACTTCTGTCACTTGTACTTCTCTTACAAGTATCTGTTATTTGTAATGCTAATTTATATAGCCATAGCCTGCACTTCATTCAATAATAACTATTATTATTAAAATTATTTTATGTATGCATTTTTTTTCAAACCCCATGTTTTGCTATTTAAAATTCTAAATCAAAACGAAAAAACTAAGGAATGCAAAGCACGCAACTTTGTCAACGCAAAAGATCTTTTTTTTAGTACCATTGTTCTAAAATCAAAACTCTCACTTGGGTCAGGCTGCGCCGGCGCAGCAACGGACGCACACCGTCTCTGCGTTCGCGCATTGAATATTAAACTAAGAGCAGAGGATCAATAACCTGCGCCTGACTAGGGAATCCGTGTCGAACAACGGAAAGGTAAAAACTATTGAGAAATCACTTCCCAAAATATTGAGGACTTTTTTCTTCGTCTAGGTAAGAGACGAACTAAAATACCCTCCTTCAAGAAACTAGAAGGTAACAACGAGAATACAAAGTTCCAAAAGGCATTTATTGTTATAAATGTATCTAAGTACATCAAATTATCCCAAAAATGTTAAAGTAATAAAATGTTTAGACATTGCATCTGGTGATAACTCGACTTAAACTCTACTAGAACTTTTTAGTCTTACCTTAGACATGAAAATTTCTTAACGGAGCAGTATCAGTGTGATGAATGTAGAACTTACCTGGAAAAAGAAAAAATATAATTAATTAAAACTGTCTTAAACTTGCACAGTTACAATTATAACAAAAGTGATTTCAAAGAATTCGTAATATTTGGAAAAATTACATAACATCAAAAAATCGTCGACTTTGCTCGACTTAACGAATTTGGTTACGTAAGAAGAATCTCTACAAACGCTGTAAAATGAAAAAGTAACGCAAAAACTCTTATAAAACGGTAATTCCTTATCTTTCAATAAAGCAACGGTTACTGAGATAAAGTTTAATTATTCTTTTCCTTTAAGATTTAGATCGGAATTCAACAGTCTTTGTAAGGCTGCCGTTTGTATTATTCTTGCAAATGCTGTTAACGTTTTTATACGGGTACTTGGATTTTTTATCGTCATTCTAATTTTAAATTTCAGAGATATAAAATAAGGCCTAGGCCGTTGGTTTGACGTATCTATTTAAAGGTTTAAGTAATCAAACGAAGTTACTTACTATGACGTAGATTGATGAGTAAAATGTCGTTAGGAAACTCATTTGAATATGAATGTAAATTAGGATTGTCTATAATGGTAGGAAGAGACGAAATAAACGATGGAGTGATTATGTAAAAGATGTTGTGGCTAGAAAATGGAGAGCTTATTTTGATGAGAAATAAAAGTAAAGGATGGAATAAAAATACATACTACTACACGGTATACACGGTAGCAGTGGCTGAACGATTGCATGCTGCACTAGATGTCGCAGTTTCAGTTCCTGCATAAGACTACCGTTGCTGCTAATATATTTCTGCTATAAATCATTACACTATGTCATCATCAGCCTATTAATGTTCCCACTGCTGGGACACAGGCCTCCTCTCTGTGAGAGGGGGTGGGCCATAATACACCACGCGGGCCCAGTGCGGATTGGTGGATGTCACAATGTCTTCGAATTTTTGGTTCTAGGACATGCCGGTTTCCTCACGATGTTTTCCTTCACCGTTTTGAGAGAAGTGATGATGAAATAAATTACACAATGTTATGCGCCTGCCTGGATTCGAACCCACTACAACTCGTAAGTCAGTCACTGCTCTCACCATTACACCGTGTATGTCATCACAATCAATCGTTCCATCCTATGAATATCACATAGAGTTCGACTGCTCCCGTCAATTCATCTCTCAATCCTACTACTATTATAAAGGCGAAAGTTTGTAAGTATGGATGTATGGATGTTTGTTACTCTTTCACGCAAAAACCACTGAACGGATTTGGCTAAAATTTGGTACACAGATAGTTTATAACCTGGATTAACACAGAGGATAGCTTTTATCCCGATTTTATGTTCCCGTGGGATAATTTTCGAGTTGTAGCGGGTGAAGCCGCTGGCAACAGCTAGTCTACTTATTAAAGCTTACAATAATCCTTTATAGACAACTATTATTGATGTCTAAGAATTTCTAAAAGTTTAAATCCCGAGTGTTAGCGATATTTAGCTAGAACCAAGTGTTTCTAATTCCGAGAGCGGTGAAGCTTCCTACGTGTTTAGCTTCGCAATAGTGCGGGTGCTACTCTAGTAGCGGAGAATTCTGTTAATTCAATTGCTTTTCTATGAAAAACTTTAATACGGTTAAGGATTTGAATTTAATAGTTATTTGTTATTGTGATGCATTAATGTTTGTGCACGTTTTGAGAGCATTCTATGTTTTGGTGTTTTAACAATTTAAAAAAATACCTTTAGGCAGAAAATTTTAATTCGGTTTATTTTAATTCTGTTCCTTTTTTAGGATAGAAAAAAATATTTAATGCTTATTCCTTGAAAAAAAGAGGAGGTTCTTAATTTCAACATCAAAATGTTTTAGACTGGTCCAAATTTTGAACATCCTTTTGCGCAATTAAATAAGACTATTTCCAAAAGTACACAATTTGTAGTCAAAACCAAATATTTATTTCCCACCATTTCTAGACGACTTATTCAAAATGGTGTACCAAGTTCTAGCTGCGCTGGCCTAACACACCTGTCAATATGCTTCGAGTCCAATCCGATTGCATTTAGACCACAAATTTAATGTTGGACATGCTAAAACCCAATTTGGATAACGACATAATTTAGTTTCAGCTCGTAGCGTCATTCAATGCACTCTAAATACAATTGTAAAATTAGAGTGTTTTGTTTATTAAATGAATGGCGTTTTGTTATTTAGTGGTTTTTATTCTGATTGTTTGTAGTGAAATCCCTACAATCAAACTTACAATGGAAAGAAATCTAAAAGTCCGACTTTTACATTTTCGGATGTATTTTAAAGTCACATTTTCAAAGCACCTGAGAGTGTTTTTTTCACAAATTAGCTCTTTATTCAATCATCTTTTCCTGGAAAGTTTTTCTGCATTTAAAACTACTTTCAAAGCCACTTAGTAAAATATTATATTCTAAGAATCACAACAGGAGGTTACCAAAAGTGTTTCGAATTTACTCTTTTTTTAATCTAAAGAGAAATCGCTGAGATTATTCTAATCGTTTTTATACTAATAGCCCAAGAGCCCGTGAACCCCAGACCTACGTCATTTTATAAAGGCTGAAAGTTTGTCAGCGGATGCTCCCAACAGTGGTAAGACGATGGACCAATTATGGAGTTTGGGTTATGGTGGCTTTGGCAGGTAAACGGTACTGAAGGTGCGTAAAATGTAAGTTAACTTACGTCATAGTATAAAAGCTAATTTTTATATATAATACTCGGGTAGTAAGTAGATGATGTTTCCTCAGCAGCCAGACACTTATCATGGTGGCAACCCCTTGCCAGACACCCTTAATGTTCAAGAAATTATATAAGTTTACTTACGTCATAGTATAAAAGCTGATTTTTATATATAATACTCGGGTAGTAAGTAGATGATGTTTCCTCAGCAGCCAGACACTTATCATGGTGGCAACCCCTTGCCAGACACCATTAAAGTTCACGAAATTATAATTTAACTTACGTCATAGTATAAAAGCTGATTTTTATATATAATACTCGGGTAGTAAGTAGATGATGTTTCCTCAGCAGCCAGACACTTATCATGGTGGCAACCCCTTGCCAGACACCCTTAATGTTTAAGAAATTATATAAGTTTACTTACGTCATAGTATAAAAGCTGATTTTTATATACAATACTCGGGTAGTAAGTAGATGATGTTTCCTCAGCAGCCAGACACTTATGATGGTGGCAACCCCTTGCCAGACACCCTTAATGTTCAAGAAATTATATAAGTTTACTTACGTTATAGTATAAAAGCTGATTTTTATATATAATACTCGGGTAGTAAGTAGATGATGTTTCCTCAGCAGCCAGACACTTATCATGGTGGCAACCCCTTGCCAGACACCATTAAAGTTCACGAAATTATAATTTTACCTACGTTATAGTATAAAAGCTGATTTTTATATTTAAAAGTAGTAATTAGATGATATTTCCTCATTAGCCAGACACTTAACATAGTGGCAAATTTTAAGACTTACCAGACATCATTAAAGTTCACGAAATTATAATTTTACTTACGTTATAGTATAAAAGCTGATTTTTATACATAATACTCGGGTAGTAAGTGGATGATGATTCCTCACTAGCCAGACACTTAACATAGTGGCAACCCTTGCCAGACACCATTAAAGTTCACGAAATTATAATTGTACTTACGTTATAGTATAAAAGCTGATTTTTATACATAATACTCGGGTAGTAAGTGGATGATGATTCCTCATTAGCCAGACACTTAACATAGTGGCAACTCCTTGCCAGAAACCATTAAAGTTCACGAAATTATAATTTTACCTACGTTATAGTATATGAGCTGATTTTTATATCTAAAAGTAATAATTAGATGATGTTTCCTCATTAGCCAGACACTTTACATAGTTCCAACCCCTTGCCAGACAAACATTGTAAATCATAAGAAGAGATTGGAGATTAGAATGAGTTATGCAAATAATATTTTTGGAGCAAAGTTATACATTTAACTGATATTATATGTAAATTTTGAAAAAAAAAGTTATAAGGGATAAAAATAAAGATTTAAATGAAAAATAAAGACATTACTATTACATGAATATATTAAATGAAAAATAAAGAGATTACTATTACATGACTATATTAATAGAGAGCATAAAAGAAAATGTTATTTTATTCATTATCATTATTATCATCAGTGTTATCATTTTCTTCATCACTGTTACTCCGTTCGATATCACGATCTTCTTCTTCTTCGTCAGTTTCTGTAAAAAATGTTAAAAGTTAATGGGAATCAAAGTTATAAAAAATAAAATAGATATTCAAGTATTTACCTATATAAATATATACCTGATACGTGCTCACAGTCGGCGGCGGACAATACGTTTGGTGTGGACGATCCCTTATACTATAACGTAGGTAAAATCATAATTTCGTGAACTTAAGAGATGTCTGGCAAGGGGTTGCCACTATGTTAAGTGTCTGGCTAATGAGAAATCATCATCTACTTGATACCTACCCAAGTAATATATATAAAAATCAGCTTTTATACTATAACATAAGTAAAATTATAATTTCGTGAACTTTAATGATGTCTGGTAAGGGGTTGCCACTATGTTAACCCATTCTTGACCACTGTGCCAATTTGGGAACACTTAATTAAAAAGGGTAAATAAAAAAAGTTTTGACAATAGTAAAGATTATGTTACTTTGTTGTGCAGTCGAAGGTGCGTTCATTAGGTACAGATATTATTTATTATAATTTGTTCAAAATTCTTTCGTTTTGGATACATTCAATTTCGTTATTCGGAGGCCACTGCAGGTAGGTGTATTTTTGTTCTTTTTTTTCATTACAGATAATGAATATCGTGAATATTGGTGATATTTTCGTATAATAGGTAAATAATCTAACCTCTAAAGCTATTTTATTGCAGTTATTTTACATGTATATAAAAACATAGTGACATAAATATAGGTGTGCCAATTTGGGTACAACGGCTACAAGTGCACTAAAAATAACCTTTTCATTTACAGGATCAATATGAATCGCAAGCAATATTTTAGTGGTACTAATGACTTCAAGGTTTTTTTTAGCGTGGTAAAATCATCAAATGAGTTCTCCCACCCAGGCAGGGCGGGAGGTACTGTCAGTCTTGTACTGACTAAAATCCACGGTGTCCTTCAATAGCTCTTTATATTCCGGGTCACGGTAGGGAAATAATAAGTCCGACGCCATGGACGTCTACCACTGCGGTTAGGGCGGAGGGAGGACGCTGTCCTCTCCCCCTCGCGGCCCACCTCCTCCTTCGGGAACATTACTGCTGCGCAGAAGGAGGCCACCGCTTCCCACTCCGTCTCGCCCCACAGCATGTCCTCGACCAATGACGGGCGCGAGAGGTCTCAGCCTATCGCCTCCGTGAGGACAAGGCGGTGCTCTGCCCAAGCGGAGCAGTCCTGCACCGTATGCTCCACCGTGTCCTCCGGGCGATCATCGCAGTGGTGACACCCGGGCGTCTCATCCCTCCCTATCCGACACAGGTACCTCCCGAAACTTCCGTGTCCGGTGAGGACCTGCGTCATCCGATAGGTCAGGTCGCGGTGACGTCTCTCAAGCCACTCCTCCAGAAGATAGTGTCGATGGCTTGGAGTATGATTTAGCGATCATTCCACCAGAGCCAAGCTTTGCGACTGACGAAGAAGATGATGATGTGGCATCATCCAAATGGTATCTTAGGTAATATTGAGGAATTTGTTCGCAACGTGGGTACTCTGGAATCCGAGGACAGCAGTGATGATGAACCATTAGCTGCTAAAAGGTCACGACCTTCCTTTAAATCGGCTCAACCAGAGCAGAGATAAACGATTGCGATGTGCTGTGTGCCATATCAGAGGTCGCTGGGGTTGCAAGAAGTGCAAGAAAACCCTGTGTTTGACAAATCGTGTTTCGCAAATTTTCACTCATAAGGAGCCGTTGTGCCAATTTGGGAACACCCCTGAAAAATCATGAAAATTATTCCATTTGTTTTTTTTTGTGATACTATTTTTTCTTGTAGCTACTAATTTTCAATTAATAAAAGAATTTTGAAAATCCGGTCTTTAGTTTTGTTTTGGCCACTAATGGGTTAAGTGTCTGGCTAATGAGGAAATATCATCTAATTACTACTTTTAAATATAAAAATCAGCTTTTATACTATAACGTAGGTAAAATTATAATTTCGTGAACTTTAATGGTGTCTGGCAAGGGGTTGCCACCATGATAAGTGTCTGGCTGCTGAGGAAACATCATCTACTTACTACCCGAGTATTATATATAAAAATCAGCTTTTATACTATGACGTAAGTAAACTTATATAATTTCTTGAACATTAAGGGTGTCTGGCAAGGGGTTGCCACCATGATAAGTGTCTGGCTGCTGAGGAAACATCATCTACTTACTACCCGAGTATTATATATAAAAATCAGCTTTTATACTATGACGTAAGTTAAATTATAATTTCGTAAACTTTAATGGTGTCTGGCAAGGGGTTGCCACCATGATAAGTGTCTGGCTGCTGAGGAAACATCATCTACTTACTACCCGAGTATTATATATAAAAATCAGCTTTTATACTATGACGTAAGTAAACTTATATAATTTCTTGAACATTAAGGGTGTCTGGCAAGGGGTTGCCACCATGATAAGTGTCTGGCTGCTGAGGAAACATCATCTACTTACTACCCGAGTATTATATATAAAAATCAGCTTTTATACTATGACGTAAGTTAACTTACATTTTACGCACCTTCAGTACCGTTTACCTGCCAAAGCCACTATTACCCAAACTCCATAATGGTCCATCGTTCTTACCAGTGTTGGGAGCATCCGCTGACAAACTTTCAGCCTTTATAAAATGACGTAGGTCTGGGGTTCACAGGCTCTCGCTCTATAATGCAATGACCTGAAACGACATTGCGACGAGCGTTGCGATGCAATTTAGATTCGAATTATTATGAAAAACTGTTATTTAACATCTGTTTTTTTCTTCGGTTGATTTGACTCGTTAGCATCAGCAAATGAAAACCAGATTCCGACAGTAGCTGATCGGCAATTTTGCTGAAACAACCTATTTGTAGTCGTACGACGTACTTTTTGTTTTTCATTGAACAGCTATCAGTATATTATTATGTAGGGTAAAGGGAGATTATTAGGTGAGACACGCAACTCTGTGATAGAGTCTTAAAAGTCTCTTAAAACGTTACCTATGCATACAGTAATGCAAAATGATCCAACTAGTTCACCACTAAAGTGGACAAGATGTAGTGACACATCACAAATTAAAAACACACTCACCAAATAATCTCCCTTTACCCTATAAGTCCAAAGCCATGTCAGAGGCCTATGGTGTTGCCAGGGTTGGTAAAATTGACACTGAAACATTGTGGCAACATTGACAAACGAAGAAGAAAACCTTAGGATCCTTGTTATCAGTAACTTAATCAAGGCTGAAATCATCTCAAACTCCCTCAAACCACAAACTAGATTCAAACTAATATCGAGGACTTGACAACATCAAAGCCCACTTATCAAGATTCTCTATACGCAACGTGTGACGTCACTGAAATTAATTTCAGCAAATTTCTAATTACCCTCCCGAATTATTTACAAAGCGCCCCGCTTGCGTTCATTTTGATTCAGTCTGATTTATTGGATGGGACTGAACACTGTGACACGTCGTGGTCACTGGCTGAATGGTGGGATGGAAACTAATGGCCCAGCTCTCACCATGTTGGTAGGTAATGGACGATGATGGATTGGGAGTGTGAGTGATGGAAGGCGTTATTTGAACCTTATGGAAATTAAGAGCTACCTGCTATGTATATTTCATTAAGTAAATGTTTGTCTGCCTTTTCATTATGTAGCTGTATGTTTAACGTTTCAATAAACAATTAATTTTAATTAGCTCCATAACTAATACCCTAATCCATTTACACTTATATCATTGGAAATAGTCCATGGTAGGAGTTATCAATATCAATTCGTCAACTCGATAAAGACCCCTTATTACCATATCCTTATAAACATTCCCCCTTATATACATAGAACAAGTACAAAGTGAATGTTATGATAGTACCGCGAATGTATACGGATCAGTCTTAGCTGAAGTTGCCATTGACCTTAGAACCTTAGTAGTGTCACTAAGGGCTGATTTTCCAATAGTTAACTTTTATCAGAGGAATTAATACAACGGTTTGACATGTTTTCTATAGATAAGCTGTTAAACCGCCATTTTTATCCCTCAGATAAAAGTTCTATAACTGACTATTGAAAATTCAGCCCTAAAAAAAGTTAATCATCTGTCTGTTGAAAACTTGTCAAAAAAAAGTGTAACTACAAGAAGACAAGGTCTGTTTTGCAGTTACACTTTTTTTAGACAAGTGTTTAACACTATGATTAATTTTGGTAGGCTGTCAATATTTACCATCAAAACTTCATTTTTTATCAGTGTTTGTGAACGCTTATCTAAAAAAGTGTACTACAAAAAGACGTTGACTTAAGGTCTGTTTTGCACTGTAGTTACACTGTTTTTAGACAAGTGTTTAAAAGATGTTTAATGTTTTGTAAGCAGTCAATCTTTTGCATCAAAACTTTCACTTTCGCCGAAGTGTTTGTATCTGTTAATTGATTTGTCAAAACAAACCAACATCAAAGACAGACAACTTATAGGAAGTCCCGTGCATTCACGCACTGCAGTAGATCCGACACTATTCTAATGTCACCCACATTATTACGAGTGTATTTCTGTGGACGGCACACGCTACTGCGTTTATTTTCAACGCTGAAACCTGGTTTACCTGATGATGAACGATCGTGCCGCACCACACTATATCTGTCATTCAAAATGCTCTGTCTGGATGAACCTGCAGTCTGAATTAAACTGGGTTTAATGTTGTTGCAGATTTTTGAACTGTTGTCCACTGGAATTAAAATGTTTATAAACGTGCTGTAGTGAGGAGCTTGTGGCTAAATAATACGAGTAACAGCAGCACAGGTCAATCTTTAAGGTTAATCTTACCGAGGTTATTTAGGGATGGGTGACTATCTGTCATAGCGAGTTTCCTCCGTGACAAGGAAATCATGTAAAGTCATTGGTCCCGGTTGTCATTCAGATCTTTGTCAGTCGTCAGTGACTGACGACTGTCAAAGATCTACAAATGTCAGTCGTCATTTACAGTTAAGAAGCTCAAAAGTCTGACAAACAGCCTTTTCAAGGGGTATCGTATTATCGAATTACTGGGTTGTGGAGGTTAGATAGGCAGTCGCTCCATTTAAAATACTGATGTTGAGCTGCATCCGGTTCAACTGGAAGCCGACCCCGATGCAGTTGGGAAAAGGCTAGACAGGTGAAGAACGTGCTGTATTATTCAATGATAGCCTTGACCTTGCCGTGACCTTCACCAATTGCTGGGTATGCCCTTATCCAAAATTAATCGGTTTCAGCCGTAGAAATATCTTCTTTCGTACTTGATCCACTTCGCTATAATTTTGAAAGTATTTTCAGTAAATTTTCAGGTGATCTACAATTTTCAGGTCGACGGTAATCGCTCGGCGTACAGCGGGAAGTTTCTATTAAGTCTGTGAGTCGGGGACGGACGCGACGCGCGGTAATTGACTTGTAGTGCGCCGCCGTGGGGCCATTACAACCGCGAGTTCACAAAATCGATGTATTAAGGTATTCAAATGAACTTTGTTCAATTTGAACTTTGGCCAGTTGTTAATTATTGCGCAAGAATCAAAAGGCATAAAATATGAAAATTTAAAAAATGGGGGGTAGGTTACTTTATCCGGTTTGACATCTAAGCATATACACAAAAAAAGTTACTACCAACTGTTTAATTTTAGTTTATTCCTTTGCCCAGCAGTGGGACAACTTATGCCAAAGAAAAAATGTACAGTTAATATGGAAAGAAGAAGATTCAACAAGAACTTTATTATGTTTATGCTGAGAATGAATTTTATCTGAGTTAAAAATGCATGCAACTAGAAGCGTAAAAGCATCAATATGACTTAGTAAATAAGTAGTTTGATTCTAAGAAGCGCGATAATTCTACACATCCACTTTTCAATAATATTGTACAATATTACCCACTCGTGACTAAATGCACGTGGATAAGAAAAAATATTTACAAGGATATAAAACATAATGACGTCACAATTATAACTGCACACAACGATTATAATTCTAAGTAATAATAAACCGCAAATTCTTCTGACGTAAATATAAAAAAAAACTCAAGTAAGTAGTACAGTCACGAGCAATAACAAGTGAACACTTAACAAAATTCAAACGCAATTTACTCGTGAAATACTGGTTTCCACTTTGAAATGAGACTTATTTCGTAATAGTATGGCTTCCAAAATAAGTCTAATAAAAAGGCAAAAGTTTAATCAATATGGTAGTAGAAATTCGCTTTTGAATACAGCTTGGTGACTGTACCTAGAATTAAGTATGTCTTTGTTCTATTGAAGATATAACAACCTTATTCTTTAACCACCTTACCACGAAAAATTAAACATTGGTTTAACGCTTGTTTAAAAAAGTGTAACTACAAAACGACTCTTATATCAACGTGAAATGTCGTTTTGACGTTGACAATTTTTTTAGACAAGGTGTTCAACAGATGTTTATCTTTCTAGTTACTAAGACGGTGAGTGTCTAAACAGGTAACCACGACCATGGAAGGTAAAGGGCAATTGAAGGAAAACGATTATTCAAGTAAGTACAAGTCTGACAGTTCCATTCGTTTCATCCAGGACCGGAGGACTCATTTGATGATTTTACCACGTTAAAAATAAACAACTTTAAAGGAAAATTAACTTTATGATTACGCAATGAAGTTGATTTTAAAATAGCAACAGAAAAACTTAGTAAATTACAATCTCAGTTCACACTGAAACGTTTAAATCAATGTCTAACAAAAAACACGTGTTCATTATTCAAGTAGTGATTCATTGAACTACAGTGAACGATTGTTATCACAGAACGTAAACACACAGAGATCAAAGACCATTATCTTTTGATTTTCTTCTAAAAATCGACAATCACTGAGTGTGTTTACAAATAAAATACCTATAATTTATAAACAAATGGACCTAGAACAAAATGAATTGTTTTTATTGCTGGCATTCCAAAGCGGGCAAGAAACTCCATTCACTCATTTTCAATCGCCAAAATTATAACAAAATCTTTGTTACATCATTCAACTTGATATGGTAGATTATTGTGAGAACGATGTCTGTCTGGGTAAGCTCACTACATCATAGAAGTTCTATAATTACGTCACATCTGACTAGTCAATACTAAACACAAATCAAATTTAAAAAAAAGAGTCTAATTGGTATACTGAAAACTTTTATACTGTGACCATAGCAACATAGTTTCACCTGTGCTTGTGTGCGTACGGCTAATAGAGCCAAACAAACGTTATTATAAATTCACACTGCACAATCTTTTTTATATAGGTTATACCAGTTAATAAGATACGCAGGAAAACCACAAATCTCAGTGCTGATTATTGAATTCTAGTCTTAGAATTTACTATGAGCTTTTAGCTGTAGCTTTAGTTGGAATTTAAAGATATTGGTATTTCCTCTAGCAGTCTTTTGATCACCACTTTGTCTAAATAGACACCCATGGAATTTTCGAATAATTCTGTATTTAATGTGTGTTTGATGTTTTTTTTTTCTACGACCGTCAAATAAAAGAGCCAGGATCAACGTCTTGTGTTCATTGCATTGCAGCTTATTTAATATAACAGGACCAAAATTAAACATTGGCCGTATTATCACGTCCTAAAACCAGGCTTGTTCCTGTGAGTGAAAGAGACAGAGCCAAACAAGTCGTCTAGCGCCAATTCGTTCACTCACTGGAACAAGTCTGGTTTTAAGACGTCATGATACGGTCCCAGGACTCTTTAATTGCGATGTTCTACTAGAGCAGTAGCGGAGTAGCGACAGTGATTACCTAACGCTCAATCAAAACTAAATAGATTCGCATCGACGCAATTTAAAGTCGTGTTCTCACTAGGCGATTCAATGTTGTCTATGATTCATTTGCAACATCATAAACCTAGCAACTTGGAAACCAGATCGAAATAGAAAATAGTTTGTTAGCCAGTTAGGAAGAATATGGGGTAAATACAGCACAAAATGGTATCTTGAACACTTCCTATAAGTACATGGTCATCTTTCCCTCCCTATTTGAAGGGACTGTCTGATTATTACTGATTAAAACCGTCCTGTTCTTTCGCACGTCCTTTTAAGACAGTCTCACAACACGGGCAGGCTTATTTCTTATAGGTTTTTACCATGGTAAAATCAACAAGATAACGTGGTCACGCGAAATAGACAACAAGAATTCTTAAGCTTTGATCGAACTAAAAAAGAGTCACCAAATGCAACTTCAGCTTTATAGTGACGTAACTACACCATAGTGAGATCGCTGAAATATCTGCAGCGCTGCCAAAAGCGCTTCCAACTGCTTGCAGCGACACGTTTGAGTGACGAGACATCTTATCTATGACTGGCACGCGACAGCTCAGCGTACATTGTTCGAACAGGCATATCGAGCAGAATCAACCGCCGATTTTATTGGCATGACAGTTATAATCGATTTAGAAACGATTATCGCCAATTGTGAATCGAATTGGGGCATTGGTTTTTTTATCATAGTACTAGAGACTTTTTTGCATGGATTTTTATGATTTGACAGAATTTCTTTAAATCATGAATAATAGGTGACCACTATTCTCGCCTGATAGTTAGCACAAATTTGGTCGACGGTGAACCAAGGTTACCTAGAAATAACATCGACTTGAAGCCCCCGAGATTATAGCTTTCAGGAAATATAGATCCCGGGCAGGGAATTCCACTTCTTAGCTGTGCTGTGCACACAATAAAAGTATTGGTAAAACGCTTTGTACGTACAGCAGGGATGTCCACCATGCTCAAGCATGGCTCAAGCTCAAAAACATTAGTGAAAATTCCACTTACATCTGTTGACAAGTTTAGAAGAAAAACACTAAAATATTTACCAGCAAGATAGATTTTTTGTATTAGAAATAGGAGTAGACTGAATACAGCTGTCTTCAATGCAAGGTGGAGCGTTATTCGTACTAGAGATTTCTATAATAAATCAGAAGGTCAGATATCCGAAATGCAGGATGAACATAATACTACGATAAAGATAAATTCTAACATCTGGATTCGAGGAAGGAAGAGTTTGCTGGCAAATCAAACACAAAATGTTGTAAGAAGTTTAGCTTGAAAACTGTTTTTGTTTTTTAGTTTTTATCACGGTTCCAAACAATTGCCGGGTTGAGGGTATCTTAAAAGGGCACCGCGGCTCTGAAACACAACTTGCAACGGAACAGTGTGTTTTTTAGTTAGTCAAGTTCAACAGTCCTTCCAGGATACAAGACAGGTAAATTATTTCTCCGGGACACGTCGAGCTTCATTGTACGGCGCTTTTCTGGTGGTTGCCACTGTTGATTCTGGCTTTCAGGAGTTGCAGTGGTTTAGGAATAGTGTGGTGGGTTTGTTCCAAGAAAAAGTCCCTTCTGCTCAACTCTGCAAGGGGAGACTAATATAAATGATTTTCCGACCTATTGTCATAAGAGTTGCATAATTACCGTTAAGTATGTAATTGGAAGGAAGTCTTACTGGCAAGACATTTTTAAACTTTGACAGCCTTATTACAAAAACTTAAACATCTGTTGAACACTTGTCTAAAAAAAAGTGTGACTGCATAACGGACCTTATTTCGACGTCATAATCTGAAATTTTTTTAGACAAGTGTTCAACAGACGTTTAAAAGTTTTTGTGGTACCACGGTGACAGTTTATATGTTTTTTGATTTTGTTTACTTTGATGTTAGCAATTCATTATTTTAGTTAAGAAACCTACAAGAAAATTCATAAAGAAACTATGTACTAACTCAATAAAAACGTTATACTCTAGTGTTGTAACAGTAGTAAGATAACAAGTGTTGTACATTGAAACAATGATGATTATACGCAGAAACTACGGTTGCTCAAACAAATAAATTGGCTCGAAATCTCATGAAGATCTAGTTCAGAACATCAGAGCAAGATTTCATTGCTCACTCGTATATTAAATGTACAAATAATTGTCAGTACATAAACACAATCCGGGCGCGTTCAATCTATTTCATAGTTTAACAAACATACGTTGACTGTGCCACAATAAATTTACAATAACGACTACCTCATATATTAAAGCTAAACCTTTGAAATCGCCAGTTAAACCAGCAATGGACACTCCATTAGGCAGACTACTAAGACAATAGTCTTAAAATACTCAAAAAAAAAACAAAAATGACGCATCAGTCATTAGCGACTTTAAATAAAACTCGTCCAGTTTAACTGGAGCTTCGGTGTTTAAACGCGTTGTTAAAGTGTTGGTATTTAGCGCAGGTGTCAGAGGTCTTGTTAGATTGGTCTTGGTATAAATAGTGATGTCTTTTCGCAGTGTAGTGTTCGGTTCCCGAATGCCGGTGCACAACTAATGTAGGACGGTGGCGTGTCAATCTGCACGGGCGGTGTTTCGACGCGCGAATCGTTTAAGTGATTTATTTTCGTTGTTCTTTATGAGGGGGACACGTGTTTTTGGTTTTCCGTTTAATTTTAGTTTACTGATTTCCTGTAATTTTGTGGTCGTAGAAAATATGGAGCATTTTTTTGGGAATTTTGTTTAAAAGTCCATCACTATTATGTAGTCCCAATAGTTCTTTAAATTTTTAACGTTTTGTATAAAATATTTTTTCATTTCATATTTTATTTCAAACGATTTCAACTCGTCAATGTCATACAAAACTTTTAACACTAAATATCTGTTTGAAAGGTAATTAGCGTTCGTCAAAACACATAGTTTTATAAAAGCTCACAAAACGTAAAAATACATTTCAAAACATCCGAGACACCCACACGCATCAACAAAAAAAAAATGAACTTTTCCACACCCCGTCGAATGTCCACAACATCCAACATCCGGCGTCCGGTTACGTCCCGGCTCCGACTTCCGGCATCCGGGTCGTATCCGAGATTGATAACGATTGATAATAACATAAACACCGGTCCGGCTGCCGTATCAATCAACCGCCACGCCTCCCTTGGCAGCTATACGATAATATTCATTCGGTGCCGTCCGAAACTCTACGAGTTTATTTACTGATTTAAGCTATTGTACGTGAAATTCGTTCACGGTTGTGAATGTGAGTGAATAAATAGTTGTGGGTCAATAAGAAAATATTATGTTTATTTGAATTACAGCGAATTGAGTGATGGAAGAGTTTATTTTCATAGGCGAAATAGAGATAACAAAAAAAAGTTTGAAATCTTGAACGATTTAAAACCTGTGGGTGGGTACAGGTTTTAAATCGTTCAATATTTTTAGCACGAATTTTCAGTATTTGAGATGTAAAGTAAACTGGAACTTTGACAATTTCAAGTTGACATTTTTCAAGGAAAAGATAAGTTCCGTCTTCGCGCACCAGAGGCGCTGTTCCATTTTTTCATACAAGAAACGCTGTAAAATACTGTGAAGTAAAAGAGTGAAAATGCGTGCTAAGGGTACTGTTCATTTCGCAGTTCTTTGTTCCAAATCGAGATTGGTCCAATTTGCGGTTGGTCCAATTCGTGATTGCTCCAATCGGGACAATATTTCCAAAATGTTGCCGTCTTTAGTACCTCTCCGTTCAATTTGCGGTAGGTCCAACTCTCGGTTGGTCCCTGTCTTATTCCATATCTTTCTGTCATACTTATCTATAAAATCAGTTATATAGATAGATAGAGACACGCACGTTGCCTGTGTAAGCTCATGATTAGGTATCCTCACATTGGAAATAAAAAGACAAAGTGAAATTGCGCCCGCATGAAACCCTTTTCTCTTTTTGAACGATGGTACGGAAAATCGCATGTATTTTCTATATATTTTCTATGTACATGTTATGTTTAAAGGATAAGATTGAAGCTCATTGTTAAATAGTCTATATTTTGAATTCTGCCATTGATGTTCCTGTTTTAAAACAGCCTCCACTATCCATGGAATATCTTGCCAGTTCTACTGTATAGAGATATACGCTATGGAATAGGCAACTACAGTAAATTCACAGTAGTTACCATCTTTTCGTTTTTGACAGTTCAAAAATGCTTGTGCGCGTCTTTCAAACTTAGTTCTTTTTACCTACATTATAAAGTTATAGTTGAACTGTTACAGTAAGCGTAATAATAATAGGACTGCACATAACAAATTCTGTAGCTACACGATCGTCGACGAAAACGCACGACTACAACCGATCTCATACAAACACTAATATCCCAAGCAGTATTCCGTTTAAGATCCAGTGTCAGGCACATAGCACGATATTGTATTGCCACACTGCGTCGTCGTGCAGTTGACAGCACGGTTTCCAGTGTTGCCAGTGTTCGCAACTTGTACGATAAATCCTTTAGTTATTAATCTGTGCTGTGCAGATTGGAACAATAAATCGTTTAGTGAGGGACGTCTCGTAGGAGGGAATTGTTTTTTTTTTTTGTTACTGGCAACTTGAAGAGTTTTCTTTATTTAAAAGCGTTGTTTCTTGTTTTTATTTTTATCAAGAAACACGTTGTTGTTTTACCCCTATTAGTCACGTGGGTGCCGGGAGATGGATGGTGCCGCCGCCAATGTTGGGAGAGGACGTTGTCCACCTGTGGGACAATATTCGCTAAGATTTTTCTGGAAATAAAATTCGAGTGCTGACATCAGGACCTTTACGAATAGCGACGAGCTTTAATGCGAATATAAACAAATTATTAAACATTATATTGGCTAAGAAAAAAAGGTACATCGCTGGCAAAACGTGGGTGTACTAGATACGAGTATAACAGATACGCCTCCGTCTCTACTTTGAATTACAGGATGATGTTATATTGATGTTATGTTTATATCTACAAACTCGTATTTTAAAAACCAAACACCGCTTTTATCATTCACAAAGTTTTAAAATATTAAATTTCACATAAACAAACGACCTTCTAACTCACTTTTCAGTACATTTAAAAACAAACGTGAAAACAGAAATATTTATAGTCGAGAATGTCTTAATGAAATTATACAACTTTACCGTGTGCATTCAAAACATTGTAACATAATCTTTATGTGTTTTGAGTTAAGGTCTACGGGAGTTGTATGAATAAATTAGTATAATTTGATCCGTCGACGGCGTATGTCATGACGGTGAAGGATTACATCTGGGAGTAAGGGGGCTGCACAACATGGAGACTGATGAAAAAGTACTGAAATTGTTACATTTCCGGTTATCTTACTGAATTTTTTACTTGTTTTACACGTTTAGGCATGTTTTTACAATAGTAATCTGGAATTTAAAAGGTTACGAGCTTAGAAAAAGTATTTTAAGGGCGAGGTTCATGATTTTCTACGCACAAAAAAAAAAAGATTTTGATTTGAGAATCTCTTCTTTTTTTAAGTCTGTTACAAAAGGGCGAATTTAATTAATTAAACGAAATAAATTAATTAGTTCATGGGCTGTCATGATCAATACCTAAAACTATAACGCAAGTGACAAGTCTTGTAGTAGTTGTAGTCGTCAATTGCAGTGGAAAAAATAATTTAAAAGTTGAAACTTTTAAGATCTAAACATCTGTAGTTCCCGATAAAGCTAAGATACAATGAGGCGTCTGTGAACTTAGAGCATCGTACAGTCATCCACACAAGTATTGCAAGTGTGTTTCTTCGAAAAAGTTCAAAGTCTTACGAACTTGGAAGAGCAAGTTTATAGGAGCGGTGTATCCAGGACTATTGTACGTACACTCGTACAGTTGTAAGCCATGTAAGGATTTAGTGATGTTATTTACTTTGTATTTGTTCTAAGATTCTACCTGTAGGGGATCATAGGAGCATGTTACTGCTGATTGAACGAACCTTTTTATTTTGACGAAGTTCCGTGTAATTTGGTAGGTTTATTTGATTCAAGGGGCAAGATGGATCTGATCCATCTCTTCTTAGATAAAATATAAATTATTTTCTTCGTTTTTATCAGAAGAAATAAGTTAGTAAAGTTCTATTTTTATTCAAAAATGTATTTAAAAATTGTGATTGAAAGTAACGTGTTTACCATGAAATTATTTGACTTTCATAAAATTCGTTTAGTCGTTTTTTATGAAACCGAGGAAACCTTTCTTGAGGCTGAAAAGCTTTGGGAAAAAAATCTCGTTACCATCCCACAGAATACAACTTCGATAAAAAATTGGAACATTTTAGCACAATCATACTTTTCTTTTTCTTAGGTATAAAAATAAAGTAGAGAAAGATGTGGAGGCAAAGCTTCAGGGAATTAATACAGAGATAAAGGTATTATTATAAAACGAAAACTGAAAAAAGATATTTCATGAAAGATTTTTTGTAGATAATAGGGTTTTATAATGATTAAGGTATGGCTTTGGATCGGATTACATTACAAAATGATGTCTGATTCTTGGTAAAAGATAGATCAGGTTTGACTTTCAGAAGATCTCTAAAGATATTTACGTGGAGGTCATAAATTAGTTATATTATCTAACGTAGTAATTGTTTTCTTATTTTATTTTTATATGGATTGGAAAATTTTGGCTATCAGTTTTGCCAAATTCGGCTATCAGGATTTAAGCATCTGGCGATCAGGATTTCATGATTTGGCTGTTCGGGTCTCAGAAATAACCACTACTTAATTTAAGATCTCTCCGTCATTCTTTGGTGTTTCCACAAATAACATTCAACTCTGAAAGTGTGCCATTATCTATTGCGATCGTGAGGTTATATTTTGAGATTTAAATGATAAAAGTGCATCTATGACTCAAATAAGGAATTTTATTTTCATCGCTGTATCACTGTTTTCCGCGAACTTTTTTTTATTTAATGCTAGGTTCGTGGTTGTGGCTGGAGAGACGTCACGGCGTCCTGACCTATCGGATGACGCAGGTCCTCACCGGACATACGATACATACATTCACTCACCGGCACGGAATCTTGGCCAAGCGCGTATTTCGCGATTACAAGAGCCTTAAGTGTTTCCTATGATTATTTATGATGAAGGGTGATCTAAAAAATGTTTACCCTTAGTTCAAGAGGGTAATTTATCATGTTTGAGTGCAATATGACGTTATTTTTAAGTTTTAGTTGAACCCGGTCATCTGAGCGACTAAGTTGCTGTTTTAAATTTGTGTATTGCGAAAGTCTATTGTCAGGTTATTCAATTATTGTGATATCGTACTGTTGCTTCAATAACTATGGGTGATTAAAATCCAATAAAAATGCCATTAACACCATCACAGGTTGCACAAGCTGTAGCGTTGATCAAACAAGGGCTGACACAGCGAGAAGTTGCTGTTATGCTGAATGTACCACGTTCATCGATGCGGTAAGCGCTGAAACGATACCAGGAGACAGGCCACTACTCCCGCAGACCAGGCAGCGAAGGCGTCAGATGCACATCAGCCCGGGATGACCGCTTTATTGTGAGAAATCGCTACCTCACCGCTGTTGAGATGCGCCAGCGACTCCATTTCACAAGAGGTGTCAATGTTAGTGAACGTACAGTGGGAAGACGAATGGAGGAAGAGAATTTAAAAGCTCGTAGACCAGAACGCGTCCCAGATCTTCCCAGAAGTCACCGAGTAGCTCGACTTCGATTCGCGCGAGAACACGTCAACTGGACCCATGAGCAGTGCTTTATTCATTCCACGACCACGAAAACAAATCACCACAAATCACGAAACAAAAACACTAAATCTCAATAACATTAACAAAACCCAAGCCTTTCTCAAAAAGGACAAAACTCAACAAAAGCAAACACATCAACAATCGAAATTATATCACAAAGAATCCATTACCGCGCCTCTTAGCACTCGTAGTATCAAAGTACCAATAAAACCGTCAGCGTATTACGTGCAAACTGTCACTAACACATTCCGTTTAGTGGCAGACGAAACGGCCGGGCGATAATAGTTCGTTTCGTATTTGTAACTCGTATTCTACAGAAATGTCTGTTGACGCCGCTTTTAGAATATTAAGATAGACTTGTGTCGCGGGGAAATTATTTGGGAATTGTTAGTGGGATAAAGATAAAAGCTTCTAGTTTTGTTGTAGGAAAATGAATCTTATTGTAACTAAAGTCCCCAGTTCTGTGGTTTAAAATTGAGGAAAGATTTACAAGGAAGGAAGTCTTTTTAGGTTTTTCTTGGTGTAAAGTTTTAAGAGTATGAGGAATATAGGTTGTTTCTCTTCCATTGAAAGGCGAGTATCATCCGCCCCTCATGCGTAGTACGACCAGTTCTATGTCTATTCTACCAAAGTACCTGCATATTTCATTTTCCTCGTTATGACACTACCCGTAGACTGTTAAAGAAGAGAAACATTTGTCTTCTTTTAAACCGATTTCAAAAAGGAGGGCATTACTTTAAACTTCGAATTTTGTAAATATTTCTACGTTTTGTCATTTTGACTATTCTTCTGTCGACAAAACCGAGAATTTGACAGCATAATATATAAAAAAAATACTTCTATAAAACTAAAGTTATGATGCAATTTAATTCTTCATACTTATAGAAGATGTGATATGGTGGGCTACCATAGCGTCTTAAAGCGCTTTAAGACGAGGTGGAGGTTTGTTTGTATAGCTCTGTCTCTTTCCCACATTACGTCTTAAAACCGACTTGTTACGGCGAGTGAAAGTGACAGAGCTATTCAAGTAGTCTAGCGCCATCTCGTTCACTCACTGGAACAAGCCTGGTTTTAAGACGTTGTATTAAGGACCTGGCGGAATGAAATCAAGGTGATTGTTTCAATTTCTACCGTAAGTGTCGTCCGTGTTTGTACCAACTCACATGAGGTTTATGTAACCAAATTCTTTCCGACTTCACACTTAGGTATTTAGTGAATGAATAGGGCTGATGTCTCCTTCGGATTGTATTATGTAAACCAAAGAGTTTAGACGTGAGAAAATTCCTAACTCAATTGTTACATACGGCAACGTGGGAACACTCGACGCATTGAGATAAAGCTTGTACAGTAAGTAATATTAATAATGTAAACATTGATTTTAACGTGTCCAGTCGATTATTTTAAATTTGTTTTAAAGCAACACAAATACTGCCTTAATGTAATGAGAATAAAGTTAACTGTCGTTTTGACAGCAGTGATGCAAAATACTTGAGGTTACAAGATGCGGTTGAATTAAATCTGAAACTAGAAGGTCATTTTAAACACGAACATGAAACAAAAATTACAGAATTTTGTAATAAAAATTATGAAATGACTGCTAACAGAAAGAGGAAGTCTACGTAGGAGAGTATTTTGAAGGCTTATTCAGACGTGACTATAAAAATATTACTGAAACATTGAAAAATAAACTTCTGATCTGCTCTTATGATTCCTCCGGAAAAATACCCTTCAAAAATTGTTTTATTTATTAAATGAAATTGCAGACCAAATAAAAATAAAGAGACAGTTTTTTTTAAATAAAACACCAAGGATGAACGCCAAAATGAAAGCGAAGCTCGTCGACTCGAAAACGCAAGCGACACGCAACGAATTTTATACAGAAAGAGTTATCGAACACAAAATAGCAGTGTCGATTCAAAACTGACGTTGTAAATAAACCTTTCGAATTTCCACGCACACACGGAGAAAAACGATATGGTGACCATAAATTAAATAAGATATAGAAGGCTCAGTCCTGACTGTGTGACAACTGATAAAGAGTAAACGCAAACTCAATGACACTGTTTGTGTGTTGAATGCGTAATTTGGTTGTCGATTTCTACACTTAAAAAAAAGAAAACAAACGAAATACAACAAAAAGCAAACATTCCATGAATTTCAGACGTAATTATAAAGATTTCATAATACTTGTTTTAGATTATGACGAATTAACGTTACCTACGTTAAAAGAAAACTACAACCCTCTAAGAAATAATAATCAAAGAGAGAGTATTTTTTTTATTCAGCCTATTATCTTTATCACAATCTGACTGAATTAAGTGAGCCTTCTACACCTTCACATTTCACTCCAATGCCCATGATTCATGAGCTTATAATTCGGGACTGGGGAAATTACAGAGCGCACAGGGCACAGGGTAGGGGGAGGTGAAAAGTTGCTGTTATTGCTGATATTAAGCCGTGTGCCTGCACCTGTGTGTGTGAACTAACGATATGTGTGTGTGTGTGATTGTGTGTGTGACTAGTAAATTATTACACCCTCGTGCATTACGTGTGCGTGTAGGGTGACGATATTCCAGGAAATCAGCGAGACAATTTAGATACGGCACGCGAATGAAAATAACGTTACGTGAATTCCGTTTTTTCGTTGTCAGCGTATTTATTTGCTATTACTTTTTGTATGGAACGGATGATTTACCGATGCTTTCCGAAATATTTGAATGATATAGCGATATAAGGATATTCAATCTCTTTTAAGGAAGTAATTTGTTTTGTTTTATTACTTTTTCTGTCTGGGAAAAGAATGCATGTTTTAAATGTTTGAAAGTCGAGTTCTTCGTACGGCTGGGCGAATGTGAATGGATTTTGGCAGGCGGTCTGTTTTAGATTTTGAGATGGCAACCGTAAAATATCGGTTACGCTTGAAACGCTCATTATGCTATTCTTGTTACTGGGCATACAATATTTCATTACTTTAGTGGTATTTAAACGAGGCACAGTATAATAAGTAGGTTTACAAAGTTATCTATTTATTTATTGGATTGTGAAAGGATCTTGGAAGCTGGTTGTATTATGTAATGACTGCTTCTAATATGAGAAAAAGGCTTCAGTTTATGTATTGCCCTTTTTACATAGTTTAATCAGCTCATACGTCCCTACCGATGGGACACACCTCGTCATACGCCTCTTTGTAAGGGAGAGCACCGAAATATAATTATCACGCAGGGCACCACTGATTGTGGGTGGTGACCTTTTCGAATATTCCTTTTTAGGAAAAAAAATAAGAGTTATCCTTTATATTACAACCCACGTGGTTACCATTCCCGTCTAGTCCAGTCGACTGAAACAAAAAAGCAAATATTCCCGCCGTTCGGTACCGGAATTTGATTTAGAGAAAAATTCCAATGAAATATTAACCTTCGGTAAGGTACAATGTAAGCCACAAATGGAAATAAATTGCAGAATACAGAACTAAACGTACTTATATGTATGGAGTTTCTTGCCCATTCTTCTCCATACCAATACCTCCAAACCATTGCGAATGGGTGTCGAATCATTCTTATCCTATTCCATTTCCTTTTTAACCGACTTCAAAAAAGGAGGAGGTTCTCAATTCGGTCGGTATGTTTTTTTTTTTTTTTTATATTCGACGTTCAAAAGTGCATCTTTGATGGTGTAATTACCATAAATGATCTGACTTGCGACTTTGTTCAAAATAATTGCAACCATGACGTGCAAACTACTGCCTAACCCGTTCAATGATTACAGGTATGATGTTATGCCAATAATGTGGGTGAATGGTAGCTTCAACATAACTTTCACTTATACTAAAATTTTCAGTGCGCTTGAAATTCGATTTTGCGCTGCGTATTAAACAATTGTAATATCACAATTTAATTTTGAAACAGATGGAATTTTAAGCATTCATTTCATATGAAATAGAAACTATGTATTGAAATGAATTTGTATCAATAAAACTATACAAAATATGTAACTTGTAATCAATTTTACATGCTACATTGTATGGTACTGAAATTATTGGCTCGCAATCCTACTACTATTATAAAGGCGAAAGTTTGTAAGTATGGATGTATGTATGGATGTTTGTTACTCTATCACGCAAAAACCACCGAACGGATTTGGCTAAAACTTGGTACACAGATAGTTTATAACCTGGTTTAACATATAGGATAGTTTTTATCCCGATTTTATGTTCCCGTGGGATAATTTTCGAGTTGTAGCGGGTGAAGCCGCTGGCAACAGCTAGTATTTTATAAAACAGGATGGTTGAAATACGACCTCTATTCATTAAAATTTTAAAGTTTTCAAAAATGAGTAATTGGAAGTATAAAAATACTACTTTACAAGAATCATAATATGAAATGTGATGAAATTCGTGGAATAGTATATTTTATAGTATTGCTTAAGCAATAGAACTTCCATACCATATACCAACAAACGTTTTTCTTCCTGAGTCTTCTGTCCGCATTTTTTTTTTTGTAAAAAGGGCTACAAAGTATTTGATTCACGTTTTAAAAAATATTCCATCAGAAATGCCATCACACTGCAATAAATTGCCATTTGGTATATCAACCTCAAAACTTAGTTAAAACGTCAAATAGCATAGAAAATAAATACCAATATTATGTCACCAAGTAAAGATGTCGTAGCACAATAAATTCATCTTACAAGTTTAAACATTACAACATTTTATTGTCTTTATTTACAACCTTATTAATGCAGAAGGCTACAGGCAGAGACGGGCCACAAGGTTATACTATTAGCAAACTAAACAATGATAATAACTTGCATTAACTTATCCATTGATCATTTAGTATGGCTATTTTGTTTCTTTTGCTAAGTAAAGCAGCAATGTATATCATTCTAAGTGAAAATGTCGCGTTGCTAATTATAATTTTTCGTCGATTTCTCTTGCTCACAGCAACGACCTTTGGTTTGCGTTTACTTGTTTCATTACCTCATTGCTTGGAAATAAGGCACTAGTCCCATCGCTAGCGACTAGCGATCGTTGATTTTCTCGGTAAGTAAGCTTCGAAAGATTATAAGGTACATGGGAACACATTATCTATTTATACTACGATTATAAAGAAGTGAAGTTTTTAATTTATTTAATTTACGTGGAGGAATAATCTCCGGAAAATTAAAGAGTGTAAAACTTTAGAAACTGATTTAAAGTTTGACTATTGCCGAATTTTTTTGCACTTCGGACCAAGTCGAGGTTAGAAGTTAGTAAGTACACCATAAATAAAAATAGAGAGTGTAATTATAAGACGGAGTAATAAGGACAGTTGCTTTAACAGTTAAAGCTACGGGAAAACTGCCATACGACAGTTTGTATAAGTTTTTGAGACATTTGCATTCATAGTTCTTGAAAGCAAATGTATAGAACTCTATCGATCAAATCACTAAAGGTGATATCAGACGGTTCACTCGAATGACTGTTCACTCGAGTGAATGATACCGGATGCCAATATCCAACAGTGTTGGATCGGTTCACTAATGAATTAATTCGGTACTCGTGTTTCATTTTTTGTTCAGACATTTCATTTCGAGTGAAATGTACCGAATGAAAGGTGAAAATGAACAAAAAATGAACCGTCTGAAAGTGCCGTGACGACCGTTTCCAATATTCAATTAGATAAAAATAGAAGGTACTTCGAATATTGAGGAGGGCCAAAGTCGCTAACTCTGCTCGCTCTTTTCATTCAAATCGCTAATCGGTGGCGGTGTTACACGTTCCTCAGCTAGCATTTATGCATTGTAATTTGTGTGTATTGCTAATTGTCGGAAGACTGATAAACGGTAATTTTTTGACCTTGAGTTATATAAGTTATTATTCTTATTATGTACACATTTTACCTAGTTGCTTAGATACGACGGTGTAGATAGATATAAGCGATGGGTTAATTACCTTGGCTATTAAAATAAGACTTAGTTTCTAATTTTGGACTTCTAGAAGTCTTAAAACTCAAAAATGGCGTGTCATTACGAACCGTTGAGAATCTATTTTACTTCTTAATGCTTAGGTAGAGGATCCCTGATACTAATACAGCCAAATTCCGCTTCCAACACTGGACAGTGGATACTGACAGAGAATTCAGTAAATATTATATTTAATGGAGAGATGTTCATATTCAAAACAATGCAGCAATGTCCACAGACAAGCAGTGTCCGTTACGGTGAGTGGAGAAGCCTAAATAATTAACCAATAGTTAGATAGGTTAGTATAGAATATTGCCTTCCCATTAAAAATAAATAAAATGCACATCATCATAATAATAAATACCATAGCCAAACAACGCTCAATAAATTACCCATCCATAGCAAACTATAATACCAACGAGGACACAGTGTACAGATAACCAGTAAACTAACTTAGCCCTTTTTACTTTTTATGACTAACAAACAAGAGTTCTGTCAAAAGAGTAAACACTTTTGAAGCCGTGTACTGCAGACACAACAAGTTCCTTGATATCTGTAAAAAGTGAGTGTCTTAATCTTTCCTTATAGACGCCCCAAAAAATAAATGACGAAGTTGTGGCCTGTTATACAACAATGCTATACCAAAGAATGCTTAAAATGTAAACGCATTGCGAGTGCTTTTAGATTCCGACCATTTTGTGTATGTACTTAGTTGAATTACTGTATGACTTCTACTGTGACCGCAGTGCGCAAGCGCGGGCCTTCTGTCGCGATTAGCGTAGCCTTGCAAACTGTCCGCGCACGAGTCTATAGTAACGTTCTCACTTCATGTATTGTCAATCACTAATCATGTTAGCATCATACAGGTAAAATATTATAATAATGTAGGTAAAGATATTGTTTTCAAAATGGCGGCTGGAGTTGCGAGTATCCTCATACGTGTTAATATGAAGACTGTAATTGTGCAAGGAAATAATTATAAGGACTGTGAAGAAGAATTTATTTAATATTAAGCGTTTTGGATTTCTTTTAACTTCTGGCTTTATAGAGTCATGGTTATTAAGCTAGTATTTTACCGAGACCTGTATTTTGTAAACTTAAGTCCCTTTTTGAGTATGTGATCGGATGAATACTGACTGAAACTGCACTGTGGCAAATTTTGGTAGCATAATACTTATTTAATAGAATTTCACTAAAGCCAAACTCTTCTTTAGAAAAAATAATAAAAAAGAATACATAACAGTACTCAATTATCGACGTGTTAGGTACTCGAGAAATCCCTTATCTGTTCACTCGACACTAATAGAGTCTGATCTACATAATAGACCTACTTTGTATGAAATTAGCCTCATATTGACAAGGTGTTACAATAATAATGAATTTTCTAGGCACGAGGATCACGAGTTATGTATAATTACCATTACAATAATAAATGTCTGGCTTGTTCATATAGTACATAGCCAAGATAGCTAAGTGCTAAGAATATTGCGGACATGCGGGCGGCTAGAAATGGGCAACTCGACGCCCGACCATGGACCATGGGTCGACGAGCCTCAAAGAGCGTCAGCATGATGACGCCTCTCCCCTAAAGAGGACCAAAGCCTACCAGGGTCGCGAGACTTATTTCATTACCGTGACCCTGGAACATAAAGGCCTATTAAAAGACAGCGTGGATTTTAGTCAGTACAGGTCTGACGGTCTCTCCCGCTCTGATTGATGATTTTAATACGCTAGAAAAAAAAAAGTACCTATATTATTATTATTCAATCTCAGTCAGTTTGTTTTTGACGGTTGCTTTTGATTACAGTACATCTTAAAGACTCGGATAGGCACATTCGGGCGTTGATACTTGATAATTTTAGTCAGTACAAGTCTGACAGTCTCTCCTGTCCAGCCCTGGGCGGGAGGACTCATTTCATGATTTTGCCACGATAAAAAAAGGGTCTAAACGATTATTTTTGGGAAAAATCTAGCAACAAGTCGAAATATATTATCAATTTATCACGTATTATCAATTTTTCTTCATGCCTTGTAATATTTATTTTGTATCAACGAGTACTAAACTTTTTACAAAGTAAACCGGCCGCCATTCTAAATTCTATATAGTTTTGCGGGTGCTAGTGTTGCCCTACATTTTCACAACAGCACCAAATACTAGCAAACACCGTTAAACCTCTTTAGTACTATCGTCAACTAAACACTTACGGTGCTCATCGCAGCCTTCTGCTACGATTAGCACGGTATCGCCAACGAGCTGCGCAGGAGTTGACTGTAATGTTTGTTGCTTTATGTGTACAGTCAATAAATGCAGAGTTAAAACTAATTCGTGAGAAAAAAAAAACAGGGCGATTTCACCATTTAAAATGAATGCATCAGCACCTTTAAGTTGTGTTTAAGATGAGTGTTAATTTTTCGTAACTATTATAGTAGTGACTATCCGCATAGCCAATATCCTTGGAGGCTCTCCTTAGGTGGTTGGGTTCGCCAAAGGACCTGATTCCCAAGACATTAACTTCTGGAATTGTGAAGATCACCGGAAGACCAAGGAATATTCCCGACTCACGGCAGACAACTGTTTAATTATACGACGAGACAAATTAAATTAATATTTTACAAAATGTCTTTGTAAGAAACATTTAACACTGTATTTTTTTATTGGGAAATATTATTTTAAATTCCAGTAACAGCTCTTAAACGTATTTTAAATGATCGGATCCCACAGTTAAATTCAAAATATTTTGAAGTGAACATCCGATTTATGTTGGTCACAATGTTTTCTCGTTTTCCTCAAATACTTCACTAGTGTAGGTTATTGTTTTGTAATTACGTTGTTGTTTTAAATATCTACAGTCCACGTCATGCTTATGTCACCATTCTTTGGTTGATTCTGCTCAAAGAACAGTCTTACAAAACTATTGGCCATGCATAGAATAACTAGAAAAAGAACGCATAAGGGTGCTCACACATCTATCGACGCGGAATCGGATTTTTCCGTCGCCCTTTCTCTTTCTGTCGCTCAGAACTGCCATTTCCTAGACCGATACAATGCGATAGCACGCGGCCGCGTCGAGGATTCCGCGGCGTGCGTCCGCATTATGCTTTCTGTCTCGGTCTAGCAAATGGCAGTTCTAAGTGACAGAAAGAGAAAGGGCGACGCAAAAAGCCGATTCCGCGTCGATAGATGTGGCAGCACCCTAATCGGGGAAAGACATCCACGGAGACTCCTAAATGTCACTGCAAAACGACTATTATAAATGTCATTTTGCGCTTGAAAGTTTTTTTTAAACAAGTGTTTAACCGACGTTTAACTCATCATCATCATCATCAGCCTATAATTTTCCCACTGCTGGGACACAGGCCTCCTCTCCTTGAGAGGGAGTGGGCCATAATCCACCACGCGGGCCCAGCTTGGGTTGGTGGACGTTTAATAAATTTGTAGTAACATGGATAATTTTTTAAATAATTATTTATTTTCTCTTCGTAGTAACATCCTTTAATTAAAGATGTCGCTAAAACCATTAAAAGATTTATTATTAAGACTTTGACGTGTCTCTCGTTATAAAATTATGAGGTTAGCACTTTATTATCTCATAAAATACTCGTGCCTGTGTCTTTGTAATTAATTTCTAGGCTTTATTAAAGTCCTTAATGTTGGAAGCTCGAAAGACTGACAACCAATTTTGCCTAAAAGAGTATCGTATTACCCAGTTACGGGGTTATAGAGGTCAGAGAGGCAGTCGCTTTATGTAAAATTCTGATATTTTGCTGCCATGGGCGTAGCCAGCTCAACTAAGGATTATTTAAAGGAGTTATAGAAATTTTGGCTTAATAAGGAGTTTTAATATGACTTGGTTTCAGGGTTGGAAATAAAAACAGTTTTTTTTCATGTGCACACAGTGGGGCAAAATTTTAGATATGTGCTCAGAGTGGGGCAAAATTCTAGATTTTATGTGTCGTCTGACGATTGTCGAGTGTGAGGTTTCTTACGGATACTAGTAGGCATTGTATTAGGAAAGTACCTACATTATTTAATTTTGGTTAAGAGACACCTAACAAGTCGGAGTCAGGGTGGGGCAACCACCCAACCCTCCCCCACGGTGGCTACGCCCATGTTTGCTGCATCCGGTTAGATGAGAAGCCAGAGATGGTGATGATGATTAAAGTCATCATCTACCAGTTTTGAATTGGAAATCAATACAAGTATTATTCCTGGAGCCTATAACATGATCTTTACAGCCTTGTTCGAATTAGGAATTACTTGGAAGACTGGTTGCCAGACGTTGACAATGACTACCTGTTACGATTGGCAAACAGTAACTATGCGATGCGACCTCGATGATAAGAGTGAAAATGTGGTGGGGTCATATTGACACCTGACGCAGACTTTTTCTAAAACTAGCATGGTCTAAAATAAATAAAAAACCGGCCAAGTGCGTGTCGGGCCACGCACAGTGTGGGGTTCCGTAGTTGCCCATCAAAATACTTATGCGAACTAACTAAACTGATTCGCTGAATTTAATTTTAAAAAGAAGAATTTTCAAAATCGGTCCAGGAGTCTTTGAGAAATCGGGGAAAATGCATAAGAAAAAAGATTACGACGAATTTAGAACCTCCTCCTTTTTTTGAATTTAGCTAAAAATATTTGGCGATAAAAACCTACATATCCCCAAAAAACATACCTTTTTATAGGTATGTTTTTTGGTAAAATAAAGTTGACAAACTTACATTTGCAGTTCTCTCCGATACATTTTGTTTAAGAAAATATGAATCCAAGTACATTTTATAAGTTGGTCGACTATTACTCGTAAAGTTGTAAAGCCTACTTAGTCATGATAGTCCGGTCAATTTAGACAAAATATGTGAGTGAAATTACATAAAGTCCCAGCAAGCTGATTTTTTGTGAAGTTGTTCAAAACATAATTATAAACAATGTCTAGAAGTTCCCCATCATTCCCCTGTAAGGAAAAAAAAATATTCAAGGTCAAAGGTAAAAAAAATGAGTTTTGCGCGATTTTCAGCAAAACGGTAAGTTTTATCATACAAGTACCTCAGACAAAAATTGTAGATCAATAAATTATCTATAAAAATGTGTTAATACGTTTTTTCTTACGAGCCACCGTTTCAGAGATATAACGATTCAAAAAGTTATAAAAGTTGTTATCGTCATATGCATCTAATGAGGTAGTGTACTTAGCGCGTTTTATTTAACGTGGTTTCCCCAGTAGGCCTACTCCACGGGTCAGTTGTGATCCTGTTTATTGTAAAACTATTGCAAAATAACGGAAATTTTCAAAGATTGGGAAAGATAAAAGCGATGTAAATGAAAAAAAAAGTGTTGAAGTTTATTCGTCTCATTCGTAAGTTTCAAATTCTTGTTCTTCTTCTTGATCTTCTTCTCCTGCTTCTTCTTCATCTTCATTTTGGATGCAAGTAAATTGAACACAGGGACAGGCACGCTTTTATCTTTCCCAATCTTTGAAAATTTCCGTTATTTTGCAATAGTTGTACAATAAACAGGATCACAACTGACCCGTGGAGTAGGCCTACTGGGGAAACCACGTTAAGCAAAACGCGCTAAGTACACTACCTCATTAGATGCATATGACGATAACAACTTTTATAACTTTTTGAATCGTTATATCTCTGAAACGGTGGCTCGTAAGAAAAAAAGTATTAACACATTTTTATAGATAATTTTATGATCTACAATTTTTGTCTGAGGTACTTGTATGATAAAACTTACCGTTTTGCTGAAAATCGCGAAAAACTCATTTTTTTTACCTTTGACCTTGAATTTTTTTTTTTCCTTACAGGGGAATGATGGGGAACTTTTAGACATTGTTTATAATTATGTTTTGAACAACTTCACAAAAATTCAGCTTGCTGGGACTTTATGTAACCTCGAATGTCTAAATTGACCGGACTATGATAATTTTCTTTTAAACTTCGTTATATATACTACTATTGTGAATTTTTTCACACCCCCAAACATAACCGTTTAGCTGGTAGAGGGGGGGGACACTCGAATCGAACAAAATTTAGCACTTTAAAGCTTAATATTTCACAAACGAATTTTTTTATCAAAAAATTGTTAATGGAAACTATCATTATTTTTTAAAGGCCTATTTAATGATACCCCACACTAAGGGGTACGCGAGAAAAAAAAAATCCTCACTTTACGTGTAAGTACTGGAGGTACCCTAAAAAAAAATATTTTACGAGATTTTATTTTACCACTTTTTCGGCACAACAAATCCGTATATTTACACCAAATTACAGCTCTCTAGTACTGTGCGTCTCTGAGCTAAACTGCGGACAGACGGACGGACGGACATGGCGAAACTATAAGGGTTCCTTGTTGACTACGGAACCCTACTTTCTTCTTACGTCTATCTTTTGTACTTGCATAAATTTCAAGTGACAATTGGCTGTTAGATTGACGTTTTTAATCTTAACCAAGTCACATAATGACATAATACATAATCATGACAACCGGTGAAGTGTTTTCTTAAAATATTCTAAGGGCCGTTTTGCCTTCGCCAATTAAAAACAATAATGATTTTGTTTAGAAAGTTAATAACAGTCATTAGTATGCAAACTGCAGTAATTACGCTTGTTAAGGTTGGTTCGAGAGGTTCAGTGATGATTTTGCGCAACCCATTAGTAAACATGACAGCCCTATTTTAAACGAAAGAAAATATGTTTAAGACGACTATTTGCATAATAATGACATTCTTGGCACCAGAGAGACAGTAAGTAGTAAAAAATAATGGTAGTCTAAAGCCCTATCGTATCATTCTCCGTCTCGTATCACAGTCTCCGATACCTTACGATTTTGGTATAAATTGACGCGTGCATGTATCCGAACCTGTATGGATTTGTATTGCGTTAAAGTTATATTTTAATACGCAATAACGCCTGCGTCGCGTCTTCGGAAAGATATTAAAAAAAAAAGGTCAAAATTCAGATTGCGAGCAGGGCCCGAACCTGCGTCTTTTGGATAGGTACTCCAGACGCCTTAACCAACTAGGCCATCGCAACACTACTCATAAAGCTGAAATTTCTCGTTCCGTTGTTTTTGAACGCTTAACGCTGAACGTAGTGTTTCAAACTACTTACCAACCACCACGTCTGATATTACAATCAAATCAATTGTTAATTTGTGGTTGCGATGGCCTAGTTGGTTAAGGCGTCTGGAGTACCTATCCAGAAGACGCAGGTTCGAGCCGTGCTCGCAATCTGTATTTTTTCGTTTCTTTAAAAATAACTTTTTATTGCGTTAGTTGTCTGGATACCGAAGTCATAAGGTATCAAAACTTGTGTACAAAAAGACTAAGAAAGACGGTAAAAAACGGTGATAATGATGATGAGGCAAGTGTGCTTCAACATCGACCACATCATGGCTTACCAGCGAGATAGAGGTCAAATACGAGTCTAATTGTTTGGGTCAGAGAACCGTCGACACCGACATGAAGATAAAAAAAACATACACACACACACACTGATGGGTAGTTAATAAACAGCACATATGAAGTCTACCCAGACTAGATTGAAACTTGCTCAAATCAGAAAAGAATGACACAAAGGAGCAGGCCTATAAAATTACACAGCAGAGGATGAAACACTCGCAGGATTGTCTGTAGCAGGATACTATGGCTCTGGCGACCAGAGGAACAGGGTAAACTTTTAGTCAATAAGAGTCTAATAATAATAAATAAATAAAATCATTTATTGACATAAGTAATTAAATTTACAGTAATGAATTCCCTAACAACAACGCTAGTAAAAACTGTGTTGTAGGTGTTAGTGTTTAATAGTCTTTTCTGCTTCGTCCAGGGCGGGAGGAAACATTTGAAGGTTTATTAACAGCTCCAAAAAAGGGGTTGTTACAAAGCTTCATTTATGATGGTGAGGAAGAAAAGGACATCCTGTTATTGAACAAAAATATTTTCCATATTCATGTCCACGAAAAATAAAAATATCCAAATTCAATTTTATCGCTGCGTACACTTATGACGGAAAATGTACCTCGAAATAAATTCTTGCATAAAATTATCTTTGTCAAAAGCGTACTTTTCCATGTAATAAATAATGCTGTTAATTTTGAAACATTTTCAGCTAAATGTTGTGCTGTCAAATATTGTAAAATTACCATTAATATTTATTTTGTGCTAAAAAATCTCAATATTCGGAAGGAATGCTTGAGAACTACCTATATGATTGGTATCTTTATTTTATGTATACGTATTAGCAAGATATTTGAATTACTTATTATACATAAATATCAAGAAAACTTCTGCCATGATTAAGTTTCTTCCAACAATTTCGAAGGTGTAAAAGTCAAAACATCATGTTTGATAAGAATATGCTACAAAATATCTTTATACAACTATAATACAGTCATCATTCTTGAACACGAGATGCAAAAACCAAATATACCTTATGTAGGTACATTCCTTCCTAGTATTAAAATGTATAGTTACTATAAATGACACAGGCCCAGGACCGGACTGGGGCGGAAGGGCCCGGGTGGCTCTCCAAAACTTTGTGCCCGCCTGCGTCGTTGAGTAATTTTCAAAACTAGTCAGGTATTCGTGCTTTTTGTCTACGTGCTCCAAGCCTTTTTTTAAAAATTTTATATCCCCGATCTGAACTATCTGATCTGGTTTATATTTCTGACGCAAAGACTGACCCCGATACCAGCTACCACCTGGCTTGTATCGAACCCCGCGTGCGACCTGCCTGGCCTAGGGCCCTGCTACGAGTAGCAAACACTACCTCAACTATACATATAGCCAGTCCGGCCCTGCACAGACGTACTGTACACGTAATTTATTAAAACATGACTAATCAGAGTAACATAATAATTTATCTCGCCTGACTTACCGTCACAAGTACTTATCAGACCACACGCATTGCCCTAAGGATAAACGTGCGCTACTCTAGTCAGTACTAAAGTCACAACTAGGTTTCCACTTGGCTTTGTTTAAGTAGAGCAAATCGTGTTAGGGAAATGCCAATCGTTGTTACAATGCGGTTAATGGAAGGACTTGTTAGTTATGTCTATTATCTTAGCATTTTGCAGATATGGTTTGGGCGTCAGACGGTCTCTTTCCGCAAAACGACAATCTTCTTAAATCTTTGTAAGATCGACGGGGAGTTAATTTATTGACGAATTTATTCATTATTTGACGATGCCGTCAGTGTAGTAATTAAGTCGTGGATTGCTGAGCTACTTTTCGTTAATTCGATTCCCTCAAGCAACAAATTATTATATGAGCTACCAGTTGTCGCTTTCTCAGCCACCGCGTGCCAACTTACTCATAAGATCTCACCACCTTCTGACTTTGACTGTGTTGACCACAATATACTAAAGAATAAGTTTGAGGCATACGGTATAAGAGGTAACGTTCTGGACTTAATATACTCTTACCTTACGAAAAGAAAACAATATACTGCTATTACAGAGCTAAATTTAAAAACTAAAGAAGAAATTACCTATCTGTCCAAAGAACGCACAGTGAATTTTGGAGTACCTCAGGGCTGTGTATTGGGTCCTTTATCATTTTCGGTTTATATTAACGATTTGCCCAAAGCCCTAGACTTCCCAATAACACTCTTTGCTGATGACAGCACGATAACAATCCCTTGCAATAATCCTGAAACCTATGAATCTGATGTCAATAATGCAGTCAATGCAATAATCTCTTGGCTTAATGATAACAATTTAAGAATCAATCTTACTAAAACACATTTAATGCACTTTGCCCAAAAGAAAACCAGCCCGAAATTAGAAGTTCAATACCAGAATAACAAAATTCAGAGCGTCGATACAACGAAATTCCTAGGCCTCACTATTGATAGACAACTGAACTGGAAAGATCATATTGAAGCGCTGTGTAAGAAAATCAGTAGTTCATCCTATGCCCTGTATAAACTAGCTCCGACAGTAAACACAGATGCTCTTCTCACAGCCTATCATGGACTTGTGGAATCTATAATAAGATATGGTATCATTTTCTGGGGTAATTCAACAGACAGAGAAATAGCTTTCAAGGCCCAAAAGCGATCCATTAGAGCCATGTTTGGTCTAAAAGTTACAGATAGTTGTCAACCATTTTTCAAAAAGCACAAAATTCTAACACTACCGGCTCTGTATATTTATGAAACTGCCATATTTGTTAAGTTAAACCTACACTTGTTTCCTCATCTATCAGACACTGTTAAACGTAACAGGCGGTATGATGTGCTACGTGGACGGATAGCCAAAACAGCACTAATGCGCAAAAGCATATTTGCCATAGCTCCCCAAATTTACAATAAGATTCCAAAGTCTATTAAAGAGTTAAACTTAAAGGGGTTTAAAACAAAACTCAAAGATTTACTGTGTTGCAATTGTTATTATTGCTTGAATGACTATTTGAACGATAAAAATTTAGCATCCTAATTTAATTGTAGCATTGTCAAGTCATTCTCATAATATGCACTCTTACCTTTTATACTCTCGATATTTAATTATACTCTGACATCTTTATAATTACATTGAAATTGAAATGATAATAATTTGACATCCTAAATTAATGGTTATATTGTTAAGATACTGACATTATTATAATATTATGCCTTTAATTACTCTTGACATGTAAACTTACATTGACATCCTAGATTTGTGTGTGTATTATTTATTATTGTTTTAAGGCACATTTGTAAATTTAGATTTTTTTAATGCATTTAAGGCTTAAAATTAGTATCAATACTGGCTTAGCAACCCAAATGTTCTCTTTTATAATTACGTATAATATGTACCCAACATTTGCACGCCACAATTGGCAGTATTAAAAAAAAAAAAAAAAAAAACCTTCTATCCATCGTTCACAATTTTAAGTTGCATAATCGTTTCACCACGTATCACAAACTAGCGTGCCACCAGACTATCGTACCGTTTTACTTGACAATCGATTTACCATTTTTCCGCTACATCGGCATGCATTTACGTCATGCTCTGGCCTTTCCTGTACAATCTAAAATATGGATAATAACTTGATGTCGAGTTACGTACGCGGTTGTAAAGATTATTGAGAGCTCACTTTCGATGTTTGTTCGTTGGTATCATGTTTGTTCACTGGATATGTAAATAACTTTTTACGTTGCTTTTTTTTGGACGTTTTGAGTATGAATGTGAAGCACTACTAGAATACCAACGTAATGGTATATGAACTTTCTGATTCCGGTTAACACCGTAGGTGTAGCAACCAGACAACCAGACTCTTACTGAATTAAAATCTTCCTTGGTCCTCTGGTTGCCCTTTATGTTCCAGAGCCACGGTAACCTTAGGCAGACCCACGACCCCATCCAGTCCCAGCCAACCCCTGGATTGAAAATAAAGGTATGAAACTGATACTAATCTAGATTGTTGTCCTTTCTAAAATTTTCAATGGAACAAATCATAAGCAAGATTACATTTAAATTAAGCTAAGCAGGTACCTAATCATTTTGCTTAACGCCAAGACATTGATCCAGAATCCGAAGAGCTGAAAGACATGGGGAGTGAGATGATCCCAGCAGTGGAATAACCCAGGTTAAATAACATTAATGTCAAAAAGATTTTTACTTTTAACATAATATATCATTTAAAACCATCAAACTAAGTTAGATTTCGTTGATATTGTTTAAAAAATCATTTCCTTCACAGACTTTGATGTATCACTGTAGTCTGCTGATTTTAACGCTATAGATTAACCGTTTCAGACAAATTGCTTCTAAAAATACCTGTGCAGACGACAAAGACACCCGATTGGATGTAACAAATTAAATCCGACCGTACTATTGTGTTCTAGTACAAACATACATCTACTCGTAAATGTCAATGGCTAAATGTTGTACAATTATGAACTGTCTTGTCTGTTTATTAGGTACAATTTAAGTTACAGGTGACATGGTTTTGTTGAAACTAAATACTGGTAGCAATAGTGGTGTTACTATTTTGTAGATTTAAGTGCTTTTAGGAAAGTGTTAAGTACTGATGAAAATTTTGGTAGAAATCGCATTTACTTACCCAAAAAAACAGGGTGAATTTTTCCGAATTATTTTTATTGGTTTATAAAACTTCAGGTGATGACGTAAATAAGGGCGTACTTGTTAACGTGAAACGAACGACTTTATGCTCTTTTTTAAGTGCAACGAATTTATTTTTGCTTAGTTATACTTACACTTGTATACAGACACTTTAGTTAGAGTAATAGTAAAGATACTCGGACCCGAAAATTAAAAAAAAAAAATGGGTATAACGTAATATAAATAATCACTAACATAATTGCAAGAAAACATTGAATATTATTGTATAATATTGAATGAGTCAATGTGATTGCATTCATGAATATTTAGTAGTTTGCGAAACTCGTCGCTTTATGAATGGAAGGACCAGCGTGGGAAGTAATAAAGTACTATGTAACGGTTACTTAGAACTTAAGATATCTTCAAGACAGCGAGTTCCTAACAGATAATAATCAAGGTCTTATACCTAAATTCAATAATACTTGTTAATCTACAACGTGTAACGTTAGTAGCGCAAAACCTCTCGTGGGGTAACTTAGCCCATGTTCCAAATTTTGATAAAAAAAAAATTCATACAAAATGAGAAATTGATCGAGCCCATCAGTATGAAAAATCTTTTTTTTTATTTTTTTTTCCAAAAGATTTTTATCAAACACTGTTCAGAAACATGGGCTGAGTTACTCCACGAGATGTTTTGCGCTATTAACGTTACACGTTGTATAATCGAGTATTTAAAAACAAAATTAACTGTTACTAATACTTCATTATGTTGTTATACCCTATGCAAAATTTGTGTTGAGAAATCTTAATAAGCATAATAAATAAAAAAGGCTTCTTATGAAGAAGTTCCTCTCTCTGGAGTACTAAAAGCTGATAGCAGGTCCTAATCTTGATACCGACGGAGTTGAATGTTGTTATTCATAAAAAAACAAGAAATATAATTTCAAAATATCAGAAAATAAAATCTAATTCCAACAACCACAATAATACCAGCACTAGAAACTAACCATGAATACAATAAAAAATAAACAACTGCAAATCGATAATCGCTAATCTGCATACAATCGAGAATCGAACGCTCGCGTGCATAGATGCAACTGCTCGAATGCTCGTAATCGATTGTCTGCAACCGTCGCTTGTATGTGGGTCAACTTAAATTGAAAGACACTGCGACACGTAACTGTGGTGGGTTCCGATATGAGCTGGGGGATGCACCCTATTATTGTTTAGTCTCTCAATAATTGAATCGGGTATTCGTTGGCTAAGCAAAAGGAGGTGTAAGAATCGTAGCAGATGGCGTTCTGTGGTTTCTGCTTTGCTTTTTCGAGAAAAAAGGCGTTAGTTTGAATGTGTCGATTTTTATAGCATTCACACAAAATGATAAGACGAAGGCATGGCTCGATGACTGCTTAAATATTTGATAACTAAACAAATTCAAACGTAAATTGCCATTTATTACATTACTATTCAAAACGAATTAAATGAGTGAATTTGGTAGCACTATCTAGGTATGTATATAGTTGAATCCGTTTATTATGACATCGAATGGAAATAATAAACACGTCGTACTAAGCGGACGTCATACAAAGCATTTTGTACAAAATAAACAACCTCCTGTTTTTGTCAGTATGTATTTATTTTATTAAAGATACAATTTAGAACTAAGTCAATAATAATAATTGAATTACCCACTAAAAGTCAAATCATCGTATATCACGTGACGCTTCTCTTCTTCCAAACACTTGGCGAAGGTGTTATAAATCACATCGGTAACTACATAAACTGGACACAATTTATGAAAAATGGGCCATAATAAGCGGCATGTCTCTAAATGTGAAGTCATTATATCCGAATTTGTTTAAATAATTTTTATGGAAACCTAACTTCGCTGAGTAATACGTCATAATAAGGGGTTGGTCATTATAAGCGGAGTCATAGTAAACGGATTCTACTGTATTTTAATTCAAATATTATAGAAAAAACTAGAAAGAGAGTACTTTCAATTCTAGATTCTTATACCTTACACATAGTATTTGCATAAGAAGAATGGATAAAACATGTTTTGTTATGACAGCAACTTCAAGCAATTCTTGAGAAGCGTAATAATATCCTACATAATCAATTAAAATAAACGTTTGCTACCTAGGAGAGAGTCTAGCTTTAAACAGACTCAAGTCCTAAGTGAAACAATACAATCTCAGGCCAGGTATAATAGTTGGGGAGCCCAGGAAGGGATTTTTGCTGTTACTCCAGCGCGTCAGATTATTATAAGGGAGAATCCTTGCACCCTTTAATGTACCTGTACCAAATATCAACCCTTTATCTGGTGGGGTTTGTCTGGGAGAACCCGTCAGATTAGTAAAAAAAAATCGATCCGCAGAAATACTCGAGCGCGTCAGATTAAGAAAAGGTAGATTAATTACGTTCAGAAGAGTGTATATTTCAATAATCTGACAATTTGAGCGTGGCATTAGGAAATGAGCGAGTACTGAAGTTGTAAAAAAAAAACGTCATTTTAAAATACTCGAGCGCGTTTCATTTTTTTTTTATTGAAGGTTACACTGTAAAAATCATACTCACTAATAATCTGACGTTTTCCATGGGGCGAAGTCGGTAGAATCGTGAAGAAAAGGTGAAGTACCAGTTAGTTCGCTACTATCGGTCGTGATTTATGTATGTGGCGTTCCGAGCAATAATATGGCATGCCAGGCATGGAAAGAGGCCATTGTTATTGGTCGTCAGTCAGGCAAGCCCAAGTCCGAGTCCATGAGTTACCGTCCTATCAGTTTCCTGAATGTTCGCGGAAAAATCTAAGAGAGACTTATTTATAAGCGACTCAAAGATTACGCTGTTGTAAAGAGCCTCATTCCTGACGAGCAATATGGCTTCAGGTTTCGGTTCCAACAGATCCAGCGTATAGTCGAGCATTATCAGTGCTGGGTTCCAGCGCAGCGCAATGGCTGGTGCACTGTCTTTAACCGACTTTCAAAATGTCTCATGGTAAGGAAATCAAGTTCTGATGATGGAAGACCAGAAAAATCGAGGGAAACTTTCAAAAATCGTAGGGGTGACTAGTGCGTTTATAAGTTTTTTCATAAAGAATTTTTAAGCATTTCAATTTGATAAAGGTCTGGAGTTGATCTGATGGAGCCGAGAGACAGTCGGGAGAACTCCTCAACGATTCACAGCAGCTATTTTGTGTTTGAGCTTGATTAATTTGAATTGATAAGTACACCTAGATGGGTTGTAACTGTCATTAAGGGTCTGATGATGAAGACGAAGGGCAGTTCAGGGAACTCCTCAACCGTTTACAAAAGCTACCTTGATTTGGACTTATTTCATTTATATTGATGAGCACTTTACACCAAGATGGGTTGTAACTGTCATTAGGGGTCTGATGATGAAGACAAAGTACTGTTCAGAGAACTCCTCAACGGTTTACAGCAGCTACCATGTATTTGGAATTCATTTATTTAAATTGATAAGAACTTTGCACCCATATGGGTTATTTTTCGATTTGGTTTGAATATTTAAACTTTTTAGTTTGCCCTTTTTAGGGCAAAATAAATAACTTTTTCAAAAAAATGTAACCGGCTTCAAAAACGACCACGAAAGAGGGTAAAATAACCTACCAAACTTTTCTTTCGGAATTCGCCGGCAAAAAACTTAATGAAATAAAAAAGCAAAGCCACCGACTGGAAAACCTTCCTCCTCCCCCTAGTCCGATGGCTACTTGCAAATTATCACTCAAGTGCAAATTGCGTATTCTATACCGCTGTAATCCTTCACATTATGACATACGCTTGTGTCATCTTCTCCCACTTCCACCCGCGCTGTCCCTATAAGATGCAGGTCAGCACTGTATCATGCTCGTAACGGTAGCTTCCACTTAGACCTTAAAATCCCTACGTTCATCAAAGCGTTTCTTTGACTCTGCTGTAAGGCCCCCCAACCCCTAATCGCCATCCCATCACGTATTAGCATAATTCACCGCCCAAGGCATACCCTCATCACTCCCGATGACCCCATTACCCTCCTCCAGAAGAGCAGTAGGGAAACCTACAGTTAAGAAACACAGACACAAACCGATTCCGTCATTCCGTCCTTGCCGCCGAGGACATCCGCCGCGACGTCTAAGTCAATGCTCTCCCCGACCCTTGCAAGAGAAATAATTAATGATATCATTCAGATCCAACCTGTCCCTTGCTGTTCTCCCTCAGTGACGACCTTTTTTTTTTTTGGCTGCTAAAATCATCAAATGAGTCCTCCCGCCCAGGGTGGGCCGGAAGGGACTGTCAGACTCGTACTGACTAAAATCAACGGTGTCCTTCAATAGCCCTTTATGTTCCGGGGTCACGGTGATGGAATAAGTCCCGTGACCCTGGCAGGCTTTGGCCCTCTGACCACTGAACTTGGCACCTATTTATATTTCACTTATTTTGTCCGTGAAGTCGTAAACCAAGGCATATCATAATTGAACTTGGCTCTCATTTGACATTTATGTTTTTGATAGGATTTTAATGATGTAGACGAGTTTCTATTTGTTATTACTACATTTAATTTAATTTTATACTTTTTTTATGCGTGAATGCAGTTATCTTCTTTATAAATTTATTTTAAGATGCTCAGAATAGCGATATCCCTCCGTATAATTGTCAGATTATTATTCAGGAGGACTATGATATCAATTTGAACCTCCTGCATAAAAATCTGACGCGCTCGAGTATCTCGAGATTACGTTTTTTTTTTTACAGATAGAAATATGAATTATTACTTTGCGCCACATCCAAATCGTCAGACATTTTAATACGACACTTTTTAGGGGGGTATACGACAACTTTTTAAACGGTTTACTTTACATACACTTTGAATATCTGACGCGCTCGAGTAACTTATTTTTTTTTGGATTTTCTACCGCTTGCCACGGACAGCCCCCTCGAGTTAATCGTCAGATTAATATGTATTAGTTATCAGAAATGTAAAGCGCGTTTACACTATAAATATCTGACGCGCTCGAGTACTTCTGTACAACTGTTTTTTTTTACAGTTTCAAAGCTCTTTACAAGCTCTCCCCCTCACTAAAATAGAAAACTTGTCAGAAACTTTTTTTCTTTTTAGAACATAATCTTTCAAATCCAATAGGTCTCCATGACGCTCGAGTAACTGCAAATTTAGCATCCTCGGCTCCCCTACTATAAATTACGTGTACAATGCAGAACTTAAACACGGTAGTTCTCGCGTATCGAAGGTATAATTATACCACAATACCATGGACTACACCGGGCTTAATTAGTATATTATTAGTTGTTATTATAACAAAGATTACAGGCATAGCAGGAGTTATAGCAAAACGAAAGTGGAAGTATTTGCCTTAGTACAAGTCTGACAGTCCCTCCTGCCCTGCCCTGGGTGGAAGGACTCATTTGATGATATTAGATAGAAGATACAGCAAGGTAGGGGAAGATAAGGATATTCTGTTGAAATGGAGACCATAGAAGAGACAATGGAACGTAGGAAGAAAAACGTCTAGATAGACAAAAAATCTCGTTAAAGAAATCAGGAAACTGGACAGCTTTATATGACCCAAAACCCTCAGAAGTGGAAAGATTTTAAAGAGACCTACATTCAGCATTAGGTGTTTAAAAGGTTGAAGAAGAAAAGGGAAGATACAGATTAGACCGTACCCGTGTACAAGCTTTGTAAGATACACTGTTAACTTAATTACAAAGCTATTTGTAATCCCTGTGTTTTCAAGAGGAAAAATATACTGCCAAAACAATATCCTTTATCGGCGGGTAATAATAAATGCCCATTTTAAACCTACCTAAATGTAAAACATGGATTGGGGAAAAAGAATTATAAAACAAGGAAGTAAAGTCGGTATTACCCAAATAACTTGCAAGAATACTAGTTTCCGATAGATGTTATGTAAACTTATAAAAACTGGCAATATTTGCAGATTCCATCGAGTAGAATGTTTGTCCTTTTAATATAAAAATACGACAAGGCAACGATGCTAAGGAATATCCTCGCGGTTTACTTTTTATCTTAGAATATTTTACATAATTATATTTACAAGTTTATTATATAAATTTTTTGTTTGTATTTTATACAAGGGACTTATGACTTAGACAGAACTTATCTAAAAAAAAAACACAAAATATGTCCCGACATAAATATTTAGTCAACATTATTGGTTGCGGCAACCTGACTGTTATCTTAGGTACTCTATTATAGGAATAGGTCCCTAGCTGAATGTTTATTCAGCCGAAATATAAAACACGAGACGGAGCATAAAGAAACAGAATAAAGATGATAAAAAACGTGTATGACAGTCAAGACTTTGAAATTAAATTGATGTCAAAACTAGTATGATATCGATAGGTAAGTAATTTCCGTAGTGTATTTTCAACTAATAAGCACCTACATACATACATACATAGATTTGAACGTACGTACAATCACGAGCAATGAATTGTATACACTTGGCAAAATCCAAAAGCATTTTCTGCTACTACTAACTCATTGTGCTGATATTTTCATTTTCAAGATTATAGCATTTACTTTTTCAGGAATATAATATTTTAGACGCAAAATGATTCGAAGTAAGTTAGAGAGCTGGCCTATTTCTTAGTCAAAGAATCAGCATTGTCATCCAATGTCATTGCCATCCAATGTGGCAAAGTGGGCGAATTTTTGGACGTAGGTACTGTAATTTATTTTTGCACTATCGTAAGTTTGTTTATAAAATATAAATGTGAATGGAGAATCGAAGTTTATGCGATTGTATCTCCAAAACAAAATAGAAATAGATATCGCTAGAAAATCGTGAGCACATCATTGCTCTTGACTGTACGGCTAAAAACAAATACCTATACATCACACAGACTTCCTACCTAGACACACATACCTACATACAGACGTGTCGTATTTATTAGCACCGGTGCGATACCGCGGCCTTTAGTGCTAACACTTCGCAATTATCACATCTAAAACAGGCCAGCCGTTCGTTATGGTATGCGCACTTTAACGCGACATAACAATTCAATAAATAACTGAGTATTTTATAGGATACTGCGAAGAGAGGATTTTAAGGAAATGACTGTAAATACATACGTGATTCAAATACAAGCATAGTTTAAAGCTGGATGAGTTTAATTATAGAGCCTTTTTTGTGGTGTAAAATCACTGAATAAATCATCCTACCCTGAAGTAGAGTTAAAGGGACTGTCAGGTTTTTATTCACTAAAAACCACCGTGTTCCCTGTCCTGCGAACCTGGCAGTATTTGGAGAGGCCAGCTATGGTCTACTCTGTAAGATGGCGATCATGATGATGATGATTATGCCATGTAAAGGCAACAGTTAAGATTAGGGTAAAAAGGCTAACTCTGAGTTAGCTCACTTCATCGTTGACTTAGGCCGAGACTCCACCAAAAGTGTGTCGAGCTGTGCGGAGTCGAGACGTGTTTTGAACAACCAACAGAATTGCGTTATTGACACAGCTCCACTCCGCAACGCAATTCTATTGGTTGTTCAAAATACGTCTCGACTTGCACAGCTTTGGTAGAGTCTCGGCCTTAGTCTCGGTTGCCTCTGGCTCTGACGTAGACTAGAGTCAAGAGCAAATTCATCTCAAAGAAAAAAGAGTTATAACGTTTCGATAAAGAACGTAAAGATGGCATTTTTGGTTGGTTCTTTTTATATCTGATTAAAAAAAAAACACCAAGTTGAAATTTGCAATTCAATCAGGGTCATGTTACCTTTAAGATGCGTGTGTTAACAAAAAATATTTACCTGAAAACAAAGAAAGATATCGTTAAATAAATATAAAACTTCTGCAACATTACCTAGACAAATATCAAAAAACATTTCAACTAATATTATACAAAAATAGCAAAAACCCGAAACGGTCCGTCAAAAACGCAACGTCACTAGAAAAAAATTAAACCAACAATCGTTTGGCAGAATTCGACAAAAAAACAAAACATCAAAAATATTTTATTAAACGTCAATTTCGCCAACAAACGATGAAAAAGCCATCAAGTTTTCACGCTTCACCCGACTTTGCCCATTGGCCGGCGTGCCCCATTATGGCCCAGCCTAGTGTGCCCCGTGTGACCCTATTGCATAGCAGTCGTAAATATTTGAAAAACGCCGCCGGCGATGTAACTGTTACTGGACTGTGCCTGTATATCACATGAACTTTGAAAGAGGATGATGTGGCTTTAGAGTCAGCGATGGGATAAGTAAATGACCGGTATAGTTTAGTAAGCCGAGTAAGCTGGCTGTAAATAAAGACATGGAGTATAGGTATACCTTTAAAACGGTTGCTTTCTCAAGTTTGATAAACGATATTTACCTTATGGGTCTTATCGAGGGATATGATACATATTTGGAGTTGGCAAAAAAACTGAAACCGAATGATGTATTTAGCTCAATATAGTTACAACAAATAACTCAATATGTAGAGTCACGTAAGTATTAGTAAGTGACCTATTATGACCTTTTCAGATACTAATACATACACAGTTCAAAAGCACGATCAAATATATTTATATTTACTCGACCTATCAAAAACTTCCCGCTCAATAGCAATAGCGTGCAAAAACTGCATGCCAAACCGGAATAAATAGCAGCAGAGCAACGCCGTTTGCGTGGCCAAACAATGTCTTATCAAAGTCGAAAGTCGCCGGAGGGCGGCGGCCATCAATTGCGAACTCTTCGTAAACGCCAAGTATGCAGATACAACGACAAATAGTTTCAGCGATTTCCTTTCAGATTGTTAAACTTGTTTGTGTATGAAAATTTAGTGGCGCCCGTTGCAGGCTAGGATTTGCGGTATCGGTGTTTGAAACTGACTGATTTGAGGCCTAACACGGTATTTCACCTTTTTTGTGACGTAACGTAAGTAAACGGGAACTTTAACGTCAATTTGACGGGAAAAAACGTCCTTCGTTCGTGCAGTTTATAGAGGCGCTTTTTTTCTTCTGTACACCGTAAATACTTCAAGTAAGTTGCAGGTAAAATCCGGAAATTTTGGACGTTTATGGCTTGACTGTAAAATGGATCGCGTATAGTTGGTACAAAAGTAGCTTCAGTTAAAAACACCGTTTTCCTGTATTCAAAATGATTGATCGGGCACTAACTAACTACCAAACATTGGTAACTAAACCACAATCTAGGAGGAAACATCCTTGGTCCATATATTGAGAGTATCAGGCAACGAGCATAACATGATGAAATAATACCAGCGCAGTTTATATGTTAAATCCCGGAAATACCAATATTTAATCCATACTTCTAGGGCCATTCTGTATACCTAACAAAGTTGTGCATTAAGGAGTAAGGAGGTTCAATATCATCCGACCATATCACCACCATTATAAGAAGCTTCATATAAAACTTCGAAGTTTGTCATTACAGTCGTTATAAAACCAACCAGCCATATAGCTCATTCAAAACAAAGAGGCCATTATTTAAATGGGTTATGGGACATCTCGCCCGCAAAAAAACTGGCCCACAGGCCACATGTCACCTTTTTAAAATGTCATGGGTCGCGCGACCAATTTAGTAGAACGAGCCAGAATGTCTTCTAAATAGTAAAAGGATGGCAAAATCGTAATTTTTAATTAAATATCTGTTCATAATAATATACTTAATAGGCAAGCATAGTTCAAAGTGTCAATGTACATAAATAATCTTCCTGCATACAATTTAAAATTATACTACTTTGAACTTATGCAGTACTTTTGCTGATTATGTTATTATACTACTTTACTATTTAATGGAAACATCTGGCTCGTTTTACTAAATTGGTCCGGGCGAATATACCCATGCACATTTTAAAAAGGTGACATGTGGCCTGTGGGCCAGTTTTTTTGCGGGCGAGATGTCCCATAACCCATTTAAATGAACTATTTTATTATTTGCCACATCAACTTTTCCCCATAATTATAAAACATCCAATAAATATCCTCGCGGTCACCACTCGACACTGTTGTTGTAATTTAAAATTTATTTTGTATGCTCTGTACTATTCGGTGGTTGCGAGGATGGTTTTTCGGGTAAACCACAATAACATTTTATTTTATATTCGGATTTTATTTTGGTTACTGGATTATGGGCCCTTTGTACGGAGTTTAAGCGTATAGGTCAATGACATATAAACTATAGATAAGTTGTCCGCACTCAAAATAACAGCCAATTGGCCACATCGCGCTTTTTTACGTCATATTTCTTTCTCTTTATTCACGCGTATAAGTAGTTCTAGTATTTTCGCCGTTTTTAACCGCCGCGATGTTCGTTCATGACGTGTCTATCTATATATAATACGTCATTGGTATAGGATTACTATAATTACCAGACACTTTAAATAAGCCGAATTCTTTGAATGAATTACTGGATGACCTGTAATCTGCGTGTCTTATTTTCTGACACATAATTCTCAGACCGAGAAGTGTTGCTCGTATAACACGTACTTTGGCTAAGGTTACTCTTATAACTGTCAACCTACAAGTGGAACATGGAGTCAGTAAAAATTTACCGATTTTTAAAAAAATATTTAGGATATTAATTCTGCGTTTGACTGACGTTAGACCTCGACCACTATCTCGCCTAAAGGTACCTACACAATGATGTTGAAAGTATGGTTTTACCTTTGCAAGGAACCCTAACTTGTTTGAAGCTAATGCCTGAATTAATGGATGATGTCAATGTAAACTCAACTATTTTTGGCATTACGGATTTTTTAAACTAAGGTGCCTAAGCAAATTCGTGGAATACGGAAACTGCCGAATAATTAAAAATACCTAGGAAGAATTTGACCTCCAAACTATTTAAACCAAAATATTTAAACTTTTAACCATTATAATATTATCTTATCATCGATATCTAAAGGAATGCAATCCAGACAATGGTTTCCTACAGCTCGAGAGTTTACAAAACACTCAAGTTCTACGATATCGCTTGATATTAAATTACTTGGCTAGCCGGCCATGTTGGTTTTGCCAATAGAGGTGGGCTGATAAGGTGCATCGGCGGATATCGAGACGTGGTCCCACCGTTAGCTAAGCGGAGTTTGTGTACATTTTTGTTGTAAATCTCGTGAAGTGAAAGGTTCTGTTTATTTTATTTGCGGTAGTTGTTGTTTCTTTCTCTGTTATTGTTAGGTATTGGGACAGGGTTTCATCGTTAGCTAAGCGGATTTTTATAACTAGAAACGGAAAGTAAAAGTTTTTATTTGCGGCAGAGTTGCGTGGTACCTACTGAAAATTCTTCTATGTACTATGCTAGATATTGAAACATGGTTTTGTCATTGTTTGCAGCGGCAATTTGTTGTGCCTACTTGTAGGTGGTCTGCTATTCGTGAGGTGGAACCCGTGTCTAGTCTATTATGCGCTGTATTGTTTTCCAACAGGACGAGTCATGGGTTTTTTTTTGCGATGAAAAGCATCCATAACCTTTATAACATAACTAAATATGCCATATTTGTCAGCAAATAAAGCTTGCGGTTTAGTATATACGAGTATGACGACTTGAAGTAATTTATATTTATGTACATACTAATGAACCTCCTAGTATAATTATTTGAATATTAAACACACTAATTCTGATCATAAAAATAGTAATTTGAGAGGCGCCAAAAGAAGAAGAATAAGAAATAAAAACCAAAATTTCAAAAGCCACGACACCCAAAGGACATCGCACAGCTACGCTCATCTACAGCTCAGCTCATCTTTCTACATGCCCTTTACTGCTAGCTCTCCTAGGTAAACTGATAGAACGGAAGCACCGTTGATAATGATCTCGAGACCGCTTCGTGCTTTCCGACGCCTGCCCGCGACAACCGTCAGGCGCAAATAGATTTTTGGAAGAAAAAAGCGTAGCAGTCACAGTTTTTTGAGTGTTTTTTTGCGTCTGGCTTTGAAAAGGCATGAAAGTATTGTTGAAAGAGTACAGATTTATCATTGAAGTTTTCTAAATTAATGAGTAAGCAATTATGAATTGGCGTGAAGAGGCGCACCATCGAGAGAAGTGGAAGGAATGGGGGAGATCCCTTTGGCCAGGAGAGGAACACAAAATGCAAAGAAAAAAAAATGAGTAATCAGAATACGGAACAACTAGGTACACTACTTTTACTTCTAGGACCAGGAACTTCATGGGGTGTGCTTGGTGGATATGATATACTCCAGAATCCTACACTGAGATTGAAGGTCTATAAGGATGATTATAAGCTGATTGTGATTATAAGAAATCATTTCTGACTGGCCTGTTGGTCTAGTGGTTAGTGACCCTGACTGCTATGCCGGGGGTCGTGAGTTCGATTCCCACCCAGGACAAGTGTTTGTGTGATGAGCATAATCATTTGTTCTGTATCTGGGTGTAATTTATCTATGATATGTATGTATTTAGAAATATATAAGTATGTTTATCAGTTGTCTAGTACCCATAACACAAGCTCTGCTTAACTAGATGGCGTTGTGTGATAGTTGTGTAATTTTATTATTATTATGGTGACTTATGTTTCAAGCGTCTGTAAATAAGCTATCAGCAAATTGACGCCAGAATGTCATAAAAGGTTACGCGGCCTTGGATCGTAAGAAGCTACTGAAGGAACAACGTGGACTTTTAATAAGTCTGACTATTCCTTTCACTCCACCTAGAGTGAGAGAACAGGATAAGGCATAGATGATGATGGGTATCCGGAAGCCGATAACTTTAAGAATATTCTATCATCTCATATAACCATTGATCATTTTCCATAACATAGAAAATGATCAAGGGAAAATAGTTGCACAATAGAATCATAGTAAACAGAAAAACAGCAGTCAAGCAATAAGCAATAATCCCAAGTAACACAGTCTGGAAGTTTTAAAACCAATCTGTCTATAGACTGTCTATTCAGGGTTAATCTTTAGATACGGGCTTTCTAAAGATGGGTTTGATAAAGAACATTTAATCTTATAGAGTTTTTTATCTAAAGCTTTATTATTTTAAGAGCATTGGTTCTATAGAACACTTATTTTAAGTACGTTTATAGTTATAACGAATGTTTCTAGATAAAATGCTCTACAAATAGTTAAAAAAGCCTAAAGGTACCTATTTTTAAGTAGTTTTATAGATAAAACGATATATTTGAAGACAAAACTTTCTACAGATATTCTATTTTAGCTAATGGTGCTCTTATCTTTTTTTTCTATAGATACTTCAGTCTAGATAAAATACTTTACTAGATATTTTTAAGTTTGTCTAGAAAACTGATAGAGAAGTCGTGTTTTTAGAGTTTTTATCCTTAAAAGTGGCTTAGTTAAGTGCATTTGCACTAGAAATTTAAACTGGATGAGTTTATGCAATGGAGAACATGAAACATATTAAAAGATCTGGTGGTTTTTGTCGAAAAATCCACAAGTATTTAAAAAGAAAGAAAAATGAAGAAGAGTCGACCGAAAAAGAATCGAAACTTCCTAGTAACTTCCTCCAAAACGTAGAAAATTGTTGATGATATAATATATGGGTGTCAAAAATGAAAAGTTTTGCTGTCAAGAATACGAAAAAAAATCATATGACTTAAATCCAATATGGCGGACAGGCTATTTAAAATACATCCCCATAATATGGGTATCATAATTATGAAAGGGTTTGCTGTCAGGGGCACGAAAAAAATGGTCACGTGACTTAAATCCAAGATGGCAGACGTCCAAGATGGCGTACAGACTATTTGAAATGCACCCAAATGATAATATGGGTATCAAATGAAAGGGTTTGCTGTCAGAAATAGAAAAAGTAGTCACGTGACTTAAATTCAATATGGCGGACTGGCTGTTTGAAATCCACCCCAATGTTGTGGGTATCAAATGAAAGGGTTTGCTGTCAAGAATACGAAAAAAATTGTCACGTGTATTAAATCCAATATGGCGGACAGCCTATTTAAAATCCACCCCCATGATATGCGTATCAAATGAAAAGGTTTGCTGTCAGGAATACAAAAAAAAAATGTCAGGTGACTTAAATTAAAGATGGCGGACTGGCTGTTTGAAATCCACTTTGTATGTAAATTTGTGGGTATCAAATGAAAGGGTATTAATGTAATTAGAATTATAATTATTATTTCTCACATTGTTTATACTTAAATAAATCAGAAATACTTTTTACTCGGGTGCCTTCTTGTATTGATTAATTATATTGGTTTGTTACTGCATAAAATGGTCTTACGTTCACAACACATGAAATTACCTATTCACTAAAGAATGTCTAGAAATACTGTGACAAGATAAAAAGGAATACAGAGTGATAGTTACTAGATCATTTTAAACCACTCTTAAATCTATTTATTCTCTCACTAGATAGTTTAGTATGTAGTAAGTAAAATTATTCTAGAGCCATACTACAAAAAAAATCTCTAGACTGTTTGTTCTATAGAAATCGGTTTTCTAGTAAATTTTATCTGGACGCCATTTTTATTGCCTATTTTTTGCTTCAAATAATTTTTGTTACGTATTTTAATGTTTTTATCATTAAATTATGTCTAATTAGACATTTGATATGTTTTAAATTACTATATTTTAAATAAAATGTGTATTTTAAGCATTAAAATGTAAATTCGAAAATTTGCTTATACCAAATAATTTTCATATTTTGAAAAAAAATTGTTAAATATTACATTTGCAGCGGGCGCTCTTATTTTACAAGAGTTTTACATAATATTCAACGATAGAATTTAATTGGCATATTGATTTGCTTATTTATCCATTATTAAAACACAAATAAATAAAAAGTAATAAATTTGTTACGCCATGATGCAAATATTATTAAGTAAAATAACTCTTGTAAGTTCCACGCCATTATGCGTCACTAGTAAAATGTTACTTAAAGTTGTTAGTCTTAAGATTATTTGGTTTTAAAACATGACGAGCAATGACTCCTTTAAAGGTCTTAACTCTATCTATAAACTATCTACTAGTACGCTACTAGATAAACGTGCGGTCTATAAACGGTTTAGAGAGACACTAGAAACATCTCATAAGTCAATTTGATCTGAACTCTATCTAGTCATGTTTTCTTAACTCATTCTTAAGAGAGGGTACAAGAATGTGCCCACTTTTACTAAACTCTGTCTATAAGCGTTCTAGAAGATTGCTTTTAGATATTTTATTCTTATGGTAGACAATTCAATTTTATTCTATAAGCTATCTAGTAGTACGTTTCTAGACACGTTTGTGTTACTTGGGATTTCTAAGAAAATATAACTGCATATAATTCTAGTGGCGTTTACAAGCGATCTAACACCATAACATGCAGGCCATAAAAATAAAAGTCCAATAATTCATAGTAAACGTCAAATTCCATAAAGTTGTAACTAGCAGTTAGGACATTTTGCGTCATGCAAGCTTCATAAGCATGCAACTGACGTTTGCACTGGGCACTGCATGCGGGTTATTCTAGGAAACTATGTCGAATCATTTTTAATTTTCAAACTTAAAAATATAAATACGTTCTGCATCATAGTATTCCGAAGTTTTCATTTCTGTACCTTTCTCGTTTAGAGGTCGAAGTGTCATGAGAATATAATATTTTATTTTTCATCAAAGTACTGCATGTGCTAATTCATTTTCGTAGATAATTTACTCGACTAAAACTGTTTGCAGACGTGGATTTGTTTAATCCGTCAGATAATTAAAGTCATGGAGATTTTTCAATATAATATTGAAAAACTTCTCCTCGATTGGTTTATGCATTAATAATTTTGACTGTCCCTCAAATATGTCCACAAACTTACATAATTGTTAGTAATGTTTGCGGTAATGTAAAATGTCATAACTTCAAATGGAGTAACTTTATTCATTCCACTTTAAGAAAATAAAACAACCCGCCAACAAACTTCCTTACACTCAACATATTCCACTGGCACATTAAAATTACCTTCCGCTTTTCCATACTTTTTGTTAGGCACACATCACTTGCATACAGGCATTCAGACAACGTTCCTAGGATCGTAAATCTCACAGACATCCGCATTTACTACGAAAAGGGGGGTGTTAAGGGGGGAGCAGGACAGTGGCATCCGTCCCGTCTTTTGTTTTGCAACTCAATTAAAACTTGGCTGTTTGAACCGACCACGCTTAGAAGGTCGTTAGTGAGTTTAGAAATACACACGTCACGGCGTAGATCACGGCTCTAAGTGGATTTAGTACAATTAAACCCTGATACATGTGTCGTGGAGATAATTCTGAGCTGAATGAAGTTCGTACCATTACCATTTTGTTTTTGGAATTATTCTGGAACGGCCCAAAGATAGTTCCTTGGAGAACGCTAATGATTTTAACTCGTTTATCAAGTTGTTCAAACAATATACAGGTCATAGATCTCTTACGATTCCTCTTCCAGCATGCTGTATGACTAACTGGTTCGCGGACAATACCGTGTGGTCAACATTATCAAAACCGTGTATAAATCAATCGAATGCCTTAGGCAAGTATTTTTTTTGCAAGTGTATTAGAAATTATACAAATAATTGCAAGTATTTCATAGTCACCACACTTCGTACACCTTCGTCTTTATTCGGCTCGCGTTCCGTATATAATGAATCAGTCCCCACATAGGTACGTCGTACATCGTAACCGTAACGTTTCAAGTTTTTGATACGGTTCCGGTTACGGGAAGTGAACGGTTGACGCGGCCGGATTTGGTGAAGTTTTTGAATTGTGATTCTAAAGGGACACCTGCGTTGTTATGCTGCATGAATGCTAATTTTGTATGTCGTGATGCTTTTTTATGTCTCACTAATTATTTATTTTATAAGTTAAAGCAATAAGTTTAAGTAGGTAGGTACAGAATGATTCTCTTGCAGAAATTATCACCTTGATCACTTGATTCGTTGTTTAGTTGAGTTACATCGTCCTCATAACAGACCGTTTGGTAAAAGTTGCTAAGGGTATTAAGATAGGCCACAGAGTCTTATAATATCTATTGTCTTAATTCCATACTTAATCTAATTTAAAATTTCACAGAAAGCTATATAAAATAAAGTCACGGAGTTAATCCCGTTGTTCACACATCGCCTTGTTTCTCGGTAACGTTGGTAATAATCTGGCGATCGTTATCAGTAGGCGACGCAAGCGCATGTTTGAACAAGTGTTCCACCTCATTATGAGTGTGACGTATAATGGTTAGACTTTCTAAGGTCTTTGGTTAATGGTTATAAGGATACAATCCTTTATTCCATCGTTGTTTTGATTGTTCTAGATTGGAATGTTAAAGCTTTAAAGGTTGCAGTTCCTTATTATTTAGAACTTGAACCACGATGAGTCGAAAATATGTAACGAATAATTACCCTCGGAGTAGAAAATTGACTGTCATATGTCACTGTCACACATTCTTCAGCATTTACAAACATTCGAAATGCCAAGTTTCTTACTGTTGTACCTGATATTGCAGCTCTTTTAAGCTTGTACCTACATCAGTACGAAGCTAAAAAAAACGAATACTCAAGCATAATATTAAAATCTTCATCATTCCTGTAATCTCTTATTTCACCAACTTCGTTAAAATTAGCTTCAAGTTCAACCACATTGTTATCAGTATTACCTTCACACTCCTAATCTACACTTATGACGGCAGTGCTTACATCCTTATCCACTTTAACATTCTTTATAAACGCAGCTATTATCAGAAAGCTACTCATGTTTGTTCAAGTGTCGTCTGTCGTTACGCAAACGTGTCGTCGGCGTCAAGTTACGACTACAATGGCTGAGCTGTATGTGGCTGTATTATGGAATTTTGTTTGTATTTTTTTTTTTAAATAGTTTTGATTACGACTGGTTTTCATTTGATATGGTAATGGGTTTGTCCATTTCTCTAATGGGTATATGGGTTTTCCAGTGACCGTAAAATGGGTAAAATAACAGCGTCATAGCTAGAAGTAATTGCGGGTACTTCATTTCATAATAGTACAAGTTTGTTTGAAATGATATCTTTTCTTTCCTCATGGAAAATTCATGTAGTAAGTGATGACATAGAATGAAATATCCCTTAGAAAAGTCTTTACTGATTTCGGTGGACTCCAAAATATCTTAATAACTTACTAAATAACTCCAAAAAAGAGCCTTTTCTAACATGAGTCTCTATCTACAGGCAATATAATAATAATAATGAATCATCAGGTGTATGCATAAACAGGTACTGATAATGTTCACACACACACACACAAGGTTTAAAACAAACATTGCGACATGCATCCATTGTTTAAACATCGCCTGTGACTAACGCTTTCAACTTTTTGTACAGTACGGTCTATAAGACCACCCTACAGTTTGTCGTAAGCAAGGTATTGGATATATAGGATATAGGATCATCTATTGTATAAGCAAAATTGATGTTGGAACTCATGTAAAATTAAAAAGATAGTCGCCGGTACAATATTACTTTTGATTAGTTAGCGTTTAGGTTGAAGAAACTTTAAAATAAGAACAACACAGAATGATGAGAAAGTACTAATGATTGAAATACACTTAGGTGACAGTCTTTAGTGCAAAAAAAGATTACATAGAAACAAAATCGAATGTGGTTTTAGAAATTAATGCATCTTTGGAAGAATACACTAAACAAATAATATCAAGACAGGAAGAGAGAGAAAAGATAGAAGATGCAGTTGACCATCTAAATTATGTTAATATTAAGATAATATCTGGTTGACCGAGCTTCGCTCGGTTTTTAATATAGATAGATATTGACATCTTGGGAACCGAGCTTTTCTCGAACCTGAGACTTGATAAATCGATTTCTTGAGCCGAAAAACCCCTAATCTGTAACTTTCATGAAAATCCTTGGAGCCGTTTCCGAGATCTTGAATATATAATTATAAATATGCAAGAATTGCTCGTTTAAAGATATAAGATATTATTATGTTGTAGTTGTTTACTATCCCTGATAAAATAAAATAAAAGGACATGATAGTGAAAAAAAAAAAACAGCCATACAATAAAGACAGATGCAGCAAATAAAACAACATGTGTGTTACATGTAATTCAACAGTACCAATAGTTTTAACATCCTCGTAACACAATTCGACTACACTGAGGTCTGTATTGAAAAAGTGATTAAAATCCAAATCGTTTAGCATTCAACAGAAATTGCATTTTTTCGCGTTAATCCCCGAATTCGTTGTAAAGCCTCGGCAATAATTCCGAATGCCAACAACGCCACCTCTATCGATTCCTCACGTGGGGAAAACGGATGTGTGTTTAACGTTTGCATACATTGCCGGCTGCGAACTGACGCGCGACTGTATCGTGCGTACTAAGCCAGCCGTGTAAACATAACAGTTTAACTACGCTTAAAATGTCGAATTGGTGCGATGTGTCGCGTTAGCCGGTGCAATGTTCGAGATTAGGGTTGTCACATGCATACATATAAATTGTCAAACAATATTAAATTCATACACAACGCCTAGTCATGACCACTAATCATAGAAGTGAAATAATTATATTGTTTTAACACAGAGAAGAGGAGCAATACGAAAGAATTTACAAAAAGTTACAAAAAAGATTCCATGAATCTGAGTCATTTCAGTCTATGGGAAATCCTACTAATTCATGCCTTGTTAATTTATATAAACCTGTTCCTACATCATAATGCCTTGATTACTAGCCATTCTACATAATTATTATATCATTTTATGCCACCACAACTATTATGAAAACATTAATGACTAATGACCTGCACTAAAGTAGTTAAATGTGGATATTACGTCGTTTGTAAGTATGTACCTACTAAAGGTTATGGAGCCGTTTATTTGTCTACAGAATTACAACTATTTAATAATTTCTTCTTCCATACCGTTTTCAGCTACAGCGACCGTTTTATCATCATACTACTGGCGTCTATCATGGGATCTCTATGATGTATTTGTCACAATTTTTTTAGAGAGTAGTATTTATTTATTTCTTTTCTGGAAATATTCCACCAAAGTCCGGCCAAAGTAGCCTGGCTCTCAGAATGAAAAATTCGTATTAAAAAAATACGTATGTTGTCTCCCTGCAGGGCAAAGACCAGCTCCTTTCCTAGTTTCGCCAATCGTGATCTATTGCAATTGTAGATCAATCCTTAAAAATGATTCCAGAGCAAGCTACCATTTCCTTAAAAATACGTATACAAACTATTGAAGATTTATATCTGCACCTATACAGGCTATTTGATAACCTCATAAGTGAGGTTATGAAACTTTATGTCCAATAATCTCAACACATGTAAGTAGTTCTAATTAAGATGTCACGCTTCAAAATTACTTGGAAAAATAGTTCTTATTTTCTAGCAACTAAAAATCATCAAAAGCTCCCCAAAATGTCGCGCCAACCCTAGCTAGTCGTATTTAATCGGCACAGCTCTGTGATGCATCTATTCTCTTTAATCTGTGCCATGACTGCTAAACTAGAAGCGCCGACTAATTGTAACGATTCCAGCGCTTGCCGAGATTTCTAATTTATCGCCTAACAATGGAAACGGGCTGTGTTCCCGTGTATAGTTAACGGATGGAGCTTCGCTGTAAATTGGATCCGATATGTTTTTTGGTGCAGTTCCGTTTTTTGTTGAAACTAACGCGCTGATTTTAAAGCTACTGCAGTATTTGACACTAGAGTGCTGAATTACATTCATCTCACAGCTGGATTCAGCATCACTGGAGTCCAGGGCTGGACCGAATCTAGTTTTGAATACAGGTAACATTGGATCCAGAACTTTCTGGATCATTGCAATTTATTCAGCCTTAAAATGTATATTATGTACTATATTGAATGTTGTGTATGTATGGAAAGCAACATTACTTTTTTTTTTTTATAAAACGGTTTATTATTCAAAAGTTAGAAAATGTTTAGAATAACTTTTTCACACTTCAATATTAATTTCATCACGGATCTCATTTTATTCATCGTCTCTTAATTATTGAAGATCGTGCGCTTTGGAAGGCTTTGGTGGAGTTGCTGACGAGGCTATCTCTCACTTCTAGAATCAAATCTATACCAGAAGAGGCTACCAATGTTCAATTTATTCATTACATATTAAATCAATAGCAAACAAACACCACATCAGCATGACTACCAAACCACATTCAATAAAATGCATCACTCATTACAAATATCAAAATGTTTACATCGCAGCTGGATTCTTTCGATGTACATTGTTTGTTTATTTAGCGACAGACGGTCTATCATACAAACATACGCAGCGACGGAATGCGATTGTGATACAGGCTTTTGTTTATCGAGTTTGATGCGTCGCTGGTTGTTTTGGAAGTGTGCTGGTTTGTTGCTGTTGTTTGGAAGGTAGAGATTCTCTTGTAAGAAGCTAAAACAACCAGTCAATCCAACAAATCCAGGCAGAACGCACATGACTAACTACTAGGAACGTGTTTTATCACTAGACTCAACAAAATGACAGAATGTAGAAAGATTTATATCGTCTTAAACATGATGATGTGTGTTAAATCTTTCTATTCTTCAACCGTCTACGGGTGCCATATTCGGGCAAAAAAAATCGAATTAATTGTATAGAAATAACTTTGTCTGTTCCAGGTCAAATATAGAAAGAATTGGTCTGCTACGAGTGCTGTAGTAGTGATGTCTGAAATATCACACCCAAGATAATTTCATGACAGTAGTCATAGAATACTGCGATAAAGTTTTTTCGAGTAGCCATTAAAGTATCATCTGTACGAGCATTCGCAAAACTAATCACATTTGAGTATGATTCCTTAAATAAGAATTTAATGAATCAGGGCTCAGCAGTGGGTTTTTGCAATCGTTTTGATCAAGTTCAAAACGTCTGATAGTCTGTTTTGGCTGATAGTCGTTTCCTCCTTTTTTATCATGCACAGGTACCTCCCGAAGCTGCCATGTCCGGTGAGGACCTGTGTCATGCAGTATGTGAGGACGCCGCGGGACCTATCCAGCCACTCCTCAAAGAGGGGTCTTACAGCCGCGATTGCGGCTAGCCCGTACCTCGGTCGCGACAGTCGTTCTCTCCAAATTGCCCCGAGATCGCGCCGGAGCTCTTCCCGCCGCGCCTAGAATTGTCTTCTCGAGGCAGCCGGGATACATACCGACGCTGCGCCTCCACGCGCCACTCATAGACGAGCAGCAGGGCAACGCCTGATAGTCTAGGTCTCTATTTTAAAAGCAATTAGTATGGATTGGGCTTATTCATAATTGTCTTCATTTTTAACAGAAATGGTAGTTTCAAACTGGGTACTTACCATACTTTCAACATACAGAGCTCTGAAACAGAATTTTTACGAGAGCCCATTCAGGTGTAGTTCAGGGCATTTATCTGTGGGATTGCTGTGATTATACCAACCTACGTATTATAATCGGATATTCATATAAACGTAATGCATCGCCTGAAACGCAATTGCGCACCGAGTAAGTATGTATAATGTAACGATTGTGTAACCAAATTCATTGATTACGAAGCGCTGTCGATTCGGAACGAATGAAGACTGCATGCCAAATACTGCCAAATGACGTCACAGTTGAAAGATCAATTAGCAATTCAAATTAATTGGCGATATCAAATTGTTTTCTGAGTTGTATGGGAAAAGAGGTAGCGCTTAAATTAATACGTACAGTTGAGTTTTAAAGTGGAGGCACGGAATTGAGAAGTATGGCAGAAAAGGGGGGAGGCCGAGACCTAAAAGGGATTATCGTCTTAAATTATGACGATGATGTAAAAATAATGTATGGAATTGAAACTGCGACTATAAGTAAAGGGAGGGTAGTCTGAAGAAAACGGAGTACAGAACATTACTGGCCTAATGTTTTTAGGTAGGTAGGTAGAACGTTTTATTTATCAAATCGTTGTATGTGACAAATCTTGCACAACTTCTCCTCAACTGATTGAGCTGCATTGCAGCTAGGATCGTCTCTTTATGATCTTTAGTATATTTGCATGTAAGCAAGTATTCGGAAATTATCAAAATCCGTCGGGTGGATCAACTGCCACTGGGCCGCTAGCAAATCAATCAGCCATACAAATCTGAAAATTTCAATAATTGAAGCGGAGCTGATGATCCTAGGAACTGCTGACTTAACCAATTTATTATTGGACACAAGTCTTTACAGTAGAAAATAACATGTAAAGAGCTATTGCCTGAATTAGTAATATCATCACGTCATTTATAAGATAGCTATAGACTGATTGATATCTAACTTCTGAGAAACTATCTAATAGTTCTATTACATCCAATAGGCGTCTAGAATAGATTTCCTGGTTTTGATAAGACTACCAATTGAAATTCAGGTCCGTATACTGTTGTGAAATTGAGATTAATCTGGTGTGAATGCAGTCAATTCCACTGGGAACCTATAAGTCAGAATCATGATTAATAGTATCATTAATAATTATGATAATATTCGTTAAAGTGTCTTAGATTGACAATGTCTTTTGTAATGCGTAAAGCAAAGGAGTGGAACTCTCCTGCTGTGCATCTGTGTTCCCGAAGGTATACAGCCAAATATCTTCAAAGTTAGAATGAACAGGCTTCTTCTGGGTTGGCTTACTCCATCATAGGTTTTGTCTCTTTCACCTTTGACCTGAATTACTAGAGTCGAGAGCAACCCAGGTTAGGTTGCTCTCGAGTCTAGTTTAGGTCTCTAGGTATTTATATAAAATAAATGCTATTATTTAAAAAAGGTCCTGCCGGGGTCGCGGTATTATTCCCTTACCGTTACCCCGGAACATAACAGGCTATCGAAGGACACCGTGGATTTTAGTCAGTAGAAGTCTGACAGTCCCTCCCGCCCTGCCCGGGGTTGGAGGACTCATTTGATGATTTTACCAAGGTAAAAAAAAAAAATATTTAAAAAAAGTAAGGTTAACATTCTAAGACACGTTGCGGTCCGATTCGCAAATATTAATCATTTGATCGAAAATTAGAGCAGTCGTGGCCGAGTGTTATCGGTCCCGATACGAGTTGGTTTGAATCCAGAAAGGCACATTACTTTGTGTAATTTATTTCATCACCACTGCTCTCAAAACGGTGAAAGAAAACATCGTGAGGAAACCGGCATGTACTAGAACCAAATATTCGAATACATGTGACATCTGCAAACCTGCACTGAGCCCGCATTGATGGATTCTGGCCCACTCCCTCTCACATAGGGGAGGCCTGTGTCGCAGCAGTAGGAACATTATAGGCTGATGATGATCGAAAATAAAGAATTAAAGGAAAAGAAAAATGATGAGAAAAGGTTCAGATTAACTTTCTCTCCATCGTTTCAGTTCTTAGTTTAGTCCACACTGATCCTGTTACAAATCATTCCTAACTGAAACTTCTCATTATACACTGGCGAGTCAATTTGACGAAAGCATTTAATAAAACATGACCTAACCGAACGCATCCAGACGTTTGACCCAATCAATCAACGGGACATTTCCGAACTGTTTAATTCAATTTTGGTCTTCAGACTTGTGAATTGGTTCTCAAATTTTTGTCAGTTTGCTTTTATGAGCTCTGTTGAACAATATGAACCAGGGTGCGTAATGCAATTAATTTGTTTATTAGCAAATAACTTCTTAAATAGACATTGACTTTTTTGTCATCAATTTCGGAAAGGAAAGTTATTAAATTATTTTTATATTTGTTTATAAGTCGGTATTTTTTCCAAGATTTCGATGAATTGGCTAAAAATACTGATGAGATAAACTTTAACATGAATATGACTTTATGAATGAAATACAAAAAAAATAAAAAATAAGGCTTGATTGTGAAGAAAGATTGGAAAGGAGCTAATGAGGTGGCGGGTAAAATAAGTTGGGATATGGGTTTGATTTTAAACTCTAAAATATGTACATTTTTGAAAATTGCTGTACACATATTGGGTAGATCTTTTTTATCCCAACACAAATGTTTGTATGACCCAGACTAGTTTGCATGTTTTTATTAGAGATGCCTGTATCCAACGATAGGTTTGTTACAGGAAAAATCCAATACCGGACATTGTTAAAAAACCAGCTCTTTGAAAAATCTATCCGGTGCATTTGATACAGGCATAAATAAATTCTGCACAGGAAAGTTTTAGATAAAATTTTTATTTCTGTTATTTAGAATAATCTTCGCCAAAATAATACAGTTAAATAATTTCGTTGAATCTTTATGGAATGAGATGAAAACTTTCCTCATTTCCATAACAGAAATATTTCAAGCATATTTCATAACGCAACATGTATTCTTCAAATACATTTCAGTACACACAATCCAGTCTAGACCAACTCAAAATACATGGTAATGACATTTCATCTAGACCAGTTCGCATCATCACTCCTCTAGTACTAGAACCCAAGAGTCCATAGATCCATCATCCGCATCTCAATCAGCGCTACTTCTAACCGAGAGTTAAATATAACTTCACATTTGACAGACGAGTAATTAATGTACGTGTCGGTCAAATGCGTTAGGCGAGGTCTAGGGTGAGGAGTGACAGCGTGCGCTGAGGCGGGGGCGGGGTATGGAACATTTGAGTGTTCAGCATAGTCAATACAAAACGTGTTATTGCACTGTTTACTCAAGACTCCGACGAGAATCATGACGTATGGAAACGTCTATGACGTCTTTGATACGGGTTCAAGATAGTTTTTGTAGGTACACCCTACGCACTTACAGTGCATTTTTTTTAACGTGGTAAAGTCATCAAATGTGTCCTCCCACCCCGGGCAGACTAAAATCCACGGTGTCCTTCAATAGCCCCTTCCGTTTCGGGGTCATGGTGATGGAATAAGTCCCGCGACGACTTTCAGTGCCTTGGTAGTCAATTGGTACTGTCGTCTCCAGATCTATGTATTGATCTTAACGTCTGCTTGTTTTGTGAAATACGTACAGCCTCTGTCGGTTGCGTGCTGTTTAAAAAAAACGCGCTTGCGCCTACAATCGCTCTAGTAACAGCTTATGCACCATGCACGTGGTCTAATAGTCCGATGTTCGAACGAGGATAATGCAAAAAGGAGGAAACAAAACATGTTTATTTCAGTACTTGGCTTTGGTTAACAATAGTGTTTTGTGATTTGCTGTACATACGCTGTTACATAACATTTTGATTTTTTCGTTTGAGGATTAGCACATTGCACGTTTTAGTGATCCTTATTGCAGTCTTCAGCAAATGATGTAAGCGATCAAGTATATTGTTGCTATGAAGTGTTAATCATTTGGATGCTATTATACGAGTGTGGGCTTTACTATTACACAGTGCGAGCAGTGTAGCTGCTCGGATGGCTGCCTTGAACGCACACTTAACGCACACCATAATAATTTTTGAACTGATTTGTCTTTTGTCAATTAAAAAGTGCCTGTAACTGGCTTATTTGAAATAAACGTTTTGATTTGATTTGATTTACTTGCACTATGTAAACTAGCCAATAGTACTCCAGAAAGGAAAGGATCCAGAAAGGAATCAGGTTCTTGAAGTAACAGCTGATCATATCGACGCTTGAAAGGCAAAAGTTACCAAGCGACATTTTGGGCGATATTGAGTTATATATATCATTGAAATCAGAAAATTTTTCTGCGTCGATTGATCCTACTCTCGTACCGCTAGGAAGACTTTTGCTGTCGCTTGGTAACTTAAAAAAGTAGAAATTTTCATTAATTTCGGCGACTAAGCGACCAAAATTTTACCGATTTATGAATAAACTTCACTTGGTAGATATTTGATTTCAAGTTTTAACACTTAGTAACTTTTGCCTTGACTTGAATTAATGCGATTTAACATTTAGTATTTTTTACTTTACGGTATCTGTTGTGTGAGCATTGCTTAAGAAATTTTACCTGATTATTATTTTATATTTTTCTTCATTTAAGACTTTTTAACACACCTTAATGATGTATTCATTTTCATTTAGTATTTTCTTCCTAAATACAGTGTACTTTAAAACGTAATATAGTACTATTTTACCTGCCTAAAATAAATAAATTTTGTCGTTTGGTAATATTTTACCTGCCGTTTTTTTTACTGTTTTTGTCACTTAGATAACTATTTCCGATATGAAATTTGTACAAAAATTAGTTTATTCCCGTTGCACCTATTTTGTTTTGTCGCATGAACGCGTTGCAAATCAGATCATGAATGGCTGTTGGTCAAATAATTTCGAATATTCTTCACTCAACTGTCGCTAAGGCAAACCGCGTGATCGCGCGCATCGCACGTAGTACGTCGCGTAGCTCGAAATATTGATGTATCACCTACTCGTCTTGCCTATCATAAGTTCGAAAAATATTTAACCGAATTTCATTTCACGTAAAACTTTTCGCCGTATCCTAGCAGTTTCTTTTTCTTGTTCCATTATGGAACTACTGGTTTTTTTTATCCAAGTAGTTCCATGGAACTGGTTTTCTGTTCATGCAATATAAAATAAGTCTCATAAGTTAAATTGTTATGGCAATTCGAGTACATGAAATTAATTTACGAAAATATTTAGGTGACGAGATTAATAACAGTTCAATCGTAGAAACTGGAAACGGTATGAAACTGAAAAGAAACTGCTCTAAGTCTTTTATACCCCACCGTGCAAATAGACCTTAGAAACTTTCCGGCATCACTCTCAACCTCATGACTGAACGACGCTTATTTAGACTACGGACTTTCGGTGATGCCGAGTCATATAGGCAGATCAATAGACAAATTCAAAATCCTTGCGGCACGGTGATCTTTTTAATACTAACCACATTAAAGAGACGACGAACGACGACTAAAAAAATGTTTGCAAGAGATGTATCTATTGGGCAAAGCCAGCTGACAAAGCTGAAACGAGAAGATGCAAAGAAAGCAGAGGTATTGAAGGAGGTCGAAAACCTTTATGCGCAGCTATAAGCTTCGGTCCCCAAACCTGTTAGCAGCGTGGCCACAGATCCAAGGGCCAATCTAACCCGACACCACATCGAAGACATCGTGGGCATTAGCCTTTACGAAATTAGGATGGCCCCTAATCAGCTGAAAATAATAAGGCGCCGAGTGAAGGTGGAGTCATTTCAGAGCTTTTGAAAGTGGGTGGAAGTTGGTGGTTCTTTTCTTTAAGAAGGATGACAACAACTTATTAAGAAATAACTCGCTCTTGAGCCACGTTTATAAGTTTTTTTCGAAGGAACATCATCGCGAACCGTCTCGACCGCAGGTTTGATGACACAACCAGCCAGTTTCCGAAAAGGTGACCATAGACCACACACACACGCTGCGGAAAGTTATACAGAACACCGGAGAGTATAACACTTGCCCTTATTTTTGGCGTTTGTGGGCTATGAGAAAGACTTTAAAACTTTAAATCGGTGGAGATGTGGGCAACTGGGCAGTTTTTGAATCTCTCCAACGATGTCGTATTGACTATTGGTATAACGAAGTGATTAGATGCTTAACCAATACCACAATGTCGGCCCGAGTACAGGTGCAGAGTTGGAAGGCGATTCCTTTGAAAAAAAGCGTAAGGCAGGGAAACGTGATATCATACAGACGTGATAAGTTGTTGAGTCGTATATCTACTTGGAATAAACCTAGGCAGGTTGAACTTAGTAGGCCTAGTACCTAGGCAGGTAGCGTTCGGGAAACTGCGTAACGTTTCCTCGTCCAGAATACCTCAGTCCCTCATAGTTTTCGGCAAATGTGTGACAACTTATGGCGCCGAAACGTGGTCTCTTACTACGGGCCTCATTAGTATGCTCAAGGTAGCCCAACGAGCTATGGCGAGGGCTATGCTCGAAGTCCCTCTGCCTGATCGAATCAGAAATGAGAAGATTCGTAGATGAACTAAAGTTGTAGACATAGCCCAGAAAACCAGCAAGTTCAACTGACAGTAGGCAGACTACATAGCACGCAGAACGATGGCCGATGAGGCCGCAAGGTTCTCGAATGGAGACCACGCTCTAAGGCAACGCTGCTAGGTGGACAGACGATCTGATGAAAATCACAGGATCGCACTGACTGCAAGCAGCTTCCAACCGGACCTATTGGAAATCTATGAGGGAGGCCTATGTACAGCAGTGGACGTCCTACGGCTGATATGATGATGATGAATTTCATTACGATAAACAAGATGATTTTTTGAACTGTGCGTTGATTGCCGTATACAAAACTATGACGAATATCGAAAAACGTTGAAATGAGTCTCGAGGCTGATTTTGACTAAAACTTAAACTGCATGATTGGCTTTTAGAAAATTCAATAATTCTGGCAAGGAATCGAACCCGCTGTTTTTGGAAAAAAATTGCACACTGTACTATTACACCATTCGATAGTGTTGCTAATAAGGATTAAATTCTGGGAAGTAATCATATACGGCAAACTGCTGGACAACATCTAATTTTTTTTAAAAGTGATATTAAATCTTCAAGGCAATGACTGTATTCGAAACAACTTAACCGTTTCCTCTTTGAAATAATGTTTTTTTTTTTCAACTCAGTAATTTCGTGTACCTAAATACAGTGCGATAGTTGACACGTGTCAAATTCAGTGAAACATTGAAAATTGTGATGATGGTGACGAAAAGCTTTAACCAAAAGTTTTTAATTTTGTGTGTTAAAACCTAAATTTATTGCTACTTATTAAAAAAAACCTACACTAACCTCATTTAATTTGTAACATGGTTAAAATTGGCTGTTAGAAAAATATATTTGTTTTCTATATAGATCATTTTACCTGTAAGTCAAACATGCGCCAATCCAGGATACGTCATCTTGCTTCAAACACAATAATAAAATAATCGGGTTTAGTTAATTTTAGTTGTTTTATCATTAAATTTTGATGTCGGTAAGTAACTTTTGCCTGTTTGTGATTTTGTACAAGATTATTACCAACCGACACTATTTCATAAACTAATGAGAAAATCCATAATCTTTAAATGCCAGATTACTAAGCCTGTAAAATGTATTTAAATTTCGTTGGAATTACGTAGTTATGACTAATAGGTGATTTTATACGATTTTTTTTCCAAAAATAAAAACTTTAAAATGCTCTCCTGTAAAGTTGGCTACATGTCGCTTGGTAATTTTTGCCTTTCAAGCGTCGATATCAACTCAGTTGAATTCAGTAAGCATGAAAGCCATTCCTTATAATCTACATAGAATTGCGAACATGCTAGACAGATCAGAAGAGATCATGAATTTGTGAGGATTTTTTTGAGATCAAAACATTTCATACATAATTGTGTAACAGTCTTAAGTTAATTTTTTACAATATTTTTGGAAGTAATATCATATAGATTAGGTACTATCAGATTCAGAAGTGCTTGAGCACTAAGTTCAAACGAACGTTAGTTACCATAATGTATAACAAGCTAGGCTAACTTAGCCTTAGAAACTAAGTTACTTTGAGAGATAACAACTACTAGAATTCTATGAAGATAAATAGACAATATTATTAGCATCGTTACTGTCCGCCTTAGGGCTGGCACACATTGGGCGGAGCGCAGCGCAGAACATTTCTCACTGTCAAACTCAAGTCAAAATATTATCCGCAACACCCTGAAGCTCTTCAGGAATCAGTTGTTGTGTTAACTGTTTTTCGATACTATGTATTTATATGAGGACAACGTGTTGCTTGATAGAGAGCTCTAATTTGCGCTTCGCCTTATGTGTCCTAGCCCTTAACATCAGAGTGGTAAATCAAATGTTTATTAGATTTCTGTGTCAAAGCATAATGAGGTTTAGTGTCTTCTTACATAGTTGATTTATGTATTAGGTACTTTACCTTTCCATGAATACATAAATAAGCAAATGACACCTAAGTCGTAGGTCGTAGAGTCGAAGCTACATTGTAACCCTTTAATGAATAAACATTTTAAAATCAGTTTGACATTAATTGATAGTATAAATCGCAAAGCCCATTATTTAAGTTGAAATTGAGGATTCAACCAATGAAAAGTTTAATGGAGTGTCAAAACATTGAAGTTTGATTGCCAAATCAATGAAATAACCATAGAAAACTTTTAATTTGTTCCATTTCAATAATATCTCACTTTTAATGTAGAAACCTTGAGACCATCGATTAGTATTCATACAAACAGCGTGTATTCCAAGAATTTGTGCGAAAATTCAGTGAAACATTGTCTTCACCACTTTGCGCCAAGAACATAAATATAGTGGTGTGACATAGGTATTGTTAGCGTTTCCCAGCAGAGTTAATTACCACACAGATTAGGAATGACGGAATTCCCAATCAATTTCAAGTATCACAAGCACTTAGCTCGACTTTCTTCATTGAATGAAATAAATAACACATGAAACACGAAAAGTCCACAAGATTTACAAGCTGCATCAGTTTAAATTAAAATAAAATTAAAACAAGAGAAGAGTTTCAAATACTAAACGAAACTAATCATTACCCGTCCGTTCCAATTTTCTCGGAACGAGACAAAAATAAAGAAAATTAAAAAAATAACAAATGTCACTTAATTTCCACGGAGTTATAATATCTTGCGTCAGCGGAGACGTATTGTTTTTCAGTCGGCATATCGGTCAATGTCAGACACGCTTTCCGTTTCGAATGGGAAAAAAATGCAGACGATGCAAAAAAATTGTAGTACGATTTCATCGTCATTCACAGAAGCACTTTATGCCAAGGATAATCCTGTCGAGCATAATGGCAGACGTTAGGTCTGACCGACAACACAACAATACACGTGTTGAAGCAATGAATGGGGGGTTGAGTGCGAACCTGGTACATGGTAGGGGGTCGGGTTCGACGGCGGTAGCCAGTAGGCGGCGCTGATGGGCGGATAGTTGCTGCCGCTGGTCCTAACACCCGCCTTGCCGCGCGCGCCGCCCGCCTCGCCACGCATCCTTAGCACTACACAACACATTCACATCACATGCCGCGCACACGTCTGCATTCATCCGCGGCCGACACACAACTAAACGCGAACACTATCGGAGGTGCGCGGGCGCCGGCTCTGACGGTCGATCAGTCATTCCTCGTGGTGTTGTGTCACCTAAACTCCCCCTCCCCCCTTCTCCCCCTTCAGTGGCTAATGAGCTCCGTCCTGGCGCGTCATACGGTTTTCAATTGCATCGCATCTATTGTGTTTCCAAGTTAACATTGTTGAGTCGTAAAGACACAAATGGGAATGATAATCGCGCGTTTTATTGGAACGACTCTACAACAACGTTGACGCTGAAATGTGGTGTCAATGTCCTCGGCACAATAGGGTTTAGAGTTTTGACAATAAAACGAAAAGTCGATAATCGATTTGCAAATCGATAGTCTGAAATGTCATCGATTTGAAAATTGGATCATTTTCAGTTTGTATTACAGACGATTAAAAAAGTATTAACCAGCGTTTTAACTGTAATATTTACGACTACAATAAAATGAATGTGTAGCAATTACAATTTAAAATACATTTGAACACATACATTTACATGCTTGCGTAGTAATAAGTCAAGTGTATTTTGACAGATGGCCAGTATACGTATGCATATTTTAACAAAGGTAGGTATATAAAATGCATGCTATTTCACAATGGATGTCTAATAGTAAGGCCGAAGACGCACTAAAGTCACAAGTGCTAAAGTCTATTGTGTGTTTACGGTTTTAAATTCAATTTTCCAATGTTATTGCATTTTAAGAGTCAGAGAAAATTATTAACTAGGATCTGCCCACTACGTCTGCGTTAAAGGAACATTTACTATCCCTAAAGCACTACGCATTATGTAATAGCTAGGAAGCTGGTGCATGTTTGTGAAAGTGCTTGATTCTGAATCCCTAAATACAGATGTGCAGACTTGGCTGAGAAAAAGCGGGATTGAAAATGTATTTTCATCCCCCCATCTCGGAAAGGCTATTTTTCCTCTTCGATATCTGAGGGTAAAAGCCATTTTTATCCTCTAGTGGATAAAGTAAATTGAATTTGGAACATGCACGTGCACTAAAGAGTTGTACCAGTAAAGGCGGCTGCTGACCCCTACAGCTGATCGCTTGTTGTGGTGCCCATTGGGCTAACTTGAATCCCGAACCAGAATCCTTTGGTGTGTAATCTACTATTAATTTATTACAATCTAAAAAGAATAGAATAGAATAGAATAGAAAACATTTATTTTAACCCTTAATTCGATATTGGGAAGTATACTGGACATGGACTTTGAAAAAATCTGATGTATTTATTTTAAACAATATTAAAGACTTTTTGCATCAGATAGGTTGGTTATATCCTGTATTATTACCCTGAAAATAACTGTCAATTTACACCTGCACCCGGTCAGGCAGAAGTCTTCGCAATGTCAGGCAGGACAAACGAGGTTTACCCGCTCTTGATAATTTTAGAATTACTCGATTTTTTTGTTCTAAAAAAGGCAATAACTTTTTATTTATACATTTCAGATGGTATGTACAAACGTATACACACACTGCAAGCATTATATTTATCATAGATTTTACAGTATTCTTTGTAAAACTTGCATGTCCAGTATACTTCCCATTGCCAGGTTTGCAGTAACTTAGTATGGCTTAGTTATGTTCAGTATACTGGACATTGCCAATGATACTGACTTTTTGTTTCAGTATGATATTATGTAATTACGTCCATCTAATGTGTGTTACTTTTAATTTCCTGATTACTCAAATTAATTTAACTTAAAAGTATTCAAAAAAACTCAACAGGGCTCAGAATAAGTGACAAATAAGCGCACGAGCACAAGGGATGGCACTCCTGAAGACAGTCTTATGGCTACATAAATTCTAAAAACTGGTCTTTTCTTCAACAAATGGCTGCATAACTACCATACCAACTGCAGCAATACTTAAAATACTTCAATTAATATCTGTTGGCCTATTCTCTTATCAGGAAGCAAAATAAGCTGCTATCATACTTATGCATCTAGACCAATTGGGCTAAACCTACGCCTGTATACTGGATCAGCCGATAGAGATTCCACCACTTATTGGTTGCGTGTTATATACGGATCCTAAAAAGATAAATTTTCTGTAAAAAAATTACGATATAAAACAAAAGGGGGCAGAAATTGAACCAATAAATATTGAACTTAGTATGCACCTACACGGGACTCACAAAAACCAATATTATTTATAGCTTGTGTACATTCTCTTGCCATCAACAGCATCTTTCACATATCTTCTGTTAGGCCCTTATATCTCGACCTCCCAGTGCGAGTGATATGCCCTTGCAACAGCCTCAACAGCTGTCAGGGCAATGTGAATGCAATACTATGGTATGCGATGTCTATTTGAGGGCACAGCCACATCAAAGCTCTAAAAAGCAACGAAACTAACAGAAATCTTCTCCTAAACCCTGTCCTCGACGGACCACCTTCCACTGGATCGAAGGGCACAGTGAATCTTAGATAATCGACTCTAGATATAAACTTGCTAAGATACCTATATTCCGGAATTGTGTAAAGCCCAAATTCGCATCTCCCCTTAATACTGTCAAGTTTCTTACATGAATATGCTAGCTATGAACAGGACTAAAAGACAGATGCATGTTTTCCTGAAATAAAAAGCCTTTTTGCCATTCCTTTTTTTTAACATTCCTAACGAATAAAAACCGTTGAAAAGAGGGATCATTCTTCAAAGTTGAGCCTTCACGACACTCCTTTACTTTAGAGCGGATTAAGCATGACTTTGCAAGCCAAAACGCATCGAAAATTATACATGAAACAGCATATTTGCATAAAAAAGAGTTTGTATAAAAGTAAAAAAACATATCCTTAATTCGACAATGGGAACTATACTGGACATCAATATTTTTTGTTACTTTTCAGAGAACCTGGCAATGTCCAGTATACTGGACATGCATTTCCTGAAAATCTAGATATACTAGATTTTTTTCATTATTTTTACTGGTTTTAGGAATATCTAAGGATGACAAAAATAATAAAAAAAAACAAAATTTCACTTATTTTTGCTCTTGCCGAATTAAGGGTTAAATGGACACACACACAGACATAATAAAAAATAAAATCTCAGACTCGACCTTCTTGACTCAGAACTTTTCTTTTGCGGTTTTCTTTTCACGTCCTACTTATTGTTAAGAAAAACCAAGATAAAAATAAGAAACTTAAAAACATACTAAACTATATTTTATTTTCTGTAATACTTACCTATAATAACGTAGTAAGTAGTTATTACCTTAACGTTTTTTGCATCTACTCATTTCCTCGCTGAGGTGGGATGAAAAGTTACGTGTTACACTCGAGTGCAAAGATTTTTCACCTTGTGCTCTTTTGATTCCCTCGCTACCGCTCATGATTCTAATTTTTGAATCACTCGTTGCACTCGTGATTCAATTTTAGAATCATTCGCTTGCTCGGTCATCAAAATTGAGCACGCGGTTAAAAAGCAACTTTGCACTCTTGTATAACAAATAACTATTAATTAAAAGTGCAATTTTTTTGGTCCCAAAAACGCATTGTGTGATTCCGTTTCGAAGCGTTTACTACACACAAATTAATAACATTAGTCAGATTTTAAATCTCAAACTCGATTATGAAGATACATTACTCATACAGAAAAAAAAACATCTAACACAGTAAATAAAACAGCTGTTCATGTTTTTCCATTAATCTCCGATCAGCTGATTACATAAGACGCCGGATATAACAAATCACAAGCGATTTGACTCACAACAAAAAAATCGATTCATTTGCAAGCTTCCCGACACCTCACACACGCGAACACTGTGTCGCATAGATGGAATACCGAACTAGTTGAGGACTCTAAAAATCGTCACGCAACCACTATGAGCGGTGCTCAAAACGTGCTCTGTTTTTTTAATGTGTGTCTACCTACGTTTTAAGGTGACAACGACGATTCTGTTTGGCATGTAGGGATAGGTAAGGTTCTTGAGTCAAACATGGAAAGTAAATGGATTATCGTATCTTCAATACAATCTGAATCGGGTTGCCAAGACACCATTGAACATTGTCAAAAATTGTGAAGTGTAAGGTTCAGGCAGTGTTTTGCGTGAGCGACGAATACGACGCGACGCGAAGCAATTCGACCTATTTCAACTACTATTATTATTTTTTATTGTTATTAGCCTGAACTGTCCCAATCCTGGGCAAAGGCCTCCCTCCATTCCTTCTAATGTTCGCGACTTAGCGCCACTTCTTTCCAATTCTTAAGGAAGACATCCAGCTCGCCCCGCCGCGCCATCTCCTTCGCTGTCTACCGCGGCCCCACGTCGCTCTTTCAGGGCACCAGTCATGAGCTTTGCGTGCCCGCATCTCGTTCGCCATGCGGCAGACATGTCCTGCCCAGTTCCATTTAAGTTGGGCAGCCTTTGGAGCCACGTCAATTATTTGTGTTTTGGAGCGCAGTGTAGTGTTTCGAACGTGATCTGTTAATTTAACACCTAAGATACTGCGCTCCATTCCACGTTGGCAAACCTTGAGTCTGGACTTTTAGATGTTTGTCAAAGACCAAGTTTGTGCACCGTAGGTCAAGATCAACTACCTACTATTATGATTTTACTAAAATGTTTACTTCGTCTTGTGTCGCGTCGCATCGTTTTTTCGCTCACGCATCACACCGCGTCAGTTGAAACCGAGACGCGATGCGACGCAACGTATTCGTTCGTGTGGGAAATAAAGTACTTTAAATTTTGAGACGCTCTATTTAAATATTCGCGCAGCGTCGCGTCTCGGTGTGAATTGACCCTATATACAACGTGTAACGTTAAATGCGCAAAACCTCTCGTGGGGTAACTCAGCCCATGTTACTGAACAACGTTTGTTCTAAGACATTTGGAAACTCACCAAAAAAATGTTTTTCATAATTTTCATACAAAATGAGAAATTTATCGAACCCATCAGTATGGAAAATCTTTTTTTTTTTGTTGTGAATTTCCAACAGTCTTAGAACAAACATTGTTCAGTAACATGGGCTGGGTGACCCCACGAGAGGTTTTACGCATTTAACGTTACACGTTGTATATAAATGTGCTGAGTGTCTCTTGTTATTCGATAATGTTGTGTTATGTAACGATTTTTTTCCATAAGGAAACGCTTTAAAATACTTAATCCTTATCGGTAACTATTATTTTAAAAGAAACCAGGATAATGTGGTCATACAAAACAGGCGACTATAATATTTATTTTCCCTAGTAACGGCTTTGCACGGGTGCCACTAACTGAAATAAAAACCCCAAAAAATAATAGAAATCTGTCATTCACCTTGTCCTAATAATTACTATTACAAGAATAAAAAGAATTAGTATAATTGGTTAAGCCGTTCTTCATTTTGCACTTAGTAAAATATCAAGCCATTCATTGCTATTCACATAGATGGATAGAGAAAAGATATGGTTGGTCTACAATCGACCACGTAGGACCTTTTTTTGTTTTTATTGTGTTAAAATCATCAAATGAGTCCTCCCACTCCGGGCATTGCTGTCAGATTTGTACTGACTAAAATCCACGGTGTCCCTCAACAGCCCTTTACGTTCCGGGGTCACGGTAAAGGAAATAAGTCCCGCGATCCTGGCAGGCTTTGGCCCATTTTGCTGACGCTTTTTGAGGCGCGCGTGGAACACGACGCGCCGTCGATCTGGGCATGGTCCATGGTCGGACAACGTGATCGGGAAAACTCTAGGAATTCTACAAGTATAATATTATAAATTCCGCAAGGCCACCTCTATAATATCACAAGTTCCGACTACACAACAATAAGTACAGCACCTACCTATTCAAGGTTGTTACCAAGATTTTCCTCATTTACTCAATTCGGTAGAGAAACTGCATCGTGTCGATGCGCGCGCGCCTCTTGATTGGCTCACACGATTTAATGCTAGGTACCCCGTCTCAGCGCTAGCGATTAGCGGTAGCGAGTTGAGCAAGTAACAAAACTTATAGTGCAATACATTTATTAAGAACTTTCCCAAAAAAAAATACGTCATTCTCTAATGAGTAATCTCTTAATCATTTATGGGTGCAATGCCATGCAACTAATTTGTAGGTTTTTTTGTAGGTTATTGGAATATGTATGATGAACTTCAAAGCGAATTAACGAGTAGGGAGTATGCGGCGGCGACAGCTTTTCACTCAATACTATACTTTATAGTCTTTTAGCGAATGTTCTGCCCACCAAGCGAGAATCACTGAGCGAGTACATTCTTTTCGATAGTTCTCGTCGCTATGACAAAAAAGTACACTTGTACTTGTTTTTTACTGTGACGGATATCTTTTAGAAGAAACTATAGTATGCTATCTGCTTCTGTTCTCGCAACTTCTTTCGGTTCATCCACGTTCATAATACTTGTACGTTTTTAATCGAAAAATCGGTCATCGCTAGTCGCTGTGTAGTCTGTGGGACAACAGCCTTATGATAGCGCTCTAATCCATTCGATGCTTATACAAATAGCAGGAACATGCTATTGTTTGCATACTAGCGGTTCCATTTAATTTTATTTGATATTTATAGTCGGGTTTTAAGATTTATCTTCAGAGTTTTTAATAGAGCTGTAGGTGTGAAACTAATTAATTTAAAACGCATTTTCAACACCAGCTTTGTGAGTGTGTTCATTTCTCTTTCAGCGAAATTATTATAATCTTAATTTTTGATTCTATTGACCAACATTTTTTTCGACTACACTTCTTTTTCTTTGTGCGTTGCTTTCACGTTGTTTTTTCCTCTGCATAGCAAGAGCTATGAAACAATTAATGCTATAAAAACAATGATAAATCATTTTTTTTTAAATTCTTAAAGCTACTCTTTTTGTTCAAAATATCACATAAATATTTATATTTACTGAGAGTGCTGCTCCCTATCTTTTTAGGTCTAAAATATAACGTTGGGAGGACGTTATTTTTTTTAACTAAATTAAAAAAAATCTCTTCAATGCTATTCAAAACATCGTCCATTGATTTGCTGTATGTTTATAAGTAGTCAGTCAGTAATGTCAAACATTACATAAACGTGTAGGTACACATCACATTGTATCGATCCCACGTGTTACTGCGCGCAGATTTCATAAAGGTAAAGACACATTGATATGATCGCAATACGCGTCTTGAAAAAAAGGTGAAGAAAAGTAGTTTTTTCTTTGAAACTTTCTCAATGCAAATTAGAAACCGTTATCAAAACAGTTTGTGATTTGCATTGAGATAATCAGAATTAGAAGTCGAATCAGACTTGGATATAAAAATTCGGTTGTTGATTGGTTACAGACAAAGATCGGGATCTAGATAGCAAACAGGATTGATTAAGTATTTAACTCTAATGTACCCAAACATAAAATTAACTAAATCTTTGTAATTGTGATCAATGCGTATTCTAATAAGCACTGCACTAGCTGTACAAGATTATTTCAAGGAAACTTCATAGTTACTGCTACGTAAACTCGGTGACGGCATGTGGCATCGCTATAGTTCATCACGTCACCTAGTAAGTGCAATTAATTATAGGTAGCTCTACCCTTTTATTTTTTGGAGGGATATGGTGAGCAAAGGCTTCACTCTGGGTAGACCGGAAGGAAATTTCAGACTTTCTGAAGAACAATTTTATTCACCCTCTTCTTTCTGCACTTGTTTTTGTTACAGGGCCACAGTATCATGCTTAGACAGTTTTGCGACCTCGGTACATCTGTACGTGGGAGTTAACTTATCTCACTGTCCGTTTACAACTTATTGTTTAGTAAAGAAAAACAAGCAAAAAATTTCCGAATCCCCTTTTTCTTTTAACGTGGTAAAATCATCACCCCGGGCAGGGCGGGAGGGCCTGTCAGACTTTTACTGACTAAAATCCACGGTGTCCTTCAATAGCCCTTTCTGTTCCGGGGTCACGGTAAGGAAATAATCCCGCGACCCCGGCAGGCTGTGGCCCTCTGAGAGGGGGGGGGCGTCAGTATGCTGACGCTCTTTGAGGAGCACGTGGGACACAACGCGCCGTTTCCGAATCCCCTTGAACAGACATGCAAAACAGACAGATGTGTGCATACATTCAAAGTACAACACAAGCAGTTAAGAACGCAGCAAATAACAGTCTATAAAAGTATAACCCCCAACTGGTCTGACAGTCTGACAGTCACTGCTGTCTTTATTGCCACTGTAACTGCTACCTCAAGCCGTCAACTTCACCCTTGTACGACTGTGCGTATCATCTATCTCTGTGTAATCTGTGCTTTAACTTACGCACGGAGAAGCGGTGACACAACACGCACGTGGTTACCAGGGCCGTAATTTACTTAGGCCCTTAGGATTTGGGGTACCATGTAACGAATTTACTAGCACACCATCTGGTTATGTTAAAAAATCTATGTAACTTTTGAGCTATGCAGATAATCAATTTTATTACCTACTCTGCTGTATTTTTGGACAGTTGGGAAACTATTCGCAAAACATTGCAATTTTTCAAAGGCAGAATGAACAGTGGTGAAAAAGTGTCTAGACAATGACGCTCGAGTAAGTCCCAGAGATTGAAAATGAATGTAGGTGCAGGTCTCGCAACTAAATTGATCAAAAAAAAAATAAAAAATAGAAGAGGGGTAGGAAAGTTTTTTTTTTTCGAAAGCCCTTTTCCTGAAGGTAGGCAGTAGCCAGGTAGGTACTTGGGGCCCAAAAGGATGGTGAGGCCTAAGGCATGGGCCCAAAGTTCCCAATAGGAAAGGTGGCCCTGGTGGTTCCGTGCCCCGTTCACACACATCAGGTGCAAGTAACTCTATACGTTCGTCTTCCAGTAAAATATTTGTGGGTAACTGCCGTTTGTTTAACTGAGTGAAGAGTTGTTCGTTTTGAGGAGAATTGTGTTACGCGAGGTAAATGTTTGTGCTTGTGTAATTTAGAGATGATGAAAGTTTAACTTGTCTAAAGTAGTTTTATGCTTTGTGATAAAGCTTTTTATGTTAAATTAAATGTTTGAGTGAAGTTAAATTCTAGTACAGTAAAATTAATTTAAAGTTAATAATATCAACAAGTGCCTTGAATACAACAATGCGCCAAGACGGGATAGGTACAAAATAGCGTGTAATTTGAGGCTAATGTTTAATGAAGTTAGTTTAATGAAATTGTATATGTCATTATAACGTCTGCATACTAGTTTTTGCTCTCGGCTTCGTTCACAACTTGCCATGCCCCGCATGTCCGTTTCTATACACCTGACCAATGATATTATAAAGAAAGATACGCCATGTTCATACTGAATGGCGTTCAGAATTGTTGCATTGTTAGTATAGTAATTTAAAACTACGACAGCGATAGATAATGCGGAACGTATTAAGATAGAAAGAGATAGGGATAGTAAAGAGCAACAATTTGTCTTACTTTGTCCTCAACAATTTTTGCGTGCTAGTGCGATATCTACCTCTTTTTATTTATAATATCATTGCACCTGACAATGTAATATGCAAAATTTCAGATTCGGATGTTTATGTTAAGGGTAACAAGCAAAATGATTTTCATAAAACGAGCAATTTTAATTAAGATTAGAATAATACGTACAGCTAAACTATCAATTATTGTGAACAAACACAATCAGCGTATGTACTTGTGTATCGACACAGTATGACCCAGCCTTAACGTTATAGGTGGGCAACACTGTTGAATCAATTTGTCATGCGTTCCGTATGCAGTCCTTGAGACTAGCCTTATCGATATTTAGCTAAACACCGCCAAAGTCAACACTATGTACTTAAAGATACGACTTTGGATGTAATGGTCGATTCGAGCGTGCGTACTACACACTTAAATGACAATGTTTTATTGTGATGGTGCAATTTTGCCACTTGTAAAATACATTTGACATAACAGTTCATGAAATGATATTTTAAAGCAAATAGGTTTAAAAAAAATCACGTCGCCTTTTTAAAAACTAGATGACGCTGCGCTGGTATTTCATATCTGACTACTCTGAGATTAAACAGCCGTAACAAACTCAGAAGTCAATGTGTCTTTTGAAGTCCAGACATGACATTGGTCAAGTCATACGAGGACTAATATAGGTTAGTGTCTGAGCTGGTCTTTTACAGAGAAAACAACACCGATTAAACACGTAAATTGATGTATTGTATCCGTTATGGGCTAAGTTGGATCGATGGAGTTGGATTAATCGGGCATTATTCATAATTCCCGGGCAATATGAATAATGCCCAATAAGAGCGGGCAATTTAATTATAACCAATCAATTTATCATATTGCCCGGGCATTATGAATAATGCCCATTATGAATAATGAACATCTTGGGCAAAATAATAGGTGAACTCGACGGAGCCGCGGGGTTCCTACTTCTGGGTGGTTTAGAAAAAAATTACCTTGATGGAGGTGGCAGGGTTTGTGTTTTCTCGCTTCGCTCGCTCACTAGGACCCCGCCACCTCCTTTTAACCTAACCTATCCGAGTCGGGGTGCACTAAAATTCCGAAAAGTTAATAGCTTCCTTAGTACATTTATTAGTTCGTTGACATGATATTGTTAGGGTCCAATTATTACATTGCATGGCTACAAGTAGGGAATTATTCATACTGCCCGGTCCAAGTGATAAATTCAAGCTATCTCAAACACTGACTTATTACATTGCCCGATCATCATGTAGTCATATTCATAATGTCCGGGCAATGTGACAAATACTTGAGTTTAGATTGTAATATCACTTGGCCCGATATGGCTGGGCATTATTCATACTGCCCGCATTAATCACATGGCCTATAACATATCAATTTGTTAAACAATTTAATTCAGAGTGTAGCTACATGAATAGGTGTGCTCATACAGTAGCGACCTTATCAATCATTTCTAAGGATGCATACTTAATCTATTATCTTAGCCTGAAGGTTGTTTTCTCACGGTGGCTCATTAGCATCAGACGAGTCAAGTCAAACCGTAATACTTACCTAATTTATAAACACGTATTTTCTAGAAATTTTCTTGAGTTTACCTACTATTTTCAGTCGGTTAATCAGCATGCCAAAAAAGAGCAACATTTTTTAAACGGAGTAATAAAATCATTGGATACGTTCAGCGTAAAATGTAAGAAATTAGTAGTGCAAGCGAGCGAGTTATTCACAATACAAGACTAAAATACAAGAAGAAAACCAAGATTTATACTCACAACAACAGTAAAACTGCTATCTAACCATTCATTTTGTTAGCTTTTATCAAACACTGTTTCTTCGTGTGCCACATCACCGACCTTGGTGCTCTATAATGAGTTGTGCAAACACTACCTAGACTTGAGGGGCCTTTTTTCAGCGTCTAAACAGCGATCAGTATTGCCAATAAAGGATCGGACACTACTTTTTTGAGTGTTCCGCAAAAAACGGTGCGATAAAAACTGCAGATGACCGGAATTGTGCAATAAATTGTTTGATAGAAAATGGTATTTTTTTTGTGTTATCAATTATAGTTTTATAAATTAATCAAAGTATTATTATCACTTGATATTAAAATTGATGAGTTTTTGGCGGATGTTTCTTCAGTAGTTAGGTAAAAAAGATCTCATCCAAAACATATTATATTTTGAAACATTACCAAAATGACAATCGTTTTCGGACCCAAATTAAAAATAAAATTTTGAAAACATAATATTTTCAATACTAACAATACTTTTTTGTAAACTAACTTTTAAATCTAGTAGTCCATAACTAAATATTTTTTATTTTGAATAATACGAGTACTATTCCAATTACGCTAAATTCTTTTTTGGACTTCCCGATGCCGATGCGAAGTTGCGGAAATAGGCCAACTTATATTAAATACTATTTCTAGTGATGAAGGTGATGACTTACCATTTCTATTTTCACTGTCAGCCGGCTTCATCTGAATGGGGTGGTGCATCTGTTGGACAAAGAAAAACACCATGAATATAATATATAAGTCATAATTTATTAATCGGGCAGGCTGTCAATCTGGATAGAAGATATAAAGGCATTTTCGCCACGACCTATGATCATCACGAATATAATTCAAAAGTACAGTGTATATCTATCGCTTTTTAGGGATCGGTAGTATGAAGGTACCGCCGGATGGTCCAGTGACAGGAGCGAAGACTCCCGCCTCGTCTATGAGTTTGATTCGGATCCATTTTTGATAATTTTGGGGGCTATAAAAGGCCTCTATTTTAGCACCACAAAAAAAGTTTAGTCTCGCCAAAATCGCATTTCTAAAACAACCTATGTCCATAACCATATTGTCATATTGTCCACGCATCGGCACAGAGCGCAAACATTGTTAACCCCATTAGAATGATTAACAGCATAGGTATCGGCCGGCGACATTAATTCGGCTTTGAACACGATACTAAACAATTTATGGCTACAGAATGTCCAGTCTATACGAATAGATGTTGACTGGCATAATACTGAAAAGCTGTGTGATGCCAAATAGGCACTGGTCCATGTTGGGGTAATTTAGGTTCATCCAAAATTTAAGTATAGTCTGTTCATTTTTGTTTACAAATGAGAGAGGAGGAGTTACGGGGAACGTAGGACTTATACCTTTCCAAGGCATAGTGGTCAATAGTTATTATTACTGAGTAATATCACATATTACATATAACGCACTCCATACAAAATGTTCAATACCTACCGCTTTAATAGCCTACACTTTCAAGTTGACAGACGCTGCGAACGAAAATGTGCCTTAACCATACAAACGTAAAGTAAATTTCGCTTTGAAGATACGCGCCGCCGCGTGGAGATTCTAAATACGAGGGCTGCCTCTGTCGACAATGATGTTAGTACCTAGGGTTTTTTTTGACACAGTACACTTACTTTTGTACGAATTTGTTTGTGTAGCAACACTTAATAATTCAGTTTTTTTATCTTATTTTTTTTCCTTTTGATATTAAACATTCGATAATTCGTAATAGCGAGAGTATGAAACTCGGCTGTACCTATTATTACGAGTTCATCTGCTCAATCGGAAGCCGAGAAGTAAGTCAATTATAATTATCAGCTTATCAAGATTTTATTACAGACCGCCAACGGAACAAGTGAAAATTAAAAATATACACTTGTAAAAAGAAATAAAATGTTTTTTTTTAAATTGTCTAACACCAGAAATTTCTCCTGTGTCGTGGGTACGTTAAAAATAATCGAAACGTAAGATCATCGATGAAAAATGTACCTACCTACAACTTTATAATAAACGACAGTATTAAATAATTAATGTTGTCGTTACATTACATTTCAACATGCATTACCTTTTCGCGTAAGAACATTTTTTCATAACGAAAAAAAACCTCCACGAGGAAAACCGTAAAAAACAGTTTTTATCTCTTCAACCATATCTTAGTATTTCAAAACTAACATCAATTCGACCGAAATATGCGTACGTGCGCGTCGCGCGACTATTGACAGCCCGTTGCGCTAAGGTCTTTCTACGGACCGGCGGCCGATAGGTAGTTAGCGCGTGTAAGTACATGGAGTGCAATATCTGGTAATCTGTGGTAATATGATAATCCTTGAGATGAGGGACGTCAGACTTTTAGACCATTATCTACCTGTAGCGACCGTCAGCAACATGATGAAAATATCGTGATGAAACCTGGGCTTATACCTAAATTCAACTTCAAAGTCAGTCAGGGGCCTGTGGGTTGCCCTGGTGAGAATTGACCAAAAGAAAAGCAAGAAACAATGGATGGATTCTGTTAAGGATAATAAGGGTAGAAAGAGAGTAACTGCTGATGATGAAGAGTTGGAGAAGTATGGGAGAAGAGGACAGGCTGCACTGACCTCAAAAGAATTGGGAATTGAGAAGCAGACAACGGTGGACCTGATAAATTAATTGGGAGAGAGACAGGAAATGATAGCTACCGAGGTCGCGGGCCTACCTAAACAGGTAGCCTTGACCCTGGAACGTATAGGGCTATTGAAAGAAAACCTTGAATTTTAGTCAGTACGAGTATAACAGTCCTTTCCGCTCCACTTGGGCGTTGGTAGCAAGGGGCCATTTGATGATTTTACCATGTAAAAAAAAGTGTTAATGGTGATGTTGATATAGTATGTCATTATCCCAATATCTAAACAAATTGCACCTTCTGCTGATCACACATTGACAAACATACGAATTATTTATATGGTAGGTGTTCAAACAATCCCGAACTATTTTAATTATTCGTAAACATTGGTCGAGCGCATCGTGATGTGTTTTGTTGTCACATTATTGTTGTTTCGATTGTGAACGTGTTGAATTGTTGTTGTTGTTGTCGTGCGTGTATTGATTCATGATTGTTTTGTATGACTTGATAGTTTGTAATTATCTTGCAAGTAAGATTTTACACAATCTTCAAGCGCAGTGTTGACGCCTTGCCCGGATCGACGGCGCGTTGTATCCCACGCGCGCCTCAAAGAGCGTCAGCATACTGACGGGGCCCCCTCTCAGAGGGCCAAAGCCTGCTGGGGTCTATTTCCTTACCTTGACCCCGGAACATACGCTATTATTAACATGAGCTATTGAAGGACACCGTGGATTTTTAGTCAGTAAAAGTCTGACAGTCCCTCCCGCCCTGCCCGGGGTGGGAGGATTCATTTGATGATTTTACAAACAAAAAAAGTGTTGACGCCCCCAGCTAGAATGATGGACTGAGAACGTGGTTTGACAGACTGGATGCGGTAGGTGAAGTCAAAGGACAAGGTGATGGCGTAGCCAGGGAGAGTCCTATTTTCAGCCTGCAGTGAACTGTGATAAGCTGAGTTGTTGAGATTTGAATGGTCTAACATTCCCTTAACAACCCAGATTCTTAAGGTACGCGTATTTTCTTGCACAAAATATTTTTTTTTCGGTTAAACTCAACACATTGTTCCCAAACTACTGCACCTCCTGGTTGTATAATTATTATGTTGTAAGTTTCAAAGGGATAGTAAAATACTGACAGTTTCAATCTAGTTGTTCATAGCAAGTTAATTAGTTTCCGATACTAGAAACCGTGTTGATTTGTTATTTGACAATAATTGTTGATATTTGACAGTGCTTGTAATGAATTAATGAACGGCTCGAATTGAAATGATGATGATACTATTAGTCCAGACGAACAGGACCTACCCCTTTGTTTGATCACTAGTTAAGCTAGCTTTTTGTTAAAATCCTCTACATTTTTTAACTGTTTGTCAACCAAATGTATAGGATTTCTCACATATTTGATAAAGTTAGATTAACTAGTGATTAAATTACTGGCCCTTATACGTACGCATTGACCTTTAACTAATAGTAACCTATACGTTGGCGTTGGACAAATAAATGTATAAATAAATGAATCGTTTATTTTGATAAAGTGATTAACAGGCAACTGAAACGAGAAGTGATTTGGTGGCAAAACGATTTATTGATACTTTATTACAATTGATGAGAAAAAGTACGGAGAATCTGATTGATTGAAAAACTTTTTCAATTCAGAAGCGTAGGTATTTGATTTAATCGAGGGAACATTTGAACGTGGTTGTTTTATAAAGTCAGTGGTTTTAGTATTTTAAACAGGAATGTAGTGCTTTAACTGAACGGTTTCAGCTGTTTTCGCGGTCTTCAGGACAGCGCTATTCTTTTAAGGACACAGCTTTGCAGCAGCACTGAATCTACGGTTTGCCTTCAGCGGATTTTCGACTTAATGGTAGACCATAAAGTTACAATAGACAATACAATATTATCTAGACGTGTTTCGGTCTTGGACGCTGAGACGGTCTTTAGTGAATTTTTTTATCTTTATGTCCATGATTTATAAAATTCAAATAAATATTTCTGGTTTAAATATACAAATATTGCTGCCCGCCATTACTTGATTTTGCCACTTTACGGCATTTGCCTACCAAAAGTTTGCCGAACACTGTTCTAGAGCAAAAAGTAGAAATCCATTACAAGCTCAACGACGAGCTTTTCTTAGAGACATATAGACTTATACAGAATACCATAGTATAAAAAGGATTTATTATATTTTAGGGATTTAGAGGGTTCCAGATGGTACTCTGTAGTTTCTGCCAACCCCTATGGGAAAAAGGCGTGTGTCAATATTATATATGAAACAAACTCACACATCGCAACAACATAGTCCCGGGCGCCGACAGAAGAATCCTAGAGCGATCAATCAGCAATCAGTCTATTTATAAAGTGACATGCATCCACACTAGCTATTGAGTAATGGTGTAGAGTTATTGGCAGCAACTACGTTTAGAAGTTTCCATTCGTCATTATCTGTTCGGCTATTGTTACACTGCCTCGATGTCCAGTGGTCGCAAGTTGGACTGGTGAGTATGAGTCATGGGTTCAATTTCCAGGGTTACTCTGTTTACTGTTGATGGTAACCGTTTCCCCATATTATTCCCTTTTTTTACGTGGTAGAATCATTAAAATGAGTCCTCCTAACCTGAGTGGAATGGAAGAGACTGTTATTTGTAGATACTGACAAAAATTCACGGTGTTCCTTCACTACTCCTTTATGTTCCAGAGTTACGACACCCCAGTGTCGCGACTATTTTTGTGAAGTGATTGATGTTTTTTTTTTCCTATCCTTTCATAGATGTTATTAACGACCGATTTGTTAAATGCATTGTTAACTGTCACATTTTTTTTGCAGAGTTTTATTTTGCTCTAATTGTTTAATAAAACGCCAATATTTTGTGTCGACGTGTCAATGATAAACACGAAAGCAGAAATCAATTTTTTATTTTATTTGTGAGCGCTTGTAAAAACTATATATACGAGTATATATATATTTTATAGCCTGTTTTGTCCATCTCCTGGGCAAAGGCCTCCCTCCACTCCTTCCACTTCTCGCGAGCTCGGGCGTCCTACTTCCAATTTGGACAGAACCCAGTTCGTCCCGCCATCTCCTTCGCGGCCTGCCGCGACCCCGCCTTAGGCCGAGAATCCACCAAAGCTGTGCGAGTCGAGATGTGCCTCGAACAACCAATAGAATTGCGTTGCTGGAGTGGAGCTGTGTCAATAACGCAATTCTATTGGCTGCTCAAAATACGTCTCGACTCGCACAGCTTTGGTGGAGTCTCGGCCTTACTGTATATTAATTAACCAAGGTTTTACTTATCTCCATATTCGTGCTTATTAGAGCATGTCTATCTATTTAATACCATCAATGTACGAAATATTACTTAGTAAAACAAGCATGCAATTCACCTCATTAATATTCATTCATACAATTTGCCAAATAATCCCCATCTTATAACCAATGGCCAATCAAAGTCGATAGCTAGCCCAAATATTCGTACTAACTACGTAACAAAGACGTAACACGCATATCATGCGCGTGCGCCAATTTGCGCGTCAAACGTCTCAGCGAGACAAGACAATTCAACAACTATAGTCTATACAAATTCTTGTTACCAATCGAAGTTGTTTTCGCTTAATGGAAATTCATCTTTGTCACAATATGCATTAAGTTTAGTAGTTACCACAGAAACAGTAAAAATAAAAATAGTAGTTATTTAAGCATTTTATTCATTCTGACAAAACGTATTTGTTTACATTTTTGAAAACCAAATTGGGAATGTGGTTTAACATGAAAATGATCAGTAAAACATATCGCATTTAAATTGTGTTGACCGCAGAATAATTTTTGAATCGTTTTTTTTTCAGCTACAACAATTACTTTCTCTGTTTTTACTAGGCTCTAGCGCTATTTTTCTGTCGAACACCGGTTTTGAAGTTTTTATGTAAAATTATTCGGTTTAATGTTATTGTTATATTGAATGTTGTTATTTTATTTAGCACGAGGAATTCATGATTATTTATATTCTAATTAGCTTGTTGAAACTTTGTTTTCGAATAGTGCCTTTGATGAGAATGTTTTGTTATTTTTTTCAACATAAATTGCCCCACAGTTCTGTTGGGCATAGACCTCCTCCCCAATACCTGTTTCTGTGTTTCAGTTTGCTCAACCTAATCTTTTTAAATATATTATAAATTAATCGTCATCACGCCAGTGTTTTTTTTGGCTTGGGGAAAAGATAATTATAATTATCTATTTTCAGTCCCTACAGGCCAAAAGATGAAAAAACTAAAGAACAAAAAACTTCGAGCACACTTTTAAATCATACGTTTCCGCTGAAAAAAGGCTTCGTATACAAAAAGCCTACACATTGCTGGTCGGACGTGCCCGGAAGGCGGGCAGCATTGCCAACAAAAAAGAAACAAAAAAATCTAGTGTGTCAGAGAAACATGAACATTAAAAAACCTAGAAATCATCAATTTTTAGTTCAACGCGTGCAGATTTCAGATTTTTTGTTAAAAAAAGTTATTGTTTCAATATCTCCAATTTATACAAATCATGATCTACCTAGCTTTCACAACTATATTGGGGTCGGCTTCCAATCGAATCAGATGCAGCTGGGTAGTTATCAGTATTTTACATGGAGCATGGAGCGACTGTCTGTCGGACGTCCACAACCCAGTAACTGGGCAATACGATACCCCATGGTAAGACTGGTTGTCAGATTACAGCTTCTGACTAACAGTAACGACTCTCAAAGATCTACAAATGACAGCCGGTACCAATGGCTTTACGTGCTTTCCGAGACAAGGAAGAAACTCGCTATGAAAGATGGTCACCCATCCACAGACCAACCTCGGTTGGTGATAAGTGATTAATTAAAAAATTGCTCTAACATCACACGCAGTCCTTTAACAGACCCCACAAGAGCCTTACTGAAATACGCAAAAGCATTACCCTCGTAACCCCTGTAAGGTTAGGCAGTAAAAGTACACCCACATTTCACCACTTTGCCATCAACCGGATACAAATTCAGGTTCTATGGTTGCCACTGGAAAATTCTTGATGGAAAAACTCAATAATATCAATGTTCCCTACCTGGAAATCGAACCTTAGACCACTTGCTAAGCAACCACATCTTTAATTTCTGAATTAAAGACCTCATAATTAAGGTAAGTTAGGTAAATAAGAAAAAGGGTAAACTTTGAACCGCTTACCACAAAAAGATAAACACCCATTGAACGCTTGTCTAAAAAAAGTGTAACTGCAAAACGACCCTTATAAATCAAGAAGAAATGTCTTTTCGACCGCGTTGTAATTTTTTTTAGACAAGTGTTCAATGGTTGTTTAATTTTTTTGTGGTAAGATGGTGATGATCTAAAATTGCTGTCATATTAGTAAATAGACGAAAAAAAGTTTTACATCAACAAATTATATTGAGCCTAAACCTGAGTACTCTAACCTAAATCATAAAATTCAAAATAACAGCCACCAATCATAAAATTCAAAATGACAGCCACCATTACCTAAACTTTTTTTTTAGTGGTTAAATCATCAAACGAGTTCTCCCACCCAGGGCGGGACGCGAGCGATTGTCAGACTTGTACTGACTAAAATCCACGGTGTTATTCAATAGCCCTTTATGTTCCATAACTGATGAGACAATACCTAGCGGTATTGTCTCATCAGTTATGGAACATAAAGGGCTCGGCAAATTATCTAAACATTAGCCCTCTTATTAATAAACGTGGACTAAAGTTACAACCAGCATAATCGTCGGATTAACCATACATTTTTTAAGGATTAACCTTGGCGTATTTTTAGTACACGTTTATATTTATTTATTTATAAGGGGGAAGATGATCATATTTCCAACTAGACCTAAATCTAAAGTTCAAAATTGTTCCCTAACAAAGTACTAATAAAAAGCAGTAACAATGGACACTGGAACAGTGGAACTGTCCTAGATTGAAGGTGTAGGTCACAGTTCACGCTAGCAGCCGCCGATCACAGGTTTATTGCCATTTGCCTCCATTCAATATAAATTCCCGATAGACGCGAAAGGAATCTGCCTATAGGGTTGACGACAACTGGATCAGAAATTATAATCTACACAAGCAACCCGCTCTGACTTTACACAGGTGCAATTCGATATGTAGCTTTCAATTATTTTTTAGCGTGGTAAAATCATCTGATGAGTCCTCCCACCCAGGGCAAGACAGAAGGGACTGCCGGACTTGTACTGACTAAAATCCACGGTGTCCTTCAAAGCCCTTTGCGTTCCGCGGTCACGGTTGCTCGTTAGTACTGCAACCTTTGGCCCTCGAAGGGGTTCTTGTCTTTGAAGCCACGTATTCACTGAGCAACAGTGTTTCGGATACACAGTTTCTGAAACATCACGTAAAGTGTTCTCCGCCGCAAGTGGGGAGCACCGAAACATACCGATAAACACGTAGTGTTTACAGAAACAAAATTATATGTGTCTGAAACAAAATGATTTGTTTCAGAAACACGTAGATTTTGTTTCTGAAACAGAGTTTATAAACAATTGTTGCTCAGTGAATACGTGGCTTGAGTGTAGCTCTCTACTGGTGAAGATTTTTCAAAATTTGTTTGTTGTTGTTTTCAAAATTCATTGTAGAAATTAATCTGCAGAGATTAGTTTCTACAAATAAATATTAGCTTTTCATAATATTGATGTAGATAAAAAGGATTTTTAATTGCAGTTAACGTGACATGAGGCAATGAGTTCTGGAAATTAGACAGAAAGTCGTTTCATAAATAATTCTGTTGCTCTACTGGGTCCAGTTAAACTGGAAGGAAATTGGCATGCCGACCAGTTTGGCCAAATAGAAACTGAGAGAAATCTAGTACGGCGTTGTCCATTTTATCACTTTTATACCAGAGGCTTCATTATTTCATAACTCATGTCAATAAAACCATATAGAAAAAAACACATGATAAAGGTTAATGGAAAATGTTTTATAGTTATCTACTACCAGACATGGATGGATGTAATTACTAATTCGAATTTCCGAGTGCACTCTCGAGACGACACAAAAAGATCAAGTGACCTCTTAATAAGGAAACTCTTATCGCCTACACGCACTTTAATCATTTAATTCATTTCTGCTCAACTCAAAGTAATAAAGGTAACGACAGACGAGGAGTGCGAAAAAAAGTTGACGATTTTTTATCCTTATTATTTAACAAACTTTATAACAGTACCTAAAACAAATCCCATATTAAAATATGGAATCAAATCTACTGGTGAAATATAGGCACTTTTGAATTGTCAAAAGACATAAAATAAAACAAGTAAAAAAATCGTTATGGTAGGTATGGTATACCAATGAATAATGCAATAATGTGCATATTTGCAAAATATACCGACTTTTTTGCTTACCAAAGATTATCTGGCAGATATTTCCAAATCGATAAGACCACCCGCGCCATTGTAACCATAGATTTAGCAATATTGTAACAGTTTTATTGTATGAAAAAGTTTATTCTATCCAAACGGAGAGTTATTTTTAATGACACAAATAATATTTTATGTCTCAAATCAGCCGGGCATGCGGGCAGCGAGTCGGGCATGCGGGCAGCGAGTAAAGGGCAACTCGCTGCCCGACCAAGGACCATGCCCGGGTCGACGGCGCGTTGTGTCCCACGCGCGCCTCAAAGAGCGTCAGCATAATGACGGGGCCCCCCTCTCAGAGGGCCAAAGCCTGCCGGGGTCGCGGGATTATTCCCTTACCGTAACCCCGGAACATAACAGGCTATGAAGGACACCGTGGATTTTAGTCAGTAGAAGTCTGACAGTCCCTCCCGCCCTGCCCGGGGTTGGAGGACTCATTTGATGATTTTACCACGCTAAAAAAAAAATGTCTCAAATCTGAGAAATATTTCCACTCTGTTTAAGGTACAGTTGCAATAAAATTCGCCAACATCGCCGCGCAGCAATGCAACTCGTGTGTGAAGCACCTTTATAGTGTGCGCGGGAGTTTCAGTTGACACTCGTACGTGCTCGTACGTTGTCTTCCATTTAATTAGCTGAATCACTTGATTTAGATCGGCCAGACACATTGTGGTGTTATGTTGACGTATTGCTTGCTAAAGGTAAAAATGAATTAATTATCTGTGAATGAGATTCAGTATCGCTTGACAACTTTCGACATACTCGTACAATATTATTTTTATTGCTAAAGAAATTATTATATGTATATTTTTATTTAGCCTATTAGATATTGTCCCAATTCTGGCTAAACCCTTTCACTCCTCGAGATCTTGTGCTTCGTCTTTCAAATTCACGAATTATTATTCTTAGCTTGAAATTCTATAATTTGTTATAGGAATCGGTACCTATATCATAGAAAAGATTCTTTAGTTTAGTGTTTTTTTTTTTAATTTCTATATGCTTGCGCTTCTCCACTTACATGCCCGATGGTAAGCTCCGATGTGTTCGACAGTGAAGCACGCTAGCAAAAAAAGTAACCTATTCACTCTTGACTTGGCGGTCTTTACCGCCAAGGTTGTATTGGCTATCAAGAAATAAAGAAAAGGAAGAAATTCCACTCCTATTGCTGTATAAAAACAACAATTGTCACACCAACATTGGAAATATTACTTATCAAATCTATTACCCTATTGTGTGGCAAAAACCTGTACTCAAGAACAATTTGCAAACTCTTTTCTTTAAAATGCTTTTTAAAGTCTCTTCAATTCAAAAATAAAAGTTTTCAACAACTATAAAAGGAGGGGTTTTTATAGATATTGTAATAAAACTTAAACTGTCTTTTAACCATTTCACAGTCCATAAAAGTCAGTTGAGTTTTACAGTCAATTTGTAGTTACAAATTGAAAAGTTTTAGTGTATGCGATAGATAAATTCTTGGAGACTATGGCGAGGTTTAACAACATCTTAGCTCTCAATGTTAAATAAGATGTTTGGTTGTTAAATTCGTATTGCAAATACTTGAAAACTAATAGCCTGTTTCAGATTGGATGAGATCCTGTTTATTGGGTGCTTGCTTTCTTTAGTCAAAATTAGATCAGTCGTTTTGTCTGTTTGTTTTTAACCGACTTCAAAAAAAGGAGGAGGTTATCAATTCGACTGTATTTTTTTTTTTTTTTTTTTTTTTTTATGTTTGTTACCTCATAACTTGCGACTGGGTGAACCGATTTTCATAATTCTTTTTTCAATCGAAAGCTGGTGCTTCCCGTGTGGTCCCATTGTCACCATTTTAGGATCTGATGATTGGATCTTGGAGAAATCGAGGGCAACCCTCAAATTTTATTAGCTGACACATAGTTTTTCGCAAATTTTATGAAGTAATTCAAGTACTTGCGTATAGAAATCATCATCTCATGTAGCTGAGCTGATGATGGAAGGTACAACTCCTCAAGTAAGAAAATTATGTTCGTGTTCGCATATCTCCGGAACTACAAGTCCGATTTCAGTAATTCTTTTTTGTCGTACTAGGTATTGTTCAACTTAGGGAATACTGGAAATTTCATCAAAATCGGTTCAGTAGTTTTTGAGATAGAATGAATGCAAGAGATGTTAACGATGTTATTACCGGTGCTACGGATTACGAAATTCTAGTGCACATATAAGAAAATTATGTATTTGACAAGAATGTTGGTTGAATATTTAAACTAAAAAGAGTAAAATAAAAACTTTTTCTAAAAAAATGTGACCGCCTTCAAAAACAACCACAAAAAAGGGTAAAATAACCTACAAAACTTTTCTTTCGGAAGTCGGTGGCAAAAAAGACAATGAAATTAATAAAAAAAGACACCGACTTCCGAAAGAAAAGTTTTGTAGGTTATTTTACCCTTTTTTGTGGTTGTTTTTTGGAGAGTAAAATCAAATCAAGTCATTCTCTACTGACTGCTGCTAGAATCTTAATGAGTAAAAATGACACCTTTCTATCACATGCCTTTTGCATTCCAAGACCATGATGTGCTTTTAATAGTCTAGCACCCCATTAATAGGGAATTGATTGATTGATTGATTAATTGTAATGACGTGTCGATTTATGATTCGATGTCATGTTGAGCTCCTTGTGTTCTGAGTTGAGCTACACGATAACGGACAAATGCTTGCACTGACTGGACAGGTCCACTCAAATCTGGATGGTTCTTTCCTCAAAAGACCATCTCAGACACCTGCATGGTCCTCGTATGACCTGAGCAAAACAAACTCTGAGTTTGTTTCCACTGTTTCTTCTCAGAGAAGTCAGGTACAAAAGACCGGCCACATCTAGCTTTTAACTGATTGGTTGTGACTTGTAAGTGTTTTTGTTAATAACCAAATTACAAAATAAATATCATTTATGGTTTATGCCCATTTTTATGAGAAAAGGCGGTGTTCAGTTTTAGAGCGTTTTTCTCAATTTTTTTTAATTGCCAGAAAATCTCTTATTTATGCTTTTTACAAATTGGTAGCCCTAACACTCGGCCGTCACGATCAAATATCGATAGTAATCCTCACAGAGAGGACAGTGATTAAAAATAAATCAAGTGTGACATACTGACAAACAACACGATTTACATTCTGAAGGCGTAACTTTGATCAAATATGTTAAACTTTACAGACATTTTGATAAATGACCCTCAAAGTTTATGAGAAGATTTGTTCATAAGTTTACCTTCTTCTTGTTTCTTTTCAAAATTAGACATATTTCTTTATAATCATTTATATTTGTGTATCTTAGACGATACCTATTATTTCTTTTTAGATTGAAGCTCTTTGGTGTCGAGATATTTTTTTTTACTTAAAGAATGTCTATCGATTGTCTTATCCGTTCTTCTCCGTGTGAACCACAGTGTGAACCATGCTTTGAAATGAGCTATAGGTGCCATCTTTTTTACAATAAAATAACCCTCTGAATTTTCTTATATTTTAAACCGTCCAGGGCAAATAAAAAGGGCACTTTAGCGTTATCACAATAAAAATTGCGATACAATTCGTAAAATGGATATGAACGTGTAGACTTCTTGTGCTGTACTATTTGGTCACCCCCTTTGTCCTTTGAATCTACTTTTACAAAACGTTACGTTTACAAATTATACACGTCTTACAAAAGCAGCCCAGTTCATGTATCCAATGACTAGAACACGTTTATAACAATAAAAAAAAAAATGTATTTAAGAGATTTGAAAAATTTAATAATAAAATTTTAATTCGTTGTTATGACGCAAGGCGTAGTTAGAAACACCCTTGTCTCATAGAAAATTGGAATGGAATGATCTGCCCAACTATAGCATTAGGTAGGTATACTCTACCAGCTTTATACATAAACATTTTAACAGGGTGTTTCATATTTCTAATGTACCTATTAATTCAAAATAAAAATTATCATTACGATTTAAAAAAAAAGTGAACCACTTTTGTAAGACGACTAAAAAGTCACGGTGTATACTATTTTTTTTTTAATAAACTATGTTACCAGTCAGTACTTTTCTTCAAGCAGCAGCCCTACGCGGCCCGTCAGCTATCACTACGAGCGTGTCGGTAACTCCGTAGCGTAGTGATCCGAACATCGGACACTGTTTAAAAATAAATGAGGTGTGACAAGCCGCCAAGAAGAACGCCTCGTTAGACGAACTAAATTAATTTATACTACACACACTTATGTAGGTATGTTATTTTAGCAAATTACGAGGAAAAACTGTGACCGAATAACCCATAATATACCTGATTTTACTGGCAAAGACGTGAATGAATTCGTGACGTTGTAATAGAGTTGTCACGTGGATGGTATGAACGGTAAGACGACAAATTCAGACCATATGGTATATTGATTTATCAGTTGACCACAATGAAAATGATGGAGCTGAAACGGTTTGTTTAACAGGTGTACGTTGACTAACGCAGTTATGCTGTAAATTACTCGTAACAAACTATATCGGTTGATATCTTCGGTCGGATCTTTCGTCTGCAACCAATCAAGGACCGAATTTGCCTATGCAAGTCAAGATGTTCAATCGGAAGCAGCTATTAAAACAAAGGAACGGGATTTGGATTGATTTCGGGCGTTGCTCAGAAACTTTTATATTGAAAGATGCATTGGAAAAGCAACCAGAACATAACACAAAAGGGCATCTGAAAAAAGTATACCTACAAAGGTCAATGAATCATAATACCAAGCCCCATTTACTACAAAGCCAAGATATAATATACGGACATTACGGACTAACCTTCTAAAGGCATATAAGCATAAAGACCTATTTTCCTTTATGACAGAATAGGAAACCCGTGTGGTTTGAGGTGAAGTGACGAAGCTGACGAGCGTCGGGAACAGACGCGACGTCGCACGTCGCCGTCGTGGCTTACGGCTCACATTCCGTCCTCCACTAATGTGTTTTTGTAACATAAATCGTAGCCAATTTATCAATTAAAATGTGCATGTTGAAAGAAAATGTATGTTCTTAGACATTACACGCATGATTTATACATAAATCACACGAAGTGTTTGAGGGGAATGTTTTGAATCGCCACGCATATTTTATATTTTATCAATGAATATTATGAAAATGTATTGCTTCTCCGGTTAAGAGTTGTGGAGTGTTTTTGCCATTTGTCATATCGTGGTTACGGTTTGAAGTATATTGTGATTTAGGGCTAAGAAAAGTTACTGAACTATGTCACAAAATTAACTTGTTATAATATATCGGTTCTATTTATTACAGGTTCATGCGACTTGGCTAATATCCCTTAAAAATAAAGATCACATGTCATGCCTTTGTCATTTTGTTGTACGAATGTTCAACAGACATATAGCACTGGAATACAAAGGGCAATAGAAGGAACACGATGGGATTTAGTGAGTATGAGTCTTACACACTCCATTCGGAAGGAGTAATTTGAATACTTCTCGCTCCCCGAAGAAAATAAAGCGTGTATTTTTTCAAATTCACGATCCATTTGAGAGTTTCCTGACGTTTTTTAAAGTAATTGGGTCATATTAGGTGGTCAATCAAGAAGTTACATTACAAAGATATTAAAGAACTAACTACTCCAACAAAAAATGTTCCGCTATTTAAAATAATGTTTGGCACAGTGCTCCAAAGAGAAATATTTGTGGCCAATAAAATGTACTCAGCACTTTTTTATTATGATAGTTTAATGGGAATATTATGAGTTCTTTTATGTTTTCATCATCATTTGGGAATTAACTGTTTATTTTATGTCTTGTTTAAAATAACATACATTGAAGAATATGGTTTCGGAACGAGTGTATTCTTTATTACTTGTCGCGAACTTGCGTTTATGTGAATGAAATATTATTTTATTTTATGATAAAAGCTCTATTTTATTGAAGTTCTTTATTTTATTTTACGATAAATAAAACTACTAATGTAGCAGAATGATTGAAGTTTGTTAGATTTCCATTTGTTAGTTTTATTTTTTATTCGTGGGTGTCTAGAGTTATGGATTATTTAGGACAAAGTAACATAATTTTGATTAAAGTTAGTAACAAGAAGTCGGTAAAAATAGAGTGTAATGCGAGTTATACACGATCCTGGAGTTCAAACAGTATCTAGAACGATGCAAAGTTGACGGTAAACTAACTCGTGTATAGCAGGCATTATTACTAATACTCGTATTTTATTCAATATCAAAGTAATCTCCCTGACCCGTAAAAAAGAACACCAAAAAGGTCTATAAGTAAATCAACCGTACAAAAGTAATAACGTTCCAATCCAAGCAGAAAATCTCTCAAAACACTGCCGATAATCCAGAAGCGGTCATTTCCCTTCACATCAAAGCACCAAAGACTGACAGGTAGGGAAGAAGGAAGAAAAAAGAAAAAATAATGGCCACAAAACAAAGAGACCACTTAATACCATTGTAGACACGATGGGTCAAAGTGGGCCCAAAAGTCCCCACAAAGGTGAACAAGTACCCACATTTAAAAGGCACTGGTCGAATCAAAGAGCCCTCCCCTTTTAGGCTTATTACACGGTTCGGGGATTTTGAGAAGTAAAAAATTTGTATGGGCAAGTAAGAGTCGGGGTAGGGGCTTATGATTCTGTTATGCGTTTTCTATTAAAGTTTTTATGTACAATCGACAAAGTTGAATCATGACCCATTTTAACAATAAATCGTTTGTATCCGAAAAATTAACAAAGATCAAAGTCGTTACCATGGAAATGTATGTTAACGCGAATGTGGACCTAATTGTATTTGTATGTGGTGGGTCATATTAATTCAACTTTGTCGATTGTACTTTAAACGAGATGTGGACCAAAATTAACACTGTTTACGGGACTATGTCAAGGCCCAGGTGGCCCTAACATAGATCGAAGGTTTAACAAAAGACTTCATGAAAAATTATGGCCTTTTTTATATAATCATTAGTGTATAATCTAAATGAACTGGAAATCATGAGCTCTTTTAGATCAACAATAGGGTGATGAAGACAAACAGGTTTATTAACGTATTAAAGGAAAAGATACGATTAATACATACAATAACACTAAAAACGATTAAACAAGTAACGCAACACAATAAAAAAAAAACATCTTTGACACAAAATATGAAGTTCCTGAAGCTTAAAACTCCCTAGCCTTTAGTGCTAGTGGTTCACTTTCTAATGCGAGGTGACAATCACAATCAGAGATGCCATTACTTAAGATTTTTAATTTCAAAAAGAAGCAAGTTCACATTTCTAAAATAATCAAGTACACCGGGCAAAACATCACTATCAAATGTGGCAAGAGTTACTTTCGGACAGGACCCATTAATATACCTCCGATGTCCGATTTTTCTATCTTCTCATGATCCATATAGGTAGACAGTTGCCGTCATAACAAAAATATTCAAATGCCTAGGTACTTCAATTTGCCTAATAAATGCCTTCTGATGATTCCTACCAGAGCCGTTTCCCTATCCTCCACACAGACCCTTAGAACCGTCTAGCCTCTCATTGCCAGCGGTTCAGTCCCTAATGCCGACGAGACGGCAATTACAATGAGTGCTGTTTTGTCTCTGCTACGTCACGATCGTACTGTTGCAGACTTTTTTCAAGTCGACGTCTCGTTATGGGACCCTTAAAACCATTGTGACATTGTCCCGAAATATTGGAAGGGAAAAATGGAAAATTTTTGAATTTGCATGGAAGAAACGTCTGGGTATTGTTGTAAAGAATATTACGGTGTAGAAAGTTTAACAAGGAACTCACCAGAAAAGTAAATAATTTAGCATTACTTCTATTATTTACTTTACTCGTGAGTTCTTGGCAAAATATGGAAGGATGTTAAGTTTTTAAACTTAAGACAATCGTCTACCGACCGCTCGTCCATACTGAAAGAGAAAACGTTTTCCTGCTCCTAAACACAGTAAAAAACTAGGTTTATAGGTTTTCTTTTTTCAAAATGCCTATAAAAACCTAGTTTTTTACTGTTTCAGAAGCATTTAACAAAATCATTGTGATAGGATAACATTTAGGGGCAGGAAAACGTTTTCTCCTATATGATGGACGAGCACTCGGTAGACGGTTGTCCTAACATCGTTTCATATTTTGGACATCTATTTTAATGGATGTAAAAGTGTATAATAGGGAAAAAAATCTAGGCACAAATGGCAAAATGATAACTTGTCGTTGTTTGTTTGTGCATTATTTCTTTGATGAACATTCTTCTCATACAAAACTTGTTTTGTGATAATTGCGAGCGTCAAGAAAGACAATTCCATTAATTGATCAGAGTTCAAATGAAATCGTTTTAACTAATTTACCGAGCTGTTAGTTGCGCTTTTTCTTTTAGACGAAAGTTATTATAATTAGTATGTAATAAAATAGTGTACGCAAAAAGAAAATCGTTTATTTTCATAACAGAATGGAATATAATATCGTTTGTGGCTTCAAAAACAATTTGGGTCAATTTGAACAGCGTTTTCAGGCGAACCTATGTTGAGCTGAATTTTTAAAGTCGTTTTTGATGTAGATGAAGTTTTAATCGCCGGGTTTTGACGCAAAAATTGGAAAACAGTTGTTCGAATCTTTTTATTGGGATTATGTTTCAATTTAATATATACATAATAATAACACTTTATACATATTTTGACTGCGCCGTTGGTGTAGCGGTCGCAAGTACGACTGCAGCTGTGTATGAGATCACGGGTTTGATATCCGGTTCAGACATAGTTGATGGTTATTGGCTCGCTTCCACTTACAGCTCGGCAAATTATAGTAGAAAACCGAAATTCGCCACTGTGCCCTTTCTACCAGCACTTTGAATGATTTTTTTTTTCACTTATTACGAGTACTTACGTTAGATTTATGGCACAATAATATATCTAACAAACCTGCGTTCTTTGTTTACATCAAATCTCAATAATTTTGAAACGTTGTCAGCAAACAAAAAGATTATTTTCGTTTCAAGACGTTCTGGCCAAGTTGTACATGTTGTTCCACTTTCATGTTACATGTTGACATTAATATTGATGTCCTGTGCCTTTTACGACATAACCTCGCCTAACCATTCGGGGATTAAAATATTATATGTTATCATGTCCTTGACAACAGTGTACAAAACAACTATAAAAAGTTTTTGAATTTATCAACTTCGGTGGTACAAAATTAATGGGTTTTAATAGCCTAATCCTTTGTTAACACAAAAAAGGAAAATAATTATGATAATTTTTCCTTCTATACTTCGTTTTTTTTGTTTGTCCATAGGCGTTTGACCACTATCTTCCCTGATGATGTGGTAGACGGTGAATCATGTTTGCCTAGAAGTAACCTATTGCCCCTATAAAATGAAGACTTCTAGTCTTCATTTCGCTGGCTTGTTGGTCTACCACAAAAAAGTGAACCTGACTGCTATGCCGAGAAGGCCGTGGGTTCGATTCCCACCCAGGACAAGTTTTTGATGAGCACGATCATTTGTTCTGTATCTGGGTGTAATTTCATCTATAATATGTATGTATTTAGAAATATATAAGTATGTAAAATTATCAGTTGTCTTTTCGAACCATAAACAAGAATTTGAAAATCGCTCCACTATATGGCATTGATGTAATAGTTGTAAAATAAACATACCTCCTTATTTTTATGCCATAAAAATAAATAAAATGCACGTGTTAAGACCCAGCCAAAAGATTTAATCTTTTAAACTTGACTCAAATCTACACCTACTTCCGCAACTATAATTATGCCAACTACCCATACAAACAAACATCAACCAGGTATTTCCCTACCATACGTCTTATCAGGTAAAAACCGCACTACGTCCTACATTACCAAACTTCTGGTAAATCCAGGAACTTTTGAAACAGTGATCGAAACTAACGGCCATTGTAAATTTCCGTTCCAATAAGCGTTCCGTTGAATTCTCCTCCACTTTACGATTATCGTTCAAGTTTTCTGTATTTGCTCGGGTTACAGTGCCCTTAGGATTGTGCTGCACTGGCGAAGCGATGCGATAGTTGTTTTCTGGCAATACTAGTTTTAAGCTTTTAAAATTGGTTTACCTAGCATTAGAAGTTAAAACTGGATATTTTCCCTTTATTATTATTATTGGGTACTTTATTATTTCATTTTATCTGTGATCATGGTTTACATTTTTTTTTGTAAATATATTAAAACGTAACGTATACGTTCAAAATATTAAGTACATTAATCTGCAAATGATTGAGAAAGAATTTAAAATCCATCCTGCGAAAAAAAAAGGTGTAATAAATGCAAAAAGCATTTTTAAAGTAAAAGTTTCATCTACGTATTTCACTGACACAAAATGCAAAACGTCATGTACGGTCCATTCTATTTAATAAAAAAAAAAGTTGCTTTAAAATTTGAATATCGCATCGCTTCACGAGTGAAACCTCGACCTTAAAATTAGGGGTGAAGGTAGTTTCTGTGATCCATGTGAACCTTAAGTATTTTACTACCTCAGCCAGGTCGTAAGCATATTAAAAGGGCTCGTTAGAGGCCTTTTTAGAGGACCATCAAATGTAAAGGGTGGCGTTATAATGTAAGTGGCGTATGTATAGTTTCTCGTTAGCGCCTAAACTGTTGGGTACATTTTGATAAATGGGATCATCATGTGTTTAATGAGTTCTCAAGCGGAGTTGGGTCTTAGTTAGAGTGGATATGTTACAGATTTTGATAGAAGTTGTTTTGCAAAAAATCAGATAAAGCAATCTTTTTAAAATTATAAATGCGAAAAAAGGGAATGAGTGGATGGATGTTTGTTACTCTTTCACACAAAAACTACTGAACGGAAATGAATGAAATGTGGTATGCAGATAGATTATAATCTAAATTATCAAACTGGCTACTTTTTGTTTCGAAATAAAGTTTCTGTGGGATAGTTACTGAATTTCACATGGACAACGCCGCGTTCAAAAGATACAGGTTTTTTTTTTTTTTAGCGTGGTAATATCTTCAAATGAGTCCTCCAACCCCTTACTGTCAGACTTCTACTGACTAAAATCCACGGTGTCCTTCAATAGCCTGTTATGTTCCGGGGTCACGGTAAGGGAATAATCCCGCGACCCCGGCATTATGCTGACGCTCTTTGAGGCGCGTGTGGGTCACAACGCGCCGTCGACCCGGGAAAAGATACAGGTTAATTAAATCTTTAAGATTAATTTCGCTAGGTACGTGAAATGAATTTGATTTGAAAGTTGATGCATAAATAATGATAAATGATATTAATTTTAATCCTGGCAGGGCAGGGATAGTTCTGGTTAACTCGACAGAATAGAATCCTAGGCAAAGAAAAAGCAAAAATTGCGTAGAAAAACGAACTCTATACAGTGCAATTCAATATAAACCCATATATTTTACCAATTATGTTTCAAAACCCATGTTAAATTGAGAATAATAATAATGATACCACATAAAAGGTTTATCTGCTAAATATAAATTGATACAAAACTCATTCAAATAACACCACTTTTTAAGGAGAAATCTCGGAGCAATACCAAGTAGATAATTCTATACTTTTGTTAGTGCAACAGGCGATCCTATTGAAACTGGGATCTCATGTTTATATCAAGTTATTGCAACCAAAGCTATAAATCAACTCTAATAACTACACTAAAAAAAAAAATGCAAACATCCGAATTGAGAACCTCCTTCTTTTTTAGAAGTCGGTTAAAAAATAAGAAAACAACGAAACGAAGCTAAACTATCAAATATTCAATAAACTAGGAACTGAAACAGGTAAACGATAATTCACAACCGGAGATAGGAATGCACTTACCTACGAACGAAATCGAGGAAGTGCCCTACAGAACACAATCTATATTTAGCAATAGAATGTCTGATGTGCAGAGCGGAAACGGTTGGAGTATAGAAAATAAACTAGACTGAAATGTACTGGCGGAGGCGTCAGGATTGCTATCATATTGATGGATCTTTTTATAGGACGTTTGCAGTAGGCGGGACTATTGATATTCGGCTCTTTTAAAAGTTGACATGACTGTATATTAAACAACATTATTTTTTGTTTATGCGAAACCCGATACACCTGTCCAATATTTTTGTGTAAAGAATCTATGTACAAAATTTTAAAACCGTATCATAAAAAATCACAAAGTTATAAGCTTTTCCGTTCAAAAACATGCTCATTTCGCGATACACCCGCGTAAACCGCGTCTCTTGTGTTATACACTCGTGATAATAGTTTGGCAATAGGTACCTAACCGTACGGTGGTTGTATTGTAATTAACTGGTAATAAAATTTAATTAAAAAAAAGTAAAAAATATAACATGGTGTAAAAATTATTGGAATCGAATCAGTTACTAATTCTGAACAAACTATATTCAGCTTTCGCATATACTAAAAATAATGTTGTATATCCTGCACCTGTAATTGTGTCATATAAAAATAGACAGAAATTGTAGGATTCTCTAAATGACTTCATCATCATCATCAGACAGTAATCTTCTCACTGCTGGGACACAGGCCTCCTCTCTGTGAGAGGGAATGGGTCCACCGTGCGGGCCGAGTGCGGGTTGACAGAGATGTCACATGTCTACGAATTATTGGTTCTAAGACATGTCGGTTTCATCACGATGTTTTCCTTCACCGTTTTGAGAGCAGTGTTGATGAAAAAAATTACACGAAATAATACGCCTGGCGGGGTTCGTTCAATACTCGTAAGTCCAAATCGATACCACTTGGCCACCACTACTCCACATAACTAAATGATTTGCTTGGCTAATACATCCAAAATTTAATACTTTGTCGGAATGAGGCTTGAAATAAGCCTCATTTCGACGACGACGTTAAAACTTACATGCGAGTTTCCCTACTTTCTGTTAGGATTCATTTTAAAAGAATCTTTTCTTTTTTGCTTAACGATTAACCGTTTTGACAATAGCAAACTTACTTTGAAAGAATTGATATTTCTTACATAATGTATTTATTTTTTCGACACGATTTTTTTTAATTCCACGTTTGTTTGCGTAGTAAAACTAACCAAATCAAAGTTAGTGACACAAAGCCGACGGAACTTCATCCGTTTTTCCCTGCGAGGGCTAAGTTTGACCTTGTTTTCTTGTCAAGTAAATTGTATCGTGTCCCTTAAACGAAGTACGTCTACATAAAAAATAAGATGTAGCAGAAGTTTCATATTCAAGGTGATTTGGGATCTTTTGTCGCCTTAGACACTATCCACACATTTAATGATATTTTTAGAGCTTCGTCTCCAAGGGGCAAAACGTGACCTTATTATTAAAAGATTCCGTTGTCCGTCCGTCTGTCTGTCTGTCTGTTTGTTCACAATCTCCTTGACAGGCAAGGCCATAACGTCTGAGCCATCACGACATTTAGATTCGTGATTCGTAAATAAAGTACATATTTGTTAAAGAAACTTCTAGAATAACTAAGAACAAAATAAACTTCGATTTCCCTTTGTTGTTCCTGCAGTGTTCAACTAAAACTTCTGTAGAACACTTCTTATTTACCAAACGACCGTACAAAGTCGGTGTTATGACTTCGGTAATTTCCCTCGGCGGAAAGTTTTCATTTGTCGGCATTGCCGGCCCGCTCGTTTGTTACGGAGCTCAGTTCAGGTGAGACGCACAAATTGTATTGATGAAATAAATAATTGATTTGTGTACGCAGGTGGTGAAAGTCATTTTGAGAGTCGAAAGTTTGCTGAACTTTGGACATCGATGATATATTATTTGTACGATTTCTGCAAGACTATTTTTTTAATGTTATTTAAAAATAAAACCAAATAAGTACATGTTTAATTTAAAGTTAAAAAATAACGTTACGGAATATAAATAACTAAAATTAAATTAAACTATTATAACGCACCGAAAAATTTCTCCTCAACATTGTCACCGAGATAATAATAATTTGGATTCATTTTTCTTCCAGAAATCGTTACAAATTACTTGTCTGTCTTTTTTTATTCCCACCGATGGGAAACTATTTATTCCAACCAAGCTAGTCCTCTAAAGAGTCCCACTATAGGTATAGGGTAAATGATTTCCTATATTACTTCCACTGGGTAAGTTTTGCGCGTATAACGTCATTTCGGTCGAAGAGCATCCAATTTAATGATAACTTACTCAACTCCTATTCTTAAAAGTTTATTTAAGGAAACTAGTAAGTAAACAAACAGTTTCCAAACTTTACCTACTTAAGCGTACATATAAACTAAGTACCTACAATATACTAGATAGGATACCCACGAGACCGACCAGGAATTGAACCTGCTCAGTTTCCAAGTTATTGCAGCACTTTATAAGGCTCTAACTTGGCTTAACTTGATATCCAGCTTAAAGCTTATTGTTACAGTATTAAGGCGAAGTTATTGTCTTTGATATACGATAGGTTTTGAACTAAGCAATATATTGACAGAATTGATTCTTCGACGATCATAATATAAGAAGAGCGTGTAGATACATTTTAAGGTGTTTATTATTTTTGAACATTTTTGCTATCGACAACGCTATGAATTTCTAAGAAGCAGTGTAGAAAGAACTGGTCTAGTATGATATTTTTATAAGCGATCACATCGTCTATTGGTGATAATTGATAACATGGCTGTTAAAAATTCGAGAAATGTAATCAATATGCTAGAGGTATCTATGTACCATCTCTCAAGTAGTCCTACAATTAACGCCATTTTCGAGTCACAGATTATTTCTGTTACTTATACGAATAATTATAATGTATGTATATTTATTTCAAAAGGTTGGCATTGGTCATTACTCTGTAGACTTGTTTTCTATTTTTTAACCTTAGTCTAGGTCAGAAGCGACTAAGACAAGGTCGACGATGGAGCGAGCTTACCCAGAAGAAGCCTGTTTACTCTAACTTTGAAGAGATTAGGTTTGTATAGTTGAAAATCATCAAATCTACGCCACCGGGCTTTACCACCGAGTACCTATAGACATTTAAATCTAAAAATAAGATCAATAAAAAATAAGAAGGTCAAAAGTTCTTTGAGCCATCTGGAATTGAGTGGGTTGACATGGTAACCCTCATTGTTCGCGTGTCAAAATTCCAATCAGCTCAGACGAAATGTCAGCTGTACAGTCACACTGACGAGAATAAGATTAGTAGTCCAATTGACAGTTTAATTGATGTGTGAGCTTTCATCGAATAAATTGTTGGTAAATCTAGGGGACTTTGTGAAGACAGCACCTTGAATATTTTTCTGATGAAAGGTACTGATTGATGTACAAGAAAATGAAACTGAAAATCAAGTAAGGTTTGGTGCTAGACTCTTGAAAGTCTTTCAAGATGTTACATAAGCGGTGTGTCACTATTGAAATCTTTTAATTTTAAGTGCAGACAACTTATTTTATCAAAAATCTGTCTAGGTCCTCTTGAATTGTTCAATGCCTAAACGATTTTTACTTATTGTTCATTTCAAACTCTTGTGTAAAATGAAAATAACTATTGTAATAAAACTACGCTCGATGAAATCTTACTACGCTTGCTTTAAAGTCGAAATCGATGCAAAAGCTTTGTTCTAATAAGCTTTTGTGGTAACGAAAAGGAAATGAAAGTTCTAGTTCACACAGTAGCTTCTTCATCGACGAATTCAAGCTCTGATTAAAAAAACAATCAAGAACTAGTTTTGACACCTTTCTGTTTTTTAGTGGAAAATATAGGTTTCAGAGCTTTAAATGGTTTATCTAAGATTTCTTTTTTGTGTATACTTCGATTCTTAAAGTAATAATAGATTTATAAATAATACTGTGTTTACTCCGGTAAAGTGAAACTATCAGGGGTCGAAGAACGGTCTTAAAGGCATCGCGGCTCTGGAAAACAAAGGGCAAACTAAAGGAATAGGGTGGTTTATAGTCAGTTTCAAATTACAACACTGACAGACTCAGCATTAATTTCTCCCCATAGCGGGAGGACTTATTTCATGATAGACCCCAAAAAAGAAGCTATCCAATACTACTACTAAATAAATACAAGAATGATATTGAAGCAATATAGCCTGTAAAAACTTTATACAGTTCTGAACTATTTTATTTTATCTCTGTCTGGCCGATTTTACGTCTCTTTCTGTAATACTTCTTTTTACTACCAAACTTTTAAAATCAGGTCGAAAATCGTTTTAAAACGATAAAAGAGCATCAAATTTTGCTGAAAATATAGTTTGAATTGTTATTTTTACCCGACATTTTGCCCGAAAGCGGAGCAAAGGTTATAATATAATAAAGCTGTGCATTCACGGTGCTCTTTATTGCACTTTATGTTTTCACGACAAGTCTTTAAATTAGGTGGCTAGCAAATTTTTGCAAGTCAGGTCAATTACCGAACACAGAACGTGACATGCATGTTTTAGGAGTTTATTTTTTTACTTATAAATATAAATTTTTATATTTTTGTGGAACGGTTTTGTTAAAATTTGCGGCAAATCAAATTACCTTCATTTGACGATTGTGTGGAATGAATTTGAAATGTAATAATCATTTCCTGTTTTTAATTAATTGTGACTTTCATCTAAGCAAAACTTTATCTGTAATTCAGAGTTTGTCAACTATTTGCATTAGAAATTTCTCGTGTTTTAAAAACTCTACATAATAAAACAACACAGTCTTAACTATTACGAACATTAACCATTAAATATAGACCGACGAATCGTCTGATGAACAGCCAGTTTTACCAAGAAGCGACGTAGGCAAGTTTTAAAAGTTCATTCCCGTCGTGCGCTCCATTAGTTCGAGGCCCGATTTTTTCCGACCCTCTAACTTTCGGGGCCAGTGTCTCTGCCCCAAGTTTGTTACCCGACGAAAATAAACAGGGGATCAGGCGAGTTTTTCTCTGATTATTTCCACGTGAAATATCACACGTTTAACTTGCGGATAAGTGATTATAAACGGGCGGAGGTGACCCGAGTAAAAAGTTACCGGGGCGTCGTGTTTTTTTTTATTTTGCATTTTTTTATGTAAAGGGATGTACATACGGTTGAGAACACATTTGGGACGAGACTGACATAATCAGTCTAGCTCGGTAGATGGGACAAGATTAACATTTTTGGGGAACAATGTTTGGGTTTTTATAATGCTTGGATAGGTTGCTGAGATAAAGGTCAGTGGACACATTCGACACTTTGGTTGCATAGTAACAGGCACACACGGCTGCACATCAAGCTATACAAAACCAGTAAAAGCTGATCGTTGTATGCGCGGAATAATTATACAAAGCGAGACCTCGATAAACTGGTTTTGTATAGCTTGATGTGAGCCGTATGTACAATATTACCTACTCTAGGATGAGGTAGGGTGACTGGATTATTCCTTTACCCCACGGTAGCCGGTTTTTGTCATAGACATGATTTATGTTGTTGTCATCAAATAACCCAATTTTTTGACTAGTGACATTTGTATCCCGCTAAATACTGATGATCCAATTATTTGAAAGGGACGATACCTTAGTGAAAATTAAAGCTGAGAAAACGATTTCAATTAGGTTAAAGAAAAAGTTTCTTCTTTGATTTACTGTTGATTATTATTGAGAGTATTTCATTTTATTAAAAGCGATAATGAAAATAGCATAACGTGAAAGGTTTCTAACCTGCTTTACTGTAATGACGTAATATTAAAATAATGTAATGTTGCAATCGTCAATTACTGTAATAATGGCGTTTAATTAAGATAGCCACGCACAGACAAGGAAAGCATTCTACAGACAGACAAGAGAAGCTTATACGTCAGGGTTGCGGGAATGTTACAGTTTTCCTACAAAATGTTTTAAAAACATATTGTGGTTCTGGAATGCGAAGAACAAGCGATTGAAGGAACAGGATGGATTTAATATCATATGAGTCTCTGTCTACTCCACTATTAACAAGAGGATTTATAATTTGATGACTTTTCACTAATAGAAAAAGCATAAATCTTTTTATATCTCGCTCCTAGGATAATCCAGAGCAAGAGGGGTTATTAATAAATAATTGGAGAAATTCCACTCAAACAAAAAATCAAAATCAAATCAAAACACTCTGATAATAAAACATACAATAAAGTACAACAACTAACAAAACCATTCCCAACAACTGACATTTTACACCAAAATTTTAATCAAACCACCAAAATCTACCTATCTACCAAAATAATTAATTCGTACCAAACATTTCAGCTGGTTGCTCACGAAGCAATTTTATTGAAAACATCTCCATTGAACGGGAATCGCGCGGATACCTTTACAGAGGAGCTTTGTAACTTCAGTCGCGTTCTAATATCCATGTTCGAGACCGGTGCTTGAAGGAGATATTGCTGGCCAGACGACAGCACTGTTTGGCTTTCGATGCAGTTAATAAGGCTGTTTGCACACTCGGATACTAAAGTGCTGCTGAATAAAGTGGACGAAAAGTTGGTAAAGTGTATTTTCGAAGGCGGTGTTTAGCAACATCAATATTTCGTCTGTCGTGCGGTCAAAATTAAACTGCAAAAATGTATTATAACAATAAAATTATGCAGAGGAGTGTATTTTAATGTCATGTTAAAACGTGAATTTGTGAAACATAGTTTTACTTTCGAAATATTGATTATGATAGAAATATGATTGAAATAAAGGTTGACGATGCCATCAATTGGGCAAAATACGACTATTATACAAAAAAAAAAAACTAATATTGTACAAAGTATCCCAAAATAAAATCATTATGCTTTTTCATTTACAACAATGAGGTATGATATTGGTTCGGGTGCATCCGACCATGGCGACTGAACTTTCATTAATGGTTATTGCAAATAATTACATACGCGGGCATCCAGTCAGAAATTAATTTAACTCTGTTCCGTAATCATGGGTTGGGCAAATTAATGAGCATTTCCAACGTACTTTATTTTAGACGTGTTTCATTACAATCACCAAATAACGCCACGGAACGAGTTTAATAACAGCTGTGCAAACAAAAATATATATAAAATTTATTTAGTCTAGCGTGAAATGGAATTTGTGACCGTTTTCCATTTTATTCTTGGATTTTTCAAAACAAGAAGCAAACCAAAAAGAGTAGTTGAAGGATTGGGAGGAAACCTTAGCATGGGAAGACAAGCTAAATAATAAAAAAAATGTCTAGTCTATTTGTATCATCCAACTACTGAGTAAAAGCCTCTCTCACGACTATAGTCGGTGCCAGTTAAGATGGCAATAGCGGTCATTGACCTTTACCTTATAAGTCCTCGTATGATGACATAAGATAAGAATTAGCATTTTCTTGTGAAATGATAGTGTTTACTTGAGAGTCTTTAATATAAAAATAATATAAAATCTTAGGTATAGGTGAAATATTTTTAACATTTTGATATTTTATGAATAATAAAGTACTTATATCCTTACAATATACTTACTTATTTATTCGTTATTTTATAAAAATGCTAATTCTGAGCTTATGTCCATTATACAAGGACTTATTAGGTAGGGGTCAATGTCCGCTATTGCCATGTTAACTGGCACCAACTATATCCAGTTTTACTTTCAGGGATATATCTTGTAAAGAAAACATTTCATCAAAACTCGCAAAAAACATTTTTGCCAACAATAAGTTTCCCCTTCTGTAGCCCGCCTAACAAATGCCCTATTCTAAAAATTCTCTATTCTCGTCAGACGTATGTACGGTCAGCACAAAAGGCGGACACGGCTGGTAGCGTCGGCAATGTTTGTAAAGCCTCGGCGAGTCTAATATGTGGCAGGTTGTATTGTAACCAGGTACCAGGGAAGCAGGGATGCGAGGCACTGAGCTTGTGCTTAGAACATTAGATGTCTTGGAGATACGCTTTCTGACTCCGTTTGATATGCAAATGTTACTGTTTTAGTATTGGTTTCGACGTATGTAGTATTTAGGTCGGCGGTTGGCTATTTCAATTGGAAACTTGGAGGTAAGTTATTTCATTTATGTGAGTTAAAAGTTTAGAAATGACGAAGCGCCTGATGTTAAGGTTATAGCAATGAAAACGATTTATGAGTTACTATGTTACGTTGGCAGTATAGAGAAGTTTGATTTTTTTTTTTTAATAAAAAAACTTGGAGTATCATTGTTCCAAGTGTGGCTGTTTCTGTATGTTAATTTTACCATTTGTGAACGCACTCATGATACATAAAAAGTTTAATTTTAAGCAAAGATTTAAGAAAAAAAAAAACATTTGTTAAATGTAACATTCAATCAAAGTCTCGCTCTCCCTATATAGTTATCTTTTAGGACACCTACGCCTAGTAGGAAGGGTACCTTAGGTACCTAACCTTTCTTTGTTAGTTCCACATACGCCTACATAAATATAAAAACACATTTATAATACACAATGTTATACCTAATTTAGAAAAATTATTAATAATCATTTCTAAAAGCATCCCCTAAAGGTCAAGATTGTCCCACGTAAGTTTTTATTAACTAAGGAGCTTTACCTAACTTAAAAAGTTATAAGGTATGTAGTGAAGTATAAAAATACTCCTGCGCAAATATTTTCATTGAAGCTTATTACACGTAGATATTTTTCGAATATATGATAAAAGCTCGAGTGTCAAAGAACTCGTCGACGTGGGAGTCATGTCAATTGCCGACGACGTCAAAAGGCCTCACAAAGCGAAAACTTAATAACATACGACTTTAACAGAAATTTAATATTAAATGTAATTCTGAAAATAAAATATGTAGGCGGAAATAGGTAATGATTCTGATGTCAGGGTATATTAATTGTGACCGTTTCCCTAAAAAAATTTAGTTAAATAACAACAAACGTACATTTGGTCGAAGTTTGGTCTGTGGATAGGTGACCATATCAAAGCGAGTTTCCTCCGTGTCTTAAAGGAAACATTAAGTCGTAAAGGTTTGTCTAGATGGTCATTAGTAAATTTTGGACAGTCGTAACTGTTAGTCAGATGCTTAAAAAGTCTGACAGTCACACTTACCATGGGGTGTCATTATAAACAAGTGACTGGGTTGGGGAGGTGGGTTGACCCACCCCAAGACAGTTGAGAAAAGATTCTGATGATTTCATTTTAGAATCTCTATGGAAAGATGTAATCAAAGATGTATCGTTTACTATAATGTATTCATCTTTACATTATTAGCTCCAGACTAAATGTGTGAAGCCCTTAAGTACGTAAACGTTTAATCTAGACGGTCAAATAAAATTTATGGACAGTCAAAGCTTTCTACTGTTACCATCAGATGGTTTTTTAAAAACCGTCATACTTATATGGGGCAAAACCGGTATAACCATGGTAATAATAGACTTTTTACATCTAAACCTAGTGACTGGGTTGGCGAGGTGGGTTGATCCACCCCGAGATAGTTGAGAAAAGATTCTGATTTCATTTTAGAAAAAGTTATTTTTGTAAAGGAAAAAACAAAGATACAGGAATCTTTTACCAAGATTAGAATATTCAAATTTATAAGAGAACCCATTTTTATCCAGACACATAAATATCTCAGAATAAAAATATTCCATACGTCAGAACTTTAATCTACTTTCAAATAAAATTGTATCGGAACAAAGAAATGCAAAGCTTCTATATACTCCAGCAACCAATAATCCAGAAAAAGATTTAAGATCACCTTCAATAAACGGTTTTTTATCAAAACCGATTATATGGAGAGAAAGAACAAAACCGGTATAACCGGTTTCTTTGTATTTGGTTATCAATAGACATAATTCCAGAGAACTATCTCAATATCTATTGTACGAAAACTCGTTGCAAACCGATATATACCACGATTTCAATCCGTCGATACGTGCATCGAATGCAATGGTAACGTTATATGAACATTTCTCTATTATAACACCCGTCCAATTTCATAAGACCTCCCCTGCCGCTCTAACTTCCGTAACATAGTGTGAAGAGGGAAGATTTTCTGCAATATCTAGGGGTCTTACGTGGTTGGTTGTGAGGAGGTTACCTCAACCCGTGTTAGGATAATAATGGCTAGTATTCAAGTGAAGTTCCTTTTGCGAAGTTGGCAACGTAATATCAACTAGTTGTGAAGACTTAACTCATTAGAATAGAGACTGCGTCGTAAAGTTTGTGGAAGAGTAAATATACTGAATGTGGCACAGTTTCGGATTTAAATTGAGGTTGCCATTGTTCTTAGTACTTTATATTTCAATTTTCTGTTTCAGTTTCATGTTCTATTTTATTTGACTTGTAATTTGTATTTCGTGACGTAGCGGTTGTAATTACTTTGTCTTTTTTGGAAAGGTAGTTTTTTTTTAATTCTATGTAGGTATCTCATTTGCAATAAATTTTTCATATTAATTATTTACGAAAAGGGTATAATTGAATTTATTATACATTAGTGCAATAATCACACTCTATTATAGCATATGGTATTTGCACGAGCTTACAATTTAACTACCACGGATTAGTTTAATGTTCTGTATAACACACAAAGCAAAAAAGCACAAACAAACTGCCACATGACAATTGTCAGAATCACAAAACAAAAAAAAAACAAAACAACAAAAAACTCCGCTAACAATCTACCTAACGCGATATATACGTAGTTGAACTCTGCACTAGTTTTTAACTCCAACAACAAGCCATATCATCTCTTCACAACAAAAAACTTCTTCTATTCCAACACTTTTTTCCCCCTTCAAGTCCGCTTCATATAAAACTTGGTGAAGCATTCTATTCCGGCACGTCTGCCATTATGGCGAACTTTAGTAAGTGGCATTTGATTTAGGGAACAAGTCACAGTTATATGATATTCACCGAAAACTTTGGCTCAGAATGTTCAGGTTCGCTTTAAGGTGCTCTCTCACCAGGGGTATTCTGTTTTTTTTTTTTATTTGATTCGGATTTGCTCTTGACTCTAGTCCAGGTTAAATGTGACTGAGATAAAGCCTACGATGAAGTTTAATGCTGGGGTACCCAGGGTAAGACCCATATCAACTAGTTGCCTGACTTAACTCATTCTAACTTTGAAGAAAAATATACTGAATGTGGCACAGTTTCGGTTTTATGAAGAAGATTGAAAGCTTTACAATTTCTGTTTCAGCGTGTTCGAATTGGTGTGATGGCCACTCTTATTTATTACTACTATGAAGAAGATGTTAGAAGGATTTTTTCATATCTCATTCATTCATTTAATTATTTAGAATAGACTTTGATATTACATTACAATACTACCTCTTTGACTGGTGAGAATTCCGGTGTAATATAACGTATGCGAAGCACCTAACATTTTGAAGTGGACCGTATTGATGTTACAAGTTGTATCAAGGTTTTAAATTATTGCAAGGTGCATGCAAGATAATCGAGTGTAATATTAATGCTCGATGATCCTCCGTCACTTATGTAATAATCGAAACTGTAACGTTACATTACGGGCGGGCGTATGTTTCCGATGAGGTAGCACCTTTATGCTAGAAATCTTGCAGACGTAGTTATAATCTCCGGATCAGAATGGGTTGAAACGTTTTTGATGTAGATAGTGTGAAAGTTAACTAAAGCATTTGTGAAAAAATGGTCACTTTACCTGGGTTCCTAGTACAAATTGTGAGTGAGCCTAGAATTGCAAAATTATGCGAATGGACCTTTTTGAAGTGAAAACTTCTTTAGCGGCGTTGTACACTTTTTCTGTAATGGGTAAAAAATTTAAAAATGCTCGCGTCAGGTAATGATCGAAACGTGACCCTGATCGAAAATGAGTAGAAATCTTGACGTCATTCAAATTAAAAATAAATGTACATAGTAACAAAAAGTTTGTGAAAAATTGGTCACTTCTACCGGCACTCCAAATGGAGTGAGCCTAGAATTGCCTTTTTTATCAGTATTATTTTGGAGTAGAATTCTCTTCCAAGGTCTTTATTTCCTGATAGACTCCTTGTGATCTTTAAGTCGAGTTCTAGGGCAAACGCGCTTCATCGACAAGCAAATCATTGCTAACCATCAGAAGAGATAGCGTAAACTCGAGTATTTCGAAAAAAATATGACTTAGAGGTAAAAAGGTCGTAGAAAAAATAAATGAAAATTAAATAGTGATTTCAGTTAGTGAGAAATACACTTACAACTCGCATCTATCTTCACTGCGTGGAAGCAGAATCAACAAAACACCATCACTGATACGAGTATACGATCCTTACACAAGTACTTCTTTCGCAAAGTCCATTTTTAATATCACTAAAATACTTTTGACTACAGAGTCACGGAAGATGTTTTTCTCATCTGCTAAGTTATTGAAGTTACGAAGAAATAAAAACTACTGCAACTTCAAAACACTTAAAATAAAGCCCCATTTTACCTGAAAATCCTTAACCCTACGAATTCCATTCAATCTTCAAGTGTTGCCAAGAATCGCTTGGTCGTAAATAGAAAGGAGGTTTCATAAAAAAGTAATGAAAAGACTTTTTTTGTTGCACGGGAAAATAAAACACTCATTATTCTAAACGTCTTTAGTGTGAATGGAAAGAAATATGGCGAAGGTGCCAACAATGGACTGCCTTCACGGCGTGACCTTTTGAGTTAGTATGCATCAGTTTCCATTTTTAACAAGGCTGTTTCTAGAGGGTTGGTTGTCTAGCTATCATGTTTTTGGTTGGTCTCACATAAGTAGAAGCAAAGATTGTTGTGTAGAATACGACACTGTTTTGTTTTTTTCTCTGCCTTTGAGGGGGAGGAGTGGAAAGCGTAATAAAAAAATGCAGACTTTGAAAGTGTTCTTTTTTGCCGTTGGTATAATAAAAATGTGTTTTGTTTATGTGTATTTCAGAAATTCCTTTAGAAATATTTCAGTTTGCAACTTGAACCAAAAATTTCGTCACGTTTAGTTGATTGCGAGTTTCACACTATGAGACCTATTTTTCTTTTGCTCTTTATTATTTTTGTTTAAACACAAAATCGGTAGGTACGTATGTTAAGATAGCGTTCCCCGTAAGAAAAAAAAAAACACATTTACGCAATTTCAGCCTGAATATTTTAATATCCTGATCTTTGATACAGCCTAGTACAAAATTCTCACTCATGTATACCGTATCATACAGACTCTAGATACGAGCGACCATTGCTCGAGTTTCAACGTAAAGCAACATGCATTTGGGTGAGATACTGCCATGTTTACCACACGATACAGTGCAACCGGGCTCACGGCGGCGCTATGTTGTAAGCTTTGCTACATTTAGGTATTAAATTCTCTATTGAATGAGACCTGTGCCTCGGTTCCCAATAGTTCAGAAACAGAGAATTTCAAATACATTGTCACCTCCCCAATTTGAGGTTTGCTAAAATTATAGTTAGTGTTTCTGCCAAAACTTTTATTGTGCACAGAGCTAAGGTCCTATGCACATCACGTTTTTCAAGCGCTTGTTTTAGAAACGCGTGTCAACGGCGCGTTTTACAAAACCGAGCAGTTTGTTGTCATTTTTATCGCGTCAAACCGAACGTTTGTAATTTATGGTGGTGAAAAGGTCTACAGGCTGCGTCTGACTTACGTGCGTATCGCATCTGTATCGCATTTAGAAAACGACGTGTGCATAAGTTGTAAGAAGTGGAATTCCCTGTCGGGGTCTCTGTTTCCATATAGCGACAAACTTGTGGTTTTGTTAAATAGTTTACTAATTTCCTCAGTAGACTCACACTTTTAATATTTTATTTCGTCTAAAACCAGTAACTACTAACCCAACCTAAGCGTTAATTTTTTCTATATAAAATCCAACCACGGCGTAATGAAAAATTTAATTAACCATTTTTCTGTGTTCAGCAATATTGTGTATTAATTTAAACTCGATTAGGCAAACCCACTCAGGGTTGAAGCTTAATTGAAAAATCCAATGTAGTAACGAACGAAATTAGCCGTTCGGCTTTATTGGGAATACTGTGGATTTAACAATTTAATGCCTTGCTGTTTTAGATTTTGTGTGTTAACCTTCTGTTATGACAAATGATTATTATAATAAAGTTAAAAGGAACACACTGCTGTGCCGGCCTAAACAATCGAATGTTCATACCCAGGTTACATACATGCATCTATCCATATTATGCCAAATCTTAAAACAAGATTATTAATCACAGTACGAGTCTAACAGTCTCTCCCATCCCGTCCTGGGTGGAAGGACTCATTTAATAATTTATCCACAGTAAAAAAAAAAAAATCTTTTATTCAAGTTTCAATCGATTTCAAGGCATGAATTCTTAGTAAATACTTTCACTTTTCTAATATAAAACAACCATACAGATATCCTCTATCGTCATAACAGAAACATCGTATTCCATTACCCCCTACACATAAAGCAGTCACGTTGCGCCCTCTTTATTATTTTGTGCCATAAACCGTATGAAGTTTCCAATGTGGCGGTATAATTCGGTGCCCAGACAGGGAGGTGCATCGTCCGAACCGGGCCGGTCATTCCTTCCGGTACATTGTCTTATCCGGCCCACTAGGCTGGCCATCAATCATACACCGGCCAGGGAATGCGACGGCCATACCGACGATATTTTCGAGTAGCGAAAAATATTCAGTTCACCTCCACTCCATTTCCTACTCTATCTGTACTAAACTGAAGTTCAAAATCGTTTGCTAAATGTATTATATTATTCTGCTAAACTGACTTAATGCTACCGGTAAATTTGTAATGTATGTTCCCTATATAGTACATAGACAGAGCATTATTGATAATTCCATATATTGGATTCTCTATCGCCGTTCTGTTTGGAAGATATATTGGCGTTCGAGGTAATATATTGGTGGCCTGTGGCTATTACAGCCTAGACTGCCGGTAGGTACTCGTACGTATTATCCTTCATTGGATACGAATGCAGGGATTGTATTTAGTTGACATTGCATAGACTTGGATGTGTCGGGGCTAGCAATTACTCTGGCTGAAGCAAGCAAGGCAAAGGGTCGTCTTGCATGCGGCCAGGCGAAAGCGAACGGATCTATGCGTCCTGATGACTGTCAGGATACACAAGCCTATGTACCGAGGCTGACGGTGTTTGAGGCCGTTTATGTCCAATCAAAGCACATGGGAGTTATGTCAAGCGATGATTTGACAGAATTATTAATAACATTTCAAGTTACGGCCAGCAAAAGAGCGATACTGGGTGGGCACTGAAAGAAAAGGCCGACATGGTTCTTTTTAATTTATAATTATATTAAATAAAAGCACTTCTAGCATGCCTTTATCTGTTATTTAAATACATCGTGTAATATTTACAGTAATCTGTAGTTTAAATACATTCTGAACTACTGTACCGAATTGGATAATTATTTCATGTAACTTGAAACTTTTCTTTCAGAAAATCCACCGGTTACGTTGAACATTTGCACTTGAGTGAAATCGGTGTGGACCGATAGTTGGTAATAAAATTAAATTCCTGCTTTGGTAATTCAGAACCCATCAATGTAGTACATTTATCATAGCACTAGTTCTACCGATATACTACATATTTCCTCGGTAAATTATGAGAACCATTTCCTATCGTTCAAATATTAGGCCTCATCATCAATCACACCTCTTTTGGGTATTGTCACGGTAAGAGTGTGCCATCAATAATACATTTTAGGTTATTTTTTTCTATATTTATTCATATTTAGAACGGTTAGTTGTTAAAAGGACAATATGCAACTCTAAAATGATCCCAAAGTAACGAAAACCGGAATAAAGATATCTTTAATGTTAATTCAGAGTATTATCTAACTTTGTCCATGCTTCATCAAGATTTGATCAGTAGTTTTAATGTACAAATACTGAATTTGTTGTACTCGTTAGTAATTTATAGGTCCACCCACATTGACGTGTACAGTTTCAAACACAAGTACTGAAGTGTAATAAAGTACCACGTGCCAAACTATTCGAGGATTACAGGCGAGGTTTTTAGAGCATGTTGGAATTGTGACCCGGTAAGATTCTGCTGTTGGCGTGGTCCTAATCCGGAGTGGAGAGATACAAAAATTTAATCTCACGATCCTAAAATTTTAGACTCGAATATTGCTTTCACTACAAACTTTTATTGCGACAGAAAGCTTTTAGAAATGCAATATTCTTTTAAGGAAATTCTATGCGTGCTTTTCATTTCTGCTTTATTTATATAAAGAGAAAATAAAACCGAATTATTTCCCACAAAAGTGATAATCGAAATCCAGTTCTATCCTTATCGGAATTAGGTCTCCCCTAACCTCTACATACTCGTATTGGGGTATACCCAGAAATCATGACTAAAGATAAAGAAATAAAGACGGACCCGCTGCGATCCGGTCACAATCAAGGAAATTGAAAGGTCGACCCGGGTAGAACAGGGTCTACCTTTCCGCTACATTGTCTTATCTGGCCATGCATCATTTTACCCGGGCGCACCCGGATAACCAATACGCATCGTTCTATGTACGAGTATGTTACGTGAGGGACTTATTTTTACAAAAGTGTTTATGATGTTGTATTGTGTATAGGGAAAGAAACATAAGTTGTTAATCAAATACAAGACCTGTGAAGGACTAGTCCAGGTCCAAGTATCCAGTCTATTTTCGAATTGTATTTCGTGGGTTCAAACCCAGTTAGGCACATAATAATTTATTTCAAAACCGATGCTCTCAAAACCGTGGATAAAAACATCGTGGGCTATTTACTGGGCCCGCGTAGTGGATTCGCATGTAATGGGCCAAAGTTTCTCATGGAAGGGAGACATGTGTGCCAGCAGTCGTAATCTTCTAATGATGCTAACCATAATTATTTGAGTATCGACTAAAACTGTCTGCATTTAAAAATAAAAGTTGACCCATATTGGGAATTTCTTAACGGGGCAAAATGTAACGTTGTGAATCAATTCTCCATAAAAAAATAATTTCCCTGATTTCGCGAGCTGCGGTACTTTTAATAAATCCAAGATTTGACGCCGCAAAGGGTGTATAAACTTTCACCTATATACATCTCCTATATACTCATAAATCGGGTAGAAGGGTGAGAATTGCCCCACATTCTTTATATACCTACTTGGTACAGCATTCTCAGCGTCTGAAGATGGAAATGAGAGGTTTTTTGTGAGTCGAAAACGGAACTTTTGAGGTGGGGTTCAAAGCGTCGAGGACTCATTTCAATGGCGGCAAGTGGCGCCGAAAGGAGGTTGACATTTTCATTTTTTTGAGGGCTTTTTATGTGTGTTTTTGAGTTAGTGCGTACTTTTTTTTGGGTACTCGGGTACCCTTATAATAAAGTTTTTTTTTTAATGTAAAACACTACCTTATCTATATTATATCTTTTTCTAGAGTTAAAAAAGGTTATAATATACCAGCTTAAACGCGCGGGGTTGCCCGCGTGCGTTTTGGTATATTTCGTAATTATAGTTATTTATTTATTCATAAGGTTTACCAACAGTTTATTATACCACGGGAACATCCTATGTGTTAATCCAAGTTGTAAACTATCTGTGTTTGAAATGTCATTCAAATCAGTTTAGTAGTTTTCGCTTGATTTGATCCTACTCATATTTTAGCTTGTACGAGGAACTGAAGTTAAGATATGATTCATGTTTACTGATCATTATTTCGACCACAAAAAATGGAATAGATTCTGATAATAAGGCTAACAGCTAGTGCCAAAATGGGTGTAACGGTACCGTCGCCGAGCGCGGTCCATAAAAGCCGTGACTACTTAGAAGCCTTTATACAAAATTGGCGGGCAATGAAGGGAGATCTTTGCCCAGAAGTAGGATGATAATTATAGGTTAAAATAATAAGGTTAATAAATCAAAGTTGCTGCGGCACCCAGCTACTAAGGTGACCCAACCAGACTGAGTTACGTATACGAATTCACATATTAAGAAAAAAAAATCACCTACAAGAATTAATAATAGTCGTAGTAATAATGAATCAGACACACGTTTCACAAATTGCAAATCATCGATGCAAATGCTTCGTGAAATCGTGAGTCTAATTGAAAGGGTCCGTGTAATTGAGTCGTCAGTGATGCCCTTTATAATAAATTGTGTGCCAAATGTGTTGCGTATTCAGAAAAATAATCGAAATAATGTATTGCCTTTTATATGTAAGGGTATTATTGTTTTTACTCAAAAATGCATGTAATGTGGTCATTATTTTGACAACCTTGTTTGAGCAAAGTCGCCTTTGCCGGAGTGTTTCAAGGAGCGGCCAGCACTGTTTTTGCTGGCCGCTCTAACAGGTCGGCAAAACATTGCCGGCCGCTATTTTGACGTTTCAACGTTTTAAAAAAACAATGCAAAAAGATTTTATTTAAAACACAGCTGTTTGTATATAAAGAGGTAGGCACAAAAAGATTGTATTCCATATTTAAAAAAAAAATATACAAAGAAGTAACAAAAGCGCAGTTCAGCGAAATTTTAATTTTTATTTAGTGACTTTTTTTTTGCTTTATGTAAGTGAAGAAAATATACCTAACAGTCAAACACCGCATTTAAATTATCGCAAACTATTAGTAAGTAATATGAAACCCGGAAACCCGGTGTTGAATTTTAGTAATATTGTACTTTTCATATTGTTATTTTAATTAATTTTTTAGTTAATACCTATATGTATTTTATTTAAATCACTTGCTGGTTTTATTTAGGTTAGGTACTTGCATTTTTGAGTAAAGCACTATACAAGTCTTGGCCCATTATGACTCTTCGTTGGTCACGCTATGATTGCCTCCAGCTAGCCTAGCTACGCTCTAGGCCTTCCAGCTTGGCCATCATGCAGCCCTTGCTGTCCTCGCTGTAAAGGCCTCGGCCTACGGCCTCGGCCTTTATCTCTGCTCGTCCATCAAGTGCTGCATGCTGACCGCGCTGTGTCGGCCTGGAGCTGCGCTAGGCTGCGCTGTCGGCCATCATCAGTGCGACCAGCAAAGTAGCCATTATAGGCCGCGGCAGTAATGTACTATTACCCGAATGCGTCAGGTTATTGTAATTATTTATTTTAGTGAATTAACTCACTTTACGTGTCATGTTCGTATCAATTTTTTTGAGTAGTTTTTTCGTTGGAATCCATTACTTATTTTTACAAATACAAATACAAACTGTTAAACACTCAATGTCTTAACGTTTATTGGGTTTTTACGTAAGGCCATACCAACAGAGTGCGATCCGATTGGACGATCTGTACCCATAGAATGTCTGTAAAGGCAGAACACGATGTGATCTGACGCTGGCAGTGAAAAAGCACATAATTGGACATCCATAGGTTTTTAGCGATCAGATCGTATCGCCAAATCGGATCGCATCGCAAAATCGGATCGCGCTCTGTAGGTGTAAACTGAATTTTCATTTGAATTCTGCCTGGTTCTGGGCAAAATGGGGTGTTTCATAAGCAGACGTCTGCATAATCTTTTGCGGATTTTAGGTGTCGCGTTCCAGGTCTAGACTGACTCATATTGTATTAGGAACCAGCATTTTTCTAGAACAAAAACCGTGTTATTTTTTTCTAACACGCAATCCATATCTATTTGGGTTATGTAATCGATTATAACCCTTTATTACATGCCTTTTGTTTGTATTTCAGTAAAAACAGCTTGTAGTTTATGTGTGTGTAAATATTGTTATTTGTTGTACCTACTCACGCATAGTCCACAATGCAAAGGCTAACTGTGCGTCGAACTCCTGAAAGCCGCAATGTCATCTTAGCGACAATCAATTATTCAGAACTTTGAATTTAGTTTAATAAGAGGCTTTAATGTTATTCTACGTAAATATAAAATCAAATATCTTAAAAAACTGACTTCCCATAAAGAAATTTCAATGATAAAGTGACCTGGCACTTTAATTGTATAATACTAAGAAATAAGAATGACCACGTTCGATTAGTACTGTGAAGTTGTCATCGTCAAAATAATCTTCCGAAAAATGCGAAATGTATGCATTATTATAGTCATTAGAGTTCTATATTATGGTTAATATTTTTGAACTTTATTCTGACTTAATAAGTTTTAAAGTGTTGAAATATTTTAGAACCCGACTGTACATACATACGTAATTTTTATCAAACCCAAACATCAGCTTACATCTAGATGAAACTGATGCAACCCAACCAAACTGTATCATATAAACGTAATCAAGTCGGGGGTCCTTAATAAACATATCAAGAATCGGACGGGGCCCACAAGACCCCTGTCCAACGTCCGTGGGGTCTGTGAGGTCGTCGGACCCACCCTGTAGATAATATCTTGAAAGACAGTTGGGACAAGGTCGGTCTAAGGTATAGGATACATTAACTATGATTAGAGGGGAGCGGAAAAAACAAAAGAGTTCCTGGTTACTATCTTTAAATGGAAAAAAAAGGAGTAAAAATATAACATAAAATTGAATGTCTTCATGGCTCTTGATAATTAAGAACTGAAAATGTTTTAGAAGATACATATGTAACAATTCTATAAAACCGAAAAGAGAAGAGATGATCTATAATAATAATAATAGTAGTAGTAGAAGAAAAATAGTAGAAGAATAGAAAAGGATAACCTATAGTGCATCCATATTTCGACAGTTTTGTTGAAGCTCCATGTAATAAATAGCAACGTGCCTTTATCGCCATTTGACTTTTTAAAGAAATATAAGATATTAAGGACTGATTTTTCAATAGTCAGATAACTTCTGAGAAATAAAAATGGCGGTTTGACAGCTTATTAAAATCATCAAATGAGTCCTCCGACCCAGGGCGATGCGAGGCATTTTAAACTGAAACTTAAAAAAATTTGGCTCAACGACGCGTTATTCTTACTGATTGAAATAACACGAATATCATATTAATATGTAATGCTGTTCGCACACTAGGGTTTCATTGAGTTCGTTGTAATGTGAAGAGATAAGCGGCCCTTTATTATGTTACCGAAAGGCTCGGGCGATATCATAATAATATTAAATCTTCATGATATTCCCTACCAAGAATTGAGTAAGTAAACCATATAAAAATCTGGTGTCAAAGTAAAAACAGTTTTTTTTATACTTCTGTAACAATTTCGGCTTTTTTTCATACGATTGAAATGATTTTTCGTTCTTTTTTATTAATGCTGTTATTAAAGATTGCCAGTTTAGGTGAAGAAGGAAAGCTCCGGAACTACTGGTAAGAGTCTGAAAAATCTTTTACTAATGGAAAGATATATAATTCTAAAGTATTAGGCTATTTTTAAAACGTATTTCCAACCGCTTTTAATTTTAAATACTAGCTTTTACTGAGGTCGAAGTTTTCATAGATAAATAATGCATGTGTTACTGCAACTTACTACACATAATTATATCCTTGATTCCCCATTACTTAACACACTATTGAGCTGTCCATTTCATGCCATAATAACCGCCGTTCTCGGTCCACTGAGCGCGCACCCTAACGGGGGGGTATTATGAAATATGACGGGTCGACATCGACCCGATACGGATTAAGGGGCCCCGTGCTAATCTCTCGCTGACTCCGACAAAATTGCTCATATCGTCTGACAATGGAGACGCACCTGGTTTCGGGACTAAATTAAAAAAGTTTTCTGAGCCATCAATCCGACTCCGCGTGATTAGGAAGTTTTTCTTGAAGGTAATTGCGTGGAGTTTTGGTGTGAAGTTGAGATTTTATTTGTTGGCTGTCTTAATACCTTTTTTTTTGTCGGGTGAGCCAGATTCTAATTAAAAAAAAATTATTTCAACCGATATAATGATAATTATATTATTGCTTTGTATCTAATTCTAAAGTGATAATCTATACTTCGTTTTCATTCTTACAGTCAGTATTTCAGAGAAAAGTCACCCCTTTGGTAGTGATGTTTACCGAAAGGGAGTGAGTTTTCTCTGAAGTTTACCGTACATCCTTTTGCTTATTAAAAATAAGTTAAAAATAATTAAAACCCGACTACGAAAAAAACGCGCACTGAAAAGTATAAAACAAGAACAAAGTTCTATGTAATTATATTTATCGCCTATTGCTGTCTATCCAGACTCCAGCTTAAATTGAAAAACCCAATAACACTCCCTGATCAGGGAATTAAAAGTATAGAACCTCAAGCTCACTTCTGAGGCAGACAATAATCAAGAATGATGTTATCCACACTTTCAACCAATCAATACTTCTCCGCCACAATATTACATCGACAACTGTTTTGTAGACTTCATGACGTCATTATCGTTCACACGAAGACATCTGAATTTTCACCCCGAACGGGAGACAACTCGTAAAATTTTAGCATCGAATAGATTGCATTCTTCCTGAAGGTGGAAAATAAGAATGCAGGATGGCCGATTCGCTATGTCGTTCCTTAAAATGAGGGACAGTAAAGACATGGGAATTAAGAATTTAGCTTATTATGTTTAACAGTTTAATTAAATACGTTATTAAAGGATCTTACTTATGTTTTATTCCATTAAGTTTTTTGCCAGTTTATTATAAATTGTCTCGCTGTGCAAAGAACCATTGCGAATGATCAACAAGAATTAATTGTATGTTAAAACTGGCACTCAAAGAGTCATTTCAGAACCCAAATTATATTTACTTAAATTTTATTATTAAGCAATGGGATCTTCTTAAACTGAAATAGGTAAACAGTCTTTTATTGTTTGCAAAAATTAGAGTAGGTGAAAAGTTTCTACACCAAAAACATTGTTTTTTTTTATCCCCCTAGAATGAAACGGAAGACATCTAATGTAATTCCAAACGCCTGTTTCTTTTTTGATAACAATATTATCGTAAGAATCAAAGACATCTGAATTTCTCGTCGTACGGGGGGATAGAACTCGTAAAATTTAACACCACCCCCATAATCGAGATCGCTTTGACACTTTTCAAGTATTACAATTATTGCCAGCCCAACGATTTCTTCGCGATAAATTAATTTAAGAAATTGGATATCACAGATAATTGATTCTGTTATTATTCGTCTATGTACAATGGGGCTTTAACATCGGATTTCTGAGGAAGAAAATTGGATATTGTATATTATTTCCTTCGCTTAGCTTCTTTTTCTTCTGATTAAATTCTGTTCTTGCAATATTGCTTTCACTTCGACTGAATTAGGCCTTTTGTTTCCTGTTACAGTAATAATTTACACGGTTTGGTTTCCTCGGATTAATTTTAATCCCATCCTAATAAATTTTATTATTGCTTTCTTTGTTCTATTTACTGATTTCTTCACTAATTGTGGACTGATTTATAAAAGTGATTTTGAGATCCTTGGGATATCCAGGGCAATCCTCAATTTTTTATACTAGGTTTTATGTTCCCCGGCTAAAAAGTAAATAAAATGAAATAAAAGTATAGTCACCGACTTCCGACAAAAATAGTTTCTTAACACTTATTGTGTTAATTTTAGAACTCAGTTATTTTTTAACCGACTTCAAAAAAAGGAGGAGGTTATCAATTCGACTGTTTTTTTTTTTTTATGTTTGTTACCTCATAACTTGTGACTGGGTGAACCGATTTTCATAATTCTTTTTTCAATCGAAAGCTGGTGCTTTCCGTGTGGTCCCATTGTCACCATTTTAGGATCTGATGATTGGATCTTGGCGAAATCGAGGGCAACCCTCAAATTTTATTAGCTGACACATAGTTTTTCGCAAATCTTTGAAGTAATTCAAGTACGTATAGAAATTCATCTCATTAGCTGAGCTGATGATGGAAGGTACAACTCCTCAAGTAAGAAATTATTTTACTCGCAATCTCCGGAACTACAAGTCCGATTAAGTAATTCTTTTTTTGTTGTACTAGGTATCGTTCAACTTAGGGAATACTGAAAATTTCATCAAAATCGGTTCAGTAGTTTTGAGATAGAATGAATGCAAGAGATGTTAACGATGTTATTACCGGTGCTACGGATTACGAAATTCTAGTGCATATGTAAGAAAATTATGTATTTGACAATAATGTTGGTTGAATATTTAAACTAAAAAGAGTAAAATAAAAACTTTTTCTAAAAAATGTGACCGCCTTCAAAAACAACCACAAAAAAGGGTAAATAACCTACAAAACTTTTCTGGAAGTCGGTGGCAAAAAAGACAATGAAATTAATAAAAAAAGTCACCGACTTCCGAAAGAAAGTTTTGTAGGTTATTTTACCCTTTTTGTGGTTGTTTTTGAAGGCGGTCAATTTTTTTTTTGAAAAAGTTTTTATTATCTTCACTTACTTCGCTTACTCAACAATTTTAGCGACAAGATTTGATCCAACTTCCGTGTTTAACAAAATCTCGTGCTTAATTTCCAAAAAAGACACACCCAAACTTTCTTAACATACCCGCTTACAAATCTCTCAATCGAATCCAACTCGAAGGAAGCAATCTTACTATTCTAACACAACGTCATTCGATTCCGGGATCGACTAACGGCAAATTGCTTAATCGCCATCACTATGCTCGTCCTACACGACACGTGAGGCGTGTACTAATCGCCTTATTGAGTTACACTACACCTATGCGATTACTTATGTAATTACTAGGACCTTAGGACCGCGAAGTGGTCTTGTACGGCGTAAATGATGCGGGGATTCGTGTGTTGGGGGCTTAAGGCTGAATTTAAGTGTGGGACGTGATGTGATTCTCAGGTAAGTTTGCGTGTACTGGAAGTTTTGATAGGTATACTTTTGAAAGTCGTTTTCGTAGTTAGCAGTATTCAGAGGTCAAGTAATGCGTAGGAATTAGCTATTTGTTTTCTTAAGCTCTCTTTGGCAAAGTTTTTCGGAACGGTCAGGCGAGTAGTACACACGTCTCCACATTAAGCTATACAAAACTAGTTTATCTTGGCCTCGCTTTCGATGGTATTTTAGCACAATGAGGAATGAGTTTATACTGGTTTTGCATAGCTTTAATGTATGTATGAAAGTAGTCGAAGAGGTATGAAAGGATTATTTGTAGCAATAGCTGTTTTGAAGTAATTGCTGCTTCGCCTAGGTGAAAGAAAGCATAATTTATTCTATTGTGTATGTTTACTTAATCATTTTTTTCTTATATTCGGCTTACAAATTGTATGTAAAATCTCATAACTGAGAGGCTTAAAGCCCCTCTGTGATCGTTCCATATTCGATTGCGTCAATGCAGTAAGGTCTCCAAGCCACCATTAGAAACAATTCGATCGCTTAGTCGTCGCTGGTATTATCTATGAATGCATCGGTTGAAAGCTCTAGAGACTTCTAGAATATTATTTTTATTAAATTGGCCTCTTTCTCGATAATTTTTTAGAGTCGCATTAAATTGTACCACAACCGTCTTTAGACAGTTAGTTTAGTTCAAAATTTAAACACAAATAAAAAAAAAATATCAATAGCATTGGCTGATATATTTTTCTTAATTTTATAGAAAAGAAATTCAACAATTTTATTGTTTACATTCAAAATCTCAATTTTTAAATTAAGAATCTAATTAAGTAGAAATCATAATGTAATTAACATTATCGATTTTTCGATTCGCTAATGATTTCAGTAGTTGTTTAACCGAACGTGTGCACAAAGCTTGAATAATCGTCTGCTGCATTTACAAGGTTCAAAGCAGAGCCTTTGAAACGTTAGCTAATCAGTCAGTCAGGCCTACCATCCTCATGCTGCGTTAAACTGAATCGAACTTGTAATCGACCAACGTATTATCGACATTATCAAGTATTCTATTTTCAAGGGTGCATTTTCCAACTGGGTCAGTCCAAATCCAAAACTATGAAAAAGGAAATACTTAAAGGATTCTAGAGGCCGATTTCTCGAGGTCAACACTAAAACTATGACATTGAAAATTAGCTCTTTAATACAGACTTCGAGACTTATTCGGCTTTATTACAAAACGTGGTTTAACTTATGGTAGCCATACACCATACTGCCTATTTGTCAATTCGGCATAAAACTGCCAATTTGCTCAAATAGAATTGAACGTGTATGGGGGTGGAATGCCAATTTGATGGCATGACATGCCAATTTTGATAGGTCATCAAATCGTTTTTGACACAACGTCAAATCGGCAGCAGTGATGCCATCTTAGCAACTTCATAGATAGTTAGCTAATTTTATAAAGGTGCTAGAAAAAAAGCTAAAAAGTGTAACTCGTGGCTAAACTTTTTAGCTACTTTTCTACAGGGACGGTTAGGCCACGTTCACACGGCGATTATTTTCCCGTATACCGTACACGAGATTTTATCGAATAGAGTTGACCAGTTTTAGGACAACTTTGCACGGTACACGGTAAAATATTATATTTCTCAAACACGGGATTTTCCCGTATGAACGCCGTTTAAACTATTTTTAAGTTTTCATTTGTGAACTGTTATTACTGCTCTATTCGATAAAATCTTGTATACAGTATACGGGAAAATAATCGCCATGTGAACGTGGCCTTACCAGGAAAACTGAGGCTTTTCGCACATGGATCGCATGTACACTCGTAAAAAAAGAGTTATTCATTTTATTTTAAACCAAAATACGATTGAAAACTTGAGAGGTGTCAAGGGACCACGAAAGCAAGTTAAAAAAAGGTTCATGCTATTTTCGACCTTATTGACATTTATGCAAACACCTGATTTTAATGAAGGAGCAATGTTAACGAATGAGAATGTGAGAAATACAAACTAAATTTTAAATGTCGATAAGGTCGAAAATCGCTTGCACCACTTTTTTTTAACTTGCAATCCTTAAGCAAATGTTTTCCGACCTTCAAGCGATTTTCGACCTTATTGACAACGATGCAAACACCGGATTTTAATGAAGAAGCAATGTTAACGAATGAGAATGTGAGAAAAACAAACTAAATTTTTAATGTCGATAAGGTCGAAAATCGCTTGCACCACTTTTTTTAATCTAATTCGATAGTCTCATGATGAAATGAAAAGGTGCTAGAAATTGTAGCTGTCGTCACCGAATAATAGCCAGATCTAGTTGCTGAGTTGGCATCACTGGTGCAGATTTGAAGTTGTGACAAATCTATCGTATCGATAGGCAGGATGGTGTATGGTGTACATGGACGAACTGCCGATTTGAAACAATTGCAAGCGACAAATCTATCGTATCGATAGGCAGGATGGTGTATGCCTACTATTAGACCAAGCTTTAAATCAAGAATCAATTTTTGAATTTCGAATTTTATTCATACCTTTTTAAATTTCATACCTTTCGATTTAGCCATCTACACTTGGTTGGGCAGTTCACAATGGTTATCATTTCTATGACACCTTTTTTCACAAGAAGAAAAAAAATGTGATCGATGTGCGTGTTACACTAGTTTAGAAGTAACCTGTTTAATTTAGCAATGTAATAAACTAGAAAAGAAAATTTTACGCTTAACGAATTTCACAGGTAAATCAAGAGTAGATACTCATCGTCTCAGATAGGTACGAACCTATACCGACCTCAACCATTCGAAACTCCCCTCTTTAAATACCACAACAAAGCCGAAATTAATAAAACCGGGAACACACGATAAACTTAACATCAAAACACGAACTATGTTCGTGGCGTACGGAACCCTGAAAGGCAACTCCCCCGCTAATGGAGCCGGTCAATTACTTAAGACGGGGGAAACCGGATCATAAATCCGGGGCTATCGATCAAAGTTCGGCCGTGTCCGGCCCGGTCAAACATGTCCGGTAGATATTGTGAGTATACGGTGGTTACGAAGCAAGAAACGTCAGAAAATTAATGTTTTAATCGTTTACCTTAACTACCCCTTTTTGACAAAATTGGAGTGAGATTTATTTAGCGCACGCAGAACGAATAAAAACCCTTGAGGATCATTGTTGCTTGTAAGAAAGAATTGATTGGAATAGTATAATATGCAGGAATAGAAGCCAGATAACATCATCTTCATTGCAAGGAAAAATAAGAAAATTAATCGTTCGTGTCTCTCCGTTTTCTAATTATAACCACTAATCACTGTTTAATCAAAGTTTACCTCTTTTAAAATGCGTACAGATTCGATTACTGTCGAACATAACATAAGGTAACATGTGCAAAAGGTACTTTTTGATGATAGCTTTAATGATTAACTTGATCAAAACTAAACCTTCTGTTTGTATTTATCTGTACAATGTCACGTACTTTGTGTGGTTGATTGATTTGTTAAGTAAAAGGTTATTTCTGGGTCAGTGTGGTGTGTCGTGATACCGCTTTATCATGAAGAGGAATCAAGAAAACTGTCAACACAATACAAACCGTTAGTTGAACGAACCGAATAACCTCATTTTCGTATTTCGGGGAAAATCTGTTCAAATTTCCCAGAAAAGGAAATTACGGGCTTTTTAATTAAGATAGTCTTTTAATTTTAACAAATAATCTCTTTCTTCTTTTGTATCTTTTTTTCAAGTGAGTCGATGGCAACAGCCAAACATAATATTGGGCCCAAAAGCAACTGCTACGCCGTAGCTAAATACTGCGTAGACCTAATTAGTGAGCGGTGTTCGCGTAGCAGCTACACCGGTAGATGCTACGTGGACACTGCTCACTGAATGATGTAGCTAAAAGGTACGCACAGTGCGTAGTTGGTATCAGTCGGTCGGTGTTGCTGGTTCATTGTCTGATAGGAGGAATTTGTTTGGTATTGCATTATTCCTTATTTAAGAATATAATAGTTATTTTACGATTTTCTACTTACTCCTGCTTTGCACGGTTTCACCTATCGGGTCCAAAACTGTCTTATATTTCAAGTTACGAACCAATTTATGTATGCATGACATTTTCACAAAATGTCATTGTAATGGTAGAGGTAGTATTTAACTTTTCCTCACCCTAAGAATTTTATTTCATGCGTGAACTTATAACAAAAGATTTTAAAGCCTCTCCCAAAAAAATAACTTCTGAAATTTCACACGACCACTTATATAATAATCAACATAACTATCTTATAACACGATCCGAAATTTTATTAATAAGAAAAATTCCACAAATTCCGGGTACCTTTTCGCCCTGCGGTCGCTTCGGTCACAACAGCCGGTCTTGGACAACTATGTCAAAAATGTTGTCCAGACCATACTGCACACGAACTTAGGACAAAAGGGGGTGTAAGGGGGGGTGTCATTGGGATGTAATTGGGGTGGGGTGGTGTGCGCCTGTATGATATAGTGCTGACTGAGGGAAGTTCTTAATGCATTAAAATATTGAAGTATGTTTTTCTGTGAAAACGCAACGCGAGCTATTATTAAATCTTTCCAGAAAATGTGCAACATTAATGTATTAGTTGGAAGACCTTTTCATATAAGTATTTCTCTTTTTACAGTTAATGGTATCAGCCTACTTTACTGTACTATGCCAAGGACTGGCCCGGCGTTATGAAAGTATCTATTGCCAGTAACCGGGTCGACATCTGGACTCGACCTGGGAACTGAAGTTAAGGTCCACTTAGTCAGTAGATTAATATACTTATTATTGGAACCTGACCCACTGGCCTTTGCCCTGGCAAAGCCCGCACAGGATTTATTCCGAGAATTCTCTCGCGCCACCTTATGATCTCCTTAGAACGAAAACATACTCTATTTATACAACGTGTAACGTTAATAGCGCAAAACCTCTCGTGGGGTATCTCAGCCCATGTTACTAAACAATGTTTGTTCGAAGACCTTTGGAAATTTCCAAAAAAATATTTGCTTTTTCATATTACAAATAGAAAAATTGATCGGGAATTTCTTTTTTTTTGCGAATTTGTTAAAGTCTTAGAACAAACATTGTTTAGTAACATGGGCTGAGTCACCCCACGAGAGGTTTTGCGCTATTAACGTTACACGTTGTATAAGTTAAATGAAACCGAAACATTGTGTAGGATACTCGTACAAGCTTATTGGGGAAGAGTGAATAACCCTTTAGGGTGCCGCATACGCAAAGGTCAAAGTATGCACTTGATGATTTTGATTAGACACGTTTGTGGCTTCAATAAAAGCTTTGTTTACATTATGGGGTAAGCGAAAGGGTTCTTAGGGGGTTGAGTCTGCATAGTTTGTGTAAATAAAAGGTGGTTAACGGATTAAGTAACCCTCCTACTCAATTTGTGTTAAATAAATAATCTGTAGACTTCTGATCCTTATTATAAGAGGCTATCTTTCCTATGAAAAGAGGCAAGAAGGCACTTTATTCACTATATTTTAGTACTTGTAAAGGTTTCAAGACCACTCGAAAGGGCTTCCTTTCAACGTTTTTATGGGCATTTGGATCGCTCGTTAGCTAACAAAAGCTATACACCTTCAACCTCTTAAACATAATCTTCTTCAGGTGCCCTATTTTTTTTTTAAGCGTGGTAAAATCATCAAATGAGTCCTCCCACCCCTGGCAGGGCGGGAGGGACTGTCAGACTTGTACTGACTAAAATCCACGGTGTCCTTTAATAGCCCTTTATGTTCGTTCCGGGGTCACGATAAGGAAGGACATAAGTTCCGCGACCCCGGCACGCTTTGGCCCTCTAAGAGGGGGCCCGTCATTTTGCTGACGCTCTTTGAGGCGCGCGTGGAACACGACGCGCCGTCGACCCGCGCATGGTACATGGTCGGACAGCGAGTTCTTCCTTACTAAAAGTTTGTCATAAACTTCGAATATTCTCTTCGTGTCTTAGATTCTTTTAAATGGGTTTTTTCTTGTTCTTAATTTAGTCTAAAGGTGAAGATGGGGCCTTATTCTTCTTTCATTTGCGTGTGATGGAGCATACTCGTACGAGACACTGCAGCCAAAGCGCAGTAAAAACTGTTCCGCGGTAGACTCCACTGCTTTAGTGAGATCTACCACGGCCCTATTTTGGTATCGTTCAGCGGTTACCGAACAGCGGGTACCCTGAGGCGCCAGTCGTGAACCGTAACAAGGTGGATCCTATCCACCCCAAACAATACACCAGCAAAACCCTAAATATACAACCTCAACTATTCATCTCCAAACTTCAAACTTAATCACCATACCAGATCCGAAATAACCGATAACAACAAGATTAAACGCAGGTACCACCGGATTACAATAATTTACGACTCGTCCTACGACCCGTACCTCAGATAGTGAGGGGAAATAAATTATTCGGAACTTAAAGTTCGGATACTCCCGGCTATTATTTATTTAAGGCCGAACTGCGGATAGTTCGCGGCAACTTTCGTCACTTCCGCACAGTTGGGAGGCACAGTTGTAATTTTCTTGTTGTGACTCTTCTTATTTAGTTTCGAGTTGCGGATAAACTGTGCTAGGAATACGATTGACTTGGTGTTGGAGTTATTTTGCGAGATAAATCTCGGGCGGCGCTTTTTATGTTTGTTATCCAATGAATTTCAGATTGCGGGTTCGTCGTATTTTCTTTTGATTAGTTCTGAGACGGTTTTAAGATTGTCTGGAGACAGGTTGAGTGCTTTTTAGTGTCGCGGGTTTAGTGTTAATTTATTTTATACCTGATTATACCTGAATAAATTCAACGTGATGCTTTCTTGGTGTATTTTCAAACGAAGTTTCAAATCTACATTTATTCATGGTTACATCTACCAAAGAACTTAATGTAACATATCTGCCATGTTACCAGCATAAGAGACATAATTGAAAAGAACTTGCTAGTAATAAACATTGTTTAAACAGTCATACACACCCTAGACAAAGACAAACGTCTCAAAATGACAAAACAACATTTTCCCCTTCACGAAATAACGACAAAGAAACAAAATACTATACAAATATTTTCGTTGCTCGTATCTTGAGTTGGCAGCCCTCACCTGGCGTTCCGATCAAAAACGGGAACGTTTCCAGAATCAATCGAGAGAGAAAAAACCTCTCCGATAATGTAATGGAATCGAATTATCACCGAGATGAAGACGAGACGGCTATAGGGCTGTCTAAACAGACGTATCCTCGCTATTCTATTTTTGTTCCATTCCGTTTCGGATTAGCGGGATATTTTTTTAACTTGCGGATATGCGGTGCGGCACTAGCGTTGTAGGGGTGGTTATTTATTTATGTGCAGTGGTTTTGCGTTGATTTTGGTGAATGAGATGCACTGTTTCATTTGCTATAGTAATACTCATTTGTATACGTCGCAAGCATGATGACAGCGCTTCTTACTGACTATATTATTTCGAGGATTAAATTCTGCCAAGTCGTCCAAATAGATTTGATAAACAATCTCGGCTTGATTTCCATTGAGAATGAAAACCTTTAGGTTTTATTATTTTTTTAGGAAAAACATGTGACAATTAAACTTGACACTTACGTCACTCTCGAGAGTCTCGAGTTGTTCATATCTCAGTCACAACGCGCGCTGCGATCAATTTGAAAGTCAGACCCGCCATGGCATCGACTTCGCACATAGCATAATCTCAACCGCCAGGGTTTTATTGTCACATCATAAAGACGTACTATCTACTCACTTGAAAGTTCTTAAACATTTACTCACAAAATGATTCCTGTGAAACTATATAATACTTTTTTATAGCAACCCTAGTTAACAATCTTCAAGCTCCGAGGATGAGTAGATAGGGATGATACCCTACGACTGTCGTTAAACACCATTGTGTTCGAAACACGAATTCAGCGCTGAAAGATGACAGCGCTTCTTACTGACTATATTATTTTGGGAGTTTAATTCTGCCAAGTCTTTCCAAATAGATTTGATAAAAAATCTCGGTTTGGTTTCCATTAAGAAAACCTTTAGGTTTTATTATTCTTTTAGGAAAAACATGTGACAATTATTAAACTTGACACGTACGTCACTCTCGAGAGTCCCGAGTTAGTTCATATCTCAGTCATATCGCACGCTACGATCAATTTGAAAGTCAGACTCGCCATCGACTTCGCAAATAGCCTATAGGACAGCTACACTTTTTTATAGTGTCACAATACAGTGTACTTATTCTCACTAGTTGTTAGAACATTTTCAACTTAGTTTTTTAGCCAGCAACCCTACAAATATTGGGGATGAGTAGATAGGGATGAAAGTCTGTAATTCCATTGTGTTCGATAACAATCGCGAGTATCGAATTGTATGTTTGTTCACCCCCTTTTCCTCGGGATGCTGTAACGAAGATTGTTATGAACTTTTCTGGCCAGCAACAGGTTTCATTGATGATGTTATTAATTCTTATTGGTTGTTATCTTGATCTGTTTGTTGGTTAGAAACCTGGGACAGATGTGTCACTGTGTTTGTGGGACGTTTGTTAAGAGAGTGTTAGGTTAGGTACCTATGATGTGAATGATTTGGGTTCTGTTGTAAACGTAAAAATGTGTATATACTTAATTTTGGCGAAGATATAAAGTACCCTAATAGTGCTTATTTACACAACACTAAGAGTTAAATTACAGAATTGCTAAAAATTTGCTGTAATTTAAAAAATCCAATTTCATTTTCTCACTCATTTTAATTTAAAACCTTTAGGTACTATGGCAGTATAAAGTTTAGGTGCAGGTTGTTGTATTAATTGGCGTCCATTTTTGTTTACGAGAAATACATACTGTATTATGTAATATGTTATTCTTTACATAGCCCTCGTATGTTAAATAGGTAGTCGAATTCTTTAAATAAATACTTACCCATTATAATTTACACATAAATATGTTCATTGTTTAAATTCATAAATTTAAATTTAATTGCTTTAAATTACAGTTTAAAATTTTAAATAAGTTCCACACAACATTTAATTGGAGAACAGAAATAAACGAATCGGAAACCAATGCTTTAATACGATTACAAATTATATTATTCTGCCACAAAATAGTAACTTTATACCTTCAATTCAGAAATTAATGTCTGTTTTAATATTAAACGCATTGATATCCTGTTAAAGGCAGAGCGTATAATTTTATACAGAGATTAAAAAATTAAAAAGAATATTTACGCAATAAATAATATGCGGTCTGACAGGCAATACCAGAGTGGTTGTGGTATAATACTTATCTTTAACAGATAAGCAAGTTGAATTTCAATAATTGCAAACTGTGTATTCAGAGTCATTCATAGAAAATAATGATCCTAAATAAAATTATGCGCCAAGCCAAAGGTGAACATATAAAAATTATAACATATAAAACGCACTTACCCCGCTCAAAGTTTTGATATTGTGTAAAGCATCTTGGGCTTTCAACGCCGCTTTGCGTGTGAAAAACGTCACAAAACAGCACCCTGTAACAGAAGCGCACACGTACATAACATGACATACACATCACATACAGGGGGTTGCCTACGACACACCTTACTTCAGACAAACTATACATTGAAAAACCAACAACAAAGAACATTGGTAAAACTACAACAAGAATCACGTTTAGCATTTTTGCCAGCATTCTTTTTTTTTTGAAATCTGTCATTTTATTTTGTTCCTTTTTCAAACTCCTAATGCCATTCGTCGGTTAGTGCAAATAGTCTACTGATTCAACTTACCCACTACATTTTAGTATGCGTATGCTGAAAGCTTGCTTAATTTGCTATCTACAGTCAAATCACGTCTGAACTTCGATTAGCTGTCTTTCAAGTCCATGCAATTTGGTCAACCTTACATAATACTTATTCAGCCAACATAAACTTCGTGATTTACTGATTAGGCTATCAAAATGTTAGTGTTGTCTTTCTTACTGCTATAAATAAATGAGTAAGTTTGTGAGGATGGATGGATATTTGACACGCTTTCACCTAAAAAGTAATGAACGGATTTGGATGACATTTTGTACACAGATAGTTTGAGGATGGATTTTTAACAAGTATTATAATAATTTTTGACGCTCCCAAGGGACAATCACTGAGTCTTACAATGTCACGCGCTATGCTGGTCTAGTCCATTATAAAACAAAAATCTAAACTTCAATACTGTCCGGCAAAAAAGCTTATGATTAGTATATTATAAAAATCAATTACTGTTTGTTAGTCTCGCTAAAACATGAGAACGGTTGGACCGATTCGGCTAATTTTGGTTTTAAATTAAATTATTTTTGGAAGTCCAGGGTAGGTTTAAAAGGTTCTAAGGTTTTACGAAGTTTGCCGTGTCAGCTAGTTTTATATAAGAAGCACACATTTACCTATACATATTTACCATGAAGTTAGTAGTTGTCTGAAATAAGATGTGAAACATGAAAACATTGTAAATCAGTAAAAGCTTAAGAACGCACATACATCACTCATTGCAAGCTAACAAACAAAACCTAGATTATTACAACAATAAACTTTACTAAAAAGAAATCTTATCACACGTAACATTTTATTTTAGCTTTTATTGTTTAAGATTAATTACCTATTATGTTTAAACACAATAAACACTGATCTGTAATCTTTAAAGAAAGTCTCCTCTGGATATAATATTATTAAGAAGATAGGCAGGCATGTAGATATGCAGGCATGTATATACGTACGATACAGGCAGAAAAATACTGGATTGATTTGTGTAATTGTGACATATACTTAACGGCGTACGGCAAAGCGAAAGCATCGTTTGATGAGTCGGAAAAGTTGCCTCGCACCGCCACCAGCAGGCGCTAGTATCGCAAAATTAACGCAATCCAAAGTTTTATGTATTTCATTTCGTCAACTTCGACATTTCATAAAGTGTTCCCTTTACGCAAAATACATGTATTACTCTAGTAGAAATATTTTAATATAAGGATGTCGAAACATTCACCAAAACAAAATGATAGAAATCTTTATTGATGTGGATTAATATTTTGTGAATATTTTTATCATTCACAGTCTTAAATTTATTTTATAACATTTTGATGTCCCGAGATTACGAACAAAACTACTATTTTGGTAGAAAATTAATGATAATTGGCATACCTTACGAAAGTGACAATACCCAATTATCGTTAAGCCCCAAACACACGCGCGCACGGGTATGGGCGTGAGCGTTGTGTTCCACGCGCGCCGGAAAATGTGACAGCACAATAACGGGGCTCCCCCTTAGAGGGCCTACCTGGGTCGCGGACAAACGAATACAATACCGTGACCCCAGAACGTAAAGGGCTATTGAAATAAATCGTAGATTTTAGTAAGTATTCCAAGTCTGACAGTCCCTCCCGCCCTGCTCTGGGTAGGAGGACTCATTCGATTATTTTAACACACTAAATAAAGCCCCAAACACACGCTCGTTTTACTATCGTGCGTTCACAAAGCTGGTTGCGTGATATCTTTATATGTTCGAGAGTGGAAAGCTAAGGATGCTTGACGCCCTGTCCTCCACCATCTGGTGTTTGTATTAATTTTTGATGCATTTCGATGTAATGACAGACACAAGCGCCGCGTAAAATGGACATTAGTCGAGCAGCGGCGTGGATTTAGTAGTTTTTTACTCATATGAGGTACAGGTATAGTAGAACAGTTTAATGTCAGAACCTCTTTATAAATAAATCTTCATTCTATAATATCTTACCCACAGTATTTTTTTGGGACAAGGTTTTAATATCACTTTTCTGATAAATGATCTTTTGGAGTCGATAGATATTATCTATCGACTCCAAAAGCATGAGCCCAGTACTGATCTTTTATACTCCAAAGCAATCAATAGAGCGAGAAGCAACTTGTACCGAACACACGGTGAGACAGCAATGACCACCGATTTTTCATCATAGTCGCAGCATTATACTATAGGCGATATTTAAATCATGTAATGTGGACCATTTGGAATTGGTTCAAAAAACCGGTTTTAAACGCCCAAATGGTCGGTTCAACATTGCGCCTCAGGGTGGTGGGTGCTATGCCTTATTTGTAGTTGACAAGTAATTTTGAAGTATTCAAAATGACAATAGCAGTTTTCATTTAATTTATTTTATTCCTGTTTCTTCGAAATTGTTAAAATCTGTGACGAAACTAAATAAATAATAATAAAAGTGAAGTGCTTCTTATCCTATATCGCAGTTTGATACGATTAGAAGTTGTTTTCAGTTACATACAATCTCAAATTGTTGACTGCAAGATAGTGCATTTATCATTAGTTCATGTGAAATTGTATTTAGATGCATAAATATTAGATGGGAGGAGGATGGACACAGAGGAACCACCCGACAACAATAGTACGATATCACGATAGCATTGATATAATATCACTGTGAGTAATTTATTATATTGATAGGAACAATTCGTAATGTATAGAATCATACGTATTCAAACATTTCCCTTGTTTGCTCTGTAAGGGTCGTCAGGAATTTCCTGCGATGATTTTCAGTAAGTTTGGTTTATTTTATTCTTGATTTATTAATGAAAATAATTTGTTATTGAAAAAAGAAAGTTTACGTGACTTATTTACAGTCATGTCCGTTTACAATCACGTCCCATTGAACACATCGAAACATAGTTTTGAATAATATAAAGCCTACGTATCATTCGTTTGTATTTTCTCGATCTTTTTATCCATTACCAATTTTATTATTACGAAAATCTGACAGCCGCGATCTGAAAAAAAGTGTCACAGGTCTAGCCTGTAAGAGCCACGCTGGCTGACTGATTCGTCAAGGAACGAAAGTGATGACACTACTTGTAAAAGGCAAAAGATGAGAGGACGATAGTGAATGTGTGCTCAGAATAAAACGGCGTATGTGCCCAAACATATTGACGTCTTTTTATGAATTAAAATTGTTATTAATTGAAAAACTGTCTTTACAGAATTTAGATAGTGGTATTCTCTACAATTTAAAGTAACATCTTTTCCATAACTTATAGTAGTTATGCCATAAAGTCCAAAAAAGAAAAAATATAGACCTAACTTTGCATTTTTTTTGTATCGAGAAAATTTCAATGAATCGTGTTTTCAACTTTGTGAGAATTTATATCATATAGTCAATTACTATATTCCAAGTTTTAAGATCTGTAGTCCATATACGTACGAAGAAAAGTAAAAAATAAAAAGCGTATTTTTACTGACCTATCCCCTTAATAATTATGTGGTTTAGCGTCCGGTAAATATAGTTTGTTATTTACCAAATTATATCAGTACTGAAATTACATTTCTACGCAAATGATTTGAAATTCATCTTGTAAACTTATTTACGGTTGTCCACTGAAAATATTTCTTGCGCGTATTATTAACATAATATTTTTTAAGTAACCATAATACTTTCGACATGATGACAGCGGTTTTCTATCCATGTTTAGTTATATTTATTATAAAACTATCCCCTATTTACTAAACCGAGTCGTCCTCAAATTCTGTCACCTTCTAAAGAGTCGTAAAACCTCCAACACATCAACCAAGATTGTCACGTATTCTCAAACTAACAAGTCTCAAAATCGAACGTAGTTAGTAAATAACTTAAGCATTATAAACGACAGTGTATTTACTGCACAATTCAGTTGTGATCGACAGGCCATTTTACGTACGTCAGACTAACACGCGGATGGCGTGCCTTTGCTAACGAGTTCGCGTTATAAACTGTTAATTGTGACACGAACACTATTTACATATTAAGAACTTATATAGCAATACTGTTTGGACAGCAATAAAAGTTGCCATTAGGTAAATAATAATGAAAAGGAAAAAAAGTTAAAGAGGATCATAACTTTGAAAGTAATGGCGCTAGTGTCGCTAGTTCTTCTAAACGGTCTTTGAAAGTCTTTTAATTTAATTCTGTCAGTTTGGTACCTACTAAGTTATGTTCTTGAGCTTCGACAGGCCTTTCCCACTGGATTACAAAAAAATGAGATAGTGTGTTGTTAAATTAAATAAAAGTTATTAGAATAGGCGTTTTGTTTAGTTTTCCTGTTAAGTAAGTTGGTAAATGTCTGTCTGTCTGTCTATAAGTTAAAAAAAATGTATTTCAGTAACTTTTAAGCTGAATTGAAGTTATTAATTCATCAATTACTGTTTTTGTTAAACATATTATTTTATAGTTATGCTCATTAAATTAGTGACCTTTTTGCCATGAATTACAAACAAGAAACAATATTCATTACGCTCCCGTCGTCAAAAACATAAAACCCGAAGAAAACATAGGAAAAACAATTAAAAAACAGCCTTTTGAAACGACGTTGCTTCTATGTAGACCCTGTCCGTATTGCCTAACAAAAGACGAGACAAGGTACAATTGAAAAAGGGGGGGTTTCATACAAAAGACTTAAATAATAATGGGACAAACAAAAATGTCAACATGTATTAAAACCTGCAGAGAAACCTGACCCTATTGTTGGTCCACAAAACAATGATACGTGAAAACGGTACAACAACAAGCTTAAAACACATATTGGAACAGAAATACTTTTTATTATTCGTTTTACATTTCCATGTGTGTATTTAGGGATGAAAGGTACTTAACGTTGTGAAATAATGTGATTTAACATTGTTTGTGTGAATCTGACGTGTATGTGGCGGGATTATACAACTTTTTTCGGGATTAGAAAGAGCTTACAAGCTATGGAGATTTATTTGATTTTTTTTTCGTTAAAGAAATATTTGATTTTGGAGAAAGTGGAGAAAAATTAAAGATAGAGGGTATCCTTTTTCTATATTGGAGCACAGAAAAGTAGTTACAGTTTTGTCAAAAAGTACAATTTGAAATTGTCAATTTGAAATTGTCAAAGTTCCAGTTTACTTTATTTACGTATCAAATGAACCCCTTAGCACGAGTATTCAGTACCCTTAGCACGATTTTCACCCTTTTACTTTACAGCGTCTTTCCAGTATTTACAGTGTTTCTGTATGAAAAAATGGACAGGGACAGCGCCTCTGGTGTGCGAAGAAGGAACTAATTTTTTCATTGAAAATTGTCAAAGTTCCAGTTTACTTTACGTCTCAAATACTGAAAATTCGTGCTAAGGGTACAAATCTTTTTGCTCTTGAAAGACATCGAAATTGGTGTGTTGAATTAAACTATGTTTCTTAATCTGTGTTGATGAAAAAGGAAAAACCTAGGGAAAGTCTTTTGGCCAGTAGTGGGTCTACAGCAAAAATTTCAAAATTGGAACGATAATAAATGATGGCGTTACTTCAAATTTTGACCACGTGCCAAAACCTCCATCCATATTAGATTGCTAATTAAGACATGGATAAGTAAGAGCTTAATAAAGCTGTACATTTTGGGAGTTTAACTTTCAAGTTTTTGTGGAATTGTTCCCCCAAAATATTATTTCGTCTGTGTTAAATTTTCCCTTTGTTTGAACGTTGCAAAGTGTCGACCAATCTCAGATTACATAATGAAGATCGACAGTTTCTAAGTTTGATAATTATGAAAGAACAAAGGGGAAACTTTTGGATTTAAATACAGACACAGTTTAATACAAAAGTTTGGAATTTAAAATAGTTGTAAATTTTGGAACCGAGTTTCGAGCTGATGTTTTATATTCTTTGAAATGTATTAAAACGACGGATTTAGTAAAGTTTAATTTAGATGTGATGAATTATTGTTCTCTTAGGAAGAAAGTTTTTTAGGCTGTAAAATGAAATAAAAAAATTCATGACGAATTTGTTTGTATGTTTCGAATAATTTACTGTTCATTAAAATTAAATAGAAATCTCTAATACTAGAATACAGTGCTAGCGAAGAATCTCTTTTCTTCTTAAAGTTGAACAAAAATACCGCCATCCTAACTTCCTCAATAAGTTAAATCCAACAAACTGGCTTCGGGGTATGCAGAGGAAAATTAATTCATTATTTCAGTTCACAGTTATCTGCTCAAACATTTCGCTTCGTCGTAGCTTTTAAACTCAACATAACTTCATCAATATTGAATAAAGATGGTTTAATTAAATGATCCTCCACTGTATAAGTTCCGATATTTCTGATACCTACTAAATTAACAATTTCTAATTTGGTTTTCATTGCGACTGAAATATCGGAATCGGATCGAAATCTAATGGAAAGATGACGTTCATTGAGTTTGAATCCATTAAACGATCATAAAATCCGTGTTCGTCTATTTTAGTGTTTACCCGGAAATTATTTTTTAAATATTAATGTTTATTGTTTTGGTGTTTATGAACCCCTATAATGTTAATTTATTACATGCCCATTGCTCAACCAAAAGTTGAAATTTCTACAGGAATTCCTGCAATAGGCATAAGTGTTAAACTATTTATCAGCAGCTGCACGCAATTTTAGCCTCTATTATCATTAATTTTCTTCTACAAACCTATACAACTTCCCTTACAGTTCATAACCCAATTTAATAACAAAAAAACACATAGCAACAAACCTTTGCTGGCTCCTGTGATCTTATCCCTCAGCACGTTGATCTGGTGCACCCTGCCGAATTCCTCGAACATCTGACGAAGGTCGTTCTCGTCCATACTCCGAGGCACCTGACCAACGAACATCTGGAATATGGGGTATAAAAGAAGTTTTAGTGAGAGATAAACACAAAAATCATATGCACAGGTGCCGGATTACGGTACATTGAATTGAAACATGGAATACGGTAGAGTGGACAGGCTTCTTCTGGGTAAGCTCGCTCCATCGTCGAAGTCACCCCTGACCTGGACTAAAGCCAAGAGCAAACCCATTTTATACCATATATACCCATAATAAGTGAAAAAACATTCCTCCTCAAGCCGGGCCACACTAACGGCATTTCCCGTTGATTTTCGTGAAAATAGTCTTTAAATGTTCCAACAAACGTCAATTAACGCCATTTCTCGTGACCCTGTGTTACAGAGTTGCTGTTACGAACTATGAGAGTTTTTCAAAGCATTTTAGCCTGACCTTGTTTTGCACAGTTAAAGCTATTGTACAGTAAAAGCTATTGAGACTCCAACAATCAGCTACTTTTGAACCCACGAGTACAATCAGAAAATATCATTAAGATTGGTTTGGTGGTTTCAGAGATTAGCAGCTACAAACGTAGTGATACAATACGGTACTTTAGTTGTTTTACTGTTAATGCACTAACATTTTATCAAAGGTCACAGGGGTCACATTGTGGAAAGCTTTCAGTCTGCTGTATCGTTTCTTGTTAGGTAGACATAGACATGGTATTCTGCTAGATAACTCGTAGATGGATTATCAGTCAATCCAAGCCCAGGTTGGTCACGGGATTATTTCCTTACCGTGACCCCGGAAAATAACAGGCTACTGAAGGACACCTTGGATTTTAGTCAGTACAAGTCTGACAGTATGGGGTGGGAGGACTCATTTGATGATTTTACCACGTTAAAAAAAAAGCCCAGGTTTGCAAATCAAAAATTGGTTTATACCTGCAATCTCGAAATCAAAAATACATTTCGAAATTTCTGCATAATTTTAAAGATTGAAATGTCAATTCATGTAGCAAAATGAGATATTAGAACAAAAGTAAATGAAACATTTCCAATATAGGTTAATATGATCTCAAGAACAATATTTCAAGCCCAGGTTCATAAATTGCTTGAGTATTAAAAGACCGGAGATGGAAAAGGTATATTATTTGATTTAGGTATCGACGTTCAATTTTGATTTGTAGACTACCTATTATTAAACATAAGCCATGACCTTTAGCAGGTAAATAAAATATCATGTCGAGATGAAATGATACAATGAGAAATTGATGTTTTATTCAAAGAGGCTTTACTTGCCTGGCCGAACAGACAAGTAATCTAGAAGATTGGAAGGCTGTTGACAGAAATAAATTCTGTCCAACTAGCTTCAACCCGTGACTTCTTTCGCATGATGTTTTGGCCTCCGACATACCATTACTTTGTTTTCTCTAAGCGTTATTTCTTTCTTTTTTGGTCGGCTCTTAAAGTTCGTTGTGTGATGCTTATGCTTATTTTACATACTTTACAAACAAACAAATGCCTCTTCATAATATGTTCAATAGTATCTATCGATTGACTAACTAACTGCCTGTAAAAAAATCAGAGGCCGAGTTGATCTCAGTCTTTGAGACAAATCACAAGCATAAGTCAAATAACACACTCTAAATTGAGGTTGTCATAAATTTTACGTTCAGGTGTAAAAAACTATCATAAGCCATTTTCCAGCTGTTGGTTTCGGCTTCGAGTTGGAGTAGCTGAACACTAGTATTTTACGTGGAGCGAGTGCCTGTCTGACCCCACAACCCAGGTTATACGAAACCTAGTCGGTAATACGAAGTCCAGTAGGACTTGTTTGACTGGCATTTGTTTTGAATTTTCGGGCTTCTATATAACATTGATGACCTTCAACGACCTAAAAATAAAAGCCAGGAGCAACGCTAAACACGCTTTCGAAGGAACAGAGAGAACTGGTTAAATACAACATCATGACCCATCCACATGTTGACCAGGGCAAGTGCAGCTCAACCTTATAGATTCACCTGTACGACTGTTATAATTCACCCACGATCTCCTCACTATAAATTCCAAATTAATAGAGACAATTAATAAGTCACGGTTGGCGTAGCCAGTGCATAAAAGCAATCATGAGTAGGTAATTGGCAGAGGGCGGGTGCTGCCACCTAGCGGGGCCGAAGGCAACCACGCGGAACATTTTTAATTACGACGGGCGCATCACTTCATTTGAAATTTCAAACTTAATTTTCTTTAAAGCGAAATGAATTAAATGGGACTCAAAGCTGAAGTGCGTTTTGTTCTATTCTGACAACAAAGGCTTTCTTTCAGCTTTGGACGTTTTTCTGATGGTATTGTTCAAATGTTACTGGCTGGTTGTAAGAAAACGGTTTTGATTTGAATTTGAATGTTCATTGTCTTGGTTTTGATACCTCCTTTATTTATTTTTATATTTTCCTTATAAAGTAACATTAGAAAATTCTCTGGTACACAATTATATTCCGATATTTTTTTTTGATTCCATGTTGTCTCTCTTGGGGTGAGATAATATCATAAATGAGTCCTCCCGGGAATTCTGAACGAAAGAAACTATCCAACCTGTTCTTCCACATGCCATTCGCGTTTCAGGCCTTGCTGAGATAGTCAGGGTGAGTATCTTCTTAATGTTGAGTACAATATCTCCTAATGATGGATACATTTCTCATTCGGCGTGGTGATTTAAGGGACAGGTCTTTGTTCATCAGTGGACATCTTGTGTGATGATCATAATCTGATATTGTTTAGGCCGAGACTCCACCAAAGCTGTGCGAGTCGAGACGTGCCTCGAACAACCAATAGAATTGCGTTGCCGGAGTGGAGCTGCGTCAATAACACAATTCTATTGGCCGCTCAAAACGCGTCTCGACTCGCATAGCTTTGGTGGAGTCTTGGCCTTATAGAATTCTTAATAAAATTTAAAGATATTGCAGTTTAATTCGTAAACTCAGTTAATTGGTAAATTATCGTGACGAGACTGATAAAAATTTCAGAAGAAAGTTTTCACGAAATTATTCAATCATCTTAATGTACCATTTGCGTTCCCATGAGCGATTATCGTTATCACAAGGCACCAAAGGTATGTGGGTTAGTAAAAGAGGTCATTGACGTGCTCACGAAATGTTTAGATTCATTCTGAAGATTAGGACAAATTATTTTTATGGAAAAAATAACTTTTTGTTTGTATAAAGTAAGGGGATTAGTTTCTGGTACAAGTTTGTTTAGATATAAGAGTGGTTTTCTTCAGCATGATTTGTTAACATTTATATACTCACATACCATTAGGCTTCTTTTTATGTTCCTTAAATAGAACATAGGTTGTTAACAGTGTATAAATTAAACTTTTGAAGAAAAATTACGAAGCCATCCTTTTAAAAAATCTACTTAGACGAAAAAGTGCAAAATAATATTTTTTTTTGGAAGTTGGTAACTTGTGTTTTTTATTTAATTAAATTTTAGCCACCACGATTCCTCCAGGATACCATCGCCAGATCCCGATCAAATCCTAAGGTAATGATCGGACCACTTGGAAGTTTACTCTTTTACATTCCAAATCGGTCCAGGCTTTGGCGAAATCGGAGAAAATACATTAAAAAAAAACTTCCGACGCATTGAGAACCGCTTGAAGTCCGTTCAAAATTAAAATAATGTTGGTTCATCCAATTTAGACTACGAAGTTTGTGTGTATCATGCCACCACACCCGAATTTAGAACGGTTTGTTTTTTTCAATATTTATTAATTTAAAAACAAATATTGTCCATTATTTATCAATATTGTAATAGACGGAGTAATCAGGCTTTAATTTTTTTTTATTAATATACCCTAATTGTAGCCCTTTCTCCTTGAACGATCCAATAAATCGCCGTATGTTTGTTTTCCCGGCCCGGCTACGCAAAGCCCGTACGTCAACGAGGCCTTACTTTATGATTCAGCCTCTTCATAATAATTATCATGAAACAACTTTACTACGACATTACCTTGATGTAGTCAGGGTCCGGCATTTCAGGCTTCTCTTCATTGTTGTTGTTGTTTATGCTGGTGCTGTTGTTGTTGTTGATGTTCATGTTCATCCCACTGTAACAAAAGGAAACAACCGGTTAGAGATGTTGGTACTAGTAGGTGGTTATTTATTTATTTATTTATTTATTTATTTATTTATACTTCACGTACAAATCAATGGTACATAGGCGGACTTAATGCCACAAGGCATTCTCTACCAGTCAACCTTTGGGTGTAGAACAATACTGTGGTAGGGTACAACAAAACAAAAAAAACTAGTAAAAAAGTTAAATAATAAAAAAAATAAGCTATACAACCTAAAATTATAATAATACTATTACTTATATACAAATAATATAAACTAAACAATATTATAACAAATAAAATACTTAAATAGAAAGAAAAAAACTTAAATAATTTATGCCATGACTCGACTTTTGATAACTAATTGAGAGCTAATTTATTCAGACGTATAGAAATTACGTACTTTTCGCTTGAAAGTAAAACTGCTTACAGCTTTTTTAATGCTAAAGGGTAGCGCGTTCCAGAGCTTAATGGTTGAGATAGTGTAAGAATTAGACATGAAACCGGTATGGTGTGAAGGAATTTGGAGAAGCAGATTTTTAGAAGCACGAAGGTTACGACTATGAGAACTGCCCAACACTTTGAAAAGAGTTTTTAAGTAATTAGGAGCACATGGATCGTTCATAATCTTGAAGAGCATGCAGAGAGATCTGAGGGACCTCCTGCGTCGGATAGGCAACCATTTAAGTTGGGAACGAAAAGAAGAAATGTGATCGTATTTTCGAAGGCCAAAAATGAAGCGAATGCAGTTGTTGAGAAGTCGATCCAATTTATTAAGAAGTTCTTGGGATAAATCAGAATAACAAACATCAGCATAGTCAATAATGGGAAGCACAAGTGACTGGACCAAAGTGAGTTTGGTGCTAGATGGAAGGAAATGCTTGAATCTATAGAGAGACCGCAGCGAGAATGTGACTTTCTGACTCACCTGAGCAACGTGCTTCTTCCAGCTCAAACAGTCGTCAATGTACAGGCCCAAGTCTTTTACGTGAGGTGAAAGAGAGATGACGGTGTTCCCATACAACAGTGGCATAAGTTGGCTAGTGTTCACGTTTCTCAAGTAGTATGAACTACCAATAATGACTGCCTGACATTTTTCGACGTTAACAGAAACCCCAAACTTGCTAGACCATTCTTCAATAGCACGGAGATCAGCATTAAGAGAAGAGATGCAATTATTAAGGTTGGTGATGTCTGATTGGGCGTATAGTTGCAAGTCATCAGCGTAGAGATGGTAAGAGCATTTGAGGATAGAAGTAATGGAGTTTATGAATAACGAAAATAAGAGAGGAGAGAGTAAACCGCCTTGAGGAACACCAGTTAGCAGGTCGTACCAGTCAGAGCAATCCTGATCAGCACGCACTGCCTGCTGGCGACCACGAAGATAAGATGAAAACCAATCACGTGCCAACGAAGAGACCCCAATTTGCTGCAAGATGGCCAAGAGGATGTCGTGATCAACGGTATTAAAAGCATTGGAAAAATCTATTAAAACTAAGACCGTTAACCTCGAATTCTCCAAGCCATGCCTTATGTCTTCAGTAACTTTAAGTAGAGCTGTGGCTGTGCTGTGGCCAGGCCGAAATCCAGATTGGTAATCAGACAAAAGGTTATTTTTAAAGACGTAAGAGGATATTTGCTTGAGAGCAACTGCTTCTAAGATTTTGGAAAGGAATGGGAGAATGGAGATGGGTCTGAAGTGATTAGGTAAACTTGGGTTGGAAATTTTGGGAAGAGGGATAATATAAGCCTTACGCCACAATGAAGGAAACACACCAGTCAGCAGAGATGTATTGATGATATGAGTAATAACTGGAATTAAGTCCTCAATCAAAAAAGATAACATAGTTCGACTGACCCCATCACAGCCAACAGCCTTAGACTTAATAGAGGTAAAACATTTGAAGACCTCAAGGTTTGACACGGGAGAGAAAGAAAAAGAGTCAGTAGGAAACATTGGCCTGGAAGTAATGTCAAGGATAGTCGTATCCTTAACGTCAACTGGAAGCGGAATAGACGTAGAAAAATGTTTATTGAGAATATTTAATGGAAGATTGAGAGAGACTATACTAGAAGGGGACTTAGCTATACCAAGAGATTTGAGAAACTTCCAAATATCAGCCGGGGAAGAATTGAGAACATTCTCACAGATGTATCGGCGTTTAGATGCTCTTACCATCTGATTGCAACGGTTCCTAGCCAGCTTGTACAAGTTCCAGTACTCCTCGCTGCGGTCCCGCCTATATTTTCTAAAAGCCCGGTCGCGTCGTCTCATTGCCATCCTAACTTCAGGGGTTATCCATGGAGCTGGTGGACGCTTGACACGAACAGCCCTTAGCGGCGCATGAGAGTCAATAAGCTGCAGTACACGTCTATTAAATATCTCCACTTTCTGATCCACTGATGTTGACTGGGCAATCTCGTCCCAATCAAGGGCCCGTGCATCAGTATTAAGTTTGTCCCTATCTAACCTAGCGAAATTTCTAATAAGAAAAACAGCTGGTCGCTGTCTAGGGGGTTTAATTTTGTAGGACAGATAAATCAGATCGTGTCTGGATAAGCCAGGCGCAGCAATCTGACCATGATTGGCAACGTGATCCACAGAAGATACAAGCATGAGATCGAGCCAAGAGTCACTAGAGTCTAAGTTATGATGCGTTGGATTAAGGTTAAGAAGTGACAGACTCGAGGACTCCAGGATCCCACCCAGCCTGCGTGATCTTAGATTATCCTTCAAGAGGTCAGTATTAAAATCACCCATGACTATGTGATGTTTGTACTCAGAGGAAAGAGATTCGAAGAGAGATTCTAGATTAGAGAAGTAATCTATAGTAGGTGGGCAGTATACAACTCCTAGAACGGCCTTAACCCCTTTAACAATAATTTCAAGAAATAAGTACTCAGGGTTACCATTATAGATTGGGGACGATGAAGATAAAATTTTGAAGGGAATATCACTTCGCAGGTAAATGGCGACACCTCCGGCTCGCTTACCTGTACGATCATTACGAATTAAAATGAACCCCGGTAAACAGTAAAAATGAGAGGGAAGTTCAGGCTTAAGCCAACTTTCTGATACTAAAATGGCTTGTAAAGCGACGTCAGAAAATAAATCCAAAATCTCAGAATGGTGCTGAGGGATGCTCTGTGCATTGACATGGCATACATTGAAACATTTGTTAAATCGCTGGCATTCACTACTAAGAAAACTATTTGCGGACAGAGAATCATCAAGAGATGAAAAAGAGGTGGAAGAACATGAATAAAAAGAGTCATCGTCAGACATAAATATTATGAATTTGATTTAAAAATAATAAAATTTATCGGCTAAAAATATAATAAATACTTAATTAAATATAATTTATACAAATGTGAAATAAAATTCACATAAAAACAATTGCATAACCTGCCGGCAGACTGTTCACAATTATTATTAATTTAAACCTACTAAACGAATGCTTGTTTCTGAACGAAGACAGTGACATTAGTGTTTGGAATAAAGGCCTCGGAGCCATACCAATAACAATGCAAAAAAAAAAAAAAAAAAAAAAAAAAAAAAAAAAAAAAAAAAAAAAAAAAAAAAAAAAAAAAAAAAAAAAAAAAAAAAAAAAAAAAAAAAAAAAAAAAAAAAAAAAAAAAATTATTAAAAAAAAAAAGAAAAATTATTAAAGAAAAATGGTTATCGAGAGATGTTTATTTTACCAGATTGTATGAAAACGAACGTTGTATGAAATGAGGTCTACATAAATGGTACTATCTACACAGTAAATTTAAACACACTCAAATGCAGAAACCTTCCCTGTCTAGGTCTGAAAGATTGTGTTAAAGATTTTAAATGTTTGTAAGAAAATACAAAACGCCAGCTGCTAGGATTCGTATCATAGGTACATACTCCTTTCTCCTCTCCTCTCGATGTTATTCTATAAACGACAATTTCTAGAAAATCCACTATGACGAATACGTCGTCGAGACAGAGAGATTGTGTCGCGATATTTCGCATTCAGTAGCATATCCATTGAATATCAAACAACAATTTCGACGCTGTGGCAGTGCTGATCTCAAGGCCTTAGACGGTAACACTGCTGGTCATACAACCGAGTTGCAAATACTATGCTTCCGATCTGTCATAAGAACATAACTAATAATATTATTCTGAATAGTCTTTTAGTTTCTCTAAATTTTTCACACAATAGACCAGTAAACAGAGAAAGCATTTCACGAAAACGTTTCGCTATGAAATACTGAACGCTAACAAATTATTGTTCTGATTTTAGTTTGTGAGATTTTGTCAAATTAATTCAGAATTCAGAATACCAAACTTCAATAACAGATTTGTACAAAATAATATCTATTCTCTAAAATTTAATTTAATCTGAAAGTTATGAAGGCATTAAAGCCTACCTATTAAACCTGAAAGGTTAGCCTACAAAATATGTAAAGGTCTACCTTTTAGTTTAAAATAGAATCTGTCTACCAATTATTATTTAATCATGATTTATTGCTATCTCTGGATATAAAATTATTCAATGTTACTATGCCAACAGTTTTATCACATTTAACTGCTAATATCTGGTTGACCGAGCTCCGCTCGGTTTTTAAAATGTCTATATCTTGGGAACCGAGCTTTTCTCGAATCTGGGACCTTGATAAATCGATTCCTTGAGCCGAAAAACCCCAAATCTTAGTTTGTCATATTTTCCGAATTGAATGTGAACCTTCTTGTTTTGTGATAAAGTTGGAAGGATAAATCGATTGCTTGAGCCGAAAAACCCCTAATCTGTAACTTTCATGAAAATCCTTGGAGCCGTTTCCGAGATCCTGATTATATAATAAATAAATGTACAAGAATTGCTCGTTTAAAGATATTAGATAGATAGATATTTCATAAATAAATATTTAATACATTGCAGTGTTTGTTTGATCAATTGAATTAATTGTTGCTACAGTCCCAGTCATAAAGCATAATTAGCTTGTTAAAGTACTGTAGTTTCCCATTCTGGAGCGTAGTTATCTAAAGAGAAGAATAGGCAAGAATCTCTTCTAAATTCTTTTATATCGACATAAATTATTACAGAATTTTGGTAACATCATTCATGTTCATTAAATAACCGATTTAGACAGCCTGTGATCCCAAAAGGTTTAGGCAGCAGTGCATCGCGTTTCTAATAGTAGACCCACATTTCACCAGCTAAAAAATAACATACTGCTATCAAATACCGGACAAAAACCCAACTTCGTGGCTACTTACGAACTTTTGTCCGACCTGGTTATCGAAACCGAGATATCATGTTTAGCAGTCGTGCTTAAGACCACTAGACTAAGAAGTCCAGTGTCATTCAATTCAAAAATCATCTTTGGGAAGTGATTATTGAATGAGTAACAAAAGATAATCAAATGTCATTGTGAGATGATAAAAAACTTTAAGATCTTATCAATTCAATTGGGATTGTCACTAAACTATATTAGAAAACAATACACTTCCATTTTTTATCTGCCTATTATGAAACGAACTTAATTGAACTGTTTAAAATATAAGAAATGAAAAAAAAAAACATTAAAAAAGTCTCAAAAATAACATTATTTATTTTTTCACTTAACACCAAAATAAAAACCCAAGAATATTTGTTCAATACAGGATTCGAACCTGCAACCTGTCACGCAGAAAGCCAAGTGTTCAGTGCTTGAACAGAGTTATGTTAGTGCAACTTTCAATACAGTCATGTTCATAACCTCATCAAGTTTATTTTAAACGTGGTTCCAAGCAAAATAATTTGGCAAAACATCTACTTATTACCGAACTTACTATGACTACTGAAATATTGAAATATCTATTTAAGTATGCTACATACCTAATACATTAACTATTTGACTATTTCTACAAAATAGAATCACAAGCAAAACAAACAACTTATAGGTTATACACATAAGATTGTAAATATAAAGATAATGTCTAAGAAGAACTTCATTACTAGAAATTGCGAAACTGGTTTTAGTAAACCTAACCTAACCTTATTTCTTGGTTATTAGAGTTTACTTTTGAAGAAAGCAATAAAATATGATCGACATACTGCATGTAGGCTGTGATCTAACAAATTATCAACTGTGGGGAGTACGAAATTTCCTATTACATCAGGAAAACGCATAGGTAAATTACTCATGCGTTTACAAACCAACTAAGAATTCATAAACATGATAGCATCAGAAAATTGAAAGAAAAAAAAATGCCAGAAAAAAGTAATAAAAAAGTCATATACCGAATGATTCTAGAATATCCATAGTACCATTCCCGTGAGTGTGCGACGCACTTGTCGGCACCGTTATCACTGATAAGGCCGAACATCGCTCGATTACGTCGCCTTATCACTTATTATCACACTCGATCAACCAACCACTCCGGGCGAACTAGCGTTATGACGTTATTGCAGAATGTGAGGTAGAACAGTCTAATTATTTTGTTTGAATACCCTACGTTTTGATGATAATTTGAGTAAGATGAAAGATATTGAGTATTATCTGTGGTTCGCTTCTTTTGTTTATAGTTTTTTTTTTCCTTAGCTTGTTTCACCAACTACAGGGCAAAGACTTATTGTTTTTGGCCAACTAACATAAATTTAAGAATCAAAATACAAGACTTTTTAATTTCTTTTACTTTAAAAAAAATCTTCGAACACACGCCAGTACATCAACTTCTCTTAGTTTGTCATATTTTCCGATTTGAATGTGAACCTTCTTGTTTTGTGATAAAGTTGGAACTAATTAATAAACAACGTGTAACGTTAATAGCGCAATACGTCTCGTGGGGTAACTCAGCCCATGTTACTGAACAATGTTTGATCAAAAACTTTTGGAAAATAAAAATAAAAAAATAATACTTTTCAAACTGAATAGGCTCGATCGATCAATTTCTCATTATTTGTATGAAAAACATTTTTTTTAAATTATTTATTCCAGAAGTTTTTGATCAAACATTGTTCAGTAACATGGGCTGAGTTACCCCACGAGAGGTTTTGCGCTATTAACGTTACACGTTGTTTATAGAAATGTTTGACAGTTTGGAGTAGTTGTTAAGCAAGAATTTGTGCCCCTTTTGCTTAAAATTGCGCGGATAGGAAGAAATATAAAATGTAGCACAGTTAATTATTTTTTTGTGAATTATGGTTGCATTTTGACCATTGGGCTACCAAGTACAAAATTATAAAATTAATGATTTACAAACAACTCGATTTATCTTGCTACGACAAAAAATCATATAACAGTGGTGCATCTTTTTTGCCATTGACAACATTATTTTTTTGAATGGGAATGTGGCACAGTAGTAATTATGTGGCAATATTCAACACTGGATCAGTCCATAATTAAAACACATAAAATATGATGGCGACATTAGTACTTATTTTAGTTGGCCACACAGAACCAGAAGGTAGGTAAAGTTAATAATGACTTTTCCTACACCCGGTTCTGGTAATTACAAAATCAGTACATGTTAATACTTTGATTTAATACATGTCTCTAATCTTTAGCTTTGTATGACAATGTATAATCGTTATCAGCAACATTATCGATTGGTCTAAAAATATAGGTTGATTCGTGTTGTAATGCAGAACAATATTTTGTTCCTGTTTTCGTAGAAAGTTTTTCTTTCGCAAAATAGAAATCCAGGGTCTTAATCTACCTAGCCTTTTCCCAACAATATTGGGGTCGGCTTCCAGTCGAACCAGATTCAGCTGGATATCAGTATTTTACATGGAGCGACTGCCTGTCGGACCTCCACAACCCAGTAACTGGGTAATACGATACCCCATGGTAAGACTGGTTGTCAGACTTTAGAGCTTCTGACTAACAGTAACGACTGTCAAAGATCTACAAATGACAATCGGGACCAATGGCGTTACGTGCTTTCCGAGGCACGGAGAAAACTCGCTATGACCGATGGTTACCCATCCACAGACCAACCTCGGCAAGCACGAGCTCCTCTAAAATAGAAATCCAGAGTAGTACCAAATATTCCCACTGCTGTGATACGTATATCAGTCGCGGAACTGTATTATAACAGTGTTCCCGGAACGCAAAGGGTTATTGAAAGACACTGTCGATTTGAGACAGTACAAGTCTGACAGTCTCTGAGTTGGGGGACACACTGGATGGTTTTAACGTAAAAAAGTTATGTCTTTATAAACTTTGAGAAGAGTGGTGATGAAATAATACACCCTCTCAAGATTCTGTTTGAGGTCTGAACCCGTTATCCACAATTACATTTTAAATAGCACACCCATTTTCGACTAAACACCCAATTATGTCGATCACCGTTGAAAGAAGCCATCTGCCTTTTCTAATAACAAAATTTAACCCCCCGTGCTTAAGTATTTAACCTTTGATATCATTATCCCTGCTAGCCTCCAAGTTCGTTATCTAACCCTAATCTGTCGATCGATACGATAATAAAGGGGTATTACTACTAGAACGAGGGTTAGATTTATCGTTTCAATATATTTTATCATCTGCCTCCCCACGTACTTATTGTCTGAGTACATAAATAGGTAAGTACATAGTTTTATCGGGGCATTGTCTGGTTTGTGATAATATCGAAACACATTGTCGAATTCGAGTTACAGCTCATTCATACAAGAACGATTGACGATACGTTTTTGTTAACGATACATTTTTTGACGACGGCATTGCTTTTAAAATGCCTATGTGAAAATGTCGAAATATTAAAAATCACGTATCGTCTTCCGTCAAAAATATCTACGAATAATGTCGTCGGATCGGTATCGTATCAGTAAAAAAGCACGATACCGTATGCAACGTAAATTAAATACGTCATATTTATATGTTTTGACGAGTCGTCAATGACGAGTCCAGTGTGAATGAGCCCTTATGATTTTTGGTCGAAAGGTGATGCCGAAATGAGCCAGGTTTGGTCGATGATCCCTTTATATCAAACTTAACATAGTTGGATGACCCTTTTATTGAAAATAGAAAACTGTCGTCGTTTAAACGGCGGTTTTGTCAAAGGTGAAATTAGTTAGGGATACTTTAGTTCAATGACCCCTTTATCTTGAATTTTATTGGACCCTTATTTTGAAACAGGTAACCATTGGTTGATTTCAAAGACACAATTCGAATTCGATAACCAATTTAAATGTTTCTATGTACCTATGGTCGAAAGTGAATTGAAAATAGCCAGGTATAGCGTAATACGGTAACCCTTTTGATTGAATTTGATTGGATGTCCTTATTTCAAAATAGGAAGCGATGCATCGGTTAAAATCTATTTCAGCTGGGTTTATCCTGATCATGGCTTAAACTTTTTTCCATTTTGTTATTAAATATTTTGAACCGTGGCTCAAACATGCAATGGATGATATAAATGATAAAATTAGATAAAATTGCAAATTAATAGATGGAAAGTTGGAAACTAACCCTAGAAATATCTTAAAGCGTGTAAATGTGTTTGGTTTGTATGTATATTCCGTTTAAAAACAGTGTTTGGTGAATACTAATATATTACAAAAATAGCAGGATTTAAAAACGCGGGATGCCAACGGAGATAACTTTGCAAGCAAACATGAACTGTATTTACTGTTGATAGATTTCAATGTTCTTTATCGTATTGTAAAATGCCGCCCGGCCCGGCCAGTTGGTCTGAATCGTACCTAATGGGCGACTCGCTGTCCGATCATGGACGATGCCCGGGTCGACGCCCCGGGGGCCTCAAAGAGCTGTTGGCACAATGACGGGTCACCCTTAGAGGGCCAAAGCCTAACGAACTGCCGTGACCCGGGACGTAAAGGGCTGTTTAAGTCTGATAGTCCCTCCTGCCCTGCCCTGAATGGGCGGACTCATTTGAAGATTTACCAAGCTAAAGAAAAAAATTACTTCAGCAACAAACAGTCCTGCCCACCCTTCAAGTAATGTGATTGATGTAACAATACAGTGACAGTTGGCGCCCCCACAAATATAAGCACGGTAGACAATATGTGACCAAATTATTGTCATTCTGTGAACGTGAGCCGTGGGTTCCGCACCCCGTGTTGTACAGTGCGGAGTATGTCTAATGGAAGATATGAGATTAATATCGAATATTGCTTTGTAAGCATCTAAAAGCTAGAGGCTGTCATGAACTAAAGGTTTACTGTGACCTTAACCACCGATTTATTAGTTCTTTGACCTAAACTCACCCAAAAAGCTAATAATTTTGTTGATCATGTCACCTTAATAAGTGCTTTTTGACTTCTTGATTCGTGCATGAAACTTGATATAATATAACATACTTAATTATATTTTTCGAACATCTACGTTATATACATTAAAAAAACGCTAGGTCACGAGTCCGAGGTTTCGGACGGCGAGCAATGGATTCTCACCGCCCGAAGAGAGAGGACTTGGCCGGAATTGAGGACGTTTCGTGTTTCACGTGCGCATTAAACAGCTGTCTAAAAACGTACAAGTTTCGATAGGGCCAAATGTCTGTCAGTGTTTTGGAAATACTCAAAAGAGTTACCGCTACCTTGAAAAGCAAAAGGCATCTGAAGGAACAGGGTGGGTTTGTCAGTATGAGACTGGATTTCCTTTCCGCTGTAGGTACCCCGAGTAAGAAAAGTCATAAATGATGACTGATGGCAATGACGACTTGAAAGATTGTAGTGTCTATAGTTACCTCAACAGGTACTTATTCGTACTTGTCGCAGATCAGTGAACACCACTTGTGTCATAGGTAAAGCCTGGTAGGTAGACTGATTTAAAGTCAATAACCTGAAACGTTTATTAATGTCGACATGCCTCTAGGATTCCGTGATTTCAAAGAGATTTTTTCGGAATTTCAAAATTGTTAGGAACATGTAGGGTGAAGACATAAATAAATAAGAACTCACTGCTGCCCCCGTGTATTTCATTTCAATCCCATAAGTACTAAAACGAAGGGGTGCTATGACAGGAAACCTCCACGTGCGCCCGTGGACTGGAGTTTCCTCTCGGATACGTCCGGGGGGAAGACCAGTTTTTCGGGCCGGTGCACCCTGGGATGCGGGCAAAAACTCTTCCTTAGGCACTGTGTGCCTAAGTGGTCTCTTTGCCCGTATGCGAATAGCCTGTCGTGTGGATGCTCCAACGCGTGTCCCTCTGATCAGCAGAGGGCACAGAGACGGAGCGGGCATGCGGACGGTGAGTGATGGGTAGCTCGCCATCCGACCAAGGACCAAGCCCGGGTCGGTGGCGCGTCGTGTTTCGCGCCAAATGCCTGCTGGGGTCGTGGGTTTTTTCTTAACCCAGGTTACCGTGGCCCCGGAACGTAAAGGGCATAGGAAGAAGAAGGAAGGTGGGTGGATTTTAGTCAGTAAGAGTCTGACAGTCCCTTCCGCCCCACCCAGGGCGGGACGACTCATTTGATGATGTTACAACCTAAAAAAAAAAAAACTGAAACGAAACCCCAGAAAAAAAGCTTATCCATGATATGATTTCTATGACAGCTCGTTATACAAGTACATAAAATCATCCTACTCCGGGCTGTGGTCATAGGTACGGTCACTAATTGAGTACCTAACGGAAGGAGTATTCATCTAATAGCTAGATTAGCTCATAATCTATAATTCATCACTAAGTTAATTCTTAACAATCTCCAAAGGAATCTCCGTGATACAAAATACACAATTTTGATCAAAATAGCTGTAATCTAGGACATTATAATATGGGGTATATGACTAACTGCCGCCATGCAGCCATTTAAACAAATGCTTAGATAACACAATGTGTGTGTGTTTGTATGATCGTTTGTTTGTGTGTATGTATGATTGTTATCACGTATATATCATTCAAGAGTGATATCGTAATATGTATGGCGACTGTTTAGATTTTAGATTAAATTTATTGTATGACGTATGGTTTAGATCTTCTTAATATTATGGAGTTTTGCCTAAATTTCGCATACCTAGCCTTTTTAACCTGCAAATGTACCGGGGTATTCAAAAGCTTTGTAGCCAGTGGTGTAAAATCGAAACGCAAGGAAATAGCTTGAAAAGAGCACCTTCACCTTGTATATCAGTAACAAGACAAGTAATAGTGATTTTACGTAGTAAAGGTACTACATAACTTGTTAACCGAGTTTGTTAAACATAACTGTTAGTTGTTCTCAAGTATTTACAAAGCAATGATTACCATACCAAATAAGCACTTGCAAAATTATCATCACGAAACTACTCGTACAATACAGATAAAAACATGCGTAAGCACGAAAAGAAAAAAAGATACAACAACCATAACTTAAATGGTTTACTTCTTTCCAAAGCCACTGACGAAGGGTTTAGTTGTCCTAAAAAAAGACTAGACAATACCTTTACAAAGGAAACCCTAGCTTACAAAGACAAGAAATAACATAATATCTCTAAGCCCAAAAAACGGGTCTGAAAGAATATTATTTCAGCACTTAGGTACTTAGCCTAAGCCCCAGTCAATTGGGTAAAGGAAAAAGGTCGGCCTAAGGAGAATAGGCTATTTTTGTAATGTGACGTCACAAGTATGTTTGTACAAGTTATACAGCGTGGTTCAGAAATGTGTTTCAGCTGTCTCACACATTTCGAATAGGTGATAACCGATTCCTCACCGGGCGCACGGTCTCGCGTGGCAACCTCGGGAGCCACTTCGATTGGTGCTGAACGTTTCCGGGGAAAATCATGAGGCTGCCTCACGAGGCTATCGCGAGCCTTACGGGGTTTGCCGCGCGAGCTCAAGCAACCGACGTGAATGCAGCTATAGGGAGGTGAATGGAAGATGACAACGTGTTGCGCTGTCCTTTGCTCTTTAAGCAATAGGTATGGAAGAAAAATTACTACGCAGACCACAAATTAATTTAATGTAAATAAAGACAAGAGAATGACTACACCCTTAAATATTACAACATCGTTCAGATACATGCTGTAGATTAGATTACAATTTCAGCCGTAAAGTCGAGGATAGTGACGTCATGGGTGGTGACGCAAGAATATAGTTTATGCTTCAGTAAACAGATATTCATTAAGGTTGACGGGTGGCATATTAAGGCCGTGAACACGTTCGGTAATTTCGATAATCTGGTTGCCGTAGATATGGTGTGAGTGAGCCAATATGAGCCGGCAGGGAAAAACAACAGTGTTAGATTTATCTGCCACGGCTAGGCCTTGCAGCTTATTGGTCTGTTTTTTTGTTATCGTAGTAAAATCATCAAATGAGTCCTCCTACCCTTAGTGTGGACCGCCCTGCAGTGCGATAGACTGATGATTTGAAGAACTGCTGGGCTAGCTGGGAATGGATGCGTACTACCCGGGACCTGTTGGCGTTCTTTGGAGAGGCTTACGTCCGGCAGTTACTTAACTAGCAAATACAATATTGATCTTAACACGATGACGAATGATGAAAGATATCAATGGATGAGAATACTTTTTTTTTCTACTCCTCCACTATTCTTTTCTGGTTAATTTCGTTGCAGGATCCAAGACAGGTAAATTCATTTTCCGGGACACGTTGAGCTTCATTGTCTCGGCGCTTTTCTGGTGGTTGCCACTGTTGATTCTGGCTATATTTTCCGACACGACAACTATGGCAATAGGTAGCATGACTATGTAAAAAGAAATGACAAATTCAAACCATCACCAAAAAAAAATGCTGTGTTAATTGACTGGTTGCCCGAAAAAGCAATCAAAATGATCAAAACTAACTCTCAAAATAGGTCTTTTAAGACAAAATGCTTTACAGGATTACTCATTTGCAACTAACAGTGCTGCTACTGATTCATCAGTAGTAATGTGTAGGTAAGGTAACGAATGGACCAATATGAGCATCTAACAGCCAAAGTATGGATGAAATTCTATGAAAAAGAAACATTTCAAACACAGTCATATATGAAATAGTGGTGTAACCACAGACAACATGAGTGTTACTTTTGGCAAGGAAAGAGTGATACAAGACTGCCAAACAAGTCAGTTTTTTTTAAGGAAAAGATGGCATGAATAAAACATTGTCATGCAACTGCAGTTTTATCTAAATGTGTCATAAATGTTATCTTTGTGTCAGCTAATCGGATTAACAAGACAAAACATGTTTAGAACTGATCTTGGAGATCTCAATACTGCAGAAAAATAAAAGTACAGGAAGATATTTAACTGACAATCTTGACAGTGAAAAATCATTGTAGGTGTAAGCCGAGCCTTTTCTCAACTAAGTTTGGGTTGGCAGCCATTTTAACTGGATGTAGACTGATTTTATTTATTACTTTAGTAGTTCATACATCAAGCGTTTGTCTATTTTGACCTTTACAACCCAGCATTATGAGGGAAAGTAAAAACTTGAATGACAGAAAACTAAAACTGTGTCACTCAATTATGTAGAACAACTAATTTGTAAAGATCTTCGTCTCAAATCTGAATATCAGAACATTCCAGTTCAGAATTTGCAACAGCTCACTCTAACTGAAAACTGAAATAGTAATAAAACTTATCGTACATCCAAAGATCCGACGATTCATCAAATCTGTCGAAATGCCTGCCAAAATCTAACTGCGGGAGCAAACTTTGAAATCTGTTATACATGGCAACATCGAACTTTCTTGCAAGGTAAGCAATATAAATGAGAAACTCCAACATTTTGGTAAAGTGTGATGGATTCATTGAAGTTTTGATAGAAGTGAGTGAATCGAATGGTGGCTGATAGAGAATGCCTAGGCAAAAATGTTGATCAGAATAATTTTTGTTCCTTAGATCGTGCATGCGGAGTCTAGTATTATATCGTCGTTGTGGCCTGGCATTGGCCGAGGACCTTTTGTAGGGAGAGACGGAATGGGAAGCAGTCATGCTGGGGAAGGGGGAGACGGGACGCGTGAGGGAGATGACAGCCTCCATCTAACGACCCAGCCGCCGCGGGAGACGCCCACGGCAACAGACGTAGCCAAGCGATTTTTGGCCACCGTAAAAGGTGACTTTCTGTCCAATCCTGGACCATGCCTGGGATCAACGGCGCGTCATGTTCCAAGCAACAAGAGCTGACAGCGATCTAACGGAGTGAGAGCCTGCTGGAATTGCGAGACTGTCTTATCAGTAACTGGGACCGTGTCACGTAAAGGGCTATTGACGGATCCCCGAGAATTTTAGTCAGTACAAGTCTGACAGTACTTCCCGTCTCACCCCGAGTGTGAGGACTCATTTTAGCTCTTTATGTTCCGGGGTCACGGTAATGAGATTAGTATAGCGACCCCGGCAGGCTTTGGCCCTCTAAAGGCCCCCCGTCATCATGCTGACGAACATAAATTATGGCATAACGTACAAATGGTTACCAACTATGACAAATGGAGCAATATTCTCCTTCATAATTGAACCGCATAGCTGCGCTAACACTTCCGCATACAAGTTTTACTAGAACTTTGTTTCGCATAGGCCTAAAACAGGTATCAGAGCTTTTATGATTCACTTTTATTCACAATTTTGAAAGATTTTCTGCATAGTGACAAACGAAAACTACGCGCAGAATAGAAAAATAACATGGTTTTAGGCCCTATAAAGACGGTGTTACAACGGTGTTGCAACTGTATAAATAAATATGACAAGAAGAATATGTTAATAACAGACTCACATTTGATCAAAGAGACGTGCTTATAATTATGAATTGAAGTAATAATGTCTCCAGATAAGAAAAGGCTTAAAACCTAACTGCCAAGGATTGGACGATCAGCGTATTGCAGAAAACAACTTACCTTTGCCTTATCTTTGAAGTGTATTGTCTTATAGCATTCAAAAGGAATATTACAACAACTGATATCAACACGTTATGATATTGTGCTACAAAATGCTATTGTTTTAATGTTATTACTTTGAACAGGCAACACAATATGAAAATCGGAAAATGAGTAGAATCTCTCTTGCCTTGTCTCTTTTATTTGTAAGAAACGAGACAGCACTAGTTTGTTCAATAACAGTTTTCGTGTAGGCTGTTTTTTTTTAAGATTATTATTTTGGTTTTATCCTAATCCATGTTACTTATTTAGCACCTATCAATTTGCCCTTAAAAATATCACTGCACATCCTGGAAAACTCATGCGTGGTCTCTACGATTTTGGGAATCACTAAGAAATTGAAAAAGTCCACTTACTTCGGTTTGCTGTAGGGCGACGATGGTGACGTCTTGTGGTTCTTGTTCGGCTGCGTGTGTCTGTTCGCATTTGTATCTAGGCCGCCGCCCGGGGAGATTTTGCCGGCGAGTGCGTTTAGTGTATGCAACATGACGGGCGGCGGCCGCTTAAGTCCAAGCGACCGGGTCACACTGATGAGTCGCCCACGTTTGTCGAGACGGTGCTGCTTGGGAGCCACGGCGCCTTATCTCCTGATAAGAGGCGCGGGGGCACAGACGCCCCCCGCCTCATCTCCTCCACCTGACAGTCTCACAAACGCACACACTCACGCGCAACGTAAATGTTTGCACTTCTACGACGCGATATGGGTCAGCGTCCTGTCCGATCTATACATGGTTTTGGCATTTTTTCATTACTATTTTAGGGTTTATTTTTGCACTGGGTTTTGTACACGTTTCACTTAGTTTTTATATTCACTGGCTGTTGGATTTGAAAATGGTTTTGAGTGAGGTTGTTGCGATGTTTTGTTGTTGCAATAACGACGGTTTGCATTGTTTAAGGATATTCACTATTACGAATGTTAGCATAGTTTTGATTACAAAGAACATAACGAGTCGGTATTAGATTTTTTTCGTCCCTCAAAAGCTTTGACCTACTTTTCTGGCATCAAAGCCAGGCCTTTCGTGTGGAATATCTAACAATCCTAGCGTGTAAACACACTGTATAAGTCAGTTTTTATAACAAACAATATCCATCTCAACGTCTGGTGGATTACCGAAAAAATATGGTTTCAAAAGGTGTCAGATTTACAAACGCCTGAACAAAAACGCAAAGCAAAGAGAAATATATCCGCGCGTCGTCGTAATGAAATATGTGACCGCAGGCGGTTTGAGAAAAGCCTTTTTTATTATTTTTTATATGATAAATTCAAAGAAAATGAAAATGCCATCAAGTAAGCTTTGTATTTAGCTTGTTATTGCTTTTTGTTTTGGTTACGAAAAGGTTGATACACACATATGAAACATTATAATAAGTAATTTCTTTATGCCGTTGAGACATGTTTCTTTGCGACACGTGATTAAAAAATAAAATGAAAATAATATTATTAATAATTTACTGATTTTATAGAAATTTACTGACTAGAAGTATGACTTTAGTAAGAATATTTCTTTAAATCAACCTAGAAGAAGGTAATATTGTAGATATTGATTACTGTTTCATGTCCGAGACTCCCAAATAGAATAGAATGAAATTTAGAAGAAGTAATATTATGTAATAGAAAAAACAAAAACAACAATAAGAACGCTGAACATGTCCAGTGTTCACACTGCAAGGGTCACCAACTCAGCTTTTGAAATAATTTGAGAAGGAGAAGTTTAAACTTACGCAATACGTGATGCCCTTAAACCATTCATCTAGCTAATATAGCTCACCAAATAAGCCTCTAAAAGCAAGCACCAACGAAATCAAGATGTCTCCATCTTAATAGTGTACTTATTTGTTGAGAACACAAACACTAGGGCAGCAACATGTCAATTCAAACGAGCCCCAGGGCCGACCGCTCGGGTCGCGTTGACCCACAACAACATTGAATTGAGACACCGATATACGTATTATGACCAACGTAACTTGAGACGTCAGGGTGGCGCTGCTTCAAGAGCTCGAGCCTTATATCAACACTGTTAATATCAGTGTTGATCTTTAAGGCAAAGCCGTACTTGACGAGGTCGATCCGATAATGGGTGACCAATGTGACCAACCTTAACATAGCTGTAAGTTTCTTATTTCAAAGCCTGGTCGAAGCTTGTCAGTCTCGGTTGTAATTTGTAGAGCTTTGACAGTCTATAGCCCGAAAATTTATTAGCGTACCTTATCAAGGAGTACAGTAAAATTCAGTACATAAGACAGGCAGTCGTTCCATGTAAAATTCTAGTATTAAACTACCAGAAGCCAAACCCAAAATATGAGTTGAAGAAAAGCTTTGGCTAGATGATCGGAGTGGCGTTACTTGTTCAGAAAAACTCACCATCTGTCAAATTCAATACATTTCACTCGTAGTTCAAAATTCTACCGCGTCTCAAGTTACGTTGGCGGAGTGGACTGTGTCAACTAATTAACTATTAGGCTCGCTGTTCACTTGGGTACTAGGTTATGGCTATGATAACAATGTGCTCTGGTTTTGACAGCTACTTGTTGGATAACATCCTAATAATCTTCTATGATAATATTGAAGAGAATCTTAAATGTTTAAGCAGTTTGTGATATTGAAGTATAGATTTGATTAGTCAAGGGAAATCTCTTGTTATCGAATTTCTCACGGATACTGAGGGAAACTGTTAAAGTTATATTTTTGTAATGAAAATATTCCTTTGAAATATACGACAAATAACAAAAAACATTTTACGCAAGTAGCGAATATTGTCAACTGACGTGGTGTTCTAAATGAGAGACCTTGTTCGTTCAGCAGTGGGCATCTTCCATCTTCCTTTTCTTTGTATACCTTAAAACCAATTTCACATGTTAGAAAAAAAAAACCAATACTTAGTCTAGTGTTAAACAAGCCTAAAGAAAACACAATCAGTGTAAACTTATCGAGCACCATGCAATAGTATAATCAAACCATTTGCAAGCATCGGGCGTGAGCACACGTCCCGGGCTTGCGAAAAACTGGGGCTTTTGCGGGCAACGTCACCCAAATAAAATTAACTGGAAACACACAAATTGCTGTGAGTTCCAATTTGGGGTAAAGCGTGGTCCATCTGTCTAAATTAGGCTTAATTACTGACCATTGGTATTATGATCGGGATTCTGTGCGGAAGTTGCTGGTAATTTGTAAAGGGTTTTGTGAAAAATGGTGGATTTGTGATGATTTTGGTGGCGGGAAAGACTGATTGTCGTTTAGGCAGGTATCGTGAGAAATGATTTGAATTAGCTTGAACCGAGCTTTTTTTGAAATTATGTGGATTACGTTGCTTCTTGTTGTGATCAACAAGAATAGGTTACGGGTGTAAAAGTTTTAATATATTTTTACGAATTAATTTTATCTTTATACCATTAGGGCAACTTATTTCGACCAAAAATAGACCTTGATGGAAACCTCTATTAATATAGTATCCTCCGGTCAATATGTTTAATTAAACCGACTACCCAATACGTCCATGTGCATAATATAAACATGCGTCGATTTCCTAAACTTACCTACGCGAGAGCAGAAAACTACAGAATGTTCAGTCTCGTCCATAAATATCTAGTCATATACAATCACGCCAGCTGTAAAGGTTATTGAGGGCAGACAAATAAAAGCAAAGACAATAACATAACAATTATCACATAATAACCGAAAACCTTGAACCCAAAAAGCTGAAACAGCCAACAACGACCATCATACAACTGGATCCGTTACGCAAACATCCCGACATTGCGAGCACACTTTATAGGCACTTCCGAGCACAGTCACAGCACAATAACAGCTTATAAATACAACAATAAAATCATTTTTTACGTTTATTTTTATTAGCTATTAAGCTTCTGTGTTCGTAAACGGGTGTTTGGCGTGCCGATTGTTTTTGTAAAGGATTTATTGAGAATGAAGTAGGTTTTTGTACTGCGACAAGGTTATTTAATAGGTTGACTAATTATACATATACTGCGACAGAGGGAGAGGGAAAGTAAAGATGCCTAAAGAGAAAGCAGAATGCGTTAGAGAGATGACATCCTCCACCTCACACCTGAGACGCCGCGGGAAACGCCCGGAGAGAAGTCGGCATCGCAGAGCGATTTCGAGCCAAATGTAGGTGCGGGAATTTCGGACGGCGAGTACTGGGTAGCTCTCCGTCTGATCAAGGACCAGGAGTTGACGGCGCGTCGGGTTCCTAGTGTGCCTCAAGGAGCTGTCGGCGTCCCCGAAGTACTAAACGCCTGCCGGCATTACGCGGTCCTGGGATGCAAACGACAAACCTAGGAAGAGAGCGGTTTTTAGACAGTAAGAGTCGGGCTACAAGACATTTCTTGGCTGCCATAAAAATATCGTTACCAGAGGCATAGACGTGTGCAGAATGTTTGTCAAGTTAGTTCGAACTAGTTCAAAATTCAGTAGTTAGATTTTACCCAAGCACAAATGAAAATTGAATAAAAGATTTGAAAGAAAATGACGTAGTAATATATTCAAATCCTTTACCTACTAATGATTAAAAGCGATCCTAAAACATCAAATATTGAATCCGCTTACCGACCAAAAAAAGGGACGAAAAGCCAAACGAAATCATACAAGCATTAATAAAAAAAGTATCCAAACGTTCTAATACAAAACCCCGGAATTTATCCGAGACATTAATGTGCCATTTTTGTCGGTAACATTCGCATAACGCTCCGGCTTTAGATTTGTTCCGCTCCGGACCCTAATATTAATTCCATTACCATAATTCCACTCTTAATACTTTCCACAGAGGGTAGTGAGCCAAATTCTTGATGTTTTTGTTTCCGTGCCAAAATATTTATATGTTAAGTGTAGTGTGTATTTAACAGAAGGACTATTATATGAGTGATTTTGTAAAGAATTTGGTCGGTACTTATGATGAAAGAAATTTTCAAATCCGACATGTTAACCGTATCGCGAAAGAACGAGCGTATAAGTTAGCAAGAATCTATTTTCCTTGCACCAACCAGTATCAATCCATACCTGTCTGTGTCGATAACACGCTTCTTTATAAAACCAACCTATAAGAAATCGTCATTATCACTCACTATAAGGGTGCTTGTACACGGCGCATGTACGTGTTACATGCGCCGTGTACAAGCACCCTAAATGTGACAAAATATAGAAAATAACAGTTTAAAATCGGAACATTTATTCGTAGCATACTCGTAGCACGCGTAGCAAGCTACGCAAAGCCTGCTACAATCTATCGACTAGAGTCTACGCTTTTATGGATCGCGGCGATCCAAGGCGGAGCGGGAGGGACTGTCAGACTTGTACTGATTAAAGTAAACTGTGATCCTTCAATAGCCTTTTACGTCCCAGGGTCACCGTTACCTGATGAGACAGTCCTGAGACCCCGGCAGAATTTGGCCCTCTAAGCGAGCCCCGTCAGATTGCTGACGGCTTTTTGAGTCGCGCGTGCAATACGCCGAACACTCCATGATCGGACGGCAAGTCACCTATTACTCGCAATCCTCTTTCCAGAAAGGAACACTGTGGATTTAGGATTAAGTACGGGTCTGATATTCCTTTCCTCCTACTAAGTAAAAAAGTCAACTACTCTTTGCCAGCGAAAGTCGTTTTGCTTTGCAAAAAACAACCTAATCCTTTGACACATACTGTACTAAGGTTATCTATGATACATGACTCAAAGGTCGAATCTTCTCCACATGTTTAGATCTCTCTGTAAACACGTCCGTTCAAAAGTAAACCTTCTGTCTACATAATCTTTCAGTTGGTATTCATTACGCCTTTAATTTCACGAAAAATGTCGAGGATCGCTTGTTGGTTCAAAGTTTTTGTGAAACAATTGTAGTGTCAAGCATCATGGATCCATGCCAAATTGTTGCTTCGAGCATTTCTCGTATTTGTAGAATGAGAAAAATTCTTTGGCTATGAATAAGTTAGTCAGGTATTTGGTAAACAAATTAAGACCTAGTTTAGTGGAAACGACAAGCATGTATAAGATTTTCGGGTTTCATAGGTTCAGTCAAATGGAAAATGTATGTTATAAAAGATCTCTCTAAAAACGTCCGTTCAAAAGTAAACCTTTGTCTACATATCTTTCAGTTGGTATTCACACGCCTTTAATTTCACGAAAAATGTCGAGGATCGCTTGTTGGTTCAAAGTTTTTGTGAAACATTGTAGTGTCAAGATCATGGATCTGCCAGTGCTTCGAGCATTTCTCGTATTTGTAAATAAGAGCTATAAAAACTGGTGTGACAAGGCTAAACTTAATAGTAGAAAGTATACAGTCAAGTCAATCGTTTTCTACGGAGGAAAAAAATAGACGATTGCTTGCTCGGTCATTCACCAAAGTCACTATTATTGCAAAAGACGGATTAATTTCTATGATTTTGATCCGCTTAAGTACCCCGCAAAGGATGTTCAAGTGCAGACGCCGCTGAACAACCTACTTTTGTCAAAATTGTAATAGATTTCCAACCTTATTACTAAACTAGAAGGACCATTTCGGTATGGGAACATATGACAGATTGGAGAAGGCTGATGTGCTGATGACTGTACAAATCTTACAACAATTACCAAAAGAAAAGAAAACGAAGGGAAACGAAAATCTTATCTTAATATTGATCGCAGCATACGCGAAAGTTAACAAAATCCCTAGACATTTTTCTCTATCGGTACATATTTACTACAAAAGTTTTCCTCAGAACCTATTCTACATACTTATCGAAGTCTGGGGAGATATTAATCCTCTGAAAGCGATCAACGGAGACTTGAAACTTATACAAAGTCTGCACGGCATTATGCTACGTTTTACGTATGAAATAAAAAATGTAATTGCCTGTACATTTTGCGTACATACGACCTTTACATCTATTAATAAGTTCAGTACACATGTATTTAGAGCTAAAAGTCGCTTCAGTGTCACGATAATTGTGTGAAATGGAGTTTATAAAGAGGATAAAACTGGGCAAAGGAAATAGATATTCATATACCATATTGCACTATAATACTGCAGTAATTTCCGGAAGCAGAAAATTCAATTGGAAATTGAGTTTTAATGGGATAAGTGTTCTTTTTTATTACGTTATTTGAGTTGGGTTTGCTATTGACTCTAGGTTAGGTTATATGTTACAGAAGCAAAGGTTATACGGCCGATCAGGTCTACTCAGAAGAAGCCTGTTCACTCTAACTTTGAAGAGATTCGGGTTTTATGCATTCGGGAACACAGTCGCAGGTTCTGAGTTCGAAATTCGTTGCCATTCGCATTATGAAGGATTGTTGGAAGACCTTAGTACAAATTGGTGGAGTGGGAACTAGGTATACACGGTACAATCAGCAAAGTTGAATCATGGCCCATTTTGACATTAAAGCGCATTTCACACAGAGAGCGGGCGCGGGTCGGGCGCGTGTCGGGCGCGTTTCGGGGCGGGAGTACGGCGGGTCTAGTTCTTTGTATTTAAATGGAAGACATCACACTGAAAGCGTGCGCGAGTCGGGCGCGGGGCGGGTCGTGCGCACGCTTTCAGTGTGAAATGCGCTTTATTGTCAAAATGGGTCATGTGGACCTTATTGTATTTGAATGTCTGCAGGAAAATAAGCTTATGGTGGGTCATGATTCAACTTTGTCGATTGTACTTGAGTACGTCTAGATGTCTGATGATGGAAGAGGCCAATGTCAAACTTGTTTTTGATATTTACGAGTATATTAGTGCTTATTTCCTTTACCATAAAGTCGCGAATCAAACACAATTCATAATAACCAGCCTAAGTACAACAATATATGGCTATAATAAACAATAACCCCGTCGTAACAGTTACAATACATAAAAGCTGTAATTATTACGAACATGAAATAACTCATCTGGCTAGACACAATAACTCAGATTTATATCCGAGCATTACAATTTTATTTCTCCGATAACATTTATCCCACTTCAGACGGGCAACATATTGATTACAATTGAGTGCAGAAATGTTAGAAATAAAATTTTGCAGTTTTACTTTTAATCGTTATTTGTTCTTATCGTTATCGTTATCGTTGAAAGCGATCGCTTGAAGTCAAGTCAGACAAGAAAGTCTACAAGTTCAAACCTATGAAGGAGCAACCACTTTTTTACTATTTTGAAGGTAATGGAGGAAAAATTAAATGTTGATATCCTGTACTAACAAAATATAAATACCGTCATGGTTCAAAATCAAAATCAAAGCATTTATTTCAAGTTCAGGCCAGTTACAGGTACTTTTGAATTGTCATAGACAATCAAAGGAATATTATTAAACACTACAAGTTATGGTGCTACAGTCCCAGTCACAAGACATAAAAACTGTGAAAGTACCGTAGATGCCCGTTCCAAGGTTGCGACACGCATAGGAAGAGGAACCGTGATTATTAAATATTTCTCGAATTTTCAAGGACACTTATTTCAACTGAAAATAAATAAAATATATTGGCGCCATTTTCCAATAGTTATACGGTCATAAAAATTAAAAAAAAAAAACATTTATTAAAATAACTACATATATAATACACATAGTCAAAAAGTATCAAACAGACACAAACATGCATACACTTACAAACTTTCGCAATTTATAATATTAGAAAGATGGGGTTGATTTAATTTAACATTAATTTATTCCAACTGAAATAATGAGGGATCACAGGTTAGTTAATAATGTCAGAATTCATCCCAATTATACGAAGCACAAAACTGTAAATATAAACAAACAGATAAAACCGAATAACAAACAAACACATTGATTTAATCATGGGAACCATAATTAATTATGATTCGAGTCATCAAATGAATGAAAACTGCAAAATTTTTACCATTTAATTATACCGTTTTATGCTTCACTAGCGACCCGCCCCGGCTTCGCACGTGTGCAATACAGATATTAAATACACTAAAAAAAAATTGTGAACGTTTATATAAAAACATAGCGGCCCAACTCCGGCTTCGCACGGGTATAAATTATATAGCCGTATGTGATTAAACTCGATCAGTAGTTTTCGGATTTATTCATTAACGCCCGTGGACCGCACATGCGTTACTAAAGGGTTTGGAGTACGAACCCTAAAAACAATCCCCCGTTCCAAGGTATGCGACATGAAGATTTCCGTGCTATCTTTGGAATATTTCTCTTTTTAATTTTTAAATGACTACTTATTTTAACTAAAAATAAATAAAATATATTGGCGCTATTTTTCAATAGTTATACGCTCATAAAATAATAATAATTTATTAAAATAACTATAATACACATAGTCAAAGAGTATCAAACAGACACACATTTGCGTACACTTACAAACTTTCTCAATTTATAATATTAGAAAGATGGGGTTGATTTAATTAAACATTAATTTATTCCAACTGAATTAATGAGGGATCACAGGTTAGTTAATAATGTCAGAATTCAGTCCAATTATGCGAAGCACAAAACTGTAAATATTAATAAAACAAACAGATAAAACCGAATAACAAACAAACACATTGATTTAATCATGGGAACCATAATTAATTATGATTCGAGTCATCAAATGAATGATGCATAATCATTTTGCTACTAATTAATTATTGCGTTTTATGCTTCATTACACTATGCTGAACTGTTTTAGAAAGTTAGGGATTGTAACCTTTTTAATATTGATATTGGATTCAATTTTAATTGGAAGAAAATGTTGCGTTTGTTTTAGGTAATTTTTTCAGTTATTTAGTACCTACTTGTACTACATCAATTCAAAAGGAAAATTTCTATGTTCAACACAAGTCACCCATTTTTTAAAGACATTTTACTTGAAATTATTAACCTAATCGGCTTTATTACAAAACGTGGTTTAACTTAGACCAAGCTTTAAGGCGGGCTTTCACCAAAAGTTAAACATGTTTAAAATTTTATTTAGTGTCAAAATTCTATTGAATTTGACACTAAATTGACACTAAATAAAATTTTAAACATGTTTAACTTTTGGTGAAAGTCGCCCTAAATCAAAAATCATTTTTTGAATTTCGAACTTTATTCCAACTGCTATAAAATTCTAAAATGCACATTGACAACTTAGACCGGGATCTAAACTCGGTTTTTGTATTTCTACGACAGTAGAAATAAAGTTCGAAATTCAAAAATTCATTTTTGATTTAAAGCTTGGTCTAAGTTAAACCACGTTTTGTAATAAAGCCGAATATGCCTTGAGTTTGCAAATGATGTAAATTATAATAATGTACATTACAGTGACGACATCATTAAAGCCCCGAATAGCCATATAGACACAAAATCGTCCAAATTTGGAAAGAGTTCCATCCAGAAAAAAATGGAAAGTTATAGGTTGAAGAGGAAGGGCCAATGATTTATTAATTTAATGCTGCATTATCATTGTGAAACACGCAATGTTACATTATATACATTGCGTTTTTCAATTATTTCATCGAAACTTTGCTGATCAATAAGAATACGGTGCGCTGATTAAATATCAGAACTGGTTAGGTTTTCATTAAATAAGGATTTTTTTTTTTTAGGTGGTAAAATCCTCAAATGAGACTCTTACTGAATAAAATCCACCCGTGTTCCTTCCTATGCCCTTTACGTTCCGGGGCCACGGTAACCTGGGTTAAGAAAAAACCCGCGACCCCAGCAGGCATTTGGCGTATTATAGTAAATCTTTGAATCTACTAGTCCATAGTTTTGTTTCTTGTTTCAATCAAATCAACAAAGATCCCAACATGTTGGAGTTATTTGCCTAGGTATTTTTTTCCGAATTGTGAAACGATCGTGTAATCCAAATAACATCAGTGTATTAAAACCACGTGGTCAAGCGCGAAATGGTCTTGCCTGTACGGATTCCATGTCTAATAAAAACAAAGAAGGACTGCTGCACTGCGTGTTGTGGGTTCGATACCCGCACGGAGCAAATGTTTGTATGATTTGCAAGTACACACATCAAAAGTGTCTAGGGATCAACATATATTTTTGCAATAACTTTTCTCCTGATTGATATTAATTAAAATGTTCTTTAAGGATTCATCAAATAAAGTGTTATCGTTTGTCACAGTAACGATAAACCAAGTCACCTTTGCATTCATAAAGAAATTTGCCATTTTCCTAATAAAGGGATTTTTGACATTTGAACCACTAACATTAAAGTTCGAAAAAAAGACTGAAATAACAGTTTTCTTTAAAAGCATTGGGTAACTTAAACAATTAATAATCCGTGTTTCTACCGCGACACTAACAACACAAGAACATCGGTTTGGCATACTCAAAAAGTTCATCCAAATCACACTGTGGAATGGCCGCCCATGTTCGTTGCAACAACAAAAAAAGTCTTCTTGCGACTGGATACCCTCCATATTCGGCAGAGCTCTTCTCTGTAGCATATCCCATGCATGCTCAATCGGGTTCAAGTCTGGCGACTGAGCAGGCCAGGGCAGGACATTGATGTTAGCTGCGGCGAGAGTCTGTCTTACAACTCTTGCGGTGTGCGGTCGTGCATTATCATGCATTAACTGAAATAAGGGACCGATTTGCACTTGTAGAGGAACGATGACGTCTGATACAATCGTCTCAGCATAAATTTGAGCGTTGAGGTTGCCTCTGATCCAAATCAACTCAGTTCTTCCGCCGATCCAAATACCCGCCCATACCATGATGGTTCCACCACTATAATCTGGATGGACTTCCTGGCAGGATTTTGAAATCGCTGTTGGCGTCCAGGGGTTCTCCAGTGTCGTATACGTCTTGTATCCGGTCTCATACCAAAACGAGACTCATCAGAAAAGCACACGAAACGCCATTGTTCTTCTGCCCATTTCTGTGTTCAAGAGCCCATTGATATCGAATCCTACGATTGTGCATTGCTATAGGTGGTACCCGTAGCGGTCTTCGGGAATGAAGGTTCACTTCATGCAAGCGGTTTCTGACTGTTTGGTCGCTAATTAAGTTCCCTGAAGAGTGATGAAGCCTCACGGCTAACATCATGGCGGTTATTGTTGGAGCTCTTCGAGTTAAGATTTGAATGTATCGGTCTTGTCTCCGTGTGGTGCAGCGATACCGTCCTCCATGGCGCTCAGCCACGGTACCAGTGCTTCGGTAACGTGTCCAAAGTCGACTGATAACACTCTGACTTGTATTCAGAGCTAAAGCCACAGTACGTTGCCGGGAACCAGCTTCTATCATTCCCACGGCTCTGAGCATTTCTTCCCTGCTTAAATGACGTCGCCGCTCCATAATAACGTTGGTTTTAATCAGTAGTAGGGAAACAGTAGCACTAATAATGTCTTCAAATTGGTCTTCAATGCGTTGTATGTTTTTATAGGGAAAATATTGACAGCTGATTTTCATCTTTTACTCGAATTTGATTTACAGTTCCTGATTCAAATTATGAAATGCACCAAAAAGGATCCATATAAATTTATAAAATCATAAATTTATTACAAAGCCACATCTCAATCTCAAGAAATCCGCATAAAAATGCTTGATCCCTAGACACTTTTGATGTGTGTAGTTGTTCCGGGTCTTGGCGTTTGTGTGTGTGAGTTTCTATGTTTGTAAAAGCACCCACGACACAGGAGAAATTCCTAGTCTGGGGCAAAGTTTGAAAAAAAAAACATATTGATTAATTATTTTACTTCTACTTTTAAGTGTGAAGTTTATCTTCTAGAGCTAGGGCCAGTTATCCTTTAGAGCTAAGTTATAGTTTGATCAGTGTTTAGCAAGTAAAAAAAAATTGCATTAATTTTTGTTTTTATACTTGACTTTTTGTTCTTTACTTTTTGACCTTAAAAAAAAACTTTTTGGCAGATACATTATTTACATGCTCAACTTAGTAATTTGGCATCTTTCCAAAACACATGTTTTCATTTAATCAAAACAATTACTCATCCCCATTTTAAAAGCCCAAAGCTAAAATGCCTTTAAAAATCCCATCATATTTCCTTTAAATTATTTCCCTATAACAGCAAGGGGTGGTTCTTACCATGATGTAAATAATTTTCCCCCGTGCCTGCCTGCCAAGCCCCCATTCGTGACGTCGTCGATTTGGCGTGCTCAATAAAAAAATCCCCAATTTACGTTCACGTAATAGGCACTGCGGATAATTTGCTACGGTCCCACATTGAATGTTCATAATAAAATAGTAGACTTTTTAGGGGTCCGTTCAGTTTAGTTCAAACTCGCCCGAAATTAATATGCCTCAATCCAAATACAGCTGCACAGACTAATTACAAACTTACGCACTCTTGCTAAGGTTACTCTGTAGACAGGCGGTGGTAATATTCTGATTGTCAAAATATGGTCGTCGATTGGTTACAGAAAATAATAAGGGTGAGATTTTGGCCGAAATACATTACTATTTTCTGGCACTAACGTTGGATGGTCCCAGAAAATAGTAAAGTATGAAAAAAACATATTCACCTATAGAATTGGTATTGACCAATTCTGTTGGTGGACATGTGTTTTGGAAAGATGCCAAATTACTAAGTTGAGCATGTAAATAATGTGTCTGCCAAAAAGTTTTTTTTAAGGTCAAAAAGTAAAGAACAAAAAGTCAAGTATAAAAACAAAAATTAATGCATTTTTTTTTTACTTGTTAAACACTGATCAAACTATAACTTAGCTCTAACTAAAGGATAACTGGCCCTAGCTCTAGAAGATAAACTTCACACTTAAAAGTAGAAGTAAAATAACTAATGGGACAGTTCTTTATAATAATCGCTGGCAATAAACGCAAACGTGAAGCGATAAACTACGCCAGCCAACCATTTTTACACTGCCACTACTTCAAAACTTCGCGCCAAGTAAAGCAGTCACGTCAGATCAACTCATATTTTACAACTTGCAACATTATCCAACTTTCAAAGCCAAGCACAGTCGTAACTCATCATCTTCCATTTATAAACTCCTTGCTTTTAAATAAACAAACCAGCCAGACTTTAAAATTGTAATTAAAACATTCTTTATTCAAAGCACGATACGAAAAAAAAAGAACTGAACTGTCAAGCCCCACTTTTGGCAGCAACTAAAAAAAAAAAAAACTGCTACTGGCTGGTATTTAAATTTTTAAAAGTTCGCGCAGTGGCACTCGAGTCTTCAAAACTTGTCTCCAGTAATTATTTGTGTATTAAAGCTGTTTCGAGCATCTGCAGTGGGTCAGTTTGGTACAAGTTATAGTGGTACAAAGTTGGTGGTAGCAAGTGGAGCGGGCAACGGAGCGGGACACGGAGTTATGATAATCAGGATGCGCTAGTTTAGAAGCACAAATAGAATTTATAGACAGGCAAGCTGAAACAATAACGTAGTTAAAGAAGATTGCATAAAGGAGACAACTCAGCCAAACTTGGTAAAGTCCCATACTTCTACGAGTAAGTATCTTAAAACACGAGTAAACATAGCCGATTCTGAACTTTGACTACTTAATCTGAGAGGCAGTAAGTTTGTTAGTCTTTATGAAAATCAGTGTGTGGGCGCGATATCTGAGTCAATTAAAAAAAAAGGTTCAAAAGGCTAGTGACCTATTGTCTGACAACGAGCAAAGGATGGACACAAATAGACGAGTACGTTTATCTATTTCAAAACAAAGTTATGTCAATAAGGTAAGTAAATTCATAAGAGTGGGTGCGTAGTCTCGCTAAACATAAACACGTTTCTCTGTATGCTTGTTGTTTAAAAGTAGACCTTATGTTGTTTTGTTTAGTGCGAAAACATCTCTTGACATTGGCCGAAATCTATTGAGTCAATATACACCCACAGCTTAATAATGAACGGCACAAATCTGTTTTATATTAAGCTTATTCTCGACGTAACCTTTACCGTCCAAAATATTTTTATGACGTAGTAAATCTTAACAGAGATCTTTACAAGAAAGCAAGCGTATGAAAACAAAATGAAGGTGTGAAAATTAAATAGCATCTGAAAATGTTATCGAGAAGGCTTAGAGAACGCTTTTTTAATTAGAACTATATGATCAAGAGGCATAAAGTTGAAAGTACGAGTATTAAGGCTTGTCTATCAACTCTGGGCACCATTTTTCAACATTCTCCATGTCATTTCATATTTCGATTATTTCAAAATATTAAAAATAATTTGAAATAATCGAACAGATCTGAGATTTTAAAAGAAATTTAAAAAAAAACCAGTCAAAAAGATTTCCAAGTCTTTCAAATTCGTTTGCGAACTTTATTTATTCCAACAAACCTAATGCCAGTTCCAAAATTATAGTTGGCTGTTAGTATTAAAAAAAAAGAACAGAAAAAAACAAACGATTTAAAAAAAAGAAAATCCGTGTACGATCCATTTCATTCTCGCTCGGGGTTTCAAACTCCTCGTACGGACACTGGCTTTGTAAGCCGACCGTCGACCGTGTACAGTCACGAGCAATAGTATGTATACATTAAGCAGTATTGAAAAGCGACTTTTCTGCAACCATATTGATTAAACTTTTGCCTTTTCATTGGAATTCTATTTTGGAAGCCATACTATTACGAAATAGGTCTTATTTCACAGTGGAGACCAGCATTTTACGAGTTAATTGCGTTTGAATTTTGTTTAGTGTTTACATGTTATTGCTCGTGACTGTACTGGTAGAATTTCATTAATTTACATCCGCACCAACTTTTCAGCTCTTTCATCCTTCAGTACTGTTTCGTACCCCAAAAACAAACTATATGGAATTATTATTTAAGTTGACGATTTTACTCATTTAGGGTAATAGTTTTGTAGCATTTTCATGTTTGAGTAGTTCTTTGGCATGTATTTAATGGGTTTTAGTTTTTTCATTTGGTTTCATATCATTGCATACGAAATAAATCCTGTGATCACCTTGCTAATTTACATAATTTATCTGAAACTTTTGTTAAAATCAACCATAAAAATAAAAGCAAAAAAAAAAAAAAAAACAACCAAAAACCAACGCCAACGTACAGACGTCAACACAGTTCAGATTCCACAGAAAATACGGCAGAAAGAATAAAAATTGACAGTCACAAACAAAAATTGGGACAGACCAGAGAACGCCCGCTGTGGTACGCGAAATTTATGGGAGGCCTCCTCCGGCATGAGCTATTTTGATTTCAATAATATCCACGACAAAAATGTCGGGGGAAAACGCCCCCGGGCTGCGGACGCGACGCCTCAGTCGCGACACGGGGTGAATACCGCCCGAGAATAAAATATGTGTTGGAGAATTAACGATGCCAGGAATACGGGCGACGGTTGTGGGTTGAGAATTGTTGCAATGTGTGATTTGTGGGCTGTTTGAGTAGCAACAGTAGTATGGAAAGATGTTGAATCAGTTTACGTGATTGCAGTAGTAATCAATGTTTTAATCATAGTACGTTCATAGATTTTGATATAATTGGTTTGATGGATGGCTGAAATTTATACATATTTGTTTCAAAAATGTTTTGTACAAAACTATATTTCTTTAGATTAACATAAACCTACAATACTTTTATCCCAGAAGTATTCTGAGGTACAGTTGCCGAAATTAACAACAGCATTAGTTAAAGCAACGAAGAATAATATTTATGTATTCGTTTTTGGAACTCAGAACGAATATAAAATATATGTTATAGATACAGTCAATATCATTAAATACTAAAATCAATAGATAAGCTTGTCTGATTAAACAGCACAATTTTTTCTTAATACCGATTCCAATTTACCACAGTCTCCCTGCAAAGAACACGGTCAAGATAAAATTATCGCCAATAATAGCATTATACCTGCAAATTCAGCTAAGTCAATTTGGAGTTCCCAAGATAATGGATTAAGACAAGAGACCCTTCACTGTCCATGCTCGGACTTATCCACTAAACGATTAATAAATCAAATAAGTAGATCCCAATCGGAACTCTCGACAAATCCGATTTCCTATTGGTTACTCGTCAAGGACGAAGCTTGTTAGATGCTTCACTAGATTAATTCATGTCTACGGATGTATTTATATTCAAGAGGAATTTCATTAATGAGAAATGGACATAGAATTTGAATTCCAACAACATAGATTCACCCTTATACTGTTGTAAAGAACAACGGCAGAAAAGTAGTCGAAGAATGCATTTTGTTTTTTAATTTTCCCGCTCCCCCAAGTACACTCCCTGTATTATAATTTTAATTAACTTCACAAACATCAAAGATAGAGGCTCAAAAGTGAAAAAAAACAGTTTAGAAATGAACTTTTCTTCTGAAGGTCAAACCTTTCTAGCTATACATCTTCTTAAATATTGGTGAAGGCACATGTTTTCTTAATGTACGCGAGTCGCGAGCCCTGCATACACAGTTTTCAAATCAGAATTCAAGATGTGACTCCAGTAAGCCTTGGGGACTGTATGTCATTTGCTTTTTCATCTTATCAGTGACCTTGGGATTTGAGATGAAAATAAGGTCATACAGAATGTGGTTACAAAGTGTGGTTGTTTTTTTTAAATCAAAAACAATCTCTTTAGGTTTCCACTGATTTTTGGGATCTTACTGTGATGGTTTCCCAATGTTTTCCTTCACCATTTTGAGTGGTGATGAAATCATTTATTTGGTGTTTTTTAGGTCGTTAGTCCAGTTACAACTTCTATCCATTTTCTCCCGAATATACTACATTTCATAAAAAGAAAACTGATTTCTTAATTAATCATTTATGTATGTTTATAATTTTGTTTCGCCATTAAAAACGTGAAACAAAACGGATGCTCTGTGGTGTACCTGCTTAAAAGCACACCTGTAGATACCGGAACATGAGTCAGCATCGCGTCGCCCGTCGGCGTCGCCTCGGCAATTACTCAGTGAATTAGGGGTACCCGACGACCTTTCGCGGTACACTCACAACAGAGGTACAGGAAGTTTTAGTTATAGCGAAGTTTTGGCAGAAGGACAACAGATCTATGAAAAGATGTCCGCAATAGGTTAGTTTCCAGTAACAATGAAATTGCAAATTTAATTAGTGCGCCCGTTAGAATATTGAAATTTAATGAACACATTCTTTTCGAGACATTATACCTGTATCGTGGCTGTTTAGAAACATACAAACCCGCTTAGATAAACACCCAGACCCGAAACAACTACTTGTAGAACTTACAAACATTTGAGTTCTGGTCGCAACTTATTTACAAAGGTATTTTTCGACATTACGAAGAACGAATTAAGGAATAAATTACAAAAAGAAAAATGATATTCTAAGTTGGTACGTCAATGTGGGCTGGCTCTTACCCTAAGAAAATTAACCGTGTTATCATTATACATAAACTAGCACTTCCCCCGCGACTTCGTCCGCGCTTATTTAGAGCTTCGTTTCTGTGAATTTCTTCTCCGGCCACCCTCTTTATGGAATACTTTAAGAAAATGTAAATCTATATGCAACTAAAATTCTATTCTGTCGCATTCTACAAAGAAACATCCCTTTAGCAGTCGGTTTTCGCAACATCCCATCTTAATAAGATCTTACATCCTAAAGATATACCCCTGGGATAATTTGAGACTCGTAACACTTGTAGTAACGAAGTTTCATACAATCTCTGAAGGTAAAAAGTGTAAAAAATACCCCTTAGGGAGGGAATTTCCCGTCATAATCCTGTCTTAAGTAACACCTACGTCGTAAAAGAACCCTCCAGTGAAATATTAAAAACTCCTAGTATTTGTAGTAATAAAGTTTCATACAAACTATCAACCCCAAAAACAACCCTTTAGAAGTGAAGTATATCAAAATCCCATCTTAGTGAGCAACTGAGCACCTACGTCCTTAAAAGAATCCCCATGAAAAATTTGAAATTTGTATCTATCAACATCAAAAACAACCCCTTCGAGTTCGGATTTCGAATCACTCCGTCATAGTGAGCGTCTAAGTCCTAAAAATAAACCCCATGCAAAATTTGAAACTTAAAGTACTTGTAGTAACAAAGTTTCATACAACCTATCAACCCCAAAAACAACCCCTTAGGAGTGGAATTTCGCAAAAACCCGTCTTAGTGAGCACCTACGTCCTTAACTACATCAATAACAACCCCTTAGGTTTCGAATGTCGAATCACCCCGTCATAGTTAGCATCTAAGTCCTAAAAATAAACCTCATGCAAAATTTGAAGCTCCTAGTACTTGTAGCAAAAAAGTTTCATACATACTGTCAACCCCAAAAACTACCCCTAAGGGGCGTAATATCGCAAAAGCCCTTCTTGGTGAGCACCTACGTCTTTAAAAGAATCCCCATGCAAAATTTGAGACCTCTATCTATCAACACCTAAAACAACCCTTTAGGGGGCGAATTTCGAAAAACCCCGTCTTAGGTAGCGCGTACATCCAAAAAAGAACCCGCATGCCGATTTAAAGCTCCTATGTGCAAAAAAGTTTCATACAAACTGTAACCCCAAAAAAACCCCATAGGTTTTAGACGCGGGGCGTAATACGCGCGCAAAACGGGACCACGCGCGGGTTCTTAGCGGGTACCTACGTCTTAAAACGTGGACCGACCTTGCCCGTCGCGGGGACCCGTTTAACGCAGCGTCATCAACCGTGATATCCTTAAGAACCCAACCAGCCAGCAAAATTCAATTAGCAATTTGCAGGCCAGTGACATGTTTCACTTTATCGTGTCCTATTACGTGCAATGACCTTTAGGTTTCAGCTCTCACTTATTATATATTTAAAATCTCCGAAATACATACACCTATTTTCTTTTTTCCTGTAGAAGTCTAAGGAGTTTCTACTGCCTCCACTCTTGAATAATTGACTTAACTTTTATCGATAGAGATTCCTTATCACTAACTCAATAAACTAGAACTTCTGCATCACCTGTTGAGTCCACGAGCCGGTAGGAAACGTAATTTCCTACCCGCAATGTTTTCCTGCCACCGACGTATACGGATATAATGTTAATATAGAAAAGCCGAGGGCTTGATTGAATCTGTCGTGAATGCGGCAAGGAACCTCTGCATTTAGCTCTGCAGCGTTCATTATACTTTTATTTATTTTCTCCTTTCAAAGTTTCATTAATTTTTTGTTTTTTTTTTCTCGTGTCTCATGAGTTACAAGGAAAGTTTTAACTACAAACTTTTATAGTGTTTCAACATTAACAATGTTGATAACTTGTTTTTATTACCTAATCTGAAACTAAATTATATTTTTGTTGGTGATTTGATTGTATACACTATAATCCCATTTAGACCTAATTTTTATTAGCCTTTTCAGTCCTACTCCTGGTCTGACAGTTACTGGCTTCCCATGCTAGGTCGTCGAGCCTAATTTGATGGTTATATCACGAAAAGAAAAAAAAGTGGCTCAATTAAGTTTTTCAAGTTCTTTTATTTCAATATTATTGAATAGAAAAGCAAAATTACCTTTCAGTCGTCACGTTATCACTAATATATTATTTAATGCTACTACATATAATAACTGTATCATAAATAATCGATTTAATATTACGGATAATATCAATCCAAACAAAATTATGACCCGTCGAATATAATAAACATATTAAATGTTAATAAGCTATCGACAAAATGGACGTTTTACAAAATTATTATCTCGCCCGATGATTCGACGGTACGGTACGGTCTACGTAAATTTATTACACCGTAAATTGTGATATCTGCGCTTTAAATTATGTTGAATATTTTAGTTCGGGGCAATTTTTGACGGAAATCGCTTTTTGGGCTGAATTTGGTTTCAGTGGTTGTACTCATTGCTGAAGTGAAGATATACCTTTAATGTGTGAACGTGAATGAAGCGAAAGGAGTATGCTTATGATCGTTGCAGGTTGCTTTCTGTAGTTTCTACCTAAATAAATATGACTGACTGCTCGAGAAGTCGCAAAATGACACACGACGTTCACAAAATACTTAATACTTCACTAAGCGACTCGGGAGTTGCAGTGGGGTAGATGGGAGGAATAGTCAGGAAGGTACTGAGACGCTCGGACTGTTAAGGGCTTCACACACAGCAGCTATAATGTAAAGATGTACATTATAGCACGATACATCTCATTACATCTTTCCATAGAGATTCAAAGATGTAAAAATATGCATTATAGCTGCAGTGTGTGGTCTCCTGACGATTTTTATCGACGATTATAGTCTAAGGACGTATGTCACAATATTATATTTAGGCACTTATGTTTGTTACAAAAAAATGGACGACGGACGTCGAACGCAAGACGATCAAATTTTTTCGTGGCTTGAAGAGGTATGTAGCGACTAGTTAAATATAGAGGAACCTGGTCACGAGTCAAAAATCTCAAGTTCTTAAAAAAAATATGACTGGCCTGTTGGTCTAGTGGTTAGTGACCCTGACTGCTATGCCGGAGTTCGTGGGTTCGATTCCCACCCAGGACAAATGTTTGTGTGATGAGTAATTTATCTATAATAATATGTATGTATTTAGAAAATATACAGGATGAATTTTTCAAGTGGGCGTGGATGGCTATTTTCGAAACTATCAGGAATATCGAAAAACGTTGAAAGGAGTGTCGAGGCCGATTTTGACTAAAACTAAAACTGCATCATTATATTTTGGAAAAGTCTATTATCCTGGCCAGGAATCGAACCCGCTGATTTTGGAAAAAAAGTCACACCCTGTATTATTACACCATTCGACAGTGTTGCTAATAAGGATCAAATTCTGGGAAATAATCATGTACGGCAAACTTAAGGAAAACGTATAATTACAAAAAAACTAATCAACCATCAATGTAATTGGGTATTTGAAACATCAATTACCATTTCTTCTTTAAAATAATAATGTTATTTTAGTTTAACTCCATAATTTCGTATTGCTAAGTACAGTGGGATTGTTGAGACGTCAAATCCAGTGAAATACGGAAAAAATTAAATTTTATTAACTTCGAATAAATTATGGCTCAGTAGAAGTAAAGTAACATGGAAAAATAGCAATTTCATAAAAATCTGCTATTTCCATAAGTTTGCCGTATATGATTACTTCCCAGAATTTGATCCTTACCAGCAACACTATCGAATGGTGTAATAATACAGGGTGCGATTTTTTTTCTAAAATCAGCGGGTTCGATTCCTGGCTAGGATGATTGATTTTTCTAAAATCCAATGATGCAGTTTTAGTTTTCGTCAAAATCGGCCTCGAGACTCCTTTCAAGGTTTTTCGATATTCCTCATAGTTTCGAAAATAGCCATCCACGCCCACTTGAAAAATTCATCCTGTATATAAGTATGTTTATCAGTTGTCTAGTACCCATAACACAAGCTCTGCTTAGCTTGGGACTAGATGGCGTTGTGTGATAGTTGTGGAATATTATAAAAAAAATACTTAAAAAGAAAGATAACAAATGGAGAAAATAACATAGATAGTCCTGTGCGAGATCACATGGCTCCTATCTCAGCATGCGCTGCAACATTTTACCACCATAATCATTGCACATTTTACCTTAATGATAGTCAAAATCTATCCTGAAAAGCTTTACAAACTGAAACTACTAATGCTACTCATTTACAACGTACCTATTTCATCTAATAGTTTTCCCGAAGCGCGCTCGAATTTTCTACACTACTGTAATGTTGCTATAAGGATTTCTCTTTTACAAGACTCTGAGCTTTTAGAGGGTTTTAGTATTAACGCTCTGCTAATACTACATACAAATGCCTTCATAATACCAGTGAAACGTATTAAGTATCGATGATAGTTGTAAGCTTATCTTGCCCCATTCTCGCTTTATTGCATGCATTGATTGATCGACGTCCAATTATTAGGACACAGATTGCCTTTAAAGCCTGTAGGCACAATAAGGAGACCCGCTTATGCGGGGTACTATCCGCGAGGCTCATTAATAGGTATATTTTTCGGTAAGAGTTTTGAAAAAAATGTTTTTTTTTTTTTGTCGAACTAATGATTATTCACAAAATAAAACGCATCTTAGTTCGAGTCGTGTCGTCAGAAGCAAGTGAAAACTACATTTGCTAGTGTTGTTGGGTTGGTAGCGCGTCGTGTTTCGCGCCAAATGCCTTCTGGGGTCGCGGGTTTGTTCTTAACCCAGGATACCGTGGCCCCGGAACGTAAACGGCATAGGAAGAAACACGGGTGGATTTTAGTCAGTAAGAGTCTGACAGTCCCTTCCACCCCATCCAAGGCGGGAGGACTCATTTGATGATTTCCGTGATGAACTCCGTTTATTTTAGTTCAGGTACGTAACAAAAGAAAAAATACGTGTCAATTATAATTTTTTGGTAATATAACTGACGGACTTCTATATATATTATAAAACTTTTTTTAATAAACTACAACTTTTTTTTGCGTGGTAAAATCATCAAGTGATTCCTCCCACCCGGGGCAGAGCGGGAGCGACTGTCAGACTCGTACTGACTAAAATCCATGATGTCCTTCAATAACCCTTTACGTTCCGAGGTCACGGTAATTCGTGAGTCCTGCGAAATAAAATTTATTTATTTTCGTTACCACTTATATCGACACATTATACCTGTATACTACGCATAGTATACAGGTATAATGTGTCGATATAAGTGGGTATGTAAGCTTCCCTTCCCCACTCCCTACGCCTCAACGCGTCTCAGCACAAATTATTTCATGCATTGGTTGCTCGACGCCCAATTATAGGACACAAATTGCCAAGATTCCTGAAACGCGTCATGTATAGCGAGAGAAAATAATTGGTACCTATTAGTACGCCAGACATTGATGTTTATGGTAGGCAATTTATACGTTTTTCGAACGGAAAACTCTTTGATATGTTTACACGTGTTTAAGGAAAATTGTGGAGTAATTGATGGAAATATGATTGATGATTTGAGTAGGTGTCTGAAGTACTTCTTTGTACTACTAAACTAACATGTAAGGATCTTCGCAGGTTTTGAAAAATGCGTTGAATGAATTTTTAATAACTCACACTCGTGTATAATACCCCTCATTATGTACCAGTTACATAAACTACTAAAATAGAGCTTTAGATGAGCTACACAAAGATAATATTCGCCTTTAATTATATACATGTATCGCTTTTTTGTTTGCTTTATATTTTATTGCTGTCATCGATAAAATTAGACTAACAAAATTTTGGGAAATATTCTATAAAAAACTAAAACCAGGAAAATCTCGTAAAACTACTAAACAGCTAGGTAACCTGTTGGAATCCCAACACTAAAATATAAATTGTTAGTTAGTCGATTGAAGACGTTCACATCACTAGCGCGTCTCTATACGCATAGTCGCACAAAACGAACCACTGAATAGTAGCAATCTAGCCGTCGTTCGGGCCACCACGAAAGGAGTTAACTCTGTTGTGTGTGTCCGAAATAAAGTGCCTCCATTTTACAAGTGCTTTATTCTACAAGGCTCCTACTCCCGCCATAACCTTCACGAAGAAAGCGAGAAACAAAACGGTACTTTTCATTCAGGATACCTATTTGTATTCAAGAATAAATACACGCAAATGAAGTCACGGGACATCAAAATATAAAAAAAGAAAATATCTTCAAATAAAATACAACAGATAAAATCACAATTTTCCCCGAGCTGAATAAATACTTTTCGGATTGAATAGTAACTTGGAGCGAAGTCTTTTGAAACAAAATAACTTTGTGGACGATTCCTCTCGAGATATCCTTCAGGAAATATGAATCTTAAAGGGCAAGATGTACATAAATTATTTATACACTAACTTCGATATTAATGAGATATTTGAGTGTGTACGTTTTTCTTGGAAACACCTGTTTTTCGGAAAGATGAAAGGATAAGAAGAGTGTGGACTTCAGCTCTTTTACTTAATGTCTTCGGCTTGTAATGGTTGCTAAACGATTTGGAATCGTTTATAAACTAAGTAAGTTTTATCAAAGCTGAATGGAAAATTAAAGTTTGAATTTGTGGGGTTATAATAAAAATCGCCAAACTAAGCCATCTATCCGTTGTTTGTCCCTACTTGATCCCAAAAAGTACCATGCAAAATTAGTTAAAATTAGCCTTAATTCCCTTTTCAACGCAAATTCTTTGATTCCTTTACAAAAACCATTTCCTTAAAATAAGATTAATTATACGAGCTGTTGATTACACCCAAAAATAATAATAATAAATAAAGTAAAAAGCTTATCATCCAAAATCAAAAACACTAGTCTCATTTAAAATTGCCAACTCACTAAAACAAATCCATCTTTTCCGACTCAAAGAAGCCACAAAGTCCGAAACGGTTCCTTAAAAGCAATGCCTATATAAATAAAGCCCAACGGTCCTAGGTTTTTAACTTGCTATCCCAAGTTAAACAAGCGGACGGGGCCGAGGCGACCGACTCGGTTTACAGTTAATTAACTAATATTTACATTTGGAGGGTCGAAACAATTTCTGCTGGAACACCTGCCGGCTCCTCTGTGGCTTGGAAGGCTGCCTGTGAAAATGTACGGCCGAGAATTATGGGCGACCACGCGGCAATGTATAGACGGGATTTAGAGCGAGAATAACCTCGATATAGTGCGGTGTTGGCCCGATAGCGGTTAGCGATGTGCGGGTATTTAAATGAGGATTATGTGAGTGTACGTTCCTGTTTTGTTGAGAAGATTTGTTTCAGGGTCCTATCTAGAAAATTAAACAGTTTATGTCTATGGATAAATGAGATTGTATTTGCAAGAACAAAGTTTTATCAGATGTTGTATTAGGGGAAAAATAAAAGGAACCCCGAGATGCTATTGTAGGTATCTACAATAAGCGGCTGTTAAAGAACAGAATTCTGTTTGCTTTACAAACACAATAAATTCCGCTTTCACCAGCTGCTACCAACAAAACTAAACAACATTATCTAAGACTAACTTTTTAAACTTCCCATTCAAATTCTTACTGCACAAAGTTCACACATACCTGCTTACAATAAACGCTAAATTATTTGCAAACTTGTGCCGAACGCGGCGGCACCGACCGCAAACTACGCCCGTATGTCTTACGTTAGTATTACGTACCACTGTGATAGGGGTAGGATTACACGGACGACTTGTTCAACAACATTATTTTTAGTAGGTGTTCTGGACAACGTTAGTGAAAAATTTGACACAAAAAATCATTTTTTTTTATGGTGGTACAGTCAATTATGAAATATGAGCTCGTGGCTAAATAATTACAACCACACAGGCCGATCTTCTGGGTTAAGCCACGCTTGCCGAGTTTGGTCTGTGGATGGGTGACCATCCGTCATAGCGAGTTTCCTCCGTGCCTCGGAAAGCACGTGAAGCCTTTGGTCCCGGCTGTCATTTGAAGATCTTTGACAGTCGTTACTCTTAGTCAGAAACTCTAAAGTCTGACAACCAGTCTTACCATGGGGTATCGTATTACCCAGTTACTGGGTTCTGGAGGACTGATAAGCAATTGCTCTATGTAAAATACTGATATTCATCTGAATCCGGTTTGACTGGAAGCCGACCCCAACATAGTTGAGAAAAGGCTAGGCAGATGATGAATCAATTATGAAATATTTTGTTAAAGAGGAAACCATTTCTGTATATAATATCAGGCCTGTAAATCCCGAAGAATTAGTCTGAGGACTATCTAGCTGATAGTAATTTAAATTTTTTATAGGGCAAAGTCACCTTTGTACAGCGTATAGTCTACTTAGCAGGCCAAAAAATTGGTCAAGTTCACGCCCTACGTCGTACAGAATGATCGGGTCTATAGATTTTTACGCTAAGGAATGGCTAGCTTGCCGTCTGATCAGGGGCCATGTCCAAGTAGACGATCGTCAAACCGTCAGCAAATTGACGTTGCCCCCAGGGGACAAACATCTGCTGCAGCCACGAGACTGTCTTAAAAGGCCATTGCTTACCTTTACCTAACGCAAAGAGTAAATACTAAACTGGTTGATTTTATTCAATAAAGTCTGACAATCTCTTTCGGTCCACCCAAGAGGGCAGGACTCATTTCATTTCGACTTTTCAAGCTAGAAAGAGGCAAGTCATGTAAAAAGATCGCCCGTCTAACCACGGCTTAACATTCATCGCTATAAGGGACTTTACTCGTGCCGCGATGCGACGCGACGCGATTTATGCGATATCGAGTCGATTGCCGATTTAAGTAGCACGTATCTACTAACAGAGTGATACAATGCAATTCGACTGTGCACTTCAAAAATCCATCTTACTACTACGACATAAAGGTGCTGCAAACCAAAGACAAATGATGTCGCATTGAGACGCGTAGTTGCACAATCGAATTTAAAACACAAAATCATGTGCATTGTCATTAGGACGTATGTACATGCAATTCGATATCGTGGAGTTCTGTGAGCGATATCGCCAATCCCGCACGATTAGGATTATTATGGACTCACTCCATTAGCAAACACTAGATTGTCCATACATTTTCTTCGGCTGGACGCTTGTGTGATATTTGACCGATATCGTCAATCGATGCCATTCGATATCGCGTCGCACCATGAGAAAAGTCCCTAAGAGTTACATTCCAATCCATACGATTTAGAGATGCGGCACAAGCGGCATAGTTACACCATGTCGTTATAATATCGTTTAAAGTTAGATTCGGTTTAGCTTGGGCAGCTCGTTAGTGGATGCATACGGCTTAGCCTTAATGCACTTCATTTCGAACTCGTTTAGTATTAAATTTTCTAACTTGTATTACTAGCTGGTTTAGTTTTATAGGATTTTGTTGGAGCTGTGTAGTCGTTACGGCTGAATAGGACTTTAGTTTTAGTAGATTGCTTTAGTTGTATTGGTTTACTGTTAGTAGAAAGCACGTTAAAGCTTTAGGTGTAGGTAATTTTTATTCTTTCACACGTGTAACATTAATCTGTATATGTATACTGCGATTCACCATAATGACAAGACGAAGTCTGAAATTTGACTCAGTTTACATGGGCCTCAAACAGTTCTATAAGATACACAGCGTGTATCGAAAAGGCGTGGTGGCCATATTTTAAAAATATTTCTGGTACAATCTAACCAATTTTAAAACGTTTTCTTTGAGACTGAAGTCGTTAAAGCAAAACTCTTTAATGTATTGATATTTTGTACCTAAAAAGCAACCGATAACTGTTTGCTAATAGCTGTGCAAACTATTAAGTAATTCTCTTTCGGTTTGAAATTATAAAAAGTGAGGGAGACTGACACAAGTTCTTTACTTCTACTTTAAAATATATTATTCTGTCGAGTACCCATTATTTAGCAACTTATCAAGCTCTAAAAAGTCTTCAGCAAGTCAAAGAACACTTTTTCTTCATTAATACCTAACTAAGTCTATATAAAAAGATCTTAAACAACCACTAACAATTCTTAATGGCCTCTCGTCTTCTTAATAATATTCATTCATTTTAATTACTCGTAAAAAATCTTGAGAAACAAACTTAAACTCGTAAAGAACAACAGAATAAAGAATAAAAAGTTAAAGATATTGGAGTTTGTAAGAACTTCGATTAATTATTTTAAGAAAAGAATTTAATATGAAAAGGTCATAAATGTTGGAAGTTTTTCAAGAGAGAAAACGGTTATTTCTGGCCTGAATTAGTGTCTAGTTTTGAGTCTAGAATTTAATTAAATTAACTTTTGAAGTGGGTTAACTTTGAGTTAGGTAGTTTTATTGAATACTTACTCTGTTAGGAAAATATATAAGGATTCAGTGTTGGTGTGTTTTAGAGTTGCCTCACAAATTATCGGGTAGGCTTTGACGATTCTGTAGAGCCACGAGTTCATTTAAGGTATGATACATCATTCGAATCTGCAATAAATGGGAAATGAAAAAGCCGACCGGCGCGTCGCCGTCGGCGTCGGCAGTTGTCAACCCGAATGATTATGTGCAGTAGTTTGGCTGTGCATATTTATACCGGTTGTGTATAGCGACCCTTATACTGGTTGCTTAGTACATTAAGGGCTGATTTTTGAAAAGTCAGTTAACTCTTATCTGAGGAATAAAAATGGCAGATTGACAGCTTATCTCTAGGCAATATGTCAAACCGCCATTTTTATTCCTCCGATAAGAGTTAACCGACTATTGAAAAATCAGCCCTAAGGCTTATGAAGTTCTGGCTATGAATAAGTACACATACAAAAACTAAAGCCCTATAGTCAGAGTAAGTAGATTCTAAACACTCAAAATTACGTATTAATTGTGTATTTTTATTAGGGACATTATAAGAAGTAGTAGATATTAATGACGTTATCCACAAATTATTTGTGAGGGATTAACACCCTAGAATTTTTAAAGTGGGTCGATCATTCCTATTTGTGTGTGTTATCACACACTATTCACCACTAACCAACTAACTGAACTAAACGTAGTAACAGTATATTTTATTTTATTCATATTAATTATAGCCTAAAAATCTTAACCTTCCTTGAATTAACCTTGCAAAATATTGTCACAAAATTACAGAACTTTTTAGCGTCAAAAAAATCTAAATCATGAACACGACCTCAAAACTTAGTACTAAGCTCACTGAAATGACAGCCGCTAAAGACATAACTTTTACAAGCCTTATAAATAATAAGACCTGCAAAACTTTTGAAATTACCTATTAAAAAATACTGCAGAATGTCACTCAAAATCCACAATGAACTGTTAAATGCCACTAAACCGTAGTAATTCTTAGCTCATAAGTCTCAGACACAATCAAAAAGAAAGTGTCGGAAAAAATAAAGGGTAGATATCCGCCGGGATCTTATAAAAACGTCACCTCATCGGATATTGTTCACAGGTCGCGGGATAGTGTTGTCAAATGTCAAGGTGGGAATTTCCCGGTTTAATTTGGCGCGGGATTTTAGGCAAGTTGTTGTACAGTGCGATATTTTTGCTGATTTCGACTTTTTGAGATGAGTTTGCTCCCGACCCTTGTCTAGGTCATAGGTGAGAGAGACAAACTCTACAATGGAGTGAGCTTACTAAAGCTCAGCTTATTTATTCTAAGAGTGTCACTATAACACATACTCATTTATGAATGTACTTACATGTAGCTTACTGTTGTTACGGTCAGTTCACACCGAGACGCGACGCGAAGCGACGTAGAGCTTGGTGTTAAAACAAAAAATCAACTTAAACAATCAATCGATTTCAATTAAAACAAATTTGTGTCACAATTTATGTAAACAAGTTGTAAACTATGATTAGAAAGTTAAATTCAATAAAAAGGACACCTATATTTAGTGTACAAACCACAATGTGAGAAACAATAATATTCGTACAAAGGGGTCATCAAAATCCCGGAATACCCCGGGAAAAAATTGGGACAACTTACAACACTAATCGGGGTACAAAGTGGCAGGAAAAGTTTGTTAGTTCCATCACCCTCACCCCAACCCCGGCAAACCCGCCCCGGGATTAAGTGAGTGGTCTCCTGAAGGATTTGCTGACGCGACCTGGCTCGCAAAAAGTCGCCAATGTCCCGGGAATGATACGCGGGGGATGTGAGCTAGTAATTATAAATGATAAAGGTTATTATAATGTAGGTTACCGTTATTTTGGAGAGCCTAAAAAAAAGGATCGCTTTAAAATAAACAAAAAACAAAGAAACATTGAATATTGACCGTCACGATATCGAACCTCCGAAAATTTTATACTAGTTTCAAAATAACGACCCAAATTCAAAGTAATAAGAATTGTTTTCAAACAACCGTAACCTATTTACGCTTTTAAACTCTGTTTAAGCTAAATATTTTCCACGTTTTTATTACAACGAACATTATTGCGAAACTTTAAAAAGCGTTATTAAAAGCCATGAAAGAGAAATATAACAAAAAAAAAAGAAGAGAAAAACGTATCACAATTCAGGCCAGCTACACACGAGCGGTGAACAGTTTCTGTACTAAAACCTCGCAAGAATCTTATTAAAACTTGCCGGGTACGCCGTCCATTTGTTTAACTTTTATTCCCATAGCTTGGCTGGTCGAAAATGTCCGGGAAAAGTCCACTGGCAATTGTGTTGAACTTACCGATACAGTTCCCGGGATTGGGAGTTTTGAATATGTAAGTAGGACTGAATTATATTTCGTTTTTACAATATTTTTCGTAACTTTATGCCTTGCTTTCAAATATTTAAAAAAAAGCGGCAAATGAAAAGGAATGAAAAGGATATTTGCGGGGGTTACATGCGAGACAATACGTGATGGCATCCGTACAATATTAAAACACCTTTAGTCCGGGATCGGAGAATCACCCGGGATGTCTCATCATAACCGGCATGGTTTAGCATCACTAGTGTTGTATCTACTACACCTATCGTGTTCTTGAAAACTTTGATGCAAGTTAGTCTTTGATTTTATTTATTTATTTTATTTTTTATGTACACACAAAATACAACACATTTTAGTTACAATCGCAAAAATATTTTGGCCCTATACTCGTAGTGAAAGTAAAAGATTTATTTGAGAATAAATGTGAGTCTTGTAGAGCGAATTACATTAACTACACAAAAATCTTTTCATCCCATCTATTCGAAAAGGACGACTTGGTTCGCCTTTAACTGCGCCCAAAACTGGTGTTTTCTATAGGGAACTTTTAGCGGGCAGAAATTAGTTTTTAATCCTCTTTATAAGTGCGCCGCAATAGTTATTTGTGCAACAAGAGAGCAAAGTCGTTTTTTGCTGCGAGTGCTGATTTTGAATCTTGAGCAAGCGAAGGATTCAAGGATTGAATCACGAGCGTAGCGAGTGATTCTAAAGTTGAATCCTGAGTGTAGCGAGAGATTCAAAGGCACGAGATGCAAAAAACTTTGCTCTCGTGTAACACACATAACTTTTCACTTCAGCAGCGAGAACACTTTAGGAGATAAAATAATAAATAGGAATAGATTAAAATAACTTTTTTTTTTATCGAAAGTAGCTTTCAACAATAAGTAAATACTCCGCACTGTAGATAATCGTCTCGTCTGTGATAAATCTAAAAAATAAGATAGCAACACCGTCTCCGAAAAACTGCTTGCGCCCTTTGTTAAGTCTCCATTCATTGAAGACATGGTATGGTTTCAGATATTTAGTTAGAGTTAGGAAATTTAATTCTGCATTAATAATTTGTTGTTTTAAATGGTTATGTTAAAATAAGTACTGTTCTCGTCGCTAGTTTTACGCATATTTTTTTTTTTTTTAACTTATTCAACTCTTTACGCCAGCCATGAAATTTTATTCCCGCTCTTTTATTTTTAAATTAAGGCGTGTTCGGAAATAGCATCCATAATATTTTATTATTCAAAATATTTATTAACATAAATTGAAACTAGAAATAAATATTTACAGTAAATGCTTATTTTCATTTAAATACAGCAATAAGTTAAAAATTCAATAAAATACATTCGAAGACATTATTATCTTTTTGCATTTCTTTGGTTGGTACAAATTTCCGAACGTGTTTGTCTTTGAGACCAAATTCAAAATCGGAACTTCGAAAGGGCTGGTGTTTGTCTCTCTCTCTTTCTATTGGCGGGAAAGAGATAGAGTGTTAATGTTTCGAATTGTATGATTAACTCAAGGCTGAATATGATATTCGCGGCTTTTTTTAAAACAAAAATTAAAAAGCTACTTTGTCTCACTAGTGAGCAAAATCGCATTTTGCTCACTGATTTCAGGCAGCAAAACCTACATGTTTGAGCTACTGAAGTGAAAAGAACATTGCCGCGCACTTTTTGAATTTGGAACATCTTAGTGCTCGGCGCCAAAAAAATCGAACGCAAATAGTGTTTGAATAAAGACTGGCTGGAATGACGGCCCATAGTCACGCCGCGACGCTGGCTGAATAAAAATTGTAGATTGTTTTTTTTTTTTCGGACAGTGGCATGGATGTATTAACTGTAGGTTGTAATTTAATGTTTTCCACGATGCCTTCACATGTTTTCGCCTCGTTCTCAATGGAATTTTCTATATAATTTTCATAATTGCGAAAATGTCTCAAATGTAAATAGTTGTTTAGTTATTTAGTTGTTTAGTTGTTTTATTATTAGATAATTTCAAGTAAGTTGTTACTCTATGTTTTATTAACCCGTATAATAATATTACAATAAAATACGAGGCGCTTTTTATTTTCTCATAGTGGGTGATGAAAAGTAGAGTGTATCACTCGGGCGCAAAAGTTATTTTTGGCTCGGGCGGCGTACTTTGAATGACTCGCTACGTTCAGGATTCTAATAAAGAATCCCTCGCTACGCTCGGGATTCTACAGTAGAATCCCTCACTTCGCTCTGGATTCAAAATAGCGCCCTCGCCGTAAAAATATTACTTTGCTCCCTTGTCATACAATCTACTATAGTTCATCCTCTTGCTTAAAGCAAATAAATAGTCCGACCAATCAATATAGAAGGAAATATAAAATGAAAACACATAATATTCACATTGAAAAATAACAACATTTGATAAACAGACATTTTGGTGAATAGTAGAAAGAACCGCAATGTAACCAAGTTTTCAGCGTGCAAAGTAGGCTGAAAACTTAATTATTGAACGGAAAGCTTATTTTCCTATAAATATCCAAAGAGCCACCCACATAATAAAAACACGTTGACCAACTTACACAAACTAATTTAGTCAGAAATTAAATTAAAATGATGTATCAGTTCGGCAATATAAAGTTGTCCGATATCGAGTGAGTTTTCATTGGAAACTTTATCAATTTTCGACTGCGCCCGCCCGGGGGTCGGACGACTACCAATCAATTACGTCATCGGTCCTATACGGTGATGTTGGGTAGCTGGGTGCCAACCTGACGTAAATGTCGAGTATATTCTGGGTAGAAATAATATATGTTAATGTTGTCAACGCTGATATCGTCAAGCTTTGGTTGATCTAATTATGAAAATCGGGATTACTGATCATGGTTAAACACTACGTCATTTTAATGTTATGGCAACATCGGAGTATTTCTTCAGCATACACTTCTCTATACTGTGCTATCTAACATTCTTGATATATGCAACAGTAAGCTTAAATAAGAGGAAAGTGCATAGTGTAGGTACATTATAGCAATTAAATCTTTATTTACTGATCGAGTTGCTGGCATATCATATAACTGGTAGGTACATGTCATGTACCAGTTGCATAGGTACATTTAATATAATTGGAGAAACATATTTTGAAAGTCGTTTCGTGTCGTGACGCGGTTCGGTAAATGTATGAAACCAAATGTTTCTGGCGCATGACGATGCGTAAGTACTCGTAAGTCATCATACTCCTGATCAATGAGTGTTGCTTTTAAAAATTCTACATACTTAAATCTCACCATACTAACTTAATTACCACCTGTATATTTGTGTACAGACACACTACCAATTATAATCTACAGATAATTACGACATTGACGCTCGTTAGTTAAATGGTGATATTAATTACAAGTATTGTGGTGTTGTTTGTGTAAAGGATTAATCGCGGCCGCCATTGTCCCCGGGGAGAGTGCGCCACGGAATATGTAGTGTAGTGTTGATAAAATGTATACCTATATATTTGTGATAATATGCGTAAATGATGGATGTAACTATCCATAGAATTTATTAAGCAGTATTAATAGAATGGTTGACATCACCTACTCGTATAATGACATACGTATTATGAGCTGTCAACGCCACTCTCCTGTAGATTTTGTATGGCGATGTATGTAACGATTTGTGACGTCACAACTAGTTAAAAATTTACTACACAACATTATTTTTAGTATATGCAAAACCCGAATATAGTTCGTTCATAATCAGTAACTGATTCGATTCCAATATTTTTTACACCATTTTACATATTTTTTTTTAAATTTTATTACCAGTTAAATACAATACAATCACCGTACGGTTAGGTACCTATTGCCAAACTATTATTACGAGTGCATAATACAGGAGACTCGGTTTACGCGGGTGTAGCGCGAAATGAGCATGTTTGTGAACGGACAACCAGTTATAAGACAAGCTTATAACATTGTGATTCTTTACGATTTTGAAATTTTGTACATAGAGTCATTACACAAAAGTATTGAACAGGTGTATCGGGTTTCGCATAAACAAAAAATAATGTTGTATTTATTGATTTTAGACCTTAATTCAACAGGTTTTTGTAATAGTATCAGCTTTTTATAAATTTTATGTATTTTTATACAAATTGTATTTTTAGAATATAAGTTTAGATAGTTAAATTACCATTTAAACATAAATATAAGTATGCCATGAATGTTATTAATTGTGTCACCTAATCAGACTGTATCTTTGACAGCCTTCACATACTCATCGGGAAGTCTGATCACGATCCTATGCAATAAGTTTAAATTTTCCAGTAACAAACTAGAAAAATAAGTAACTCACTACATTAAAAACATAGTAGCCAGAAAACAGACTCCACCCAAGTATAAAAGTTATACAGATGAATGATACTAAGGGCGACTTTTACCAAAAGTTAAACATATTTAAAATTCTATTGAATTTTGTGCTTAAATTAAATTTTAAACATTTATTTATTTATTAACAAAGGTACACCAACAGCTTCTGTATATAAATTAATAAATAGTGTAAAAGTTTATGACTACAAGGTTTATACAGTTGCCAATAATAGGTGAACCAACATTCACATATTTATATAGGTGGTAACTTAAGCTAAAATCTAAATGTATTTACTAAACAATAAGTGAAAATAAACGAAAATAAACAGTAAGTGAAAATAAAAGAAAATAAACTATACATTACTATACTAAACATGTTTAACTTTTGGTGAAAGTTGCCCTAAGAGTGGTAATTAAATTAAATTTTCTTAGCATTGTGTACCTGTGTTCTGTCATTGCGATTAGGCGGCTTTGTCGGGGTGGCTTGCGGCTGTGGTCGCCTTACGGATCTTACCTTGAATGTGTGTAAGAAAATACGGAGTATTGCACGGGTAATAATACAGGGTGTCCCAAAACTCAACGTCAAGCCGAAACGGAGTGACAGGATTGATCATAAGCATCACGAGAAAAATCTGAAAAAAAACTATCCCATGTAGTTTGAAAATTATGGGCATTTTAAGAAAAACCTAGAAACTTGATCAAACTGTACAATTTTTCGGTTATTGTGGTTTTTCTTTTTTGTTTTTGTTCATTTGAACTTTGAGAACGTAATCTTAAATAACATTTCTAGAATCCCAATAAAAAATTATGACACAATTGCCTCAAGTTTCCGAAAATTGAGACTATTTGTGTAACTACAAATTTAAAATTTTCAAGATTCGTCGACTTTGACAAGCCCTTCTTTAAAAAAAAAGTACTAGAGTGCCTTGGCAAGTGGCATTAAAAGTTAGCGCATTTAATCAGGATTCTAAAATGGTACAATACTTGTTAGTTCCATACAATAAAAAAGAGTTAAAAAATAAAACCTCAAGTAAGCCGATTTTTGCTATCTCAGTTAAAATGGTTTTGAGTTATGGGACACCCTGTATAATGTAGAGAATTTAATGAAGGATCTTTTTTTTATCGTGGTAAAATCATCAAATGAGTCCTCTCACCCCGGGCAGGGCGAGAGGGACTGTCAGACTTGTACTGACTAAAATCCACGGTGTCCTTCAATAGCACTTTATGTTCCGGAGTCACGGTAAGGAAATAAATACCTCGACCTCGGCAGGTTTTGTAGGCGCACGTGGGACACGACTCGCCGTGGCATGGTCCATGAAGGATCTCGGTAGTAAGCAACAAGTTTGTCGAGAGGAAAATATCATCAGCAACTCGATTTGTTGTTTTATTTATGTAAAAAGAGTGTCCATAGAGTTTCTTGCACGTTCTTCTCCATTGAGATCTACTTCTTGGAATGACCATCTACGGCACTTTCACTGTTTTTATGTCTTGTGACTAGGCCTGTAGCACCATTTTTGTTGTATTTTATTATTATACTTTTTAAGTTGTAAGTACAACTGGTCTACTTGAAATAAATGCTTTTGATTTGATTTGATCATCACTTAGGTGTCTTTGTTTGTTTGTTTGTTTGAGCCTCTTTGTACACAACACGACGCAAATCCCCGATAACTTAAGACCTTGGTAAGAAACATTCAATAACGAGTAGCACGTAGCAGTAGTCTATGAATTTGTGAAGAAGGGTACATTCTGTGAAAGGGACACTGTGCGAAACGGACATTTTGCTACCTGTGGAACTTTTGCGAAAGGGACATTTTGCACCTGAGCCGTTTCATCTGCTTGAGCTCACTGCCTCTTAGGCATTAAAATGTTTAAAAATAAAAATTAAAACCTTAAAACTGACAGAATTTTCAATTGATCGTGCCAGATAATTCCATATTAATCTCGAAAAAAAAACCTGAACAAAAATCCCTTTGAATACAACGTACAACGGGTAAGACGCTTAAAAGCAAAGTAAGACGCGAGAGAGAAGTAATTAAAAAAATGACGTCATTATAAGAAAATTATTCCACGGAGCGATTTTCTAAACATTTGCTTACCCGTAAATTTCCGGTCGTAAAGTTTATTGGCGAGGAAAAAGAAAAATCTCAGCAAAATTAAATTTCATTAAATCCCTTCAGAGCTTGCTTGTGGAAACACAGGGGGAATTAAATGAGGGGCGCACACGCCGACTTAGCTGACGTAGCGAACTTGAGCGACAAATACCATAGCTAAGTTTATGGTTCGTGAATATCAGTAGAAAAGGCCAGTAAACATACCTAAAGCCTTTTTCTCATGGCAGTCAGTTTCTACAGTGCACCACTTGATAATATTGATCATGTTTCTACGTGATAAAGGAACTGTCAGACTCGTCCTGACTTAAATCTACGGTGTTCTTTCATTAGCCCTTAACGTTCCAGGGTCAAGGTTTCCTATTATGTCAGTCCCGCGTTGACATGACGTACGTCATGAACGTGTGAACCGAGTTTCCAAGTGAACCAAGCAAGAAAGACTATGTACATGGTCTTGCACATACTTTTTTTTTAAGAATGTCATGTTATTTTTATTCGTCTAAAGAGTTTCGTCATCTTGCATTTGCCAGTAAATTAATAGCATCCTCTGTAATTAAATGGTTGATGAGAACTCCAAACATTATGTTCAAGTTTTAGAAAACACTAATTAATTTACCAGTCAGTCTATAATAGTGTTACCGGTCCAACTTCCACCCCGTATACACTAATATTTACCTACTATTAAGCACTTCGCTAATAAGTCTCTCCAACGCGAACTTAAGGGTGGATTTTTTTACGATCACTCTCCCTGGTGATCCGAAGGGGATCGACCCCCATTTCACAAGCACACCCCTTAATGCGTGAGCGTTTCAAAGACGAAAAGCTTATTACAATTAATTGGCATCTCTCTTGTTGATTTTTGAAGTAATGAATGTAGCCCCCCTACAGGGGGTATATTTAGGAAGAAATGGTGAGAGAGGAAAAATAATAAGGATGTTCGTCTATAAGATGTAAGTGACACTCGCCGTACTCATAATTAAATAAGTTCTTACTTTGGTTGGCCCAAAGCTTAAGCTGTGAAACTTGTTTTGGTATTTCGAACTTTATTCCGACTGGGATAGAGTTTTGATGTAAAATGAAAAAAGAATGAGTGCAGTTTAAAAAAGTTTTTGTTTTTATACTAGCTTTTCGTTAAATTAAGAAATTGAATTAAACCTGAGTCTAAAGAAGACGATGCTAATGTTAAGCCATTTGTACACTCAATAGTTGTTTATCGTCATCTCTTTAATGACCAAAAGCAACAAAGATAACTTATGTAATCTTCTAGTCAATATACTCGTATACCTAACTTTTTGGTATCGATATTTATGATATACTAGCTGTTGCCAGCGGCTTCACCCACTACAACTCGAAAATTAACCCACGGGAACATAAAATCGGAATAAAAACTATCCTATGTCTGAATCCAGGTAATAAACTATCTGTGTACCAAATTTTAGCCAAATCCGTTGAGTGGTTTTTGCGTAAAAGAGTAACAAACATACATACATATACATACATCCTCACAAACTTTCGCATTTATAATATCAGTAGAATCAGAATCAGAATTTTAATTACTCTAAACATAGACTAATTATAAAATAAATTTAATTTGCGCTCGTATCCAAAGAAAAACATAGTACCAGTTACTATGTATTTCCTCTACCTATTCAGAAATGCATACTCCATCGATTCTTAACCAGAAATGCATAACATTCTCACGTTCATAGTCTCAAAACATCGCAGACGGAAAAAAAGGTTTAATAAAAGTTAGCTTTCCACTTCCCAACGAATCCTTGTAAAATTAAAAAAAAAATAACACATTCTCTTGAAAGACTTCGCTCTGGCACCCAGACGAATAATATGCTGAAGATTAGACGTCTTTTTTCAAAGTCGAACGAATGGTATTTTAATTATAGTACCGTTAATTACGAGGCAAAGACTTGGCTGGAGAGCTAGCCCGTTCAAAGCGATGGTATTTTACTTTTAAACTCGCCTCATTTGTTCTTTAGTGTTGGCCGTTCTCTACCGATCTTAGAATAAATAATGTAGATATATCATGTTCCTTTAACGAGCTGCTTGACTTGTTAATAAAAACTTTTTTTTTTAAATATCCCCCTTAAAGGCGGTATTTTAATGACAATCGTACAAGAAGAAATCGTTTTGAAAAGATCTCCCCAAAAAATCGAGATGTTACTTCTACCAAAATCGAGTAGATTTACATGATGTGGACACCCAATAAAAACTATGTAGCTATTACATTTATAATTCGTTTCCTTTTGGGATCAAGATAAGGTTGTTTTTGAAAAGATTGCTTTTAGCCAAGAAAATACTTGTGACGCCTATTTAGATGTTATTTTATAGCTCAATTTGTATGCATAAAATACTATGTATGTTTACATAGAATAGAGATTATTCTTTGTACCTTAGACTACCTTCTTACTTACATTACATAACTTGTTTCACATAACATGAAAAAAAAACCAGTTACGAAAATACGTGCTCACATTTATCGGTCTCTAGGACCCGAGTATAGGGTTGTCAAGATCATTATATTTTCAGCAACTCATAGATTGCAGTCCAGTTGAAATTTATTTCTGTACCCGCCCCTTCAATTTAACTTACCCGTAAACATTAATTTACTTGGTCAAGGTATTTAATTCAACAAACACAAGGCAGCATCAACGATGTGCCATAGTGAGGAGACCTCTCAAGTTTTTCCCGTTGTCTAATCGTCCGATCCGGGATAGTGGGCCGCTCGTTAGTATAATGGCTGTATTAATTGCCGCTCGTATTGTTTGCTGTCCCGGGATAGGGTAGTGAGGTGACCGGGACTGATGTCGACGCTGCTGACAGTCGATTGTTGTTGAGGGCTTCTATTGGTGTTCATTTGAGATGCAAGATTTGATTTGTGAATTGATGAGTTTTGAATTAACCATGAAACAATACGTTTGACGGCTCGGTTGGCGCAGTATCAACTACAACGCTATGAGTTTGGTTCATGCTTAGAACAAAGAAAAAACCTACGTATTCCTACTGCAGGGTAAAATTGTTAAAAATATAATTATTTAAACAACTGCTGGAAGTTGAAACAATTTGAAGGGACATACACTCGACATTTTGTAGCCATATACTGCAAAGGAAACAAAATTACTGCGTCATATTGAATCCGTTCAATTGCCTGAATATCACAAGCACAAATGCATTATAACATTCAGTTACAAAACGGAACTATTTCTACGGACTGCCAAAATGGCCTAAAAGAGATAATTTTGAAAATGAGAGTACGATTAATGGCACTAGCAAATCGCCTGCCATTTCGTCCGCGCGTATTTAGAATTGTGAATTTCAAATTATTTCTTATTTCTTATTTTTATTATTTTATTCTTTCCTCTGTGATTTCAAATAAAATATAGCCTGTTTTACTCTCGGATAATGTAACTTTCAAATGGTGAAAGAATTTCTAAAGTCGGTTCAGTAGTTTTTGAGTTTATCCATTACAAACAACCAAAAAAATACAATTTTTTTCTCTTTTTATCCTCCTATCGAAATCACGTTGAAAACTACCCCATCACTACGTCCACCGGACTACAGGCTAGGGATTAACGAGTCCCGCGCTACCCCGGGCAAAGTTGAGAGATATCTACAAACGGTCCCGGGCTGATTTGTTTGTCTTGTTACGCGTCTATTAAGTTAAGAACAGTTATTTCGATAGTTAATACTTGTTCCGAGTCTTTATTGCATTTTGTTATAGTTCAGCTGGTTACGATCGGATGGTATTAGTTGCAGCTCTCGTGCCTTTATTTGTTTTGTAAGTGGCTTTGTTAGTGGTAATTAAAAGAGTCGTTAAGGAATTAGGATGTCGTAGGAATCACGGGATAATGACTCTTATGTCGAATAGTTTTAGGTATGTTAAGTTATCGTAGAAGGGAAACAGGACGGACACCTTTAAGTTTTTTGAAGGTAGCTTTTCACCCTCATTTACCAATGATATTGATAAACTTATGTTTAGGAGAAATATTTTGTTTTGAGTATTGATTCGATTTCATTTACAGAGTCTACAGAGTGTATTTTATGTTTCGTGTTTTAAAAAATATTTTCAGGCATCTTTATAAACAAATCTAAAGTATCTTTGAGCACATAGCTCATTCTTGTAAGAAACAGTACGCCTAAACTTCAACGCCTTTAAAATAACGCGAGAATGAATTTCTCCCCCAGAATTTCTACTGCAAATATCACCATAACAAATTACTCCCATCGACACCCAAAATGATAATGGAGATTCCTCCCATACATCTATTTTATCACTTTATTACATAGATAAGGGGCAATGCACCCGAGGAAAGGGATAAAAAATGAGACAGATACAAAATATGTTTATTTATGTACGTGTAACGGCACCTATAAAAGCAATAAGAGTAATAGGTATATATGGGCCATCCCTTTGTCTCTAAGGGGGTGAATATAGCTTTAAAAGGTAAAACAAAATGTGTTTCCCAATCTCATGTAAAATGTTGAAGATGTAATGATACTTGTATATAAAATCGAAATCCATTATGGAATGAAATTTATAGATTTAGAAGAATTTGTAATATTGATCAGTCTGCTTGCTGTGTATGTAAACATGGCCCTAGAACGAAAAGGACAACAATTGAAGGAATAGGTTAGTTTGTAGTCAAGTCTGACGGTCCCTTCTGCTCGCTCCGCTCAGAGGGAATGGACTCAATTTGATGATTTTCCATGCCAAAAGAAAAATCTAGTTTGTCATAATGATGACCCCTAGTACCGCTTTGATTAGAAAATATAGAATTTTGAGGGTATCAACGAATTTGAAACATGCCAACCTATCGCCAACTGAAACCCAAAAAGTACTCATAACTAAAAAAAAAAACATGACTATACTGACAAAGCTTAATTATGAGGCAGATGACTTAAAAAATAAAGGCAACATTTCACCCAACTAATTATTATTCCTCCCAAAAATAATCGTCAGTCAACTGTAATCTCTTTGGACAGTTGTGACAATTCGGACCGGCATAAATTAAAATTATTGGACCCTCTTCTTTCAAATAAAAAGGTCAACTTTAATAAGGACAGAGCGCGCACTCGACGATTTTTAATTTAAGGACTTATTCGCACTTACGACACAGACGGACGTTTCAAGTGATGAATTAAAATTGTCAAGTGTGATTTGCTTTAGGAAACGTTTTCTGTTGTTTTAATAATGGAACCGGTTTCGTGTTTATTTATTTGTTGAAGTGTTTCGTAATTTCAATAAAAGATTTTGGGCAATTTTTTTTTCGAATGCGATGTCTATTGATACACTTTTGTGTCACAATGAAAATTAATTAATAAGAACTCATACAAAGAGTCATTAGTTTAATATAATTTGCGACTTAATTGTAGAATTGACGGTTTTAACAGTAACGAATAAAAACTTTGAAAATTCGGTATTAAAACCAAATATACCTATTTCAAACACAAGCGATAAAACTCGATTCCCAGACCAACTGTTTACATTTAAATTCGAAAAAAAAAAGAAAACAAGTTGTTTTTTCTACTGGCAACATTATGCAGATTCGTCCTCTCAAATTACTTATTTTAAGCAATAAACGGCGTGGGACGTCGTGGAAAAATCTTCGCCTGAAGAAATGACTTCTAAAGTTTGGTCCAAGTTACGAACTTTCGGCCTTCGTCGCTGCGGGCTGAGTTTAATGTGCCAACTTCTTTTTTATGATGTGACAATATGTTCTGAACGTGAATAAATGAGTTCGGGGAGTGAGTTTTTGATTTTCTTAGGCATAGTAGGTCCCTGGAATTTTTAAAGTTTAAGAACTGCTGGTGGAATGTTTGATTTAATTCGTGACAGGCTTTTTGAAAAGAGTTTGGGGCTTTTGTGTCTGGGATTTATAATGCGATTAATTCTTGAAATTAATAATGAAACATGACATTGATTAACATACATTCAATCTCAATTCAAAGAGTGAATAAAAATTATTACTTACGTATTACCTCACTACTGATAAAAGTCACATTATCTAGACTTTGCCTTTTTTTAACATAACATAACATAACAAAACATCACAATTATATTCCACGAACGGTTACGCAGTAGCGTACAGTGTACACTAAATTTTGCCAACAAATCATTTCAAATACAATAAAAACCCGCTGCCGCTTATACCTTGTACCACACACTGTTGCAAAGGGCGGTACAGTGATAATGGTTATGGTTAAAGTTAGTCGTTCCAACTGTGGTTCGTATTCTGTTGTATAGCTAGAAACGGTCGCGACTTAAATTGTATCGAATGAGAGGCAGAGGGTGGGCCAGAAGTCCAAACGTAAGGAGTACCTACCTAGAACAATCTGTTTTGTATTACAAGGTGGAAATGTCATTCAACGACTTTAGGATATTGCAAAAAAATAAAATAAAAAAAGGCCCCGCGCGCGGTTTACTAACTTACATTTTGCCTATAACACTAATTATGTAATTGGCAACATGCAGGTTCAACTTAGGTCTAAACTTTTCAGATCTTTTTGAATCAAGATATTTTTTTTTCAAAAAAATTGGTGTCTTGCTTTTCTATGATAATGAGCTCTAATAATTATGATGGTTTCAATAATGGTTTTAGAGATCTCTCATAGTTTAGGATGCAGTCTTAAAGATCATTAGAACATGAAAGTCGTTTTTAGCAATATGATCGAATATTTCAAAACATTGAAAAATATTTCAAGAGTGTTGTAAAATCACCCTTCTGGGTTTTGTATTTGATATATACCAGTTTCAAAGATGTTATCGACGGCGACGATTTGCGAGTTTTCACATTTTGAAGAAGTTTTTGTTTCAGTACAATTTGCTATGGCAAGGGATTAGAAGAGAAAGGGACAAACTTCTGTATCGCACATACAATCGCTTGCTCATTATGTTAATGTATTACGCACTTTATTTTTATGTGTATACGTCTTGAAATAGAAGGGATTGCTAAAAGTGTTATGCATAGGGTGACTAATAATAATGTTCAGTATTTGTTTTCATCTCTATAATTTTTTAGCTGAATCTTAGTTAGTTAGGAGTTAACTATCAGCCATTTAAATACACCACACAGATTTTTTGTGACGCAAAACTGTTGACCATCCATCCAACCATTCATCGATTCTCACAAGCTTTTATGTTTATCATAGTAGTAAGATAAGACAATATAATTAGTTCCAAGATCTACGCAGAATCCAAACTTACTAACTGTGCTCCGTAAGTTCTCGTTACCGACACCAAATTGTAAGCGATACCTCACCAACCGATGAAGGAGCGGTTTTAGGTATTCTCCTGGGAGAAGACTTTGATCTATAACCGTTTGTTAAGCTGCTTAACAAACCTCTCGCGCCCGGCATTGGTTGCGGCCATGCTGCGGGGCGAGACGGAGTGGGAAGCGGTCAGCTCCTTCTGCGAGGCAGTAATGCTCGTAAAGGAGGAGGCAGGCCGCGAGCGAGAGAGGACAGCGTCCTCCCTCCGCCCCAGCCGCAGTGGTAGGCGCCCACGGCGACGGACGTCGCTAGATGATCTCCGGCCACCGTAGGCGCGGGCATGCGGGCAGCGAGTAAAGGGCAACTCGCTGCCCGACCAAGGACCATGCCCGGGTCGACGGCGCGTTGTGTCCCACGCGCGCCTCAAAGAGCGTCAGCATAATGACGGGGCCCCCCTCTCAGAGGGCCAAAGCCTGCCGGGGTCGCGGGATTATTCCCTAACCGTAACCCCGGAACTTAACAGGCTATGAAGGACACCGTGGATTTTAGTCAGTAGAAGTCTGACAGTCCCTCCCGCCCTGCCCGGGGTTGGAGGACTCATTTGATGATTTTACCACGCAAAAAAAAAAAAAAAAAAGCTGCTTAACAAACCTAACTCAAGAGCAAAAGACGGGGTCACCTTAGCACCAAAAACATGACGCTGTATGTTGGCACAGGTTGTCAAATTCATTGTTAAATAAAAAAAAGTTATTATATCTCATGAAAAATTACAAGCTTAATAATAAAAAAAATCTCTTTCACACTAACATTTTATTACTTTTCTAGACGAAAATGAATGATCGCGCCCCAGAACCCAGACTAAAAGCCTTCGCATTACGACGTTAGAAACTTTTTTTCTCTAAATCAAAGTGCGTAATAGTAAATCCAAAAGATTTTATCGTTTCACAGACGTAATTAACGAACTTTTCTTCACAAAACGTTCGTTTTTAGATAAAATCCTTTCTCGAATGTCCTTTTATAAGTCTAATCAGATTGTTACAAGTTTTTTATCGTCCGAGTTGAGCCTAACTATGTAGGTACCCTTGCAGATGTCCGTTTTGTAACAAACTTGCTCCATAATCGCGACGTGATTGCATTTGTCACTGTTATTGTGTTTGTTTTATCTTGTTTCTATTGTAATTGGTTACTGTTGCGTTAAAAGGATTAGATAAGAACGTGCTTTACTTGTTTTGTTAATTCAGACAGTTTATTTTTCACTTGTAAATATGACAAAAAGTAACATTTTAAAGCACAATATCTCGGAAAAAGGCATTATAGCTTTCATTCAATTCTCCAGTAAAAATAATAATCGACCGCCCACTAAATGTTACGTCGGAAAAATGAAAAACTAAATGGAAGTGCATATTTGATGTAAAGCCGAAAACATGGCCATCATATTTGATACAAAGGCCGAGTAAATTGCTGTAAATTCGTTAAAAAGTATAAAACACTGTGGAAAATGTTACCTACTCGTCGGAAGCCCACCGACATTTAATCCTCACGTCAAAATAAGGCCGCGTCGGGACTGGGCGTGATTTACACGCGGCAGGAGATATGCGACACGACAGACGCGCGCGACAAACGCGACAGCACAGCCTAGCGACAGCGGCACGAGTTCAAAGCGGGCCTCAAGCGACTGACACCAGTGTGTTGCGCTTACTGGAAATATACGCGGGTACTTTAATGGATTTGAAAGGTTTTTCGCCGCCTTTTTGAAAACGACGTGATACGCTGTTGTTGATGTGAAAGCTTGCATAGTGAATAGGAAAGGATTCCTATGGAAATTGTGTTCCCTACAATTATTTTTATGATGCCTTATTACTAACTGGCACAGAGGAGCTAGTCGCGGCAAAATAATAAGAAACGCACAGGTCGGTGTTCTAAATTATGCAGTATTTTCCGAAGTTGGTCTGTGGACAATCCATTAGAGCGAGTTTCCTCTATTCCACATTTTTAATTTAACGTTAGAGTAGCGTTTGCCCAGTATCTCGCATATCGTAAGCGATGATGTGGTCGACGTTGAAGCACGCTTCATTGTCATCATCATCAGCCTATAATGTTCCCACTGCTGGAATACAGGTCTCCTCTCTGTGAGAGGGAGTGGGCCATAATCCACCACACGGGCCCAGTGCGGGTTTGTAGGTGTCACGTGTCTTCGAATTTTTGGTTCTTGGACAGTTTTCTCACGATATATTCCTTCACCTTTGAAATACGCTTACCTTAAAGTATTATTGAAGACATTGGAAACCACGTAGAACCGATGATGGTCAGTCGCGTCGATATTGATAGTCTTACCAAGAGGTATTGTATTACCCAGTTACTGGGTTTATGAGGTTATATTATAGGCAATCGCTCTAATGAGTTGATATTCACATTTAGGTACTGATATTTAACTGCATTTTGTAAGACTGGAAACCGACCAGCAGAGCTACCCTGACATAGATGGCCAAAGGCTAGGCAGATGATGAAATAACTGGAACAGAATACCTGTTCAATGAAGTTTTCATGTACCTTTTACTGTTTATAAATATTGAGTACATAAATAAATAAAAAAAGTTATTCACAAAAGATGTGGCCATAAGTGTGGAGTAAGCTTTTTCAGCAAAACGAAAACTTTGATAAACCGCTTAACACAAAAGGTATAACTGTTCATATAAATATCTGTGCAACGCAGCTTTATCAATATTTAAGTAAAGCCTACAAAACGAGTGATATAAATGTGCCATTTCAGTATTTAAACGTTATTTCAAAACAATCTAACTAATAAAATGCAAAAGTTAGAGAGGATGGATGGATGGATGTTAGTCACTCACACACAACCTACTGAACGAGTCTGCATGAAGTTTGATACACGTATAGTTTACAACATGGACATAGGAAACATAGGAAACTTTTTATCCCGGCATTAACTTCCCATATGATAATTTTCAAGTGACACTTTTTTTTTAGCTTGGTAAAATCATCAAATGAGACCTCCTACCACGGGCAGGGCGGGAGGAACTGTCAGACTTTTACTTACTAAAATCCACGGTGTCCATCAATAGCCCTTTTTATTCCGGGTTCACGGTAAGGAAATAATCCCGCGACCTTCAAGTGACACTTGGGCAAAGCCGCTGGCAATCCTATAAGTTATCACTAAAAAGAAGATTTTAACGTTTTTTTTAAGTTTTTAATTACTTGATTTACTTGAGGTCACTTTAATTAGAGGTCTAATCCTGCCTGAACTAAGTAGCGATACTTTTGAAAGTGCTTCAGAAATTATTAAAAAGTGGATTACTTTTTTAATTTGAATTTACTTTAGAGGATTACTTTTTAGTGGACTTAACTACTTTTTGGGACTGAATTTTATGCCGAAATATTTAAGAGTATTTTGTAATAAATTATTACTGTTTTAACGTTTTTAAGAGAAACAATTCGTGTAAGCTTTTACAACGTGAACTATGCTAACCATGATGATGTATAACTTAGTCATGATCTGCGTATCTAATGACATGAATACACTATCCAAATTACCGGCAAGCACTCGTATGAGGCCCGCTGGAAACCGCGTGAAATAAACTTGACGGTGTATGGTCATCAGAAGAAGATTTGACAAGCGAACTGATAGCCATACTTATTACAGCACGCTCGAAACTTATCGGTAAACCTGATCGTGTATGTCTGGCATAACGTTGAAGCTTCAGGGCTCATTTACACGACGCCGCCGCCGCGCCGCCGCCGCGCCGCTACCGCGCCTCTAGGCTGTGTACACGGTCGCTACCGCGCCGCCGCCGCGCCGCCGCCGCGCTGGCACCGCGAATCCAATTCGATAGTGTTTTATTTATCTGAAAAAGGAGGTTTCTCATTTCGGCCATAATGTTTTTTTTAATGTTTATTCGCGGATTACTTCTTTGTTCATAAACCGGTTTTGATGATTCTTTTTTGTCAATGCAGGAAAGCAGATATTTCTTACTATTTAGCTCCACTCGATTTCTCTGGTCTTCCATCATCAAACCCTAATCTCCATATCATGGAACCGCCTTTGAAATACCTTCTTTCCAATAAAAAAAGAATCATCAAAACCGATTCATAAAAATGTCAAAAATGAAGAAGTTATCCTTGAATTATCAAAAAAAAAAAGTGATTATATGGCCGCAATGAGACATCTCCTTTGTTAGATAAATAAAACACTAGCGAATGGCATCGCGGTGCCAGCGCGGCGGCGGCGCGGCGGCGGCGCGGTGGCGGCGCGGTGGCGGCGCGGCGGCGGCGCGGCGGCGGCGCGGTAGCGACCGTGTACAAGCCTAGAGGCGCGGTAGCGGCGCGGCGGCGGCGCGGCGGCGGCGTCGTGTACATGAGCGCTCACACTGCTAAATGAACCATAAGTTAATCGCAAAAGATTGCAAAGTATTTTACCTTAATTGCTTAAATTAAATAATCCCACTTAACAAAACTGGCACAAAACAAAACCATCTCAGAAATTAAGAAAAAAAAAAAGAGAAAAACATTAGCTCCATTTTTAAAAAACGGTACCAATTAACACAGCCACAAGCCAATGAGCGCTTTGTGAAAACGACTTTTTATAGCCAAGATAGTACTAAAGAAACGTGAAAGAAGCTCGCTTCTTTTTTTTAACTGGCCACTTGAAAAGTTCAGAGCGCAAAGCACAAACTCCTTGCTCTACAATTCACAAGTTTACTTTAGTTTTTTTTTTTTAGTGATTATGGTCTTAAATGGAAAGTTGAAGGCAGCGTTTAGGCTTTTGTTGAATATGTGAGGGATTTTTTCAACTTAATTTGGTCTCTATGACACCAATTAAATACGTCAATGTATGGCAAATCTAATATTCAAAACCACGAGACGGACATTGTAGCTGAAGTAGGAAGAAAAATTACAAAATATGTATTCATTTAGTTTGATTTTTTTTATACTTGAAGTCCTTTTATTTACTATACTTTTCAAAACATTTTATACTTCTGCTTCGCACAGATTCAAATTGGGATCGATTGAGGATTTTTCGAAAAGTTGTACCACGTAAAGAATAATTTAGGAATTAATTAAAATTCCAGTCAAACCATCAATCTAAAACCTGTAACTATACACATGTAAGTGGTTTCGTCTGTGAGTGTAGACAAAACAGCGATTAATATCGCCGTTAAACTAACGACAGGCCATTTGTTACAGCAATACTACGGAACTGAGGCGGTGCATAGTTACACACAGCAAACAGATGTATGTATGTACACAAAAGTACTAGGGTATTATGAATTGTTATGACTCAAAGCTTATTTTGAACCACTTTTTAACAGTACTTACTCGAATTACTTGTATTTTGTTTGCCTAAAATCTCTGACTTTTTCAAAAATTAAAGACATGAGACCAACTTGTACATTTAAAGATGGCCCATTCTCTAATACCTGGTAGCCTGTCGTGGGCCTGTCTTATCAGGTAACCGTCACCCTAGAACGTTAAGGGATTGAGAAGAATGAGAAGGAACACCCTGAATTTTGTCTGACAGTCATTTTGGATGATTTTACGTCGTAAATAAAAGGCTACGTAATTCTAGCGGTGGTTGTAACATAGCTTTTCTTGAAATAATCAGGTTAACGAGAATCAAATTAATTAATTACGCCATTTGGGACGAAATACAAGGTAATCCCAAAAACTTCCATCTCAGCAGTCTTTGTTAAAAGTGATAATTGAACTTTAACAAAGATATCTTTATAAAGTTTTGATACTGAGTACTCCGTCCTGCCTGTCAATAATATTCAAAAAAGCCTAAAATTATTCACAAAAGAAGAATTCACCAACATCTCTGTTCTCGACTGTATCCTGAAACAAATGACATAACCACGTAAGTCTTCACGTCCGCGACTCATATCTCGTTGTATTTACATTCGGTTTCTTCAACCGCAACCACCATTTTGATTTATTACCATGAAACAGTACATCGTTTATATTCTACAATACCGGATGTACGGTGATGGTAAATTAGTTTTTGTTTTAACGACGAGCGAAGGAAAAGGATAGTTAGTCATTCCTGTTGTGGATTTGTATGAGTGATGTTCTCTGTAGTGTAAGGGATGAAAATTAATATTTGTAGAAGGCAGGGTAGTTTCCATTCTTTCATATTGTTGTTTTGCAGAGTAATGCTCTTTTTGATTACTACTAGAGGATATCTAAAAATGATTACTACAGTTCGCTGTTAAGGTGCTCCTTTACCTGTAATGTAACGTTACAGATTCGAATATTTCATCAGTGAGGGAATACAATCTAGCATCACAATGCGCACCTTGTGTGGAATCTACACTAAATGCACGAGAATACTCGTCAGTCAGGGAGGTAGTATTATAATGTAATGCTCAAAGTCGAATCTATAATTATGTTACATTACACCCGAATGCTCGCGATGAGGCATTTAAAATAGTTACTACAGTCCGCTTTTAGATTTCAACTTTCAGAGTTAAGCCGAGTGTTTAAAATCCAACCATTATGCTTCTTAATAATAATATAAATTTTATTTTGGCGTGCCTATTGATATTTGAAATACGTGTTATATTTACTAAACAGTGTTAGTTGTAAGGTATAAGTTTCGTCGATCTGATCGCGTAGATTATTGACATTTTTAACAAAATGATCACTGAAACTCAGATCAAAGAAATAGGCATATAGAGCGCTCAGAATACGCGAATGGGTCTACCAAAGTTAATACAGAATCTAAATCGAATACAAAGTCGCGACAGTACCAAGCTACGCGTCGTACTAAGCTGCGCGTCGTTGTTGTTTTTTGCCAAAATATGCCGTTTCGTGTCTATAACCATCGTAAAAGTTGTTCTCAAAAACAAAGAAAACATTATGGAATGTAATTCTATTTGATTGTATTAACTTTGGTGGAAAAACTCCCGTGTTCTGAACTTTCTATTTGTCTATTTCTTTGATCTGAGCACTGAACATAATAGTTCGGATTTTCACCATCAAGCATTGATCATTGGTCAATATTGGGTTTCACTGGAAAATCTTAGAATTTAACGTAGTTTGGGCTTTTACAGTAACAGATACAAACATTTGACTGTTCTTAAAACATTATCATTACAACACTTCAAATACCAACCACTGCTTGAAAAACTCGTGTAAAAATAAGTAAATAAACTTCAATTTTAGCTTGTTCATGCACATCGTACACACGGCTACACATCAAGCTATACAAAACCAGTTTATCGTAGACTCACTTTGTATGATCATTCCGCGCATACAACGATCAGCTTATACTGGTTTTGTATAGCTTGATGTGTAGCCGTGTGTACAACGTCACACGCAGATAGCCCTTTTCATTAAACTGTCATTACATTAATTAACTTTGTAGTGTTTAATATACACGCGACATTGTAAATTATTTCATAAAGAGAACTTTTTGATTTATTTACTTTGTATTATGCTAGCGACACGCCACTGCTTCGCACTGTTTTTATAATATAACTAGCTGTGCCCGCGGCGTCGTTCGCGTGTATGTTGTAACTTTACGTGCGAAAGTGCACATAACCCTATTTTTTCGAAAATAGAAGACTTTTTCTAAAATAAAAGATACCTAAGTTACTCCTAATTACATTAGAAGAACTACATCAAGATTACAAATAGATAAACAGACGGAGACAGTTTTGATGGAACAGACGTTTTTTATAGACAATGAAAGGAAACGAATAATTAATTAAATGAATATTCGATGCGATATTTCGACTAAATCAATATTAGTCTAGTGAAACATTAGTTTAAATAAAATTAGTGAATTTGAAAATTCGGTCAAATGAAATTATTTCAAAGAAATAAATAGGCTAAATAAAAATATAAAAAGTAATTATTCGGTAAAATGAATAATTCTACTAAACGACTTTATAGTAACCAAAATTAGTCGGAGTGATTTTCGACGAAAAGTTGTTCTGCCAAACAAGGGTGAACCTAAAATATGAGCTTGAGGTGTCCCACTGTAGGGTAAAGGTCTGTCTTTCCCTCTTTTCACTTCCCTCTACATATTTTATCTTTTTTATTATTTTATTATTGTGCCTAAAAGTTTCAGATGAATTCCATAACTGGTGGCCTATTATGACATGCGTGAGTAGTTCTTCTCAGAGAACGAGATGGCGCTAGACGACTTGTATGGATCTGTCTCTTTCCCACGCTTTAAGACGTATGGTAGGTAGGTTCTCTAAGTTAGGTTAGGTATCTTAAGTTATTAAATTTATAAAAGGGAAGGGAATAGGAAGTTGTTTTTAAATAAAACGTTCCCCGTATTAGGAATTTCTCATTTGTATCGTCTCAATCTCATACACAAACCAAACAAGGAAAAAACTATTTATAGGCTCTGCAAATATTCATTCTGTGCGGGAATTTAACCTGCGAAACGTAGCGCCGCAGCGCTTTGCCACTGAGCAAACTATATTATTTGTTTTTGATGCGGACGAATCTTAACATAAATAATAGAAATATAATGTTATGAAAATATAGTGTGTCTATAAAACTGTTTACGTTCGGTGGAGTTTGCAAGGAGTTCACGATATATGTGCAACTAGAGGCTCGGCCTGGTTTCACGAAATTCTAAAATATGCTCTGTTGAAAACCTACGTAACATACATCTTGCACTTTGCAGTTTGCATTTTGGCGAGCTCTCACGTTGGTTCTTTGATAAAGTTAGTGTTGAAAGACAGAAAGATTTTATTTAGAAGAGAATAGAATCATTTATTGGCTACAGCTATAGTTTTACAATGGTGTTAAATACACACAACAGTACACGTGCTTTTTACAATGAAGAGAAATAGCAACGAAGAATAAATAAAACAAAGTAATATGACTTTTCAGCCGTTTCAAATAATAACTTTGTACAAACAATATCTACTATAAAACTTTCTATAAAAATCTTTACATTTACCTCAAGATTTTCACCGAGCTTTACTCACAAGAAACAAAGCCTAAAGCTAAAACATTAGTTCCATAAAAAAGCGACAACAATAGTTCGGAAAAACTCCGCCATTTAAATTTCTCAGACCTTTTCAAGACAGAATAAAGCGACCTTTCTTACAATCAGTGGCAATAAATAAAGGCAAAGATATGAAAAGAAAAGCATTTGAATTTACATTCGTTATGTACAATGGACTATTATTTATGTCTAGACTTATAATGACGTATGTCAAGTGGTCACCAAAATGGGTCCTTTGAGACGAATAAAGGTTGGGTTAGAAAGTTAGCCAGTTAGGTTTTTGCGTGTTATCGTAATAATGTGATATAGTCGGCGGTTTATTCTTTGAGATGTGTAATGTTATAGGTATGCGAAAGGTGACTTTACATACATAGCATAAAACGAAATCGCTTCAAGATGATAGTACGCATACGCATAGATCTTACATAATGTGCTACGGACTTAAATGTAGTTTTCATTAACAGATAAAGTTATTTAAGACTACATGTATAGCAAGTTAGTAAAGAAAATTTTAGTCTATTAAGTTTATTGACTATTTTTCTCTAAATTAAAAAACTTTTACGAATGGACAGCTAGAATCGAATCCTTTTAAAAGTTTTTGAGGTCAATTGAAATTTTCTGATTACTTCATCATAGTTACAGGACGACCTTCATCAAAGCAAATTAAACCATTATTCTAAATCAATCCAAAACAAATACCACTTAAACACAAATAAAAACAAATCAAAAAAACATTTAAAACAAATCGGAATAATTCAGTCGTAAACAACATGTAAAAACATGTTCGAAGTTCGGCGTGTGTAATTTACTTGCGTGTTAATTTACGCGTTTTTACGCATTCACGCGGTACGCGGCGCGCTGTTGTGTGCTGGCCCTTACGCCCCTTGTGATATATTGTGACAGGTTTAACGCCATTTTATGGCTAAGGTGCGTCCTGTATCAAACCGAGTGTTGTAATTTATTGTCTTGTTAAGATTTTTGTGTTTATTAGATTTGTATCTTTATGATTTTGCACATTAATGGGAAAGTCGTGGAGTGGCTTTTTGCCTATAGTAACATCAGTGGGGTAGGTGCCATTTATAGCTGTTGCATAATAGCGTTATTTAACGTTAGGAGCGAGATTTTAGTTAAGTTAAGCGGTAATTACATCCAGCGCGAATTTAGTTACTTTAAAGTCGATTAATATTCTAGTGCGGCTGTGTGTTATCCGTTATCACTAAACATCCGTCTTCATAATATAAAACACTAGCTTAGGTCCGTGGGGTATAATCAAAAATTATTCCTTCAGAACGTAATACCGTTAGTGTGTCAATGCAGGTTGTTATCTGTACCATGACAGATTTCAGAGTTAAATAAGTGTTTTTTAACCAGCAAAAATCAATAATAATATTTAATTTGTCTTTAGATTAAATGAGTGCCAAAACTTTTTATGATTGAGTAACAAACATTACAATATTATTGGAAAATTATTTTATTGAGTATAAAACATGAGCAGTAACATAAGCTATAGATCAAAAGAATACAAATAAATTATAATAAAGAAATCCTTCTATTGGAGCAAACCGAACACAAATAAAATTGATAACCACATTATCAGGTTTCATCCAAGGTTACGGAGATCAATAGGATCCTAAAATGTTTCTGATAATAGAAGTGGGAGATAGCCGAGCCTAAATAATGGGACCTACCTTTACCAATTCCTTTGGACCCAGACCATTAGAAATACATTTAAGTAAACGAAATTCCAGGTAGGCATTTTTATAAATTACCTTACTACTATTTGCCTTACATTATCGGTGTATTGGTACCAGTGCTATTCTGCTCATTTATAGATCTTTGGTTTGAATCCCAGGTTGAACGTCATGTTATTGGGTGTATTTTTTTTATTAAATTTCGATAACCATATTAAAAACCGCTGTCAGAAATCAACAATGATAGGTATATTCTATTCTTGCAGATGTTTTTATTCTATAGGTTTTAATAAAAAAAAATTATTGTTTCATTATACGTAGGACATTAAGCAGTAAATGGTCTCTTCCTTTATTATATACCTAAATATAAACACATAAATACAACAATTTGGCCGTACAGAAAAAAAAAGTGGGTTTACATGTAAGTAAAATGTAATCCGACAAACTGAAATGAAATTCTGGTTTCTTAAAAACTTAGTCTAGATTATTCAGCATATACTTAGCCGTTGACCACAGAGCAGAATCCCATTTAAGAAGACATTATTACATTAAAACTTAGCCTGGCGAAGCTAAGTTTAAGTAAGATGAAGTTTACATAACTACATACTCAGTTATAATGGAGATTTAAAACGCTGATATAGTCGTGGTCCAGTGGCTGATATAGTAGACGCCGAATTACCGACTAGTAGGTCATGGGTTTGGACACTAGTTAGGCATATAAACATGTGAAGCTTAGGTATTTCATCCGCACTGCACTCAAAATGAAGTATTTATTGTGAAGAAACCCCCGTAAGTACTTTAACCCAAAAATTCGATTGACAACCAAACCGCACTGGGCTAGCGTGATGGAATACAGCCCACTGCTTTCACAGAAAGGAGGCCTGTGCCCCAGCGTCTAGTCCATAGGATATTAAGGTGTCCTTAGATAATAAATGATGGAGAGCGAATTCATTGTTTGTTTATAATTATGTAAAAAATCTCTTCGCTATCGTATGGCAGCAAAACTGTCCCACTAACCCACATACCACAAGTTCATTGTGAAGCACCGAAAATATATTCACGACCAACGAACATAAATTTAAATAGATACGATCTTGAGCAATCACAATAAAACTACCCGCAGTTATTTTCAGAACAAAAGTTGAAAGGAATGAATTTTCATTTATTTATTCTTTGTGATTGGTTTTTAAGTAAAATGGATTATTGAGGGCCAACCTGTAGACGTTTAGTTTGGTTAACGCTGATTTATTGACACGCAATTATTTGGACGAATAATGAGACAGGTTCTGTGGTTACTTGAAAATGTATGAAAGCCACAGCTTTAAATATGGATTGCATAAAGTTCAAACCTTATCGTAACATTTAGGTTTAGCAAATATTCGTTTTGAAAATGTTTCATTTGACACTCAATTTTACAGTTTAAAAAATATAAAATATAAGGTCGGTGCCTCAAATCATTACAGTCTAATCATTACTATTATTAATATTGTAAATATTGTATACTATCAATATTCTGTGACAAGTCAAAGCTACCCGAAGATGTTGCAAGCGATGTCGAGGGACATTGCGCTCGTCTCGTTTTTTTGAAGTGAAAACTTCTTTAGCGGCGTTGTACACTTTTTCTGTAATGGGTAAAAAATTTAAAACTCGCGTCAGGGTCACGTGACCAAAACTCGCGTCAGGGTCACGTGACCCTGATCGAAAATGAGTAAGACGTCATTCAAATTAAAAATAAAACATAGTAACAAAAAAGTTTTCACTTCTACCGGCACTCCTGGAGTGCAACCTTTTTTTTTTATAAAACGACAGTGTAATGGAACCAATGTCCTTTTATGTTAGTTTATGTAGTACCTATACCTTCAAGTATTTCAAAACTAGTAACATAATCAACATATCGTACAGAGTTCACTATGTAGATGTACTGAACGAACAATAGTAAGTCCATTCAAACGTGCTGTCCCGAAATTAGGTTTAGCGCACATCGTGGCCTAGGTCGATACCAATGAACTCGACCCATTGATACGAGCCTGCGTAGGTACTAGGTACACATCCGGATGAGTGTATGATGAGTTTGTGTTTGATTAAGATTTATAGTTGTGTTGAACATGGTTATGTTGCGTTGTACACGTACTCGTAGTAGGCGCGTTTGTAAAATAAGAAGCCGTAGTACGTAAATAAATTGAAAAAAGAAAACTTCTTTAAATTTAAAACGTACCATTTTTTATGGCAAAAGCTATAAACAAAATCGACATTATTTATAGACGGCTATTGATGCAATACAACTTCATAAAAACCATAGCTTATAGAACACAAGTAACCAAAGTTTTGGTTTTTTATCGAATCTCTTGAAATGAGCCGTTACATTTTTTTCCAAAAAATCATTTGAAATTGCAAGGCATTTGTAGTTATATTATTAACTAAAACAATTATTTCGAGTTTACCGAATCTCTTGAAATAGCTTGATTATTTTATTTCAATAAAGGATTTTTTATTACCAAAAACAACTATGGATTATTTAGATCGAAACTATAGTACTACTACCATTCTGGAGCTATACTCACAGGGCAAGGCAAAACTTTTCATGTAAATTGTAGACAGTACCGTCAGGCTCGGCCTATAAGAGCCAACTGAACGGGTTCCGTCGAGCGCACTCGTCTGTGGTCGTTTGATAACGCCACCAATAGCTTAAATTAAGCACTGTGCGGTTCCACTGGCCGCGTACGGTTAATATTGCTGAATAAACGTGTGGAAATGTTTTTTTTTAATGGTCTTTTAAGTTACAGGTTAGCTAAAGATAAATAAAAAAAAACTCCTGTTTTTGAATTGGGAATTTAAATAGTGCAGTAGAGAAATATGTATAATATTAAGTACGAAAACCCACTCTTTCGGCTTTATTACAAAACGTGGTTTAACTTAGATCAAGCTTTAAATCAAAAATGAATTTTTGAATTTCGAACTTTATTTCTACTGTCGCACAGTAATTATTAATACAAAAACCGAGTTTAGATCCCGGTCTAAGTTGTCAATGTGCATTTTAGAATTTTAATAGCAGTTGGAATAAAGTTCGAAATTCAAAAATTGATTTTTGATTTAAACCTGGGTTTATAGTTAGACCTCGTTTTGTAATAAGACGGTTTGACTTCAGTGTCCTTTGCTTTTCAGAGAAGCGTTGTCTTTTTGGACCAGTCCCGCTGGGGTAGTGGGACTGGTCCAAAAAGTCAGTTTACTAATGGACTTTACCCATGACACAATGCGACGCGACGCGATTCTTGCTATATCGAGTCGATAAATATATCAAATTCTATTGAAGGTGGTTTTTTTATTGTAATTTTGGGGTGGTTTATCATTCTGTTAGTCCTCCCACCCCGCGTGGAGTGCCTGTCACTGGGTTATCACAAAAAGATAAACATCTGTTTAACACTTGTTTAAAAGAACTGTCAATGTCAAAATATAATTTCTCGTTGATATAAAGGTAGTTTTGCAGTTACACTTTTTTGACACGCGTTCAACAGTTGTTTATTTTTTTTTGTGATAAGGCGGCTAGACTCTTACCGTCGTCCCTCAAAACATCTGTTGAACACTTGACTAAAAAAAACACTGTCACTGCAAAACGGTCCTTATATCAACGTGAAATGCCGTTTTGACGTTGTTAGTTTTTTTTTACGAATGTTTAACCGATGTTTATCTTTTCTTTTGTGATAAGACGGTTTTTGGTTACTGTTACGCGTTCAAAGGTCGTGGTGTCCTTTTAACCCTTTATAGGACGGCTCATACAAAGTGGCCAGTAAACTGGACAGTCACTTCAAGGTCGATATCTCATAGATTTTTGTTTATATATTGAACCTTATGAACATTTACGACCCGCAATAGAGCACACTGGCCCGTCAACAGGCCAGCATTCCAGTTTGCAGCGCGACATTTTATATTCGCGCCTTTTTTCAAGATGGCCAGTGAACTGGCCACCGTGCACCCGTGCAGGAACATTTGCTGTAATCACGTGTGTACCTTATGTGTTTATAAGTTTTATGGTGATAAAAAATCATGCCTTCTTGGAAAAGGTAAGTAAAACAATTATTATAGAGTATAAACTACGATGTTATGTGAAAATCTAATCGAGGATAATAAGAAAAATATATATTATTTGGAATTGAATATAAACCGGCTTGCTGAAAAATGATTGCCTAAACATTGCCTACCTAACTTTGAGATGTTGTATTGAGTATTTATTTTCGAAAAATTTGTATGAAACCTTTAGTTTTACAACAAGTATATAACCATATTTTATAATGTAATAATAAATTTGCGATAAACAATCTTGTTCGGTAGTTATAACCGATTACTATGAAAGTTTTCGGTTTTTTTATTTGCAAATGTGTACTTGCTAATGGGTACTTCTGAAAATAGTAATTTATTCGTTTTGCATTGTAATTTTCTCATTGTTTTAGACTCACATACACTTAACGGGAGTTGGAGTCACTAAACAAGGTCTAATGGAATGACTTCGTTGGTATGACTGAAGACCAGTCCACACAATCAGACATCGGTGGTGATTCCGATGCTGATGATTGCTTCAACGAAAGTTTTAGTACCAGCACACTGAGCACACATATTTGAAATCAAGGCTCATGTTCTGGAACATCGTCTTCATCGCAACCACCACAGGAGTAATATTTTCCACCATCATCTTCACCTCTGCAGCCGCCGCCATCTCTACAGTCACAGCTGCTGTCACCAAACACCAAGTATTACGAGATAATTTCTCCCGAAGACGTAGCTCCTCGAGGGAAAATAATACATGAAGATAGAGGAGACATAGAAAAGTGAGATGAGTCATAAAATATTTCGGGAATAACCAGTATAGAAGAACAGCACAAATTAAAAATGAAGTTTTCTTTTAGAAGAAAATGTAATGTTATTTCTATCTGTAATTAAAACTGACTGTCAATTGATGTTCTATTATTAACGATTGATGAGGAAATACATTTATTTTAATATAATTATCATCTTTTCGTAAAAAATAAATAGATTTCATTAGTGTCCATTTTACTGGCCAGTGATATTGCTGTGATGGTTAGTGACTCAGAACGTGCAGTGGCCAGTTTACTGGCCATATGATTTTCATGATTTTCTCGAAAAACAAAGATTTTCAGGTCTTTTTTCAAAAACATGTCATTATGATTTACAGCAAGGAATATGTATTAATCACAAAATACTAATAATTCGAAAAAAAGTTAGGGTGTGCGTTAAAGGGTTAAGACAGTCTCACGACCCCGGCGGGGGTTATACCTAATTTTTCACCATCCATAAGCCCTTCAATGTACTGTTGTAGCACTGTACTTAACTTTATTTGAAAAGTCCTTAACTTCAAGTTACTCAATTCAGAAACCAGCAATTAGTCAACACGGGTATGTGTCTAAGTAATTCACTTAAAGAAACTTGAGATACAGTAAATATACCACTTGTTGAATGCAAGCTTGTAGGAATCTAAAGTAAACATTGAAACAGAAAATACTCTTGTAACATTAATTTTAACCAACCCAAAAATTGTTTGGAAGATATAAAAAACTGCTAAAATAAACGCATAAAGCAAGTTTATTACTGATATCACCAAAATATCCATCCATACTCGTAACTCCCGAAACCATAATAAAAATAATTTCAGGTAAAATCCATAAAAACATTGATCAATTCAATTCGTACAGGTCAGGATCGCAAAAAATATTAATTTCAATTCAGTTTATTACCGTACCCAATGGCTACGGCGTAGCAGTGGTGCTACGCTGCTCCGTAGCACCGTAGCAGTTGCTCGTAGAAGCGGCCAACCGTTAAACGGCCTGTCGTAAATAACCGGCCGGGTTACAATAAATGAATAATTATCGGATGGTTACCGTTTTACGGAGAGTAGCTTTTAGCCTGCTCTTGATGAGAAATCAGGTGATAGATAATGACGGCTTAATTGGAAGGATGAAATTGCTTTGAAGCGTTTAATTTAACGGCGTCAGATTTTTATAGCGATATCTTTAGATTCATTTTCTTTTTGAAAACGTTCCTCGCTATATTTAATTCTTCTGTATTGTGAGTTTGTTTACAAACATTTAAACTCACATACACAAACACCTAAATCCGGAACAAGTACTTCTAGGTAACAATTTGGAAAATAATGCCAAAAAACTAAAAAAATAAGTCGCTTAATAATTTCGCCCCAAAACCAATCACCGACTGTAACCTACTCTAAACAGACATATTCATTATTCCCCATTAATTTTGACGTCTGGAAAACAATCTACAATCGCCAACTAGCACGGGATTAATAGGTCAAGCGCGAAACAACATAAATCAGGCGGACGCTAAACGAATAATTGATGGTACAAATGGACGCACTCCCCCCTCTCCCATGCAGCCCCCCCCCCTCCGTTCCCCTCTAACACGCGAAAGCTAAGCGAATTAATTATCAACGGTGCCTTGTATGGGATAATTGTGTAGCTATGAGATCATGACTGTGTTGAGTGTAAATATACGGATGTATGTCAAATGTGTATGTGTGTGTGATACCCGCGTAGGCCTACTGACCGTAGTCGGGGCTGTAGTTGCATTACGTCATAGATTCAATTTTCTGGTCAGACAAAGTGTTATTGGGAAGAACTCAAAAGTAAACGAACTGAGTGTAATAAAACTCTGTGTAATACATCCCTTTTGAAACATACTTTGTAAATTATGACTAAATGGGGTGTACGTGTGTGTTTGGGTGTGTGTATGTTTATAATATGCGTTTAAGTGTATACGATACACGTGCACATACATTCAAACATTATATGTTTGAATGTATGTGCACGTGTATCGTATTCTTAGTAAATTTTAATATCTGGTTGACCGAGCGTCGCTCGGTTTTTGAAATGTCTATATATTAGAAACCGAGCTTTTCTTGAACCTGGGACCTGGATAAATCGATTCCTTGAGCCGAAAATCCCCTAATCTGTAACTTTCATGAAAATCCTTGGAGCCGTTTCCGAGATCCTGATTATATATAAATAAATATATAAGAATTGCTCGTTTAAAGACATAAGATATTGGTAACGATGGAAACAGAAATCTGAGAAGAGCTAATGAGCAGTTTTGAATTTAATCTCCGTAACGTAATGCCACATTGATTTTGTGTGTTGCTAGCTTCAATTTGTATAGCTACAAACAAGCATCGATACATGTATTTCACAGAAAAACAAGACGATAGTACGTAAACAAATAATTATAAAATACATTATGCTTAAGTAATTATCAGCAAATTTACAAAGGAAGCGTAGAAATGGGTACATATTTGAATATCGAAGATTAAAATATCTACGCTTAAAATATCGATGTTCAAAATATCGAAAATGAAAATATCGAATGACCATAAAATCGAAAATTAAAATATCGAAAGTTTAAAATATCGAATGATTTAATGATCTACGTCCAATATATCTAAAATCTAAATATCTACAAAAGTTACATCGAAAGATCAAAATATCGAAATACAAATTATCGAATGTCCGAAATATCGAACCTAACAAGGTAAGTCGACGGAGCCCCGCTTTGCGGGGCTCCTATTTCTGTTTGCAAGGTTTAAAGTAACCTAACACGAAGAGGATGTCATGCCATCCTCTTCGAACCTAACCTGTCCGAGTCGGGGTGCCCCAAGTTCCGAGCTCGCTTCGCTCGCTTTTGCATCCGAAGTCCGTCCAGCTACCTTGTTGGGTAGTAATCAATAATTTGACTAAGGATGCAAGAGCGAGTGAAGCGAGCTCGGGACTTGGGGCACCCCGACTCGGACAGGTTAAGTTCGAAGAGGATGGCGGGGTCTGCAAGACCCCGCCATCCTCCGTCGACTTACTTTGGTAGGTGGTTATCAGCAATTTGATATTTCAACTAGTAGGTTTTATTAACGTAGATATTATGAACTGCGATGTATTAAACGTTGATATTTTGAATTTCGACATAACGTCTTTCGATATTTTGAATTTCGACATAACGTCTTTCGATATTTTGAACCATTCGACATTTAAATCAGTCGTTTTTCGATATTTTGTTACAATCGATATTTTAATTTTCGATATTCTGAACATCGATATTTAAAACGTAGATATTATAATCTTCGATATTCAAATATGTACCCGTAGAAATATTACAGTCACTATTATTTTAAGGAGATATTTTTTTTTAGCTTGTACTTTTGTATAAACCACTGGACTTATTTTAGAAATTCTTTCACCAATGTAAATGCGTAAAAATCATGTCTTGTTGAGAGCCTCCTTCTAGTACAGGATCCGTATATAGAACGACCTTCACCGATCGAGTAACCGGACGAAATGTGCTTTTTATGAATTAAAATATGCTGAAGAATGTGTCGGTGATGGGTTGCCTCATAAAATCCTGTCAAGGATATTTTAAATTAATTTTATAAAAGGCTTTTTTTTTTCAATACCTTCACCGATAGAGTAACCAAAGAAAATTAACACCAATTGAAAGTCCGAAGTCTATAGAATATGCCAACGTAGGGTTGCCTACCTTTTTCTTGTCAAGGTTATAGGGTTGCCTAATTTGAACAGGTGATAAAAAAATGCTACCTTCACCGATCGAGTAACCAAATAAATTATATATCAAAATAAAGACATTTTTTTTACGAATACGATGTTATACGGTTGCCAATAAAAAACTTGTCAGAAATTAGGGTTGCCAAGCGTTGAAGTTTGAAAATTTTAGACGGTTTACGGCACATAAGTAGATAAACGGACTAAGCTTCTTAAGAACAAGCAAAATTGTTACCTATTTTGGTAGGGTTGTCACAATAGGGTAGACAAATTAAACAAAAAGTATTAAATAGCTTTATTATTCAGTATGATAGAATCGAATCAAATAATAGCCTCTCGCATGACATATCATTGGGAGTAAAATAAAGAATATTCCGTCACTCGGGATGCTCTCTCCACTCCAAAGATCGCACTTGTTTTAGCCCCGGCGCAGTCGTCCAAAAGACTACACGCGCTTTTATGGTATGTATGTATGCTCGAAAAGGTTACGCGTGACGTTCAACGCGACATGCGCCCGTTACGCGGTCGGTCGTAGTGGTTCTTCTTAATCTTATCGAAATAGGCTTGTGTATTTTGTTGTATTTTTCCCACGTTTTTATACACTCACTTTTCTTGTTTGTTTATTTGTCGTTCCGGTTGAACTTTTGCAACTCAATTTTGAGGCAATTCCCGATAAGCTGGCAGGCTGAAATTTTGCACACGCTCTGAGTTCTGATGACAAAACAAAGAATGACTATATTATGTTCTGATGACAATACAAGAACAAAAGTTTGATTTCACAAAAATTGCAATAACTTGAAAACTACAGGACCGATCTTCATGAAACAACTAGTGAATCTATTTTTGTAATGAAACACAACCCTTTTAAATACTTTAATTGAAAAACACACATAAACAAAAAAGTGAGTTTTCAAGTTACGTAATAATCTAAGTATTAAACTTTTACGATTTTCCACTAAAAAACTTATCGAACTAGAAACTAATAAGAACGTACAAGATAATCTAATAAGAATCTAATATATACACAACACAATCGCTGGATTCTGATTAGAAAACACGACTTGTCTTATATAATATATCACCTTATAAATCACACTGTTAAACGGCAAAGGCCCTCCCACTACTTGCACCCCTTGTCGTTGCGTGGGTCTCGTCGCCGACAATCACCTTCTTTCATCATATACCAAATTTCAGTTCTGGAGGAATTTTTCGGACCACATTATGCCTCGTTGACTATTGGAATTCTACGGTACTTTCACAGTTATTATGTCTTGTGACTGGGACTGTAGCACCATAACTATTTTTGTACTAACTTTATTTTATGTCTTTTGACAATTCAAAATTGTCTTGGTTGCATTTAATTATTTGATTTGATTCGATTCTATCATACTAGATAATAAAACTATTTAACATATTTTTTGTTTAATTTATCTTACCCTATGGCCCATTGTGATAACCCTACCAAAAAATTGAACAATTTTGCTTGTTCTTTAGAAGCTTAGTCCGTTTATCTACTCATGTGCCGTAAACCGTCTAAAATTTTCAAACTTCAACGCTTGGCAACCCTAATTTCTGACAAGTTTTTCATAGGCAACCGTGTACCATCGTACTCGTAAAAAAAATGTCTTTATTTTGATATATAATTTATTTGGTTACTCGATCGGTGAAGGTAGCATTTTTTTATCACCTGTTCAAATTAGGCAACCCTATAACCTTGACAAGAAAAAGGTAGGCAACCCTACGTTGGCATATTCTATAGACTTCGGACTTTCAATTGGTGTTAATTTTCTTTGGTTACTCTATCGGTGAAGGTATTGAAAAAAATAGCCTTTTATAAAATTAATTTAAAATATCCTTGACAGGATTTTATGAGGCAACCCATCACCGTCACATTCTTCAGCACATTTTAATTCATAAAAAACACATTTCGTTCGGTTACTCGATCGGTGAAGGTCGTTCTATATACGTATCTTAGACTATTCCTACATTTTATTTATTTTGTCAGTTCAACAGCCTTTTACCTTCCAGGGTCACGATAACATTGACGTTAAGGGCAGGTACTTTTTTCTAATGAGATTTCTCCTTTTCCGGTCCCTGACATTAACTCCGAGTAGAAATTCAGTGTGCCATCAAAATTCTAGTCTCGTACGTAATTTATGGGAAGGCCAAACGTCAGTTTTTTATTCAAAGACCCCTTACTTTTATTGTAAAATAATATTGTTCCTTAGTTTTGTGAATAGCTTTTGTGTTTGTGAGATTTATTCAAAAGAGATACATTTTTAAGAACAGAAATGAATAAATGTATCATTTATGTTCATTTGATGTCATTTATTAATTTTCAGTAAGATAATCATATTAAACACGTGAAAATTATAATTATTATAAATACGTATCACAGTGCTACGCGCTACGCCGTCGTAGCAACATACATCTCTCGTAGCGAAGAGAACTTTCAAACTGTCACATTAATTTGAAGCAAAGTATTGGCTACGCCAGACGACGCGTAGCAACCAAAAGACGAAAGTGAAAAATTAACTATAGACATTTCCAACCTAAGTTTAATCTCGTCTTTCAGTATTCAGAACAAGATCTCAGAAACCGCGAAGACAAACACAAATTACCAACACCAACATAAATTAATTATTGTTTAAACAATAAGCGTCTTAATGAAACCTATCCCATGGCGCAAAGTGAGGGGAAAGGGGTCTCAATTAGATCCTATAAACACCCTATTTGTTATGTTGTACCGAAAGCAAAATAAGTCAATCTCTTATTTAAGCATAATACTGGCAAGTTTCATTAAATGCTGAAAACGATTAATTTTAGACTTTATTTGAAGGGTATTAAAGGGTGTTTGGTTGTAACTTATTGATTAAGTTTCTATGACCTTTAAGAGGTTTGTTATAAATAGAACGATCATACTTTAAATTTTAATATCACGTCTCAGGAGAGACACAATATGTTAGAGAGCTTATAATCGAGAGTCGACAGCCACGATTACAAAAATGTACATACATATTAATTGTAACGTTTGCATGAGATAAAGAGATTTCTTACTGATTTGTTTGATCGTGATTTGAGTGAAGTGGATTAAATTATCAATTTTGGCAAAAAATACCCTGTGTAAATTAATTGTCAATTTTATCGTCGAAAAATAACATTGCTTGTCAATGTCATTTTATCATAATAAGTGTGATAATTGTACAAGAGCGTACAGGTGCGATTGACGTCACATTATGCCGCCATCACAGCTTCTTCAGTGTAAATGAGCCTTTATCAAGGTAACAAAATAGTTCACATCATGTTACAAAAAAAGCATAGTTCAACTGAATGCAGACTAAAAATAAAAACCTCAAAAGCCAAGTCAAACATCCTCATATCTCTCAACGTTTAATTAGAAATCCTCACACACGTTGTGACCAAATATTTAAATGCCAAACACTGTATAGCGGTTGTACAAATATTCTCAAATTGAATGAAACTACTCTAAAACTCTAACCAACTGCTGCAGTTTCGTACGGTGATTTCATGCCTCGAGGCGAACGTACCGGAACACGAAGAGTTCCGATGTGTTCCGAGGTTTCACGAAGCCAAGATAAACTAAGCGTTAGATTTGAGTTGTAGTTTTTGCGTGGAGTGGTTCCGTAAGTGTAATTTGATTCACGAGTGTGTGACGTGAATTAATGTTAGAGGGAATTATATTTAATGTGGGTTTTTTCGTTTTTATATTACATAGTGACTAAACAATTATGTAAATGAATTGGGTAATAGACTTTTATCTACTCTCATACCATAAACTTCAAAATACAAAACTCAAAACGAGTTTATAATGACATACTTTATACCATAGAGTATCGTAATGAAATTAAAAAATTAAATTATAACACTGTTTGTCTAACAAAACAATGTTATAATTTAATTTTTTTTCATTATGATACAGATTACTGATCATAGATAATTTTTTTTACTTTTTTATCTGTGGCTGCGCGCGCTTTCTAAGGGAATGTTGGGATTTTGACGTTTGTGTTTCGGTGGATGACATGGTGGATGATTATTAGTGTTTATTAATTTTTATCTTTTATTTGATATGTTCGTGTTCAATGAGAGTAGATAAAGTAGTGTATGAAACTGTACATAACTAGGTATTATACCACTCGTGTGATACTATTATAAAACTCGCTTCGCTCGTTTTATAAACTCACACTCGTGTATAATACCCCTCATTATGTACCAGTTACATAAACTACTATTATGGAATATCTTGTCCATTTGTCTCCAAATTAATGTACCATTCTGGATGATACAGAATCAACTCCATTTCTTATCTATTTTAAACACACGACTGACGATTATATAAAGAGTTTTTTACGGTCAAATAAAAAAAAATATTGGCTTTGACCTCTAATCTTTTTGTTAAGATCCATGTAATAAAAACGAAACTACTACCAGAAAATGAGCAAATCCACAGACTAGGCTACTACTGAGAAGTTCTATCAATATAGAAAAAATACGCGCCCAGTGTTAGTGCGTTTGAACACGAGTTAAAAATAAAATGTAAACGACAATTGCTAAGTCATTTGATGACTTTTCTAAGGTCACTACAAAGTTTTTCTTTTAAAATTTATTCAAATAGGTACAGTCAGCTTCACGATGTATTTACCCCCCTTGAAATTTCTCTGTAACTGGGGTACCCAATTGATGAAGCCCACTTTACTCAAATGTGTTCATTCTCAAATACTTCCTGCTGATGTCGCGCGATGATCATTGTCTGTCCTGCCGCACATTAGGTGATAGTTCTCGAAGTTACTAAACGTTTGATGAAATAGCCAAACGAAGTGCACATGCTTAAACGACGACCACAATACGTGGACTATTCTGCACGTGATTGCCGCAGTGCAAAATAGACCCAGAAGGTTAACTTCTAAAATCTTCTACGTAGAGAAAAGGTGGCACTCTAAAATCACATAAGTTGGTTGGTCTCCAATGTTTTTTTTTGTGAACCAAGAATTATGAGATGACTTGATTGATTTTATTGATTTGCAAATAAAAAATTTGAACAACAAAGGACTGTCAGACTCTTACTGATTGAAAGTCTATTCTGTTCTTACAGTTGCCTTTTGCATTCCCGGGACACGATATCCTGCTTGGACGAATTTTACAATTAATGTGAGTTTACCCAACCACTTCCTGGCATAAGTAGTTACAATGTAATATAACCATACAAGTAAATTCATAGAAGATGATCTTCATCTTTGAAATTAAGTGATTTAAAGTTAAAGGGCAACACCAGATGTAAAGCTAATTATGGTACCTACGTTGTTGCACAGCTAAGTGCAGGTAAAAATACTTGACATACTCTATTAGGCATAAACATAAACGATTCAATGGAAAAGTTAACAGGTCCGTAAACTTGTCAAACTGCATAATACAAAGACCAAAAGAAAGAAAGAGAGTTTAAAAAAAAAACTGGTCGAGTAAAACTTTAGCATCAGAAATACTTTCCAGACAGACGTTATTGAAACCAAGAACATAGAACCGTTGGCTCCGAAAAAAAAGCCACTCAATATTAGACTCTATGCACATCATAATAAACTACACCTGCTCTCCGCACCTGTGCACAGTGAAAGCGTATAAAAGCGTAGCATGTAACAGTCCAAGTAACGCACGCTAATTGACAGATTGAGTGAGCAGCCACTCTCTACCATCGATGGCGTAGGGTGGCTACACAATGGATTCAAAAGGAAAGTCCTTATAAGTGGGATGATTAAATTAAGGGTATCTTTATAAGTGGGAGATTGAGACGAGGAAATAATCGAATCAGAGATACGAGAAATGAGTGCTGATAAAATAATAATGTGGTGTAAGAGGATTGCTAATAGTGGAAAAATGTATAAATACGGTAAGATGAACACTTTTAAGGTGCTTTTAAAATATATTTCTTTGATTTTATTTTGTAACAGAAAGTATCTCAATAGCTGATTGAAATGTTACACACGGTCTACTAAAATTGTATTAATATAAACGGTTAAAGAAACTCTTTATTTCGAATCATTCAGAAATCAGAACAAATAATCTGTAATTGAAAATCTAAATAAAAACCAATTTATTGGCATGGGTTAGGTTTATAGGTTAACCACTTTCGTTAAAATATCTAGAGAGTAGAGAGAGAAGTATTCAGTAATATTTACGTGTGAAGTGTTTTCCCTAATACCTACCGGACACAATAAATGTCCGAGGCCACCGTTGTACATGGTAACCCTCTTACGTGGTACAGAACGGGCGTCGAAGGTAATGCGAGCGATTTCATTCGGAAGGTACACAGTATCGCATCGAAATGATTCGATTGTTATCGATTGTACGTATCGAATCGATTCGATTATTTTAAATAAGCGCAGCGCTAGTGATCCTGCTGATTAACACGGTTTGAAGAATTGATCAAGTGTGTTCGTTATTTTGGCTGATTGGCACATTTTTGATTCTATAACGTAAAACTGAAAAAGTTGCCCTTCGTCATTTTAAATACGTTACAGTACAGTATTAACGATAGATTTTCTGTCTGTCAAAATTAAAGTTATTAAAATTGGTCGTGAATTGATGTCAATATTCTAAAACATCTTATGGATGCGATAAACCCAGCTGGGTGATATCAGTAGACATTTTTCATGAAATATTGTGATAATAAGCAAATGTAAAAAATGATGGTAAGCTGAATTTTGGATGATAGTTGAAGTTTATAACGTAAGTAAGCATTAAGAAAGCATTTTGCGAAAATCTACCTCTAAGGGGGTGACAAGGGGTGAAAACCTTTGCGAATAATAATTATTAGGGCGGCGCTCCCTCACTGCGAGCAACGGTAATTTAACATAAAAGTGTGCAATTTGATGCTCTATTGTCTTCGAATCTGTAATGTTACATTATAGGTGAGTGATCGCGTTGACGGAGCGCCCTTAGGTATAAAAGTTTCACGTTACTAATAATCTAGTTACCGAAACACGTTAACCACAATATAAATATTAGTAAGGGTAATAAGTAGAACAAGGGTATCCGTATCCTTTGGTCCCAATCAGGCTTCCAATAATAACAAACAAAGGACGAAAATAATTGGGATATACGAGACGAGGTCAGCACACATCGGCACGGTGCACAACATCCATACAGTCTATATTACCACTCCATGATTAAGTAACGAAGGTTCATTTTGTCTTGTACTTGATAATTTGAATTAAATTGTGATTAGTAGTGACATAACTTTATAACACATCAAAACCTTGCGTTGTACGGCCCCTTAATGACCCTCCTTGAAGAGCGTGTAGAACACGACGCGTTGTCGACTCTGGACTGGTCCTTGATCAGACGGCGAGCAACACAACGCTCGTCGTCCGAGTACTCGTAACATTATAAGTACGTCATTCAACATTCTGTAGCTGTACATATAAAAATAAAAATACCTAAGTGTTTTAAAAGTCATAAAAAGAATTGTTTTAAAAGATGATATGATGAATATGATATGATTTATGATGAATCATGATTGTAAAAGACCATTATATTTGACCATATCCAAAAAAAAAAAACTCGAGTGACCTTGAGTAAATTCCGATACAAGGTCATTTTCGCTGTTCGGCTGAATTTGTAGGACAGCCGCTTTTCGACTATTGACCTTCTGGAATTTCCCACTCCATGGTTACAGGCCCAATATTATACAAGGGTGGGCTATACATCCCCAATGTGGGGGGGTTGGTGCGAGTTTATTTTCAATTCCGACAACAATACGCTGTTTTTCTTACAAACTACCCCCACTTAAATATAATGCCGTCGATACGGAGAGCGCTGAAGCGTTTTTATTCGCGTATTTTTAGAGGTTCTAAGTTGAAAGTTTTAGCGAGTTGTACAGTTACCTATGCAGCTTATGAACAGAATACTGCTTATTTAGCTATGTTTATTGGAACGAAGTTCCTTATCGCGCGTTGTGAAAGGAGGCTTTTTTTTAGCGTGGTAAAATCATCAAATGAGTCCTCCCACCCCGGGCAGGGCGGAAGGGACTGTCAGACTTCTACTGACTAAAATCCACGGTGTCCTTCAATAGCCTGTTATGTCCCGGGGTCACGGTAAGGGAATAATCCCACGACCCCGGCAAGCTTTGGCCCTCTGAGAGGGGGGCCCCGTCATTATGCTGACGCTGTGAAAGGAGGCTAGACGGGAAAAATTCTTACGAAAAGTTGTCACGACACTTTTTGGACCGAAGTTCCTTATCGCGCGTTGCGAAAGGGTGCTAGAGCTCAAAGAGTGGAGTTGAGTGGAGTGGAGTGGAGTGGAGTGGAGTGGAGTGGAGTGGAGTGGAGTGGAGTGGAGTGTAGTGGAGTGGAGTGGAGTGGAGTGGAGTGGAGTGGAGTGGAGTGGAGTGGAGTGGAGTGGAGTGGAGTGGAGTGGAGTGGAGTGGAGTGGAGTGGAGTGGAGTCGCGACGATTATTTTTGTTGAGTGTATATAGTAACTTCGTTTCATCCGGTTGTCCCTTGACACCTCTCAAGTTTTTTTATTATGCTAGGGTCACACTTACGATACATAACGATAATTATCGTGATGTTGGACGTTTATACGAAAAATTAAAGTCCATTTGAGTGAAAATCAACGAAATGTATTACGAGCATACTTCTTCCTTAAAGATTCCTAGTTTAAGAAAGATTCAAACAAAATACATGTTTCTCAGGAGAATTTTAAAATTGTAAGCTAAATTACAAAATTTGCTCTTTAGGTTTTTGCTCAAAAATGTTTATCTTTGCAGCAAATCGCTGTTCTGTTATCACATGCTCCACACAACAATTCAAGTCCCTCAAGGAAGTGTTTTATTTAGAAATATTGTTTCGGGACACACAGGACTCACCGATAGGCATTTTTGCTCAGATACGGCAGGTATTGAGTTAAGGGGCACGATGCATGGTTACTTCAGAAGCTCAATAAAAGTAAAGAAAAAAAAAAGTTTTAAAGATTATCTATCCCTATCCGCACTGATCCCGCGTGATACGTCAGAGGCCAGTTTCCCAGCCGTGAGAACATTTAGGCTGCGGTTCAACTACGGCGGAGCGGAGCAAAGTGGAGACGAGCTTTGCCGCGATTCATCAATCATAATGGCTGATGCATACGGCTGACCACGTACATGTAGTGGAGTACAAGCCATGTGTGTGCCATTGGTGAATCGTGGCACAGCTCTGATCCGCACCAGTCCATCTCACCTCAGTGAAACCTCAGCCCAAGGCTGGTGATGCTAAAATAAAATAATCCTTGATTAGCAAGTCGAGGAACATCATTCGAAGCAAGCAACAAAATGTTTCTTTTTACTCACCAAATAGTTTAAATGATTAGAATCTAGTCCAAATCCAAAACCAGTTTCGTTTCCCATTTAATAAAATGAAAAGTTTTGTCATCACTGACAAACACATGACTTGCAGGCTTCACTGTAGATACAGCCAAAATAATGTACAAAACACGAATGCTCAGAGTGACACGAATGATCGTCCTCTATTTCTTATAACTCAGTGACCATTCTTTATGTGCTTACTTATCGCGTGATTCAAGTAAAACTTCTGCTTATTTATACTCTGTGGTAAGGGAAACGACGACGCGCGACGCGACGCGACGCCGACGGCTAGAAAAGGCTACAATTTAAACTCACCTATGCACGATATATTTGTGGGTTTTCGGGCATACTTTATGGCGTGAATGGGCCGCTTTATGTACCCGAGTGATTTAATGATGTTAGTTTTGTGTTATTTTGCCATTTATTTTTGAAATTGCTTTACGTAGGCACTATTGGATTTTAGTTCAGAAATGTAGGGAAAAGACATTGCTATTAAATTTTAGATTGTATTGAAATAGGATTAGAAGTGAAGTTTTTTTAATACAAATTGATACAACATTAAAACTGTCAAACTAGGGCACTGTATTAAATATTATAATTTTACTCCGAAGTTATTTTCAACAGTTTTAACATACATAGTTTTGTTAACTTTTTTTATGTCCTTTAAGTAACTAATATTGCATCAAAGGGTGTATCCCGCTTAGAGTTAGGCAGTTGATCTTTATAGGACATCTACATTTCGGCAGATATGTCAATAGTCATAAAATAGAGAAACCATCGTAGTGTTAAAAATCTAGTAAGAATACTGCAAATGCGCTCCAGATGATCCACTATGATCGTCTTAAAGCATGAGTAGTTAGGCTATGGGAAGGACACAGAGCTATACAAGTCGTCTAGCATCATCTCATTCCCTGAACGGAACCACAATGTCATGGTAGGCCACGAAGCACCTAACGATCGAGCATGCCGCAATCGTAGTGGTAAAAGGTTTAGTCAAAGAAGTCCCGCCCCTGCATAGGAAAACTCTTTTGATGATTTTACCATGATAAAAAGGCACCTAGAAATAAACTAATAAACCAAATTTCCGAACAGCATTTTTTCCAACATAGCCATGTAACAAAATCTTTTCTTCAAACAAAAGAAATAAGAAAAATGTGACAACATCCTATAAGCCCCTTGTATTCAAAGGCTCAGGTATCGACAAGGGTGGCAAAGGGTTGAAAGGAGTAATTTAAGCGCGCCGATCTAAGACGTATGCGGTTTAGGGCAAAAGGGAATCGAATGAATCTTGTGTGAGTGAATGAATGGTTTGGATTGATGAATAATTTACGCTAATTTAACCAAAATCCAATAGGTACTCTATACCTATTGGATTTTGGTTAAATTAGATTCCTTGATTGATCAAATTTTTAAGGTCAAGCTCATTTTTAAAACTCTTGTGTTGGGGTTGCATTAACAGAACGTCTTGAAAGAAAATACAACAAAACAATTGCCTGAGCAAAAATGCCGGGCTTTCACTTTGGAAACGCCGCGGCCATAAACAGCTAGTATAACGTAAAATATAAAGTACAAAATAAAAATGAAACAGTAATGAGGTCTTCACGAAAAAAAAATCGCACGAAGAATCACCAACTCTTTCACCTTAAAATTACCCGACATATCAAGTTAACAAAAAGGGGAAAACACACTTGTAACGACGTCGCTGCGACCGTGCGACAAAACGCGTTGACTTAATGATGTAAGAAATATGAGAAAGGCCGGGCCGGCGACAATGCGCTCCAATATTACACAGGCTGAAGCTACGCGTCCTAGTTTGCTCTTTAATAATACAACCGGCGATGCCAGATGAAATTTCACGGCGCCTTAATGTAAGGTGTTTTTGTATAAACATGTTTTTTGTGTCGCTGCGATTTGTTTGGTGAATAAGTTTATTTTTTGGAAAATTATGACAAACGGGAATGTAACTCTTCTTATTCAAAATTGAGTAAACTTTATTCCTTGATAAAACAGGATAGCTTAGATTGGTGCTGACAGAAGTAAAATATGTAATCATGAAGGGATAACTTACCTACAACGGATTGATTCATATATTATGTAGATAGCGATTGTACCAAGAAGTTACTATAAATATTAATTTTGAGTTAACCGCAGCAAGATAACGTTTCTTTGATATTACAACGGATGTGAAACAATTTCTTTTGATTGGATTTAGAATAAAATGTAGTTTACACTTTACTGTTTCCCACATAGTTTTAAGACAGCGATAGTTGCAGCTGCAGTCTTCAACAAATAATTTACAATATTTCATCAAACATAATTCAATAATCTCATCTCATAATGTTCCCAACATTATTACCACCACACTCAACGCAGCGACAAAACCTCGTATGAAGCACCTTAATAAAGTCGACTGCAAGCGAAGGACCGCCTCCCCTTGTTACCACTAGAGGCCCTAACCTCGGCTGCATTGCACCACTGAACACTTTTGAGGCTTCTTCAAGACGTTCATAAGGTTGATAATAGGCGATATTAAAAGAAGATATTTCTTCGGTCCTGAGGAAAAATTAAGGGGGTACATCATAGCGGGTGTATGAACTAATAAAAAGAGTATTAAATGAAGTTTTATAGTGATAAATTTTATAAGCTGCAAAGTAATCTTCTTGTGGTTTTATTGCCAGAGTTATTAATGTAGAAGTTGACTTAATCTTTAAAAAGTTATGATGCTTTTATAAAAATGGAATGGCAAAGCTTTAATTTTAAGTAAATGTGAGCTAACGAGATTACATTTACTTTTAATTTTAAGGAGACATTTTCTAAGAATTGAAAGCAGTGTACTTCATTATGGCTTCAGTTATTAAGATGGATAGTTAGTAAAAATTACAGAACAAGACCCGCTGGTACTTAAAATACTTCATCTAATATTTGTTTTCACTGAGGTCAGTTGATTGACTTAGTAAAAATTATAAAATGAATGCCCTTTAAACACCTTTACTTACGTTATAATTATTATTTGGTCAAATAGTGCTAATAAAAATGGGAATTACTATGGTAAATTTGTAAGATTTTCACGCCTAAATGAACCGATCATCCTGAAACTTTACTTATAATTATGTTGTCTTGTTTTAGGTATACATACGCGGGTATAGCATACCTTTCATCATAAAAATGTTGTACCCGTGGAAAACAACATGGATATTCATTGGCCCTACTTGTCCATTCCGAATTGATTATGAAAATTTAATTAAAGCTAGCGATGCAGCGGACAAAAAGCTAATAAGAAACTAAAAAAATTAAAACTGACTATATTAACTCTCGTAGAAGAACGAAATAAGCAAGATTACTGGCCACTAAAATAAGTCTTAATTTAATGGTCCTCAAATTGATCCCAACTCGGTGACCACTGTTGCGTATAATCTTATTATTAATATCTCACAGCTATTTAAACAAGATATTGATGTTAATTCTCAGAAGACAAAGATTAAATACCTCTTAGAAGAGGGAAGAGAGGGATTTTTTACGATGTGATTATAAAATACGATGTAATAAACAAGATAGCGGTTTAAAGTGTTTGTTTGGATGTTAAAGCTAATTGAATTGAAGTATCAAGATGTAATGGTGTTGTAAATTTTTATGCTGCATTGAATAAAACTTTATATCTAGCATGCATAAGGTGCATACTCCGTTGTGATAAAAAAAATGTTTTAGACAACATAATATCAAAAGCCTACTGTACCGTACAATGTTTTTGTGTCTGCAACTCTACGTGTGAAACGCGTATTTTATGTTTAGTTAGCAGGTACGTTTATCAGACTTTCTATGAAAAGAAACTGTTTATAGTGCAGATATTATGATAAATGATAATATTTATTCAGTAAATTGGTTTTGGCAAACTCTTTTACACGTCAAAAGACACTATTTTACACTAGATGAGGCCGGTGTTTCGTACCTGACTACTCTGAGAAGAAACATCCGAAACAAACTCAGAGGTCACAGTCTCTTTTAAAGTCCAGACAATTTTTATTGGTCAAATGTTTGAGAACCAGTCTGAGGTGGTGGAGGATTACAGAAATTATTTTAATTTTTTTGATAAAAATGCGTGTAGAACCAGGCCCGCCAACTATAATTAACTTCGTCCTTGTTGCAAACCCATAAAGGTCGGCGTAGCATATCTCTTTTTTTCTATACGTCTCCTCTATATTAATATTCTTTCTCTTCTCTATTCTGTAAGTAATACTTTAGCCAAATTATCCTTTACAGTTTATCCATCGTTTTTTAGTTTTTCGCAGTTTCTCGCTCCAATTTTACATAATTCTACAAATCTCTTGAAAACTTAATCTTTTATTATATTCACAAACATTAACCACTTTAATATTTTATTGTTATACTGTTTATGTCCACTTATTATGAAATGCAATAAGTTGTTGACAAACTTCGACCACCAATCAATCGCCAATCACCAATACTTAACACAAAATCGCCACTAACCAAACACACACTCCTCTAGATTAAATCAAGGTAACCGTACCCCATCTGCTAATCCCGTGCACAGTAAACTGCGCGAACGAATTACTGTAATTACGTTCGGCTGTGCCCTCAGGGAATAATTTGTTGGTTTTCGGACCCTAGCGAAATGTAACACCAACCGGGGTGATTCGGGGAGCTTCGGGGAACTTCGGGGAACTTCGGGGTGAACGGCTGTGGGGAGCGGTTTGAAGGTTAGGTTAGTCTGTTTCGAGTTGAGACCGTTCTATGAAGTGTGAATGGGTTTCGTAGATTTACAGTGGGTAGGTAAAAAACCTGTGGTAAAGCTTTTTGCGTTGGGCTTTTTATAGTTCAAGGTTTTTGGTTTAGTGTAGGTTAAGTTTCTTTTTTTAGAGTAACCGCCAAAAGTTTAAAAAAGGTGATGAAAGATTCTCAGTATTAACGAGCAGAGATGCGATGGCTTAGTTGGTAACACATTCTAGACTACTATATAGTCAGGATAGACGCATGTTTAAGTTCAGTAAAAAAAAGGTTTTTCATGGAGATGATTCTCTTATTTAAGTCAATAAATGATTTTGACAACAAGACAGTGCTTGCAGTGGTTTTAGATAGGCACCTCAAAATGCAGATAATGTTTCACAAAGAGTAGGACTTCATGTGTTCGTCACGCTATATTCCGTCAGGCGTACCTCAAAGAAATAACTTGACTGTTAAGTCAAAGCGAATAAATGGTTGGGTCTGATCAAAACCAACATTAAGATACGTAGCTACCACGCTACCGCCAAATGAATAAATATTACTACGCACTAAGCAAATACCACGACAATTAATTTCACGCAGTATATTGCTTACCACGGAGTGGGAAGCGGTCAACGGAGTGGGAAGCGGTCAGCTCCTTCTGCGAGGCAGTAATGCTCGTAAAGGAGGAGGCCGGCCGCGAGCGAGAGAGGACAGCGTCCTCCCTCCGCCCCAGCCGCAGTGGTAGGCGCCCACGGCGACGGACGTCGCTAGATGATCTCCGGCCACCGTAGGCGCGGGCATGCGGGCAGCGAGTAAAGGGCAACTCGCTGCCCGACCAAGGACCATGCCCGGGTCGACGGCGCGTTGTGTCCCACGCGCGCCTCAAAGAGCGTCAGCATAATGACGGGGCCCCCCTCTCAGAGGGCCAAAGCCTGCCGGGGTCGCGGGATTATTCCCTTACCGTAACCCCGGAACGTAACAGGCTATGAAGGACACCGTGGATTTTAGTCAGTAGAAGTCTGACAGTCCCTCCCGCCCTGCCCGGGGTTGGAGGACTCATTTGATGATTTTACCACGCTAAAAAAAAAAAAAGTATATTGCTTACCACATGAAATATAATCTAATCAAATCAACTACCACATTATATGCACCCTCCCTAATTCGTAGGGTGCTGACTGTCGTGAGTTACTACCCCCTGTGGTCATAACCAAGGGGGTGCATTTAAAGCCTCCTAAAAATGGAAATTTTATTAGCAATGCTCCTTTTGTCTATCCGACTGTGTACTCTTTTAAACGAAGATTTATCCTGCCTTTATTTTTAATGAACATTTAATTAAAGAAACCCAAAATGTGTTCCAATTATTAAAGTGGGCAGGATTTGAAACCTTAGAAATGTACGTAGAAATATAATGAGGGTTAAGATATCTAAAAGTGTATGAGAATGATATGATGGGTTCTGAAGGTTGCTGTTATAATTATTAAGAGTAATTACGTATGTAACTTAAACAGACTTGGAATAATAATAATTTACCTTTGCGTAATAATAAGCGGCAGGCCGCAAAGGAGATGGCGGGACGAACTGGACAGGTTATGTCTAAATAGGACGCACGGGTTCGCGAGAAGTGGAATGAGTGGAGAAAGGCCTTCGCCCAGGAGTGGGACTGAGCAGGTTATTAAACAAAAAGTTATGAGGGAATCTATGCCCAGCAGACAAAGTAAAAAAGAAATAATTGAGAACTCAATTTATTTTGATCAATAATTTTAAGATAAAAGAAGAACTTTAATTCCCGAATGATTCGAATCTATTTACAGACTTATCTCTGAGTCAATTATTGTCAAAAAGTTGCCTATACGAGTAATACAGGTTAACTAAGAGTACTTTTATATAGGACCACTCTGATAAAGTTGAAGACGACTCTCTGATCATAGCAAAATTGTTTACATTAGGGTGCGTCCACATCTGGCGACGCGTGCAGATCGCGTGCCGCGCGCGTGCTTCTCGCCCGCCTTTTGGCATACTAAATCATTGCCGAGAATGCGCGCGCGCGGCTCGCGCGCAGCTCGGAAACGGCGTGCGAGCTGCGCATTTGCGGCGCATTCGCCAGATGTGGACGCACCCTTACGAATTCAAATGATTTGGAAGTAGTTTTTAGTAAATTTTCGTTTCTTACAGTATTTTAATAACAATTTATTTCTTAACCTATGTATAACAATTCGGGAGCCAAAATTTTCTGCTATTCGGTCCATATTTTAAAGATATCATCTAATATTGCCAACTGCAATCCTGGCACGCAGTGCTTGTACAATTTAAATCATTAACAGTATCAGTATATTTAGTTTGTACAGTCAGGAGCATAAATATGATCACACACGACAGTGAAACTACAAAATTGATTTTTAAACAATGCGATTACCACATCATTCAAATCGAATATTCGGGCCGAATATCGAAAAATCCCGCCTTAGGTAGCACTTGCATCCTAAAAACAACCCCTATGCGAAACCCCTAGTACTTGTAGTAACAGAGTTTCATACAAATTATCAACCTCATAATAACCAATTTTTTATCGTGGTAAAATCATCAAATGAGTCCTCCCGCCCAAGGAGAAACGGATGTCAGACTTGTACTGACTAAAATCCACGGTTTTCATTCAATATCCCGTTCGTTCGTACGTTCCAGGGTCACGGTTACCTGAGGAGACAGTCCCGCGACCCCGGCATATATTGGATATATGCCTAAGCAGCAATGTACGAAGTAGTACTAAGCTGAAAAAATGCTTTGAATACCGACTATTGTGGTATCAATATTTGAATCGATTCTCTATGTTAAAACCATTAAGTGTCTAATAGACCGCTAAGTGTCCACATATTTATGGTAATGACCATACAAAGTGCATGGAAAGTTAAAATGGCCGCCGAGTGGATTACGGCCAGTATTATCTCGATAGTGTTTACAGCGGCCATAAAACTAATTTGGCCATAATGAGGACCCATTACTTGCTTGTAAAATGCCACACAGTTTTAATACAAAACCGGTCAGAAGAATTGCGCAAAATCAGACTTTATTATTTGATGGATAATGTTAGTTTTGGAAATGGTAGACGTAAATTATTTTAGAATACATCGTTCGGAATACTTTGTTTTCAATTAAGAGATATCGGTAGGTATCCTTATACAGCTCTGTAGTACCAATTTAGAATATCTAAATAAGATAAGGTTTATAGTAATTATGATACCATCATCAAATAACTGAGTTGGATATTTTCGGAAACTTTAATTAAGTGAATCCTAGAGAATTATTAATCGCAGGTTCTTATTTAATTGAAAGTACGTAAAGGTCGAACTTCAGAGAGATATTTTAAATGGTCAGTTAAGGTTACTGTCAATAAAGTAACTGTAAATTTTCCATACGAACTAAACTCTAAGAATATCTGCCAAAGATTTAACGATGATATTGAAAGTATATTCATAGAAGGAATTTATAAAATGTTTCCACTATTAAAATGTATAAATTATATATTTTCGAAATTGGTTTTGTAAAACGTTCTGAACGTTGTTTTTTAAACTATTCTAAACTATTATTATAAAGATAAAATAGTAATTAAAAATATCACGGTGCATACTTATCGCATGGGACGATTAATATTTCATTAGAAATCCACCTGAAACAAAAGAAAAAATGGCATTAGAATTACATAAATTAATAAAACTTAGAAATACCTATTGATTTAACGAATTAAGTTCATTGTCAAGATTAACGCACGTAAGTGTGTATGAGATCAGCATCGAATTCAGAGGTGTTAAAAAACTTGGACAGTGTACAAGTCCTCAGTTGTAAAATCATCAAAAATGAGTCCTCCCATAAGGCTGACATACGCTCGGCATTAACTTTGTTCAGTTTTACGTAAGTAAAGTTTGATTTGGAATTCATTCACAAGTAACACGTAAGTTTTCACGACTGTATCACTTCTGTAGTAAATTCATTGCTCTATCTCTAATAACCATGATGTAAAACTCACAATTCGATTCATTATGAACGTGTTAGCAGCGTTGCCAGTGTGATTTCCCAAAAAGGTACGGTTGGTTTTCTGAAAAGGTACGGTTTTTAACTTCAAAGTACGGTTGGGTCAGGATACTTCTGCAAGAACTTGATCAGTTTTTTTTCTTCTTCGAGTTTCCTGTATGTGATCATAGGTTGGAAAAAAAGCGATATGGAATCAAATATTCAAAGGGACATGGTGAAGTAGAACATTATTACCGATTGCCAATATTGAACAAATTCATTTTTAAATCAATTATAGAATGAACTCGAACAAAAATAAAACTGATTTAGTTCTTGCAGAAGAATTCCGACCCGTACGGTTTCGCTAGAATTTTGAAAAATACTACAGTCTACTCATATTCTACAGAAAAAACAAGGTGTTAGTCAGAAAAAAAAATGAAATAGGTATAATATTGTTTTAGGAACTAAGAAAATTCCATTTATGTAATTTGTGACCATATTTTAGTATTAAATGTGTCAGAAAGTTGAAAAAAGTACGAGTCTCATTATTTTCTATTAGTTTTATTAGTTGTTTTTTACCTTTATAGTGAAAAATAAATCACAAATTCACAAGTATAGAAAAGGTACGAAAAAGGTACGGTCTAGCCAAGGTACGGTTGTGGTACGATTGTATGACGAATGGTACGGAAAACCGTACTTTTTGGTACGGTCTGGCAACGCTGCGTGTTAGCCAAATGCGTGGTTGAAAAGTTGTACCTACTCACTATATCTAGATACTTTGAGCTGAATAGATCAAAAGTTGTGAGAAATAAATAAAAAAACAGTTTATACACAGTCAAAGCGCGCTGTATATGCATTTTTAAAAGCAGAAAACGCACTATTTCTGCATGTGAAACACCGGATACCTCAACTTTTACTTTGTATTTTTGTAGAAACGAAGAGTTTTATTATAATACACGAATATTTTATCAGCCAAAATGTGAATATACAACTCCCCAGAGACAAAAAGGCGTAACAGATATTCATAATCTATATCCCTCCCTTTCGCTCGCGAATAAAACATGAGATAGAGGTAATTATCCTACAAGTACACATAATTGCTTTATAATATACAGCTGCCAACATCAATATTGATTGTAGAAGGTAAACGTAGAATTGATGACAGCATAACACAGTAAATCATGTGAGACGGCATAATGTGGCGAAGAGGGGAAACTTTCTTAATGTTTATGGATTTTTTTTTCTGTTATGAATTAGGGCACAGGTGGAAGAGTAATAGGGCTGTAGATACTTCGGCTAATGGCAAGATGAAAATAGGTTCTTATAAAGGTGTTAGGTAACGTGATTTGTGAAGTGTCTGGTCAACAGATTTTGGGACACTACGCTGGAAGTGATATAATAGTAATAATATTATTTATACAGCATATTATATAGCCTTATACGTTCTCAATGTCGTTACTTTATACTCGGATCTAGTGCTACTGATTAAATCTAGAAAAAAAATATTCACGTGATCAGTTTTCACTTTTACTTTTTTTTCTGTTTTTTTTCTCTTGTTTTTTTTCTATATTCCTCAACAGCTGAACGCAAAATCAAATCAAATCAAATCATTTTATTTGTGTAACATAGGGAGTAATCAAAAAACTACGAGCAGGTGTATGTAGTAATTTTCTTTGCCACAACTCTATTTCTACAATGCAGGATAACTCGAATCTGTGGTAAAAGTTTAAACAGCAGCCATTTAAATTGTTGTAAAATTGTTACGTAAAAATACAAAATCCTTTCAACACCAAAATAAATACGTCACGTAATCGACAACAATAATCATTTCAAAATAAATACTATCCGTCAATACGAGACATCCGTCACCATGTTTTGCTATCATCAATTCCGTACGTTGCTGGATTAATGAATAATTAATTTTAAGTCTCCGTGTTCGTGCCGTACACGATTTAATTTTCATTTGATTTGATTGTTCACGGCCTGTGGGAATGCGTCACACTGTGCGAAGTGTAACGTAAATACGTGAGTTTGTTGGAGTGTATGGTATGTATGTTTGGTGGTTTTCAAACATAGTATTGTAATGCGCGAGCTTGTGAACGCCGCGGGCTTGGATCACGGTGCTTGGAGTATGAATCTGCTCAAAGCAGAACATTATTATTGTGATTATGACAATTTTTTTAACATAAGGACGGTTTAGATCCAGGATTCATACGTAACATAATATATCTTTATTCAGTTTAAAAATTATCCATATCGAAATTAATTCAGTAATTTTTGTGCGAAAGAGTAAAGAACAAACACAAAATACATCCATCCTCACAGATATTTGCATTATTTAGTTATTAATTCAATTTGATTTAAAATAACAATTCGTGACAAAAAGAAACCCTTTATAAACACATCGAAAGGTCTCAAAGATAACATTGAATAATTTTCATGTCATCGTCAAAATCAATTTCTAAATATTTTTATTTTAGTTTTAGATTAAATATTTATATTTATCCAACATGCTGGCATATCGCAGTAACGTCTTCTAGTTGAGTTATGGGCTTCTCACAAACTTTTACTATTTTTCCCCTTGCACAAATTTTAGGGTTCCGCCTTAAAAATATATTGCTAAACGAACGCAGGTACGCTCTGTCGCTCGTCGTTGAGATTTTTACGAGTTTCTGAATGAAAATTTTCTATTGAATTTTTATTGTGAACTGCTTATACTCGTATTTGAGAAATCACTTATTTTGCAGAATCTTTACATATAATAAAATCGTAGAGCTGTCATTCCTGTACATTGAATATTTTTCTCTTTTTGTATTTTTTTCGAGATAAGAGATCGATTCTGATGCCAAATCAACTTTTTTTTTCTTTCGAAATTTTTTATGTTTTTTCGATTTGATCTATCTCTTAAACTACTGTAAAGTTGTCGATCAAATTTTCCTCAAATATTCCTAATAATTTGCTTCTGTTGATAGGCTATGTATCATTACGCTATTTTTCCTGGGAGATAAGCAATTTTAAATTTTGTTGTTTTTATCTGTTTGTTTTTAGTTGGAAGCTAAACCACTGGATATTATTTAGTCAATTTTTCCCCAAATATTCCTTAAACTGCTCTTCTATTAATAGGATATGTATAATTACGCTATTCCCTCTGGGGGATTAGCAATTTTATAATATGTTGATTTTCAGTCATTGTTGACATTTGTATAAGAACCGCTATTTGAAAACACTGTCAGAGTACTAGCCAGTCTGGTTGGTATCCTGCTTGACTTTCGTGCAAGGGGTCTCTGGATCAAATCTCGCTGTTTCTTTTTTTCACTTTTTGAGTTTTCTTATATTTGTCGTGAGAGTTTCAAATAATTAAAAAAAATGTGTATACTTTTATTTCAATATTATTCGCGATTTTAAATTATTACTATAATTTTTTTCAATAGTTTTCTAGGATATAAATCTACACTGATTTAAATTGTAGGTAGTAAGTTGGATATTTTTTTAAATTGTAATTGTTTCGAGGTGTGGAATTTTAAAGATTAGAAAAAATTGTGTTTATTTATGTTTTGAATTGGTGTTCAAACCAGTGCATAGATTCTGTTTTAAACGACGACAAGTTGTACTTATCGAGTCAGATAGTTAGTTATTTTTTAGGTATCACGCGGAATGCAAGGGAGAAGAGCAATGCTATCGTACGTTCAATTTGCAGCGATACTGTAAATCAACCCAAACATGATAGTCTAATGTGTTTAAAATAAGTTCACGGTTCTTTGAAATTAATTTCGCTCAAATAAGGACGTTTCCAATGCAAACTATGTACCTAGATATAAAATTATTGATCTAAACTAATAATAAAAATGCAAGTATGTTTGTTTTTTACCTTTTCACGCATTACTACCTACTGAATCGATCGTCCCAAAATTTAGCATATACGTTGTCAGGAGTATAGACACGGATATAAGGTATCTTACATCCCGAATAACAGAAGAGAGCTGTTGCCGAGAAAACAATTACGTTCATATTCCAGATGGCGCCACACGATCCGTATTGTTTCTCAAATTCTAAAATAACGCAAGCGAAGCCGCGGGCAAACACTAGTTTATTCTAAAATAATTTCGGGGGTATTGCTTTTACATATTATTTTTTTTTGCTTTTTAACTCTTTATTTTCTAAGAAAATCTCTGTTTTTTGTTAGTTATTAGTACTAAATTCTTGGTATGATATTTTAGCAATAACATGGATTTAAGTTTAAAAAAAAAAGTAATTAAATAAATACATAATTTTTACGTAAAAACAAAATCAGGGTAGTTGAAACACTAAAACAGACTATCAAACCGCCACAACCAATACAGAACCTTTTAAAAGCCTACAATTCATACATGCCGTTATTTTTACTTCCCGCTATCCCGCGGGAAGCCTGATAGGGGAGAGGGGGGATATCAGGTGGGGTTGAACAGATAGTCGGGCGAGCAGTTGAATTATATTGTTATTTCTGCGATCAGGAATCGATTGTGCGTCCCGACGGTACGCGGTTACAACGTTCGGTCTCATGGAAACCTGTGTGTTGTGTGTTTTGGCGAGTAAATAAATAGTTTTATAGCTCACTTAGATATTATTATTTTTATCTAATATTAATACGGTACCCTGAGGTAGGGATACTATTAGGAAAAAATATAAAACAATGACATTATTCAGATATGGTAGGTCTCGGACGAATCAAGACACCGCGGTGTCTTGATTCGTCCGAGACCTACCAAAGGACCGGAGGAACAGGGTGGATTTTCAGTAGAGTCTGAAAGTCCCTTCACGAAGACGAATTTGATGATTACACCGACCTAAAAAAAGTAATATAATATGAGAGTAAATAAATCCCCCTCTGTGTCGGTCGTCAAGGACGATATAGCCTTTTTTGATTAACGCCACAAGTACACGTCTCAAGGAAAGGGTTTATATATTATAATATTCCGGCGTAGGGTTGTCATATTCAAGATTATTACAATTTATCAAGACTCGTTTCGAGATAGAATCGTCAATCTTTTGGGAGACAGTCGTGAAAGTCGAGAACGGCTGTAATAGAAAAGGCAGATATTTTTCCTTTGTTATAGGATTGAATCCATGGGTACCTGAATACGATCTCAGCTGACTAGACTAGTAAGTAATTTTATGTGTAGTACTTATATAACACAGAGTTTTATTTAAGAAACACTAATTTTACTAGCGTAAGAAAAATAATAAGTTATTTTCTTATTATTTTTCTAAAGCCAAGTAAAATGAACTGTATTACAACTACAAACAAAACTATTACCATTAAGAAAAACACGAATCCAATTTTCCGAACACAATCTTTAAAGCCAAGTATTACATTTTCAGTAAACTCTAACAGAATGCGACAACCCTATTGCGAGCCGTAGCAAAAGAATATACCTACCCGCAGAAAAATATCCTGCACTTACGAACCACGCAAGTATTACTACTACTTATGTTTTATGTCAAAACATAAAAAGTATATACACGGTTTTCTGTGGTAGAATAACAGAAATAAACCGGTGAAATTTAAAATGAGCGATGTAAAGAATAGCTGCTATGAATGTATATGGCTGCATTTGTAACAGCGTATTATGAGTATTTTTCTTTGAGGTATAGATGGAACTGTTACAATGGAAGAATGGAACTAGTATTTTAGGTGTTATTATATTCAAAACACAATATACAGCATTTTCTCTCGGAGGTGTTAAAATCATTAAAAGAGTCCTCTGATGCAGGGTAGAGCGAGGGGGAGTGTCAGACTCTTACAGGCTAAAAACGACTCTATTTCTTCACATGCCTTTTAAATTCCAGGCGAAATTAGCGGTACCCATTTAAAACAATCCTGCAACACAATATAATTATTATTACGGTATTGTCACTCAGTAAATAGTGTAGATTAACAGATGAAGAGTTTAAGAGATTGCATTCTCCAGCCAAACTCAAACAAATCTGTATGAAAATCATTGAGAACACTGTCCTTGTAGTGATGTATGTATTGTTAGGGTTTAAATTAAACTTAAGAAAATAAAGTGAATTACCAAATAAGGGCATGAAATTCCTCTAGCTTACGCACTTACTTATGCATAAGAACCATAGGTAATATATATCGTGAATACATTTTTTTTGCGAAAACAACTTTTAATGCAACCCCAAAATATATTCCAAACACGGGAAAAGTAAGACTTAAGACCCTAAACTTGGTACTTCCCGAAAAACTGGCCGAAGGATTCTTTTGAAACTTGCCAACAAAAAAAACTTCGATCATTATTTATAATACTTTTTCACGTGGATAAATAAAGCCTCAGGCTAAATGCGGCCACTCTTGAAAATTTATTATGATCTATAGATTCTCAGTTTTCTCTTCATAAAAGTCTTACACCCTTCGGTGTAGGGCGGAAAGTTGGAAACTCTGCCAAAATTATGTCACAAGTTGGTTCCCTCCGTACAAAAGTTATTTTACTACTCCACTAAGACTTTAAGTAGGGAATGAAGATGGGGGATAATGTAAAAAAAAAGTTCTATTCGTAATAAAAAAAATGTAAAACCGATTCCTATGGAATTCGGTTGAAAGTCGCAGGGAACGTTTAACTTTATTGGTTTCAAGTGGCAAGTGCCGTTAATACCGGTTTTGGAAACTTTATTATTGAAGCCTGCCAGGAATGAAATAAGACCATTTCACTTAGATGATGAAGGTTCCAACTCAGTGGCACTTGGCTATAAAATTGCGAAAATAAAACTTAATGATACCGTTGATAAAATCTTTCATTAGAATTTTATTATTTTATGAAAGGGCGACGAAATTAATAGAACAAGAAACTTAGGAGCGTGTCAAACGGTATTTCGTACAAAATATCAAGTCCTTATTTTTCGAAATGAATGATTAAATTGCATTGAAACTTCACACACTTAAACAAGATACAAACATTTAAAAAATATCAAATGTATTATTTTAAAATTAGTCGATTGGATATTTCTGTTGTCATTGAAATTTTAAAGTCAGTCTAATTTACCTGTTACACAACTTTTGAAAATGTGCTCTGATAACGTTTTAGACCTATTTATGATGCTGATAATAGTGATACATAAAAATCCGTTCAGTTCAAATGGCCGTAATTTAGAATTTTAAAATCTGCTCCACTTGCTAAGTAAAGACAAAGATCTATCCGCATACTCTTCTTGAACAAAAAGACTTATTGCAATCTGCAATTTGGCTTCAATTGTAATACTTTTGGATACCTTCCAATCAGGATGCATTTCCTTTTCCAATCATATCTGCCATTTTAGTCGTTCTATATGACTATTACTATCGCTTATCGAAGAAAAGTGCTCCGTAAATCTGTTTGAAAGGGGTTATGGATGGTGAACATTTTAAATCGAATTTATCGTCAAATGAAATCCGAAACTTGCATACGTTTGAGTACAATGGTAAGTTGCTTCAGTCGATACTGTTGAAAATGTTCAGATATTCTTTTCTATGATTTAGCCATCGTTATCTGGTATTTCTTTGAGTGTATCTTCAATTTAATTCTATAAAAATAGGTAAAGAATAAATGGTTACATAATTATCTCCATTTCTTGTGTGAATGCGAGAAAATCTGGGAAAACCACGATTGTATCTGTTTGTGTTAATCATGGTATCAACATAACGCAATAAAAGATGTGTCGGAATTTGCACCCTCACCAACACCAAGATATATTAACTACCATTGAAAAACATTGGCCGACCATACTGTCGTTCCCAACTTCAAAATATACTCATTTTAATTGCCAAAAATTACAGTATTTATTAGACATTACGAAAATAACATATTTCGTAATTCGTTCAATCTGGCAACTTCGTAGCACCAACTTGTTGGAAATAATTAAATTCCATTCTCGCAATATTCTCTTATTATTATTTATTGGTACGAACTACCCTCGGGCTGACTCCACTGCTCTGTGTATTATTTTATGAAAATTTTTGTTTTCCGTTATAAACGTCGGAAATATTTTAAATAATACGGAATACAGTTTGTTGCTTTTAAGAAGGGCAACTGTTTTGTAATTCCGCTATTTTGGTACGGGTACATTGCAATAATTATATTGCTCTCTGGTTTAACTATGGCATTTCGATGAATAAGTTTAGTATTTTTAAGGTGCATTTAGAAGTAAGCAAAATAACACGTTGAATTGTTTAATCTGTTGAAATCATATTCGATTTTATTAAATACTTTTTTGGTCTATTGTGTTAATGTTGAATACCTGACAGCATTCTGTAGAATAATATTGGCAATATAATGATCGAAATACATCGTTGCATTCAATTAGACTTAATTGACGGCACTCAAGTAGTTCTGGGTTTATGTGTTTGTGTATGTTAGTTTAATGGTTTGTAAACGCTCCGGGGTACAGGAGATAAATGATATTAGTTTTTTAACTTGGTTATAAAACTCTTACACGTCGCAATTATTATTTTTAAAGCTAGACGAGGCCGTTTTTTGTACCTGACAACTCCGAGAAGAAACAAATCCACAGGTCATAACAGTTTCTTTTAAATATATTCTTAGTGATTGAAAAGTAAAAAATAAACACTTTAGATGTGTAAACAATGAGTGAAGATGTAAGTACCAAGATTTTTAAAATATTTACTCAGTTAAATTGAGATTAACATCGTTACGATCTTGATAAAAGTACCACAATTATAGGATCTTAAAGAAATTCAATTATCTATTTTTTAATTGTTGTAAAATCATCAAATGAGTCCTCCCACCCCAGACAGGACGGGAGTGACTGTCAGACTCGTACTGACTAAAATCCACGGTGACCTTCAATAGCTCTTTATGTTCCGGGATCACAATAATGAGATAAGTCCCGCGACACCGGCAGTCTTTGGCCCTCAAGAGACCCCGTCATTATGCTGACGCTCTTTGGTCTTACCGCCGCCGCGATTTTAGCGTGCCCGAACTCAAATAACTTTCAGTAAAATAGCAGCTGTACATTTATACGAACTCCAATTCACAATTTACTGCTGCAGCTCTATACCTTGAATCCAATCGTTCCACAACAACACAACAAAAGTGCAACGTAGCGCTTATTAGGTGGTTACAAGAGACGGAGTGGTTCAGATTTCCCCAGAGTCCTCGTTCCGTCGGCGCTGGTCAATCTTGCACCGATCGTAGCGATGACGAGCTTTCGTCTGCCTTGCCTTGCCTTGCCTTGACTGTGTTTTAAATCTTGATGTACCTACTAACAAGTTCGTTCGAACAAATTGTATAAAGCCTTATTTTAGAGTTCTTGGAAAAATTTCAAAGTAAATTGGTATTTTACTTGAATGTTATGCCTAAACTCCTAATTGAATTTTTGATTAAAATCTTTCCCTTGAAACACGCATTATTCTGTACAAAATATTTTCATAGCGATTAAAAATAATTTTGCAAGTGGTATTAAAAGTCAAGCTAACCAAAAAATCAAACAGTTTTTGCAAACATTTAATAAGTTACCAACTGGTAAATATCAGTATAGCTACATTACTAGTTTAGCCATATATGCATCATCGCCTATAAGGTCGTTTAAGAACCGCAGCTTTCCAAACGCATTCTTTTTACATCAACTAAAACTCATACACTCTTCACTCCGCATTATTTTAATAAAGGAGGGTCGGACTCGTTTTTCGTAAATGCCAGTTCTTTACTAAATAATTTACTCAATAAAGGTAAAACTGGGTTCAGCTAATATCAAAATAATTTATTTCGCTGAACTTGGTCTTCCATTTCAAATATGGAATATGATGTACTTAAAGGCGCTCCCTCATCACGAGTAATGTAACGTTACAGATTCGAAAATTCGAAGACAATAGAGCATCAAATTGAGCATTTTTATGTTACACTAGCAAACCCGGCGAACTCCGTTTCGCCACGCATTTCTGCTATAAACCTCACGGAGCCCGAGAACTTTCCAACGAATGCAAAACCGTAGAAATCGGTTCGTGCGTTCTGGAGTTATATCGTCAGGAAGGAAAACCCGACTTATTTTTATATAGTAGACAAGTGAATGCCCGCGGTGAGGGAGCGCCATACGTACGTGAAAAAAAAACGTACGTATACTGGACTATAAAAACGTAAGTGTATACTGGAACATGTTATCTATCTAGGTTTAAAGAGTCATAGATTTCAAACCAGTTCGTTTGAACTCCTAAAAGGAGATGGCTAATGAGTGCCCCAGTCGCCTATAAGAATTTCATTTTAACTTTTAGTATTTGAAAATTCATTAATGAATTGTTCAATGCTTAATAATTTCCTAAGACTTATATAAAATGTTAAACATAAAAAAGTATCTGAATTGCTTTTCGCTCATTTTTTATTGACATGACTTGGTCACGATGAAATAATGAAAACTAGGGAAGGGTAATAACGCTTTTCCAGATTGTTAAAATGAAACTGTAGGTATTTAATCGATTTTTACTAATTTGATTTAAAACGATTTCTTTGCTGAAATTGAAAATTGGCGTTGAAACAGTATTTGGCGGGAATCGATAGATTCAGAGTCGTTTCGTTGCTTTTTATTGTGTTTTCATGCGTTTTGATTTGGAAAATCGGATTGTTTTAAAGTGATTCGTCCACTAAACTCAACTTCATTATTTTCGTTAAAAGCTTCGGAATGAGCTTCTTAGTTTAATCTTAGTTCATATTTTGTGCAGAATAATATTAACTGGACAGGTTCTGTCCGAACAAGAAAGAAGACGCCCAACATCGTGAAAGGTAGGAGTGGAAAGAGAATATTGCCCAGCACGCGTAGCATGGCGATTCTATCTCTATTCTACCAAGAAAAGACAAGGTTATTTCATCGTTATTTCTACACAAATCGACTGTTTTTTTTGCACAAATATGACACCATTCGTACACTATTGAAGAAAAGAACGTTTATTTTCCATATTTATTACATTACCATGCTTAAAACGCTAAAAATATTTCTACGTTCTGTCATTTGTCTATTCTTGCGTCGAGAAAACCTCTTTCTACGGCGCCATGCTACACCTGCTGTAGTGGAAGAGAAAAAAAAAACTGAAGTATGATCGATACTACTTTCTAACGATTTCAATCGATTCTATTATCGCTTCTGTGACTATTTGAGTCCAATCCCATCTTTAAGAAAAAAACAAACGTCAGATGTCATTTGAACGCTCTGCGCTCTGCTTAATAATATTGTTCGTTGTGATTATTCCTTTTGCTACACACTATACACTCGAGAGGAGCTCGTGGCTAAATAATTATAACCGCACAGGCCGATCTTTCTGCCAACATTGTCATCCTTGTTTTGAACTGCTGCATTCAGGAGCAACTGGTGAAATTCGTTTATTCGGCTATTCAACGGAGTGCTTAGCTTGTGGTCGTTCTGTGAGAATATTGCAAAGCCATCGCCATTTAGTGGAAAGAAACAGTTCAAAGTTGCAGAAATTAACAACATCACATCCAGATTTCCATCACCACGTAATAAAATGACATTTAAACACAGTCCGTCGCTTCGTATTCTTTCAGACTTTATTTATAAGAATCACAGATTATCGAATAAATATACTATTTCCTATTTTTCTTGTTTCATTTCGAAATTGTTAAATGTATCCTTAGCTAATTAGAGGGTTCAACAACCAATTCAGAAAGGATTTATCAAGATCTCGTTTGTTTATCATTACAACTACTTAGGTACCTACTTATATCATCAGTGAAAACTGTCTTTATTTTAAGTTTAAGCACGTATCACATTATTTGGTAAGTAGTTTGAAGATATTTAATTAATCTGAGTGGGTCACAAATGTGGTCATCAATAAATAAATAAAATAGTAGATACATAAAACTAAACGCCTACGTAAAAGTTTATAGCAATATCAATATTTGCAATTTTTGTAGTACTTTTAATGGTAGGTGTTCACGTTTTTTTTTATCATGATTATGAAGATATAACAAGTTTTAGAAACTTTTTTTATGTGAAATATGAATATTTAGCTATTCAGCGTTATACAGTGCTAGGTCCCATTTCTATAGCTGTCTGAATTTTTCCACATACTTGAACTTTCCATCTCCTTTGAATCCACCATTTCACTCCACATTTTTAGTCTAAAAAAAAACCGGCCAAGTGCGTGTCGGGCCACGCACAGTGTAGGGTTCCGTAGTTGCCCATCAAAATACTTCTGCGAACAACTCTAAACTGATTCGCTGAATTTAATTTTTAAAAGAAGAATTTTCAAAATCGGTCCAGGAGTCTGAGAAATCGGGGAAAATACATAAGAAAAAAAGATTACAACGAATTTAGAACCTCCTCCTTTTTTTGAATTTAGTTAAAAATAGTTGACGATAAAAACCTACCTATCCCCAAAAAACATACCGTAAAAACATACCTATTAAAGCTGTAAAAATAAAGTTGACAAACTTACATTTGCAGTTGTCTCCGATACATTTTGTTTAAGAAAATATGATATCAAGTACATTTTATAAGTTGGTCGACTATTACTCGTAAAGTTGTAAAGCCTACTTAGTTATGATAATTTTCTTTTAAATTTCGTTATATGTGCTACTATTGTGAATTTTTTCACACCCCCAAACATAACCGTTTAGCTGGTAGAGGGGGGGGACACTCGAATCGAGCAAAATTTAGCACTTTAAAGTTAAATATTTCACAAACGAATTTTTTTATCAAAAAATTGTTAATGGAAACTATCATTATTTTTTAAAGGCCTATTTAATGATACCCCACATTAAGGGGTACGCGAGAAAAAAAAAAATCCTCACTTTACGTGTAAGTACTGGAGGTACCCTAAAAAAAAATATTTTACGAGATTTTATTTTACCACTTTTTCGGCACAACAAATCCGTATATTTACACCAAATTACAGCTCTCTAGTACTGTGCGTCTCTGAGCTAAACTGCGGACAGACGGACGGACGGACGGACATGGCGAAACTATAAGGGTTCCTTGTTGACTACGGAACCCTAAAAACGAGTGCGATCAAATCGTTAAATGCCTTGAATAGTGAAAAGAATTGCTACCACCACAGTCACGTAACTGCTGGTTCGTTCACTATCCTGATTGAATATCGATGGGCTCCCCTAGGGTAGACCGCCATTGTTTTCCCATTGTGTGCCACCATGGGACAATAGATTAATGATTATACGTGCCCCACCAAATTGTTATGGCATAATCGGGAAAATACTCTTTTAAACGACGTACCTTTAATCGATTATTATTATGAAACAGGTTCATAATTATTTGATCGATATCCTCATGCAATCTTATTGGGTTTTAGAAGGCTCTGTGATTTCTGTCAACCATCATAGAGAAAAGGCGTGAGTTTGACTGAATGTTAGTACTGTTCATAAAACAAGAGTTTTCATTTTTCTCTTAATGCAACAAATAGCTTTGAATTTTAAAAATGCTGAACGTAGATAATATTTGTTTCTAGCTTTTGTATTTAAAAAAAAAAAGAAAAACATTTTTCCGTAGTTCTGACAGAAATACAGTAGATTAACGTTTCTTTACAATAAGTTTTAATAATTAACTATTGATATTCGGCTAGTCTCTTACTGGCAAAGCCAGCTATGATCAGAATAATGACTGTTAATAATTCAAGTAGACATTAGAGGTACTTTAATGTCGACTATCAAAGATCTCTACAAGTGGAATGAAAAATAATAAATGATATTAAACAGAGCTCACTCACATCGGAGAATCCAATCCTAGACATTTCAGACTAAGTGGTACCACCAACTGCGAGCATCTATAAAAAGAACTCGACAAAGACACAAAAAAAAAGAAAAATACTCGAAACAAGCGATTCAAAAAATTCAAGCAAAATTGAGACGGACACACTCAAGCCGTAAACAAAGTGTGGCCGTCACAGAACTCGACACCTGCTCCTGTTCCCCGTAAAAAAGGGCATAAAAATGGCAGGATGGGGGAAAAATAAAAAAAAGGAGGAATGAGGACATTAGCCAAACAAAAGGGAGCCGAGAGGGTCATAACTCGAAGCGCATTTTCCTTTGTCACTGTGACGTTGCTAAATCCGCAACTGACGTTACATTGTTTAGGCTGAGTGACGACGTTGCGATTTTTGTCGTGCGACTCGATTTTGATGTGACGTGAATCATACAGATCTTGTTCAGAGTATTAAAACAGGGGTAAGTATAGCATAGGTTTGTTTAATATTGTCTATTTTCATTTCGTCTTGTTGTAGTTTTAACAATTTCACTGTCCGCGCAGGAGACACATTTCTTAAACAATATTATAGTCTTGGATCACATGTGGTTCCTCGGACAGGGAATGGGTTAAGGCCACTTGTTCCAACAAAGTTTTATGGTACCTCGCATTTCCATATTATTCAAGGCTGTTTCACTGTCTTGGTCCTGCAATTGCAAATTGTTTAGCAACGTACCCTGGTTCTAAGGTCAGGAACTTTCCACTTCAATCAATTGAGTGTCATCATCATCATCAGCCTATTAATGTTCCCACTGCTGGGACACAGGCCTCCTCTCTGTAAGAGGGGGTGGGCCATAATCCACCACGCGGGCCCAATGCGGATTGGTGGATGTCACATGTCTTCGAATTTTTGGTTCTAAGACATGCCGGTTTCCTCACGATGTTTTCCTTCACCGTTTTGAGAGCAGTGGTGATGAAATAAATTACACAAAGTAATGCGCCTGCCGGGATTCGAACCCACGACCTACAACTCGTAAGTCGGGGCCGATACCACTGGGCCACCACTGCTCAATTGAGTGTAAACTTCGATATTAATTGTGCGTTCATCAGACTTATCTTCGTGGACTTGTAGTCAGATAAAAGATCCTCTACCACAGAAATACAGAATTTCAACAGTTAAACACCTCAAAACTTATAGTCGCAAATGTGTAGCCGTTCTAAATCCGACAGTGAAATCGTCCACCGTCGTACCTGGGGGATCGCTTCAACTACTCATTTCATGCATATCATATGTAGGTCGGCAGAATTACAGGCGTACAAGTGTCACGAGCATTAATCTTGTGGCTGCGAGTGGATTTGTGAGGTCTGCGCTGTCATTGTTTATTAGTCGTCAAAATGTGTTACATTGTGTTGGTTGGGCATTCTGAGGATATTATTGATTGATGACTGTATTATATTGGGTGTTATTGAAATTAAATTATTGAAAGAAAGAAAAAACGTTTATTGGCACATGTCACCAGTGCACACAGTACAGTACTAAGAAAATAAACAAACAAAAATAACTTAAAACCAAACAATATTATGAAGCAAAAAAAAAAAAACAATGGATAGAAACTTACAGGTGCTTTTCCATTGCAAGTAATATGGGAGGTATTGCGGTACTCTGGATCGCAAAAAGGTACTATAAGAACAGGGTAATTTGTAGTCAGTACTAGTCTGACACCATTTCTGACTCCACTGAAGGCAGGTGGACACATTGGATGACTTGATACCACAAAAAAGAAAAGCGATTGGCGAAGTAAACAGAAAAAGCATTTGGAGCTTGATAGCTTTTATTCAGGATATTTTTATTATTAGTCTTAGTATTATCTAGTTGATTCTATCAAGCCCTAATACAGTATAATGAAAAGTAATTCTTAAGTAAAATTGATAAAATATGGTAAGGAATGTCACGTAAGGAAGACGTTTAATGTACACCAATAACCATACAAAATAAAACCGATACATAAAATTAAGACCAAAAATCCGAAGGCAGATCTAATTTTATATAACAAAACGAATAAATTACAGACACAATATACTCTAAACCAGAATTATATCTACTTATTATTTACAAAATTACCTGTTAAGGTACGAACTGATAACAAATCAGTTTTATCTATAGACTTAGTATTTTCTCCGCGTATTACTTCGATTCCAAAAACCAGTGCCATTTTTCCTGAAATCCTTCACAAAGAAGCCTATCTACTATTTCATTTACCAAGAGTCTATCTATATCGATTCTTTTGTTCTGTGAGGAGTCCATTTCACCTTGAAAGGAGCGTACGTTAGATCGCCTCGGGCCCCGTGCCGCAATGTACCGAAATCAAAACGAAATAAATGAAATTCGCAAGAAATTCGTGCCCATTGAAGGTCGTGAGATACTTCTATTTGCGACGTATATCACTTTTGGAAATAGACAACACAAATAAAATAATGTAAAGATGAACCTCGTCGAATTTTGTGTCTATTGACTTATCAAGTTTCCAATTTATGTAGTCTGTCCTGAAGGGTTATTATTGTTTGAGTAACTATTCAGATTATTTTAGGACTCTCGATAACTAACTAGTTTTAATTCAAAGTTCTTGAATTCCCGAATTTCTATCCTAAAGCCACAATCACTGCTGCCAAGTCGTAAATAATTGTGATAACCAACCTCTGTGCCAAATATTGTCTAAGGCAACATTATCAGTCACGATATTTTATTGAGACATCAATCTATCTGTTACTTATTACGATTTGGTAAATCATAGACTAGGTGAAGTATTGTATTCCCTTCGGTCTTATATCCATTCATATTATTTTGTCTTGAAAAGATCCATTTTAGGATAAAGCCGTTGCGTTACTCTTAGATATTACTCGTACCTATAATTTGTATGGTGTCAGCACATATGGAGTACTACTGGTCGTTTAGTGTTCCAAACTTTATATTTCGTTATTAAAATTTTATGTTAAAAAAAAAAAGTAAGTGCCTGAGCTACATTGTACAAACACCAATTTGGCCGAATTTAATTCTCTTCCGACCGAGTAGGTAATTTTTGTAATATGGGTAAATGATAAAAAAAACAACTTCATATATTAATTTAGAGATGATAATGTTTAATCTTAGAAACGACTGCACAATATAATAATAATATCTTTAATCCATCTTTCACGTAACCAAAAATTAACACACTGAACTTCAAACGCGGCTTATCCTTGATCTAAGGCCCACTGCCCACTAGAGGGAAAAACATAAGCGATAACGCGCCCGTCTATTCATCACCTACATTGAAAGCTTTGCAGATAAATTGTGGCCATTCTCATCGTTAAGTAATAGCCCAGCCGTCTCCAGGACCATTCCGGTTCGGTGGATATGAAAAAATAATGGACGCTTGTATTTGACTGCTAAGAGCCCTTACATCGGTACCTCTTATCAATGTTCTCTTTGAGGAGTAAGGGCATTGTATTCTTTATTTATGGATCACCACGTTATCAAAAAAAAAAACGTTACGAATATCTCCTGTATATCTCGTGGAACATAGAAACTCACATACACAAACACCCAAACCCGGAACAACCACTTGCTGATTATATACATATTTGTTCCGCGTGGGGTTCGAACCCGCGGCACACAGTGCAGCAGTTCAATTGCTCAGCCACTACGCCACACAGTCCTACCGGGGTTGCGGGACATACGTATACTGCGACTCCGGCACACAAAGGGCTACCGAAGGACACCGTGGATTTTTGTCAGTACAAGTCTGAAAGTCCCTCCCGCCCTGCCCTGGGTTCAGGCCTCATTTACTGATTTTACCGTGAAAAAAAAAGCCCCTACGCCAGACGCACTGTCACCACTTATAGTAAAGATTGATTGAACTGCTAGAATAAAATACTAAGAAATGTTTTTTCTAGAGAAAAATTATTACATACGGGATGAAACAATAAATCAGTACAGACCAAGTATGATAAAATGGAGGTCCGTACTAAAGAAAATACTCAAAACAAACCTAAAACCGTCCCAGTAGAAAACATTACTCAAAAAATGCGAAAATCCATTTAGACATACAGACAGCTTAGACGATAAAATACGAAAAATCAAAACAAATCTTCAAACTTTTGCCACAGCGGGACAGAAACATCTCTAAATGCAAAACTTAGTGAGTGTGTATTTATGTGTGTTACCGTTTCACGCAAAAACCACCGAACAGATTTTGATGAAAGGCATACAGAAACACACAGATTAACATAGAATTGTTTTTATCCTGATTTCACGTTCCCGTGGCATATTTGCCGAGTTTTAGCGGGTGAAGACGCTAGCAACAGTTAGTTTTAGATAATTGTTTGAATTCAGAGGCCTTACCACGAGCTCTTAATGCGATCCAGTTTAGGCTGTGAGAAAGAGATGGCGCTAGACGACTTGTAGAGCTCTGTCTCTTTCCCACAGCCTGAACTGTATCGCGTTAAGAGCTCGTGGTACGGCCTCAGGTAGTATTTTACGAGTATAATCCATTTCTTCACATCGTTCTTTACTCGACCTTGGAAAGTTGCGTGTATTTTGCGATTGACAAAAGAAAACACGCAATGAATCGTTACAAAATATACTTATTATTTGTTAGTGTTTTGAGTAGTTGATAATTTAGAGAGGTTAATTTCAGGATTTGAAAGGTTCTGCAAGACAGTTTAAATAAATCTGAAAACTCTGTGAATTAGTATAATGATATACATCATCATGCCTGTAATCCCCGAAGAGATAGACAGAGGCATAACCTAATAGTATACCCACATCCGTTATGTTGTAAGTTCCTTGTAATAAGGAGACGAACCTAAAGCCTCATTCAGACGGAGCAAGAACTCGCATGCGAGTTTCACTATATTGCGGTATTTGTTTGTTTGATCAACTGAATTCGTTGTACAGTCACGAGCTATAACATGTAAACACTTAAATAAGACCTATTTCGTAATAGGGTAGTTCTTCAGAGACAAAATTTTCGATGTCTGTGGGTATATTTCTGTAACCAACTAACAAAACGGCATGTAATATTTTTTTCTGTACAGTTTAGCTTTAGCTCTACCTGGGACAAATTCTATTTTTTTAATAGTAGCTATCTAGATACAAAATAAAAAATTTTGAAGTCTGTTCTCCTGATTCATATAGGGCGTCCGTTTCCCATTTTCCGGAACAAAATGGTTGATGTCGCATTTTCCTTTTGATTCATCAATATAAATTATACTTATATCGAAAGGTAATTAACTGACCTCTTACAAAAAAAATACATATTAGATATAACTACGTTAGTGTAATTTTAATTAAGTAAATAAGAAGTGTCCGGCGCATAATACTGATTCATGTGGAGTAAGCTTTGCTTGACTGTACTTGGTCGAGGAATAATGATGAGAGTCTGGGATCCCACATGGGGGGAAACCTGTCGTACAACGGACGTGCTAGAAGGCGGACATGAGGCTGGTTGGCTTAGAACCTGGTGAAACACTGGTAAATGTCTGATTCATCTGTGCTTGGTTTAGGTACCTTGCTGATTACAATGCCTAATTTATTAATTTTATTTTGCTGTTTTAAGACTTTAATCTGAGTTTCGTGTGATGCTTTTGGGTTACAGATTCGTGTAGAAAAATGATAATACTGAAGTCTGTATTAATGATGAGTTAAGCATGATTTTAGGCAAAATCATGATTCATCTGTGCCTGATTTATATGTTCAAAAACCCATATGAATCTGAAAATAAATTAGTTTTCCTCTTTTCCAGCCATTAAGGAGCACTTTTGTTACGTTATTTCACTTTTTCATGTCAATAGAGTGTGTGTGTGACATAATTTTGACATTATTCTTCGGTTTTTATTCATTAATAAGTCAAACTCTATTTTATTTTATATTGCTGTTTACAACAATGCCACTATCAATAGTAGAAAAGATGGAACAAAATATACTGTGAGAAAAAGAGACTCACAGAACGTACGAATTTTTCATCTTTCTAATATGGAAAATAAGAAAAGTTCCAGGCAAGTATGCTGCGTGGAAATTAGAAATGAAAAAATTATATTTGAAAAAATAGAGAGAAAAACAATAGTAAACAGAGAGAATATTATAACGTATCATTAAAATAACTATCTAGTATCTATTTATAACAAAATTCTCGCTTTTCTGTAAGTATTTATTTCTGTGATTGTTAGTTTAAAAACAAGAATTTTATTGTTGAATTGACCAGATTTTTTCCTTGATAATATGATCACTGTTAATAAATTAATTGTTTTATAAAAAAATAATATTGTTGTTATAATAGTATGATTATTTTCTTATTACAAAGCCCATTTTTATTTACATCTGTAAAAAAATCTGATTCATCTGGGCACAAAATTTTTAAACGTCGATTTCTTAAAAACTAATTTGTAAAAAGAAGTCCCTCAAACAAATAAATGTTATTTGGAATATCTATTTTCATATGAACATGTGTTACTGAGTTGAAAGTGAAATTAAAATTTGACCATATGAATCAGTCAAAGAATCAAATTTCGAAGAACTACCCAATAGTATGGCTTCCAAAATAGAAGTCTAATGAAAAGACATAGCTTTAATGAATGTGGTAGTAGAAAATCACTATTGAATACTACTTAGTGTATGCATACTATTGCTCGTGACTGTACCTATAAAGTCCGCAATGTATCGCAACTCGCGTGCGAGTTCTTGCATCGTCTATATGAGGCTTAATGCCATGAAATGGGCACAAAAGATCTCTGCAAGGTTGATGACAATTCGCTCGCTGTTACTGAAAAATATCGCGTGAATAAACCTAATAACACTGATGCTCCACTTGAGAATCAAACTCACAATGTAAACTGAACAGAGAAAGTGAAGAGCAGTGGTGGTCGAGTGGTATCGGTCCCGTCGTGGGTTCGAACCCCGCCAAGCGCATTACTTTGTGTAATTTATTTCATCACCACTGCTCTAAAAACGGTGTAGGAAAACATCCTGAGGAAACCAGCATGTTCTAGAACCAAATTCGAAGACATGTGACATCTACCAACCCGCACTGGGCCCGCGTGGTTGATTACGGCCCACTCCCTCTCACAGAGAGGAGGCCTGTTTCCCAGCAGTGGGAACATTATAGGCTGATGATGATGATGATGATGATGAAACTGAACAGTAGCACTTGCAACTTCTAGTGCAACGATGATGACAACAATTAATCGCCTTCCAAGTCGCATCAGCATTTTATGGTCACAGATCTTAAACCATCTTTCCTTCATAAAAAGAATCCAGTGCCAAAGAAACCAAGATATTTCACGTCGACACTATCAAAAGTTATTTTACTAACACCAAAAGGGACGTGACATGTAAAGAAAACTATTTCAAGTGAGGTAAAGTGAAGGATTTTGGTCGTGCTATAAAAACCAACCCGAATTTATACCTCTGAATTTTATGACCCTCAACCCGTCGTTTCCTGCCTAGTTACTTCTAGATTTGTATCTAAAAAAATATTTTATTTTTATCGACGTGTCATGTTTCAAGCTAAAATAGTCCACAGATTTTATTCTTTTGAAATCATTTTTCAATATTATCACTTTCAGCTTTAAAACATGTCAGAAGACTAGAAAATCTATTAATAGGACGTAACCACAGATGTGTACCTGTTGAGTTTTTACGACAAAAACGAAAATGGACCAAAACACAACTGACACTATTGACTATTGATGAGTTCAGTTAATAACTTATTTCGGTTGCTACATCTCTCTGGATCTTTGTACGTAACCGATCATCTACCGATTGCCCATTCGAATTTTTAAAATGCTTAATCAGAAACATTTGTCATAACCAAAGATTTTTCGATCGAGGTTGAAATTTAATTTAAGACATTACAGGACAGTAGTAACTACTCCAATGAGAGAAAAAGCGTGTGTTTGTAAAATCGATATAGCTCTACAACGAGATCAACGGATAACATCATCTGATAACCGTAATATTTATTCAAAGTTAGTTGGAGGATTACAAGATAGGTACTATTCCAAACTTTGATTGAAAACAACAGCAATAACATGTAAAGCCGTTAATCCTAAATACAATCTACATAGTAATATTAATAATATACAGAAAATAATACCTACAGCTCAGACTATCATGTTTACAGGTAAACGAATCTAATTTCTAACACATAGTTCAAGCCTTTCAATTTGTTTGGCACAATAATACTCGTATGATATTTTCGTGTGTTTTTTATATGAAGTACAAATGAAGGTGACACTAGTGTCGTCCCGACGATACAATCCTAATATTGGGATTAGAGTATACCTACTTATACGTAATTTGTTATATATTCAGGTTCTCTTTTATTGCTTTCGAGTAGTTACGTAATTTTTATACTTTATACAGGTACGAACATGAACAATAATACAATGATTTAAAACGAGTGCCATCGTTGTCGCTTTTTTCATCAATTTTATATTTTCCTCTAAATCTTACTTAATTCACACTTATAGTATGAAAGATGTCCCTGAACAGTGGTGGTTTTATCCCGATCCGTTTGCTCTTTAGTCTAGTCTAAGTCAAAGGTGCTAGAGACAAAGCCTACGATGGGGCGAACTTACCCAGACGAAGCCTATTCACTCTAACTTTGAAGAGATAATTTACTTTTAATGTATTTCAGTTATTTGTTTTATTTATACACCATAGCTATTTGTATTTCAATGTTTTCGACAAGTTTAACAATAAAAATGTCGTAAACAGTAACGGCCCTAAAATACGACCTTGTGGCACCCCAACAAAAATATAGCTAATATTATGAGATTACCAAGTCTCGGCCCTTAATTCCTTCACTTAGGGAATTTTACCTCAAAAATTTGAAAGTTTCAAGGACATCGTCCGTGTCTCGTCTCATTTCGGTCCTTTCGGTTCGGTACAAAATTGTTGGAAACAAATCGTCTAATGAAACAAAGGACTCATCTTACAGCCCAAGAATATAAATTTAATTATCAAACTCTTACTTTGGAGTTCATTACAATTTAGGTGAGACGGTATTATGTAGGTTATCGTGAGCGAATTTCGTTGAATATTGTTTTACTTTACTAGGAAACATTTAACGGTAAGTACCGATATGTTTGTAGAGGAGAATTTGATTATGGTAAACGATATACTCTAAGAATTTACTTGATCCAAATAATCTTGTTTCCAAACGACGATAAAATAAAATATTATAAGCATCTTCTTTTTAACACGATGAACATAATTTAAAGTTGAGTCAATATCACTTTACAAAGTACTTTATACACAGAGAAGACACTTGACTTTCAAATACAAATAAAAAGTAATTTAAAAATGAAACAGACGGGTATTTACTAAAGTTACTTTCATAGTATGCAAATCACTGTATCTAAGTTAGGCGAAGAGATCTCGAATTCTCGTCTGAAGGGTTTACAGATAGCCTTAGGCAAGGATAACTTAAGGGGGAGAGGGGTGGGATTGAAACAGAATATTGTATTAAACGAGGATATCCTTTTTGACAAGTTTTTCTTTGAAGCACCTGTTACAGCGTTGTTTTAATAACTTTACGATACTTGGCGCTCTTTTGGACTTGAGTAAAATGAGATGGAGTCAAAGAGGAGTGGATATCGATAGCTTGGCTATCTAAGCGCAATTTACACCGTGGGAAGGATATATATAGGTACCATGACACACTGGAAAAGAATCTAAGGGTAGAAGTAAGTTCAGTGTATAATATGCTGTGGCATAGTATAGCATAGCACAGTTTACTGTAGTCAAAGTGAAATTAGTGGAACACAGATGACTTATGGTCCAATTTTGTTTGCAGTTGTGTCATTTTATATAGTTGCGGCGAGATTAATGATTTTGGTTTATAACCAAATCTATAAATAGAAAAATATGTCTGTAGTCACGTCAATCAATCGTTTAGAATTGATGATATTGAAGATAAACGATTTAAAGATTAAGACATTGTATCAGATTCATCGAATGAAAAGGTTTATCAAGTTTCAATGTATTACACAACTGGAAGTGGAATTTTAATTGCGCTGTAGCAGTGCAGTATCGTGCCATAATACAAAGTGAAACGGAACCAATGACGGAGGAAATACAACAGCGATAGCAATCAGTGATTAACATAACGATAGCACTTGCTAATGGTATTGGTTAGAACCGCGATACCAATAAGTTTTGGACGCCGGCCAAATAGCAAGCATGTTAGTAATTACATGTGTCGAGTTGTACTGGCTTGTGCTAAACGAGGCTTAGTATGTGGTCAGTCTTAGCTACAAATAACGTACTTGTTTTCATAGATGTCGGGTTTGACATCTGGATTGGTGTCAGATAAATTAGCAACTTCATTTGTATGCATTACGTTTGACTTTAGTTTAATTTGTTACGTCAGTAAAGACTGGGTCAATTGGAGTGCGTGTACTTACTCTGCTTGACTTTATTTCATCAAAATCAACGATCTGTTTACTCTACAAGTAAGACAGTATCATTCAGAAAAGATTTATGCTATCCTTGGTGAATTACTTTTAATGCTTACGAATTTCAACGTTTGTTCTGTTGTTTCCGCGCGAAACATACATTTATATTTATTACCTATCAGCTAGTTGATCTGGATCTTGCTGATTATGTGTGAGTAATAGAAAATGTTAGTAAATTCACCCATAATACAGAAAAAATCTGAGTGTGAGACAACAAGCTTTTACAGCAATGTTCATAATTTATCTTTTCCTCAATCGATTTCCGATTTTCAATCTTCCTTATTTCCTTACACAAACATAAGCAGAAAATAAAGTCCCTAACGCAAATATGCATGATAGTCGCGATTGAATCGTGTTAGGGTGGCGATTTACGCCGGTGACGCGTTAATAAATTTTGTCCAACAGAAGGCGAGCTAGCGGTTGGGGCGTGTTTGGACTGTAATAGTTCACTCTCTGCTAGTACTGGACCAGAAGCGTTTAATGTAAAGTTGCATGAATGCAGATGAGATTTCCGATTAAATTTTCGTGGGACAAGAGACCAGATAAAGGTTAACAATTTATTGATGTTGATTGCATAAATTATTAACGGAGAGCTCCTAAATAAAACAAAGCATTGATATTTCTGTACTGATCCACATACAAAATGTTAATGTTTCAAATGCACTTTCTATTTGTTAGGGCACTAGTAAAAACTTTGTGAAATGAAGTGGAGCACGACACGTACCTAGTATCGATTTGTGAATGTGACAATAAACTTATTTGAATTAATTGTTTCTTGAACATCCCGGTTTTCTCATGACGTTTTTCTTTATCACTAGACTAGATATTAAACCAAATTCTATTCACACTTTGATTCATAATTTCTAAGCAACTAACCTACATCAGAATCTTATTAACAATCTAAATGCGAAAGTTTGTGAGGATAAATTGATGTTTATTTCTCTTTTACGCAAAAACCACTGAACGGATTTGGATGGATAAACAGTTTTTGGGACATAGATAGAATTTATTATCTGGATTTATACACATTTATGATAGGTAATATTCCGATTTCATCGTCCCATGAGATATTTTTAAAATTGTAGCGGCCGTTGATAACAGTTAAGTAAAAAATAAATCAAAGTATGTTACATCAAACTAGCACTTGCCATTTCAAGTCGACCCATCTGACTCCAACTTAACGTCGCGTCGCTTAACCGGCCCTTATTTCATTTGAAGTTATTAGATTGTTGTTTCGCGACGGCCTGCATTTATGATAGGCTGTATTAACACCCACTAAATGGTATAATGTTTTAGAAATGGTGCGAATGATTTATACCAGATTATTTAGAAGAAAGTTATGTTGTGTACAGCGGTAGCAGGGTTAATGTTTGTGTTGAAAAGCGGGGGTTATGAAGTAGGTCTAAGTTTCTATGGTTAAATTGGTGTTGAACACGTCTTCGTTCTTCCTCTCAATCATCAAGTTTGCTGATACAGAGATAGTTCTTATTCGACAGACAAAACTGTATAGTTTTGTCAATTTAAAAAATCACGTCGAACATGTACACGAAAAAATTGTTTAAGTTACTTAACAGCTGAACGGATCTGAATGAAGAAGTGGCAATTTGGCAAAGTGATTATAATTTGGAATTAAACAATGGATAATTTGAGACTATCACGCGGTCGAAGTAATTTGCAAATAATTCAAGATTCGGTATTTTAGACGGATTCAATGTTAATTAAAATCATAATAAAAATTTCGATAATTTAATTAATGCATTAAGTTGTGTAAAGTTAATGTAATGGTTTCAGTAAATAATTTCGTTCAATTAAGCAAAACCGCAACCCGTCACCGCTTACGTTTTACGCAATTAATTATTATACACTAGCTGACCCGACAAACGTTGTTTTGCCATATAAATTATTTCTAGTTTTCCTTATTTGCTCACCGTTTAGACCTACCCTGGACTACGACAAACATTTTAAAACCAAAATCAACTCAATCGGCCCAGCTGTTCTCGAGTTTTAATCAGACTAACGAACAATAATTCATTTTTATTTATATAGATAGATAAATAATTATATCAACGGAAATCATAATTTACGATTTATTTATAATATTATTATTACATTTCTATCGTGATATAATTTAGTTTGGCCTTATTTTATCATGAAACAACTACAAACTATTTGAATCAATTAAATGAACACAAATGCATGAAATATGAAAGTCTAATGAATCAGTTATGCATGGCCGACGTAAGAAATTATTCTAGGTGCTAAGAAGGCCCCTCATAGGGTCCGTTTTGAAAAATAGTGTTAGCAAAATCGAAGCCATGTGACGGTATTTTATGGAAAACAGAAAACTGTGTGAATTGGGGCGCACGTATGCACTAGGCGGTAGGTTTGGGCCCTTTAGCGGCTTCTCATAAACCAAGTGAAAGATTGGATGAAGAAAAGAGGAGACAATGAATGGAGATAAAAGTTGAGATATAAATAAATGTGTCACAACAATCATGTTTTTTTTTAAACTTTATATTCGTAGGCGTTTGACTACTATCTCGTCTGATAGTAAGCTATTATGTGAGATGCTGAAGCACGCTAGTCTAAAACTAACCTATTCATTCTAAGAACCCAAGGTCGTAAATATTAGGGTTTCGGCAGGGAATTCCTGTGGTTCCATATCCAGGAGTTTATCAGGGGCCTGACAAAATAGTATGTTTGGTGGTAGCTCTATATAGCAATGTCATACCACTATTCCAAACCACTTCCAGCTTTACGACTTTTATGGGAATTCTCAAGTCAGCATTTTTACGTTTGTCGCCATGCAAAAATGCTTGGAATGCCCATAAATTTTTCGTTTCAAAAAATCACCAATGGGTTCATTAATCACCACCACAAATAAATAACGTAATAAATAATCCCCGCAAGACTCGAGCAAGCACTTCTTAGGGACTGAATAAAAAATATTATCGAGTTGAATAAATCACAGGGCGACAGTAAATGTACCGGGGATCGGTTTTAAGACCGTCGGCAATGGAATGGAGTACACATTCGTAAAACATGTACCGTAATGTATGGTACCCTAGGTGTATGTACTTTGGTACACATAATGTAAAGGTATGTAAGGATAAGTGAAATCTATGTCAGGAAAAGTGACCCAGCGTTATGTGAGGATCGCTGAAAGGATTTAAAAAAATGTTACGAATTTATAACCTTTTCGGGTTTTTTTCCGCAATACATTCAAGGCCAAATTTATAGGTAGACTGATTCAGTGGACTTACGAACTCGCCATTTTTGAACGTCGACTGCGTGTTACGGTCGAGACGATAAACTTATAGAATTATTTTTTTTTTAATTAGAGACTAGAAATAAACTAATTTGTCATTTTGTGAATAGGAATAGTAAAAATTAAATTTTCCTTTTGATTGAGAATTAAACCATAATTTATATGTTTAAGTTTTTAAGACTTACTTTGGAAAGAAAAGAAAATCTTCTAACTACGATTGTACAGCTGATATGCTGCGTTCATTACAAATTCTAAAACAGAAAAGAGACAATAGAAACCCCAACAAAAGCTTTCAATAAACAAGGAATTCACGATGCAACCGATAAAAACGAACAAAAAGCAGTAAATTGAATAAAAATAAAATGAATGCTCACCTAAGAGGTTTAGGGAAACCGGCTAGGCAGAACTAAATAAAACTGGTAAACAGGAAAAGCGGGGGAAATGCCCTTACAACAGCACGGCACAGCAACAAGAGGACATCGATAAATAGCTACTAATATGCACATACTAATGAGATTACTCTTCCACGCTTCTACATTCCCGTACCTACGTACGCTGCGTAGAGAAGCGCCCTAACATAAATCGTAGGACGGTTGTCGTTACGCCAGCTATAAATCTAACCATTCACTAATACACCGCATTCAAATGTTACCGGTGAGGGGGGAATCTCGTATGCGACTAGATTTCTTTCCACCCCCCCCGCAAGGGGGTGTTTCTTTGCACCTTAAAAGCGGTGCGTAAAGTATGACCACATTTATCTCGAGCGAGTTACGTTGACGTAAAGGTTAGGTTAAAGTGTAAGCGGTTTAAATAAATCTTTGTTACGTTGTTCTTCTAATTTAATGTGTTTTAACGGGGAAGTTGTAAATGAAGACTGGAATTGAGTTAGCCATTGAACTCGTAGACTTTTAAATCAATGTCTTTTCATGTGATTGAATAGAAGGCTCCGACTTTTTTTAGTTCTGTGATATTCATAATAATCAGCATATTATAATTATAGTCCGGTCAATTTAGACAAAAAAATGTGAGTGAAATTACATAAAGTCCCAGCAAGCTGATTTTTTGTGAAGTTGTTCAAAACATAATTATAAACAATGTCTAGAAGTTCCCCATCATTCCCCTGTAAGGAAAAAAAAATATTCAAGGTCAAAGGTAAAAAAAAAGAGTTTCGCGATTTTCAGCAAAACGGTAAGTTTTATCATACAAGTACCTCAGACAAAAATTGTAGATCATAAAATTATCTATAAAAATGTGTTAATACTTTTTTCTTACGAGCCACCGTTTCAGATATATAACGATTCAAAAAGTTATAAAAGTTGTTATCGTCAAATGCATCTAATGAGGTAGTGTACTTAGCGCGTTTTTTTTAACGTGGTTTCCCCAGTAGGCCTACTCCACGGGTCAGTTGTGATCCTGTTTATTGTAAAACTATTGCAAAATAACGGAAATTTTCAAAGATTGGGAAAGATAAAAGCGATGTAAATGAAAAAAAAGTGTTGAAGTTTATTCGTCTCATTCGTAAGTTTCAAACTCTTGTTCTTGTTCTTGATCTTCTTCTCCTGCTTCTTCTTCATCTTCATTTTGGATGCAAGTAAATTGAACACAGGGACAGGCACGCTTTTATCTTTCCCAATCTTTGAAAATTTCCGTTATTTTGCAATAGTTTTACAATAAACAGGATCACAACTGACCCGTGGAGTAGGCCTACTGGGGAAACTACGTTAAAAAAACGCGCTAAGTACACTACCTCATTAGATGCATATGACGATAACAACTTTTATAACTTTTTGAATCGTTATATCTCTGAAACGGTGGCTCGTAAGAAAAAAGTATTAACACATTTTTATAGATAATTTTATGATCTACAATTTTTGTCTGAGGTACTTGTATGATAAAACTTACCGTTTTGCTGAAAATCGCGAAAAACTCATTTTTTTTACCTTTGACCTTGAATATTTTTTTTTCCTTACAGGGGAATGATGGGGAACTTTTAGACATTGTTTATAATTATGTTTTGAACAACTTCACAGAAATTCAGCTTGCTGGGACTTTATGTAACCTCGAATGTCTAAATTGACCGGACTATTAATTGATCGCTGAAAACAGATCTCATTTATCTAATATGTTGGGGAGAGGGCTATTTAATCTACCCCACGAGCAGAAGTGAAGGTTAGTAGATGCCACATTTCTTTTGCTTTTAGGATATGCCAAATCTTTACGAAATATTGCTTAATTAAATTTCTTAAGCCAGATTTTTTATTAACGGACAGACGTAGATTTATACTTCCGCTGCGCCCAAACAACTCCACAAAATTAATAAATCACAAAATCCCCAGAGTTCAATAAGATCACATTTTTCCTAAACAGGAAGCGATCCAACCGTAGACATTTTTATGCCACGTAAGGGGAAGTTAGTCAGTGAAGGATGTTGAACTCTTTGGGGGTCTCAAGGGGTTTTGAGGTACAAGCAACAAACCTAAATGCACCTCAAGGAAGGCACAAATCTTCGGGTCATTGTAGTATGAGGAAAAATTACGGAAAAACCCTTCAGTGCGTACAATGAGTGAGTGAATGAGATTCCCGATGGTACTTGCGTATTATGTTTATAGTGGGGTGGTTAAAGGGTTTGTTTATGGCAATATTATACTAAATAAAGGATTTGTTCAGGTTTGAAATAATGTTATTTGTAAGTCAATCCATTATACCGGCTTGTTTGTGTATCATAAATTTTATTTCAATATTTTCATACAACAATTAGGTTAAGTCATTTGCCTAGTTTGAGACAGTATAGGCTAAAGAGAAAAATGGTTGCTTTTTCCTGTCCAATATACGTATTATATCTAGTAAGTCATTTTTAGTTAGGTATTTTATAACAGAGAGAAATACTACTTGAAGAAACTGACTTCGAAGTTCACGATTCCAAACCACTTTTTTAACCCCTTCCCGCCCCGCTACTGCTTATCATAATCCCCGCTCATAGTACAACTGTGGCAAATGCGTGACGGCATTTTGTTTGCATCCCGTATTCTTTCGACATCTCTTATATTTCTCTCGTGCCGAATATTGTGGGGTGTAAGACACCCCCTCTTCACAGATCTGGTATTTCAATCGAGCAACCCTAAAATGTTTGAGGAATAGAAACTGAAACCTATATCTATGGAGATTTTACATTTTCGGGGAAAAATTTTGTCACTGGGTTTTCTTTCCATTAGTGAACGATTTTCGCATACGATATTATTAAGTAAAAATGTTGTGTAGTATCGAGTATAATGCAAAACTTTACCCCTTACTAGGATTTTTTCAAGTGTCGTGGGGTTTTTTTTACAAACTTTAATTTTAAATTTATTTGTATAAGTAAAAATAAAAGTTTAGATAGTTTGGGTCCAGACCCAAAACAGTCTTGCAGATCTTACAATCACTAAATCCGTGCGAGAACCGAACCCGCGACACAGCGCAGCACTCGATCGCCATGTCATTTTGCAAACCGTGCCAACAAAATAATAATGAAAAACGATCCAGCAAAAGCAGGTGTCCAAGCAGCAATTGCAATAGCAAAAAATATAAAATAATCAATCTTTCTTTAGGCAAGAGTACCTCCGGAGTAGTAGAATTTGACAGGGAAAATGGGAACTTTATATTGAGCGCCTCTCATCCGACTGATGGTAAGTTGAACAACTTGCTCAAGATATTTTAAGAGCCAAGTTTATGTCGAATAATGGAAGAGTGCTGGTTCGAAAAGGGGAGCTACCTCAGTGCCGGGCACAAGAACTGGTGAAATGAGGGGCTGTTCAAAAGGGCGAAATATTTTGCAAACCTTCCTTAGGGGCTATTTCCACGGGCGAGGGAATAACGTTGATATTATCGTCGTGCAAGGTATCTCTTTCTCTATACTCTCTTTGAAAGTGTCTTAACAAGGTGATGCTATTGCGACGATGCGATATGTGACTAAGGCCTACTGTCGACACAGTCGTCTTTCGTAGGATGCATGTAACCTACAAATGAAAATAGGCGTATTTTGCATATTTGTTATGTCCACGCTGCTTCATGCAATAGTCAGTCACGCTACAAAAGGTCTCAGTTTTCTTTCAACCAGCATCGAGAAAGGACGACTTTTGTTGTATAATGAATGAAAAACGCAACATGAGCGGCTGACGCGACGTTGCCGCTTCGTGGACACAGATTTCATTATTTCTACGCAAGATGCAAGCATTCGTCTCGCAATCGTCAATTGACGAAAGCGTGCGTTTGACGTGCGGTTACGTGGACAATGGGCCTAAGTGCGATAAAAACGTCACGTTGCGCTCTACCTTCAAGGACCTGTCAGCAAAAGCTTGCTGAGGTTGCAGGACTATTTCAAAAGGGTACCATGGGCCGTAAAACGTAAACCGCGTAATAAAAAACAGGGTGGAGTTTAGTCAGTAAGAGTGTGATAATCCCTTCTAATCCACCTAGACCGGGAGGACTCGTTTCATGATTATTGAATCCAAAATAAAAACGTAAATTTTAGCTTCGATATTAAACGTTGAGCAGCAAAAAAAGACTTTTAAAATTAATATACGGTTCACAAAAAACGCTTTTGCTTGCCAAAAATACTTCATAAACATAATATTAATATGTAAATTCTTCCAAAATATTTTATGGTTAACTTCACCATCAACATTGAATACGTTTCAAGAAGGCTGTAGCTCAACTTAAAAACTTTTTTGGCAAACTTCAACTTACTCTAAAGTTGAAAATAAACAAGTGTTGTTTTAGTGTTCAAGTTACCTCTAGCAGAATGGAGTTTTAAGTTGATAAAAAAAAAACAATGTGAAAAATCTCAGGGGTGAAACTTTGAAAAAATAACTACAGCTCCGAGGACTGGCTGGACGATTTTAGTTTTTATGTGTTCCAAGTTTGTGTCAGGTTTCTCATTTAACTTAGTTTTTCTGAGTTTAGAAGACAGTGATGTGGACACTGGGGGTAAGTGAAATAATATGAAGAGTGACTTGATTAATATGACGTGACATTTTGATGCCTGTATCCATTGAAAAATGTTTTGTTACGAGTATACAACCAGAGCAATAAAAATAGCTTTGTTTTGGGTTAACCTTCTTGGTTAATAAGAGTGGGGAAAGGTTTAAAAAAAAATGTCATTTGGGTGCTCTTGATTTATCCCAGAACCTCGCATGGTGAATTAATGTCACCTCCTCCTTAGTGAGCTGTTAATATCTTGCGACTAGTTGACTACTTTATTAATTTAATTAAATTGATCCAGTAGTTTTTACTTACTGAGCAACAAACATGTCTGAACATAAAAACAATCACATTTATACTATTAAGGGCTGATTGTTCAATAGTCGGATAACCTTTACCTGGGGAATAAAAAGAAACGGTTTGACGTATATTTCATAGATAAGCTGTCAAACCGCCAATTTTATTCCTCAGATAAAAGTTATCCAACTATTGAAAAATCAGCCCTATGATATTTATAAACCACTACAAACGGGCGCCTCCTAGTTAATACGAACATTATTTCGGGACTATAAATCTGTCATTTCTAGGCAACTGGATGTTTTTATAAACACTTTCGGGTACACATTTATTAAAAAAGAAAAAAAAAAAGTTTTAGTACATATTAAATTTGACACACATCACTTCCAAAAGTCCCAAGTTATTCCACATCTCCGCCACATCGCGCGCTGCTATCGACATGACAGTCTTACCACATAATTCACATAAAGCGAATAGCCCACTGGTTATAATAATGGCGGCCAGCTGTGCTCGACATAGTAGCGTTTTTTCATACAATAGAACTGCATGTAACTGCCCTCTAACGTGGTCATTGTTGGCCGCATAAGTGCACATTTTTCCTCAGATTAGTGGTATTGCACACTGAAGTCTACTATTACACGTACACTTAGTATGTCGACTTAATACTGGAGAGTGGCAGTAATAACCAGCCTAGAAAGTAAAAACCATAGAATGGTTTTAGATTACTGTTTTGTAAACGGCTGGCTTACTAACTACCTACTAGCTTTTATTAGTAAAGAAACAAGTTAAAAGGAGATGGAAAGTTCAAGTATGTGGAAAAATTCAGACAGGTATAGAAATGGGACCTAGCACTGTATAACGCTGAATAGCTCAATATTCATATTTCACATAAAAAAAGTTTCTAAAACTTGTTATAACTTCTTAATCATGATAAAAAAAAACGTGAACACCTACCATTAAAAGTACTACAAAAATTGCAAATAGTGACATTGCTATAAACTTTTACGTAGGCGTTTAGTTTTATGTATCTACGATTGTATTTATTTATTGATGACCACATTTGTGACCCACTCAGATTAATTAAATATCTTCAAACTACTTACCAAATAATGTGATACGTGCTTAAACTTAAAATAAAGACAGTTTTCACAGACGATATAAGTAGGTAAGTAGTTGTAATCATAAACAAACGATATCTTGATAAATCCTTTCTGAACTCGGTGAACCCTCTAATTAGCTAAGGATACATTTAACAATTTCGAAATGAAACATGAAAAATAGGAAATAGTATATTTATTGGATAAGCTGTGATTCTTATAAATAAATTCTGAAAGAATACGAAGCGACGGACTGTGTTTAAATGTCATTTTATTACGTGATGATGGAAATCTGGATGTGATGTTGTTAATTTCTGCAACTTTGAACTGTTTCTTTCCACTACATGGCGATGGCTTTGCAATATTCTCACAGAACGACCATAAGCTAAGCACTCCGTTGAATAGCCGAACAAACGAATTTCACCAGTTGCTCCTGAATGCAGCAGTTCAAAACAAGGATGACAATGTTGGCTGAGAGATCGGCCTGTGCGGTTACAATTATTTAGCCACGAGCTCCTCTCGAGTGTATATGACGCCGCAGTCTTCGCGTGGATATACCACAGTTTATGCATTGCATGATTCACTGTATACAAGTCAAGTCCGGGTCGAGAAGCGAGAGGTCGGTAGGTTTGCAAGCAGGAAGTCCAATAAACAAGCCGTCAAGGAAAAGCAAAAGGGAGAATCACAACGAACAATATTAATAAGCAGAACGCAGAGCGTTCAAATGACATCTGACGTTTGTTTTTTTCTTAAAGAAGGGATTGGACTCAAATAGTCACAGAACCGATAAAGGAATCGATTGAAATCGTTAGAAAGTAGTATCGATCATGCTTCAGTTTTTTTTTTCTCTCCCACTCCAGCAGGTGTAGCATGGCGCCGTAGAAAGAGATTTTCTCGACGCAAAAATAGACAAATGACAGAACGTAGAAATATTTTTAGCGTTTTAAGTATGGTAATGTAATAAATATGGAAAGTAAACGTTCTTTTCTTCAATAGTGTACGAATGGAAATGTGCAAAAAAACAGTCGATTTGTGTAGAAATAACGATGAAATAACCTTGTCTTTTCTTGGTAGAATAGAGATAGAATCGCCATGCTACGCGTGCTGGGCAATATTCTCTTTCCACTCCTACCTTTCACGATGTTGGACGTCTTCCTTCCAGTTCAGACGGAACCTGTCTAGTTAATATTATTCTGCACAAAATATGAACTAAGATTAAACTAAGAAGCTCATTCCCAAGCTTTTAACGAAAATAATGAAGTTGAGTTTGGTGGACGAATCACTTTAAAACAATCCGATTATCCGAATCAAAACGCATGAAAACACAATAAAAAGCAACGGAACGACTCTGAATCTATCGATTCCCGCCAAATACTTTTTCAACGCCAATTTTTAATTTCAGCAAACAAATCGTTTAAAATCACATTAGTAAAAATCGATTAAATACAGTTTCATTTTAACAATCTGGAAAAGCGTTATTACCCTTCCCTAGTTTTCACTATTTCATCGTGACCAAGTCATGTCAATAAAAAATGAGCGAAAAGCAATTCAGATACTTTTTTATGTTTAACATTTTATATAAGTCTTAGGAAATTATTAAACATTAAACAATTCATTAATGAATTTTCAAATACTACGAGTTAAAATGAAATTCTTATAGGCGACTGGGGCAGTCATTTAGCCATCTCCTTTAAATAAATTACGGTCACACATGGAAACTACTGGACTATTTTCTAGCTTTCTAGGTGGAAATGAGTCCTCCCGCCCTGTGTAGAGTGGAAGAGACTGTCAGATTCATACTGACGCGCTCCCTCACCGGCAGCATTCGCGTGTAACATTGTTGATTCGACTTTGAGCATTTCAATACAATACTACCTCCCTGACTGACGAGCATTCGCGTACATCATTGTAATTCTCGGTTCTCCTCCTTAAGAGCACCCACGTTTTTTAAACGCGCCGGTGCAGCGCGTTTTAAAAACGCGCGTTGACGGCGCGTTTTCATCAGAGCAGTATGTTGTCCTTTGTTTTAGGCTGCGTCTGACTTGTGTACCTATGTATCCCGTCTGTATCGCATCAAACGCGCTGCATCAGCGCGTTTAAAAAACGTGGTAGGCATAGGCTCCAACTGATGTAAATTTGTTTTATGTCATTACAAGGTGCGCATTGTGATGCTCTATTTTCCGCCCTCACTGATGAAATACTCGAATCTGTAATGTTACATTACAGGTGAATGCTCGCGGTGAGGGAGCGCCTTCAGAGCCACCATCTTCCTTCAGTCTGATCTTTTCGTTCAATGGGTGACCATTACGTAAGCTGCTTAGATATGTCGTCACGCCACCCCACCTACTACATATTTACCTGCATCATACAATTATTTCTTAACAACGTGATGTCCAATTCAAGATTACTGGATTGGCGCGTTTCCATTAAGCAAGTCTAGCATACAAGTATGACGTCACAATTGTACATAAGTAGCTTGAATTGAAAACACGTTTTCGAGAGTGTGTATAATTGCATGCAGGTTTTACTTGACTGTTACTTGAAACAAAATGTACAAGTTCAAACTATCTTCATGCAACTTGTAGCTTGTATGCAGGTTTGTTCAAGTTCTATACTTACATTTTGCAATTTGTAGAGAAGTAACTTGTATAATGGAAACGAACCTTAATATAGTTTCAATACTAATTACTCAGCAACATGCTCCAAAAGCGGTAGGAAACAAGAAACACATTTTCCTAAATTTGTATTTTCACATTCATCAAAATTGTCTTTGAAAGAGAAATTAGAATTTAATCTCATAATTGAAGTTTCAGTTGAAGCTGAATTAGGTGTGGGCGTAATTACAGGATTGAGGATCTGGCCTCAATCATGTTTGATTACTGAAATCTTGTAATTATGTTCAGTTTGTGTTTAGGGTAATAGCATCTACGCAAAAGTAAATATCTTCTTGAATGATTTATCGTTGCTCTAGGAACGTCTTCTAAATCGTGGGTGGGTTTATAATATACGAAATCGCATACATACGAGTAAACACAGATAATCACACACGGAACAACTACTTTTAGATCATACAAGTAGGGGTTTCCCAACACAGGCTTGATCTGCTTAGAGGGAGACCCCAAAGACAACCACCCCGATGTAACAAATTGCCTTATAAATATTTTTGTATATTTTTTCAATTATTTTTGCCTTATGGGAATCGACATGACACGTTGGGCATCAGTCTATCACGCAACTACTGCGACAACTTTGTCAAAAGTAAGCTTAATAGTTTTACACTAATAAACTGCTAAAATAAATTCCCTAAAATTTTTGTGAAAACCGCAATAAAATCTACTTCAGTACAACGCCAAAGAACATGATGACTTTAATTTATAAACATTTTGCAATTCTCTTAAAAGTATTTCGGCATAAACATACATACTTTAGTGACTAGTAATATTTGTGGATTGACCCTCCGCAAGCTTAAGTATTTAGTTAATTAAAGCCAAGTGCACGCTACGCTAGGTACGACCTCTGCGGTTGCAGTGCGGATATGCGGTCACGTGGGTTCGGATATTTCGGATACGATAACCTGGAATCACTGAGATGTATAATTTGAGAGTGGGTATGTTACTTGTACTAGGAGTGGAGTAAGGAGTTTGGTAAAAGTCTCTTCTTGTATTTTATTGGAATTGTACTCAAATTTTCAATAAGAGTCACGTTTTAGAAAATAAATACTGTTGTTGACAACAATCAACAACTTTTTAAAGTTATGCATGCATTTTTTTTAAGAAACCTTAGGTGTGTTTTTTTGTTCTGTACTACTTTTTAATCGATTTTTGTTTCTGTAAATTGTTTTTACAAGCAAAAATTTAAAAGGCGCTGTACCTATCTCATTACTAAAGAGAGAGAAAAAAAACTCGGAAATAAACTTAGGCCACGAAAACTGTTTCACTTTTTCCCTCTGTCATCAGCTTCCTTAACATTGGCTTGTCTATAAAACAACCCCTCTATAAAACGGTTGGACGTACAATAATGGCTCACAAACACATTTACATTAGTTCTCGTAATGTACCACATTAGGGGCTATTGCCTACAACGAGATAATATACGAGATATCCGAGAAAACATCTCAACAGTTTGTATTGTACTCTAGTAATTTGTGCCGTCGGATATTTTCCTTGAGTATTGCTCTGTGCGGATATTTATCCGATTTTGAATCGAGCGGCACTAATGTGGAGTTATGTTCAGTTTAGTTTTTGTTGTTACGTGTTTTGGTGCGGTGCTGTATATTTTTTTGTTAAGTAGACGACGATAATAATAACTCTTCTCACATAAGTTAGATGAAAATGTAATTTCCTTTTATCTGTAGGTTTATAAATACAAGCGGTCCGCTGAAAGTTTGAATAACTAGTTTTTGAACTCAATTAGGTTGGTATATGTTTTTGTGTAGCTTATATTTGTTGCTAGCAATGCGTTGTGAAATTATTCAGAATAACAGGCTAGTTCTCAGCATTAATAAATTGCAAATCGCCAGTTTGAGTTTTGTAAAAATAATGGGCTTGTATTTTTTTCTTTTGATTTAAGTGAATATACTTACAAAAATAAAACGCATAAAAATTCGAGAATAGAGACTTGTGACATCCGAACGCACTAAATAACACCATGGCATGACGTATTTGTGAATTTAAAGAGTGTCCCATTTACGTCAATTTTGGTTTACATAAAAAAGAAAAATGGGTCAATTGTTTTTTCTTTATACATAACTGAGACGGTAATTTTTTTTTCTACACAGGTCCATTTTTGTATTTTTCACCATATCTTCAAGTAGCTTAATTTTTTACACAATGCAATGTCTTGACTTGAGTTCAAAAATTAAAGAGTTCTAAACCCTCATTATCTCACCTCGTTTTAAACGAATTAAATCATCCTTATACGAAGCGATGCATTTACTGAACTTGTTCTAACAATGCCTTCTTGCCGTAGTTTCCTTTAAAAAATTTCGAATGACTCAGTAAAGTGATGCTGACTGAACTGAGCATTACTGTACATTAACCCTATTTCTATCGTCCATCTTTCCTATAAATTTTACCAAAATAACTACCCGCTGACTTACACGGTAATAAAACCCATCCTTAAGCATAATCCACACCAATAAGTTTTACGACTACATTAATCGCAACAGTAAAATGTTACCCTAATTTGTTCGACAGTAAAATCGAACATCGCTGTGCGAATTGAAGATTTTTATGTACCTGGAACAAGAAAACAAAGTCGTTAAGTGCGAAGACGTAAAAACATTAGTAAAAATATATTATTATGTGTAGTGGGAGCGAGTGTGGGCCCCGCATTACAATAGCAGTCCACTTTTCTTCATGACCCATAACCATAAGAATTGACTATCTACAATGGGTATGCGAAGTCATTCGTTTTACAAACACCTTATCTGATTAAAATCTAAAAAAAAAACAACATTAATGTTTTAAAACCAATAGGAAATTATAAAAAGTAGATTTTAGTTCCGGTCTGTTTTGATTTTCAAGATTAGAGATACGTAACTAATCCATCCAGCTGTTTGAAAGATCATCATCTGCCTAGCCTTTTCCCAACTATATTGGGTTTGGCTTCCAGTCGAACCAAATGCAGCAGGATATCATTATTTATCATTGAGCGACTGCATAACAGACCTCAAGAACCCAGTGATTGGCACGGTGGAAACTTGCTACGACAGATGGTCACCTCGACAAGCGCGCTATAACCCGAAATTGACAAACATACTTGATTACTATATACTTGTTTTTACCCGACTGCCAAGGTAATCATCTAATCCAGGTCTAAAATTGTATCCACATTCCATTAATCTCATAATGACCATTTATTCCAATTTTCCTTTTCCTACTGAAAAAGGGATGTGAAAAAGTATTTTTCAAACAGTATTCAAGAGAAACATTGAAAGCTTTCAAGGCACTAAGTACCTTTTCGTTAAAACTTGTAAATCATATTAAAAGGTTTTCATGTGAAATGCTTCACCTGCTCGCGACTTTGGAGATAAAATAAATATTCCAGACGGGGTACAAAAAACCATTGGAAGGAACTTTTTCCTACGAATCACGATGTATAAGTTGTCGACTCTTTATGTTTCAGAAGTACCTACATAAATATCATGGCACCTTTTTATTTCCGCTAATAGTAATCTTGAATTAGGACAACTGTTATCTGCTTAGGTAATTCAGGAATAAAATAATCAAATATTTAGCGATAATTTTTGTTTTGTTAAGAGTTTATTTTAAACTAGCTGACCCGGCGAACTCCGTACCGCCTGAGAAACGATTAAAAAAAAAAACCTTTTAAACATTCCCTGGACTTTCCAAAATAATTCAAAACCAAAATCAGCTCAATCGGCCCAGCCGTTCTCGAGTTTTAATCAGACTAACGAACAACAATTCATTTTTATTTATATAGATAGATAGATAGATATAGATAGATAGATAGATAGATGACGAATTGGCAGTTTCTACGATTCATAAGTTTTTATTTCATTGACGTGATTGTCGTGTATAAAAAACGTACCTAGTTTCACAAAAATTCAATTCTAATTAATCTTCTGAATATCTTAAATTAAATGAGGAAGAAAATAAAGAGCTCTATAATAATATAGTGAGAGTTCGTTGACCTATGCCGAAATTGCGAGTCCACTTCACCTTTAGCTTACCCTCAAACAAAAACCGTAACTTCCGATCCTAAACCCACTAAACTATCGACTCAAACAATCCGAATATCGCAAATAATCCTTCAGTACATTAAACAAATCCGGTAGACTTAACGCCGAGTACACACAGCGCTCACTCTCACCTCTAAACCGTTCATATCGCTACGTTTCTAATTAAACCGCCGAATTCACGGCGAAGCGTCGACGCGCTAATATAATAAAGCCAGTATAAACCGCACTAAACGGGTTTAATATCAAGAGGGCGCGGGTGTAGCTCAACTTTTCGACGCGGTCGGGCGCATTACAACTTACAACCGGAGAGGATTAGCAGCGGTGTGTATTCAGCTTAATGTTGGCTTCTTTGTTTGCTGAGAACTTTGTATCTTTGTGCGCTGATTACAGTTGTATCTAGACGAAGCTTTATTGGCTGCGCTGTTGCACTCAAATGGTGAATCAGCTTTTATTAAGATAAACAATGTGGGTAAGGTGTAAAATACGTTAAGTGATCACGGAGCTAAAACACATAAATAGTAAATACCCTAGCGGGCATGCATGTAAATGAGTCGCTCATAAATTCTAAAGTAACATGAAATTCGCCGTTTGATACTGAGGATGTAGACAAACACAACACTGTCGAAGCCGGTCCAGATGTCGAGAAAGACGAACAAAGATAAAAGATTTTCCGAGACGACCTAATCTACCAAAAAAAAAAAAAAAACTGCGATAATTGTTAGCAAAATCAAAATGAAAATGCGAACTTTGACACCTAATTAAAATAGCAACCGTACAGGAACTGTGAAATCTCCTTGTTCAATCATTCAGAACTTCTATTGTTTTTCACTATCCTAAAAAGGTAATATTACGAGTACCTGAAAATATTAACCCCATTAATTCCAACCATTTTTCCCCAAACTACAAAGTCCTGCCTACCCCAATAACCACAGAAAACTAATTTCATTATATGAATCTGCGCCTTGGACAGGGGACCCAAACATAAAGCGGTTCCAACAAATTGAAACGAGAATCGAACCCGTGACCCTACACGTTGCTCAATAAACGGACCCCGAATGTGTTTATCGGCATTTGATACTGGACCGTGTAACACAATATAAGGAAAAAGAGAAGATTCAGTTGGACGAATAAATCATTAGTTAAGGGGCAGGTCTTGTAAAATTCACGCGCGCCGAATTATTTGCGTAACTTTCTTTGTGATTTTTGAACAAAATAGTGCAATAGCTTGAAATATTATTATTGCACATAAATAACCATAATATAAGTAACAGCTAGTTATTTTTTTAAAGTTGATTTAAGGGGCAGGTCTTGTAAAATTCACGCGCGCCGAATTATTTGCGTAACTTTGTTTGTGATTTTTGAACAAAATAGTGCAATAGCTTGAAATATTATTATTGCACATAAATAACCATAATATAAGTAACAGCTAGTTATTTTTTTAAAGTTGATTTAAGTAGATTATATTAGGTAAATCAAGCGTTCAAAACAGCTCTTTCCTGCCCAACGTCATTTCGAGTTACGTTGGTGCACTCAATCTGAGACAATGAAGAATTCATTTAAAAATCTGATCAGCGCATAATGACCGCAATATCCTCGTCTTCAAACTGCGCTGATTAGTTTTTTATATTTATCTTCCATTTTCTTAATTAAGATGGCAGAATATCATCAAAATTCTCGGATTTCATCTCTTAATAAATGATTTTTTTTCATAGGAACTATGCATCGTAGGTATGTAATATTACATTATCTTGATTTCAACAGATCAATAAAGCAAATTCAAAAAAAAAATTGTACCTAAAGCGCTTTTTACTAACAATAAAAAATATCTCAAATAACCTCTCACAAAGTGTTTATAATCGAGAATTGCAAGAGAAATTCCTTAGTGGCCGGTGGACGGCCGGAGCGATTGGACGTGAGGTCCACGACGAATTTTTGTTGGTCCCTCTCGCTCGCACCTTCTCTCGCTCTAACGCTGATGACGCGCAGTTACGCATCTCAGGTTGCTCTACTTTATTATGTTAAAATATATTTTTTAACCGACGGAATAAAAGGAGGAGGTTCTCAATTCGACATGTATATATTTTTTATATTTTTTTATTTATGACCATTCTTTACTTTCTCTAAGGTGGTCCAATATCAAAAAATCTTTTTTTTGTCGGACAGAGTTTATGAGAAAGTTGGTCCCATTTAAATATCAAAATTAAACTCGGCATAAAGGGGTAGAAAAAGAGGAATTAATTGTCAAATTTCCTACAGAATTTTCAGTTGTGAACCGATTATTGTTAAAAGATATGGAGAAGTAACTAAACAAGTTGGAGCTAATTCCGACCTTATTGACATCTAAAATTTAGTTTGTTTTTTCTCACTTTCACGATCGCTAACATTGCTCCTTCATTAAAATCCGGTGTTTGCATAAATGTCAGTAAGGTCGAAAATAGTTTAAACATTTTTTTTAAATTGCTTAACGATAGCAAGTTAAAAAAACAGCTTCAAGCGATTTTCGCCCTTATTGACATTTAAAATTTAGTTTGTTTTTTCTCACTTTCACGTTCGCTAACATTGCTCCTTCATTAAGATCCGGTTTTTGCATAAATGTCAATAAGGTCGAAAATCGCTTGAAGCTGTTTTTGTAACTTGCTATCGTTAAGCTGTTTTTTTTAATTTAAAAAACATGTTCAAACTATTTTCGACCTTATTGACATTTAAAATTTAGTTTGTTTTTTCTCACTTTCACGTTCGCTAACATTGCTCCTTCATTAAAATCCGGTTTTTGCATAAATGTCAATAAGGTCGAAAATCGCTTGAAGCTGTTTTTTTAACTTGCTATCGTTAAGCAATTTAAAAAACATGTTCAAACTATTTTCGACCTTATTGACATTTAAAATTTAGTTTGTTTTTTCTCACTTTCACGTTCGCTAACATTGCTCCTTCATTAAAATCCAGCAAGTAACAAAATCGTTGGTTTCTCTGTCTCCCGGTGGTAATGGACTGTGCCTATGACAAGGAGTGCAGTCCTTGGATGGGACTGTCAGATTTGTACTGACTAAAATCCATGGTGTCCTTCAAATAGCCCTTAATGTTCCGGGGTCACGGTAATGAGTACCGCGACGACAGCAGGCTTTAGCCCTCTAGAGGGGGACCCCGTCATCATGCTGACGCTATTTGAGGCGCTCGTAGGACACAACGCGCTGTCGACCCGGGCATGGCCCATGACTTTTTTTTCATGATAAAATCATCAAATGAGTCCTCCCCAGGCCAAGCGGGAGATACTGTCAGACTTGTACTGACTTAAATTCACGGCGTTCTTTAATAGCCTTTTATGTTCTGGGTTTACCACTGTGGCTGGGATGTAAGGTTTACGCTGTCCTCTCTCTCACGCGTCACGCCTCTTCCTTTGCCAACATGACTGCTGCACTGACCTTTTTTTAGGTTTAATTTGTTAAACACGATTGTGTTTAACAAATTAAACCTAACAGAATTTAACCTATGAGAATATTTAAATAGTATTAAAACACTTGTGTGATACTCGTATTATTACAAACCAAACAGGGTTGGCATGATGAAAACAAGTTGTTTTAAAACACCTGTTTAAAACAGTTTGAAATTAAACAGTGTTTTTTATTACCCGTTTCAACTACTTTTTAAGGCAGATTAATTTGTTTTCATTTTATATGCATACGCATATAAAATGAAAACAAATTTATATTCAGGAGTCTAAATAGTTTGACATAAAACCTTTTGAGTTTAATGCCATTGTTATGTCATATTTTTAACTTTTATTGACACTGTAATGAAATAATGCTTAAATTTTTTAGAAAAAAAACATCACATGTTTTTATTCCATTGATCATTTTTCGTAAAAAAATCATTACAAAGGGTGAATTTGAAAAGATTTAGTCTAGAAATGAAACATAATTGGTATATATACGTTTAGACATCAACAAACAAGGTGGAATTAATTTTAAAAAAGAACCAGAAACTAAAAAAAAAAAAAGGTTGCACTCCAGGAGTGCCGGTAGAAGTGAAAACTTTTTTGTTACTATGTTTTATTTTTAATTTGAATGACGTCTTACTCATTTTCGATCAGGGTCACGTGACCCTGACGCGAGTTTTAAATTTTTTACCCATTACAGAAAAAGTGTACAACGCCGCTAAAGAAGTTTTCACTTCAAAAAACACTTTTCTAAAACATTTTGAATTGTTACAGTTTGTTTTATAAATTTAAAAAAAACTGTTTTTTTTTCCAACCCTGAAACCAAGTCATATTATAATAATAAGTATTTATTTCATTTAAATTAAAACTCCTTATTCTTATCCTTCTTTATTTTATTTAATATTAAAACTCCTTATTAAGCAAAAATTCTATAACTCCTTTTAAATAATCCTTAGTAGAGCAATGTTCATACCGCATCAAAATTGTTTTATAATAATTCAGTGGGCAGGATGTATGCGGGGGATTGCGGGAAGGGAGCCCGAAATTTGACGTACGATCGACTGGCCGAACGCGATTCAATTTTGTGCAAAAGAAGACGGCAGCCTTAAGTAGATTATATTAGGTAAATCAAGCGTTCAAAACAGCTCTTTCCTGCCCGACGTCATTTCGAGTTACGTTGGTGCACTCAATCTGAGACAATGAAGAATTCATTTAAAAATCTGATCAGCGCATAATGACCGCAATATCCTCGTCTTCAAACTGCGCTGATTAGTTTTTTATATTTATCTTTCATTTTCTAAATTAAGATGGCAGAACATCATCAAAATTCTCGGATTTCATCTCTTAATAAATGGTTTTTTTTCATAGGAACTATGCATCGTAGGTATGTAATATTACATTATCTTGATGTCAACAGATCAATAAAGCAAATTCAAAAAAAAAATTGTACCTAAAGCGCTTTTTTTCAACAATAAAAAATATCTCAAATAACCTCTCAAAAAGTGTTTATAAACGAGAATTGCAAGAGAAATTCCTTAGTGGCCGGTGGACGGCCGGAGCGATCGGACGTGAGGTCCACGACGAATTTTTGTTGGTCCCTCTCGCTCGCACCTTCTCTCGCTCTAACGGTGATGACGCGCAGTTACGCATCTCAGGTTGCTCTACTTTATTATGTTAAAATATATTTTTTAACCGACGGAAAAAAAGGAGGAGGTTCTCAATCTCATGTATATATATATATATATATATTTTTTTATTTATGACCATTCTTTACTTTCTCTAAGGTGGTCCAATATCAAAAAATCTTTTTTTTTGTTGGACAGAGTTTATCTGAAAGTTGGTCCCATTTAAATATCAAAATTAAACTCGGCCTATAGGGGTAGAAAAAGAGGAATTAATTGTCAAAGAACAATACCCAAAACGTCCCCACCCTTGTAGCACCTTAAAACCTATGTCAATCGAAAGATCGTAACCGTCTTATTATTTTATTGTTCTACGGCGAAACTGAAATGTGCATCCGAAAAAAGTTATATCGACATGAAGGAACCGGAATCAGTCACAAAACTATGTTCCCATCACGATGGTTTTCTTCTTTAATTATTACCGTGGAATGATTTTGTTCGTTCGTGGCTAATTGAGAAGCTCGCAGCTAAATAATTACAGCCGCACAGGCCAATCATTCGGGTTAAGCCGCACTTACCGAGGTCGGTATGTGGATGGGTAACAATCTGTCATTATAGTTTCTTCCGTGCCTCGGAAAGCACGTAAAGCCGTTGGATCCGGCCATCATTGTAGATCTTTGACAGTCTTTATAGTCAGAAGGTCTAAAATCTGACCACCAGTCTTACCATTTGGTATCGTATTACCCAGTTACTGGGTTGTGGAGGTCCGATAGGCAGTCGCTCTATGTAAAATACTGATATTCAGCTGCATTTGGTTCAACTGGAAGCCGATCCCAATATAGTTGGGAAAAAGCTTTTTTTTTTTTTTAGTTAGTAAAATCGTCAAATGAGTCCTCCCGCCCTGGGTGGGGCGGAAGGGACTGTCAGACTCTTACTGACTAAAATCCACCCGTGTTCCTTCCTATGCCCTTTACGTTCCGGGGCCACGGTAACCTGGGTTAAGAAAAAACCCGCGTCCCCAGCGCCTGCTGGGGACGCGGGTTTTTTCTTAACCCAGGTTAATAATGTATTTGTTGTTATAAAAAGTTTTATTTGGTATAAAAGATATTTTTATTTGAATACTCCTAAAAAACTGTCAATGGTTACTTCACAATAACGATATTCATTAGAATTCTTCATTGAACTTTTTTCTGCTCTGTGAGTTGTTTCAGTGAGAAAGTCACCATTTAGTTCCAAAGAGTTGTTTGAAAACTCCGAACAAAATCATTCACCACCTTCCTAGCCTTTTCCCAACTATATTGGGGTCGGCTTCTAGTTGAACCAAATGCAAATGGTTGGACTGGTGGTCAGATTTTAGAGCTTCTGACTGTAAAGACTGTCAAAGATTTACAATGATGGCCGGAACCAAAGGCTTTACGTGCTTTCCGAGGCACGGAGGAAACTACAATGACAGATTGTTACCCATCCACAGACCGACCTCGGTAAGCGTGGCTTAACCCGAATGATCGGCCTGTGCGGCTCTAATTATTTAGCTGCGAGCTTCTCAATTAGCCACGAACGAACAAAACCATTCCACGGTAATAATTAAAGAAGAAAACCATCGTGATGGGAACATAGTATTGTGACTGATTCCGGTTCCTTCATGTCGATATAACTTTTTTCGGATGCACATTTCAGTTTCGCCGTAGAACAATAAAATGATAAGACGGTTATGATCTTTCGATTGACATAGGTTTTAAGGTGCTACAAGGGTGGGGACGGTGTCCATACATTTTTGAACCTTGTTCTTTCCTACAGAATTTTCAATTGTGAACCGATTATTGTTAAAAGATATGGAGAAGTAACTAAACAAGTTGGAGCGAATTCCGACCTTATTGACATTTAAAATTTAGTTTGTTTTTTCTCACTTTCACGATCGCTAACATTGCTCCTTCATTAAAATCCGGTGTTTGCATAAATGTCAGTAAGGTCGAAAATAGTTTGAACATGTTTTTTAAATTGCTTAACGATAGCAAGTTAAAAAACAGCTTCAAGCGATTTTCGCCCTTATTGACATTTAAAATTTAGTTTGTTTTTTCTCACTTTCACGTTCGCTAACATTGCTCCTTCATTAAATTCCGGTTTTTGTATAAATGTCAATAAGGTCGAAAATCGTTTGAACCTGTTTTTAAATTGCTTAACGATAGCAAGTTAAAAACAGCTTCAAGCGATTTTCGACCTTATTGACATTTATGCAAAAACCGGATTTTAATGAAGGAGCAATGTTAGAGAACTTGAAAGTGAGAAAAAACAAACTAAATTTTAAATGTCAATAAGGGCGAAAATCGCTTGAAGCTGTTTTTTTTAACTTGCTATCGTTAAGCAATTTAAAAAAACATGTTCAAACTATTTTCGACCTTACTGACATTTATGCAAACACCGGATTTTAATGAAGGAGCAATGTTAGCGATCGTGAAAGTGAGAAAAAACAAACTAAATTTTAAATGTCAATAAGGTCGAAAATCGCTTGAAGCTGTTTTTTTAACTTGCTATCGTTAAGCAATTTAAAAAACAGGTTCAAATGATTTTCGACCTTATTGACATTTAAAATTTACTTTGTTTTTTCTCACATTCACGTTCGCTAACATTGCTCCTTCATTAAAATCCAGCAAGTAACAAAACCGTTGGTTTCTCTGTCTCCCGGTGGTAATGGACTGTGCCTATGACAAGGAGTGCAGTCCTTGGATGGGACTGTCAGATTTGTACTGACTAAAATCCACGGTGTCCTTCAAATAGCCCTTTATGTTCCGGGGTCACGGTAATGAGTACCAGGACGCCAGCAGGCTTTAGCCCTCTAGAGGGGGACCCCGTCATCATGCTGACGCTATTTGAGGCGCTCGTAGAACACAACGCGCTGTCGACCCGGGCATGGCCCATGCCTTTTTTTTTCATGATAAAATCATCAAATGAGTCCTTCCCAGGCCAAGCGGGAGATACTGTCACACTTGTACTGACTTAAATTCACGGCGTTATTTAATAGCCTTTTACGTTCTGGGTTAACCACTGCGGCTGGGATGTAAGGTTTACGCTGTCCTCTCTCTCACGCGTCCCGCATCTTCCTTTGCCAACATGACTGCTGCACTGACCTTTTTTTAGGTTTAATTAGTTAAACACGATTGTGTTTAACAAATTAAACCTAACAGAATTTAACCTATGAGAGTATTTAAATAGTATTAAAACACTTGTGTGATACTCGTATTATTACAAACCAAGCAGGGTTGGCATAATTAAAACAAGTTGTTTTAAAACACCTGTTTAAAACAGTTTGAAATTAAACAGTGTTTTTTATTACCCGTTTCAACTACTTTTTAAGGCAGATGAATGCATATTAAAATGAAAATAAATTAATATTCAGGAGTCTAAATAGTTTGACATAAAACCTTTCGAGTTTAATGCCATTGTTATGTCATATTTTTAACTTTTATTGACACTATAATAAGTGAAATAATGCTTAAAATTTTTAGATCACATGTTATTCCATTGATCTTTTTTCGTAAAAAAATCATTTCAAAGGGTAAATTTGAAAAAATATAGTCTAGAAATGAAACATAACTGATTTATACGTTTAGACATCAACAAATAAGGTGGAATTAATTTTAAAAAATAACCAGAAACTAAAAAAAAAAACTTATTTAAAACATTTTGAACTGTTTGTTTTATAAATTTGAAAAAAATCTGTTTTTATTTCCAACCCTGAAACCAAGTCATATTAAAACTCCTTATTAAGCAAAAATTTCTATAACTCCTTTTAAATAATCCTTAGTTGAGCAATGTTCTTACCGTATCAAAATTGTTTTATAATAATTCAGTGGGCAGGATGTATGCGGGGGATTGCGGGAAGGGAGCCCGAAATTTGACGTACGATCGACTGGCCGAACGCGATTCAATTTTGTGCAAAAGAAGACGGAAGCCTTAATGTTTAATGGTTTTTAGCAGTTACAAGTAAGACGGAATGACGGATGATGATGGACCATAGACCTATTTTCAGTTGCAACTTACGGCTGCTAAGATGATGATCGTGATGAAGTGAGACTTAGCCCCTTCGTACACTAGGCGACGCAAGTATCCGATAGCTTACGATTTTGGTATTCATTGACGCGTGCTTGTGTTCGAACCTCTATGGGTTGTATTGCGATAGCCGCTTGGATACCAAAGTCGGGTATCGGAAACTTGAGACGCCTTGTGTACGAAGGGCCTAGGTCATATTCTTCTGAGAACAGATGATCTCGGCTGATGATAAGCGAAGATGTGGTCGACGGTGAAGCACACCTGCCAAGAAGTAACCTATTTAATCTAGACTCCAAGGTTTAAGATAACAGGAAACACAGGTCACTTCTTACCTATAGTGCACAACAAAAGCATTGCCAAACATACGTAGCGGAGGGATGTCCACCATGTAATGGTAAAAGTGGTGGCGGCACGAAGATAACCCTCTTTCTGAAGCAGTCGAGTAAAAATGAAACAATCATAAATCTAGTAATACTAGATTTCATGGTCAAACGCCCTTGATATCGAAATGGTCTTAGTTATAAATACACTAACAATACGCTGTACTATTACTCGATGTCCTATTAACACAACGACGATTCGAAATGGAACATTCTCGATCTAATATACGCCAGATTGCGTATCACACTAAGCTGTCGGTGGACCGTGGTCGATTATATTATCATATGGTAATCGAATCTGGTAATGCGAAGCTCTGTTCAACTGCTACTTACTGTACATGTACGCAATCAGTTGAGGTTCAAATTAAATAAAGGTCAAAATGTCACATTGAATCCTTACGATTTTATTTAGTAGGCATCTACCGTATTTATGCCCGCATTGAGATTGGAAAATTAATTTTATAAAAGGTATCTTATGTTCTGATCACGACCAATGAAACACTGAAATCCGTAATGTCTTAAAAACATGAAAATGTTACTGAAATACAGAGGTTTCTCAATTATAAAACCAGAATGAGGAATGAATATTATGATGCTAATGTTATCCAGTACTCTAAAATGTAATTTGAAGTATCTAAAGCAAAACTATTTTCTACGATTTTCAACTACATGAATTTTTAATGGACTTGCTTGCACTCGAAGAGCCTTTCAGTGTTAAATAAAACAATCTAAGATTAAAGTCTATCTCAGACACTACAAAAACTAAGGATCAACGTCCTCACCCAGGGGTTGGTAAGCAAGTAGACATAGTTCTAGTTAGATTAGATATTTAAATACAGTATCTCAACAATTTCTGTCAAAAATCATTATCTGCAAGCCTTGAGGTGCGTACAGACTATATAACATAATAATTGTTAAGTTATAACATTGTTATAACATTGGTATATAACAACAGTTTCAGATGATGTGGACATGAAATGTTATATAACATTGCTATGTAAAATTGTTACACTTAATTTTTTAAGGTTTTGCTTTATGTTACAATGTTACATGGTGTGAACGTGTTATATAACAATGTTATATAACATTGTTACATGGTATTTACGCACCTTTAGGCTAGCCGTTCACTGGTAACTTTGTCGCGGTGACTAATTATCATCCAGTCGAATGCTATGAATATTAGCCGATCACTAGGAACCATTAGTCGCCATTAATCAAAGCGCACTCCCATAGAACTTGATGGGCAAACTAAAAGTCATCGTGGCAAAAAGTCACCAGGTGAACTGGCTACCCTAACATTGACCAACTATATATTACTCGCATATGACTTTCTCAACACAAACTTTACTAGGTATGTTTTGCGATACTCGAATGTTGCCATAACCAACATTTTCCATAATATAATAATAATTATTAAGTATTCTGAGATTATTGTATAAACCTTCGGTATGTATCTTTCTGGTAACGTTCTCCTCAATCTATTCGTCCGTCCCTTCGTCAACAAGACGCGTGACGTAAATACGAGTATTTATATTTAAACATACATTTTATTTTCTATTATTTAAATTGTTCAACATTTGTTTGATGTTTCTTGAATCCAATATGGTTTTTTTTTACTTGGTAAAATCATCAAATGAGTGGATCCCGGGCAGGGCGGGAGGGACTGTCAGACTCGTACTGACTAAAATCCACGGTGTCCTTCACTAGCCCTTTATGTTCCAAATCAAATCAAATCAAATCAAATATTTTATTAAAATAAACATTTAGTAAAAATACAAATAAACCTAAAAATTACTTATAGTCCTAAAATATTCGATGCCTGTACTAGGTACATTAAACCTGTATCACAGGCGTGTGTTCTAATAATATGTCTACGTGTACAATCGGATCTCTTAACAATATTTAACATCAGAATGATTTTTTTAGAATACTGGAAAAATACTACTAAATACTGCTACAAATATCTTAATTTATCATTAATATCTAACATATAGAAAAAAAAAAACTAAAACTTAAATAATATTAAAGTAGATACAAACTATGCCAATTACATATAAATTACGCAGTGTCAGCAGTCACTCAATTAACTTAAAATTGCAAAAACCTCATACTATCATTATTGTGCAATGTGCATACACCAACAAATTTCACCGAACGCACACAAGTTGAGTCATTATGAACAAGGGTCACGGTTATGAGATAAGTCCCTCGACCATCCAATATGGTTCCGAAAGATATGAATATCCGTAGTTTTAAAAGGGCGCATTTGAGTTGGGTTGCTCAAGAAAATAATGAGGAATAGAAAAAAAAACATTATACATTTTTGTAAGTTCTGTTAAATATGTATCTAAACACGTTACAGAACAATGAACAGTCCTTGAGACGTGATCACAAAACTTCTACGATAAAATGTTTTATCACCTGTCATTATCTTAAAATTATCATGGAACAAAATCTCGTACGTAATATTAATAAGCAATGAATGAATTATATTTATGTGGCAGACTACATACATAAAATTCAATATCTTAGCAAAATTCACCATATTCGATATCGATTTTGACTCGCCAGACTTTATAAAACTAATCTGTAAGAAAAATAAAATAAAACTAGTAAAAGTATTAGTAAAGTTTTGTTCTCGATCTACAATCAGGGGAAGAGTCGACTCAATTAGCTAGCGAGCTGGAATACGCTCAAATAGGCCCCCGGGTGAACTGAGCAAGGGGAAGTTGAGCTTTGGTCCAGTAGCGAGCGAGTAGCGGGAATATCTTGAAAGGTGAACGTTTTTATCGATGGACCCAATGATATTATAATATACAGATATGTTATACGCTTACAAAACAAAAGAAAAAACTGTTCCGCGCCGAGCGGCAGCACACATTTTTTATTCACACATGACATTCCAAAGTGAAATGGATAGTTGATAAAATTAAAAGAAAAAAAGTGACAGCTAGATAAACAAACATTACACGCGATCAATCCCCCCGAACGTCGGCATCAAGACTTCCCAATTGTCCCACGCAGGACATTTTCTGGTCTTCACTTTTTGCGCGCTCATAACATATCTGTTTACTAAAATATCATTGGATGGACCTCTAAGTTTGTAAAATACACGAGTAGAGTGAAGGGTATTCAGTGATTTATCATCTTTTTTTTATTTACGGAAAGAAACAGCAGTGTTTCATTTAAAATTGGTCAACTCTCTTGAATAAAAATTAATGAGACTGTTCTTTTGTGACACAAGGTCCTATTTTTTTGGCGAGGTAGAATCATCAAATGAATTCTCCCGCCCAGGCTAGGGCTGGAGGGACTATCAAACATGTACTGACTAAAATCCACGGTGTCCTTCAATAGTCTTCTACGTTCTGGGGGGGTGGATGATGTCCTCTCCTCTCCTTTGCTAGCATGACTGCTTCGCACAAAGAGGCGACCGCTTCCCATTCCGTCTCGCCTCGCAGCATAGCCTCGACCAATGCCAACTGCGAGAGGTTTCCGCCTATCGCCGTCGTGAGGAGACGACGGTGCACCGTGGACACAGGACTTTAGGACGAATTTGCAATGGTACGTTCACAACTACATAACTCATGACAAAATTAATGCTATATAATTATTGTAAAATCGCACCTACGCGAAGCCATGCGCGTCATTAGTTCAAAAATAAAGACGGAAACGTCCCTACATCTGAATTACAGTTGTATAAATCCATATAACGCTTTTCGCTGTCAGTGAAACCTAGCCCATTATCCACGTATGAAGGGTAAGACCGTGTGAAGTGTCTAGGGAATTTTAAAGCGGTGTAATCCCCACTCGCGAGGCTCCAAAGGTGTTCATAGTGTGTTTGAAAGATCGACTGCAAGTACTTCCCGAGGTTAATTATAATGATAGAACCGTAGAAGCAAAGTTCGTATTACAAGTTTGTTTGAATGTGAACCTTAAAGCAAGGAGTTTATATGGCAGATTTATTGCAGAACATGTTGGGGAGTGCTTTGTGATATTTGGGTACAACTGTTAAGTGGAAGATGTTTGAGCGCGTGTGGAATATGGGTAGAAGTTTTAATGATTGATATTGTATAACAGAGTCGTAGCGCAATACAGTATTAGGGGCTAAGCAAGTCAAATAAATCTTCGTCGAGTAAATCGATCCAAAAATAACAAGTAGGACAAAATAACTGGAAGTCATTGGATAAAGCATTTGAGGAGCAAGCAGTTATCAAAGTCTGGCAGAAACAGTAATCAACTCAATTTTCCTCTATCTTCCGGATTGCATTCCCACTACCCAGTCCCACTATCGCTTTGCCCTACACAGTCACTAACACCTAAAAAACCCGTTTCCAATTTTTTCCGCAAACGAAAATCAAACCGAGCAATGTGAGCCGGCAGCGTACAACGGGTTAACACTAGTCGCAAACGGTGATAGTCCGAAGCCAATCAACACGGTTGATCCGGCTGCCGATATCGATCCGAAACCCCGTTGAAACATATCGCCCCCGTGTATTGTACTAATCGAAAGTGCCGGTTGATTTGTGCAGTGCATTGGAGGGATCATTTTTTGAAAAAAAAAAAAAAAAAGAAGTAGCTGTTGTGTTGAGTTTTGCAAGCACGCATGTGTTCCTACCCTCTCTGTTCTGTGCATTCAGGAATGAAATGAGAGGCATCCCCCGCCTGATGGTAAAAGCTGTGTTTTAATTGACAAATTACATGGCAGTAAAATTCATGGAAGCGTTGCAGAGCTTCGCAATTTTACGTACTCAGATAAATGGGAAGTCCATTAGCTGTACTTCATTTCCATAATTTGAATTCAGAGCGTATCATTAAAAAAAAAATAAAGAATAATCACTTTCATTGAACTTCTGGACAAAAAAAGACAAAGTGATGACAGAAACTAATTTACAGACATCAAATACTCAAATGGTCACACATTCCCTCGATTTGTCGCGACACACACAGAACGCGAAAAACTAGATAACCGTCTATCCCCAAAATCAGTGAAGACGTATAGCCACAGTAAATCTTGCGAAATCTTTTCGACGTAGCGGATAAAATTACCAGGCGAACATAGTGTCACAAGAGGACACTTACTAAGAGCCAGTGAATATCGTAAATCTCCTGCGACCTACTATTGTCCTAGTACTTTCTATTTTACTTTGGAGGTCAAAGCTGGGAGCATTATTTTAGTCTTTAGGCGTTTTCGGAGACTTTTAATCGATTTGAAAAGTGATGTAGGTTCTGTGAAAAGGGGATAGAAGTTTAAGTAAAATTTATATTCGGCTTAACGGAGTTTTACGTGGTGAGTGTTTACGAGAGATATTGAGGGGATTAAAGGGGTAAATAATACGTACTTACGAGTTGAACAATTTACGAGACTAGGTATCACTTATCAGTAACTTTTAACAAGCTCTCAAACATGGCAAAGTTGTAAGTGGTAAGCAAATATTCTTGCTAAGAAACTGAAAGTGGTCTGCGGTAGGCCAATGCTATTAAACTTTCACACATACCCTGAGTACTAAGCCTTTAAAAATATCATTGAAATAAATAAAACAGTAAAATGGAAATGCATGGATAGGATGACGAGACGCGCTGCCGGCCTGCTGCGGAGCACCGTTTCAGTTAAAAAAATGGCTCTGGATCACATTTTTAAGAGCCTGGCAAATTCAGGAACCGGAAAAGGCTGTACGCGACCACACCGGGTCGCGGCGGAGTGTATTAAAAATTGAAAGCGTTTCCTGCACAACGCTTAAAACAGAAGACAAATCGCACTGTTTTCAGATTTTCAGCGCTACAATGGGTTTTTCATCATGGGTTTTCTAACAACAAGCAGAATCTAGCATCTTCTGTTGCATTATGCAGTTCCGTTTTTAAAATCAATTACTGAAAACAAGTACATATATTCTGGGGCCGCATTAACGGGAAGTGTCGTAATTAGCGTTCAGACGTAAAAAAACCTATTTACATCATCATCTCAGCCCTACCTGAACAAAAACATAAACGACCTGCATCCAGCGTGTTAAACGCTTGTCTAAAAAGAGTTTTACTACAAAACTACCCTTATATTAACGTGAAATGTCGTTTTGACGTTGACAGTTTTTTTTAAACAAGTTCTAAAAATAGTTCAAAAGAAATGTCGTTGATTATCGCGATTATCTTTATTGTTAAACGGTAAGACACAAAACTACCCTTATATTAACGTGAAATGTCGTGGTAAGAGAACAATTAACAGTATTTTTAGTTAGTGTCTTCCCAGCATAAGTGGTTGCGGTTATAAAGAAAGCTATGCGTAACATAATTTTATTATGTTACGACTGATAAGACTTCAGATTGAACACGTTGCCGCGTTGGTGCGTGCTCCCATATTGCTGACATACACTCATTCATTCAAATAAATCTTTAGAAAATCGTACTTCAAAAAGAATATTTATACATCAAAGTTTATAATGGAGCAAGAAGATTGTTATGTTAGACGCTTGAAAATCCAATGCTAAGAGGCCTCACTCGAAGAAACTAGTCTCTCAAGAGGCTAGACGGAGTCGTTTGAGTTTGTGCGGTCGCGAATATACGGCATGATGTAGGTAGCCCTTAAATCACTCTTCTGTGAATTGAGGGCTTTGTTTTTTACCCAATTATGCCTTTGTAGGACTTATTTGTGCGTTGAAAGGACCCGATAGAACCATCGGTGATATATTTTAGATTAGATTATTTTTCCATATTTTTTTTTTGTTTTTGTAAAATCATCAATGAGTCCTCCTACTTAGGGCAGGACGGAAGGTACTGTCAGACTTAACGGTCTAAAATTCACGGTGATTCTTCAATTCCCGTCAGAGTCCAAGGAGCGCCCCGTCAGAATTATTGAGGCTGTATTTTGCCGCTTCCTATGACGTGAGACTAAACCGAATTTTAGGTGTCCCAGATAAAATATGTTTTGGAGAATTATTCGGTTATGATCATTCCTTCTGGAATCTGTATTTTGATTCTGATTGATAGCAATAGATTTGAAAAGTGGTGGTGTGGTGTGCCTTTACCCTTCAATTATGTTTAGCTAGTTTATGACCGCAGCGTTGCCCATGCATGGTATGGTTTATCCCACAGGAATATCATACCTAAATAAACAAAGTGTTAATCTGTGTTACTAATTAAACAAATTTTGTATGTGTAGTGTAACCTCCATCCATCTATCCCCACAAACTTTCACATTTATAATATTTTCACAAACCACGACTACACCTTATTTAGCCAGACTTTAGTTTTGTTTGTTTATAAAAAAAAAACTTACTAAAGAAATATGAGATTGTCGAATCGTTTTTCATACACATAAGTACATGAAAGATTCAATGTAGTGGAAAATATGATAAACAAATCCCTGAAATGTTATGAATATTAAAGGATACAAAACATAACCCTACCTACATAAAAGAATGGTCTATGAATAACCCATTTCCATGATGATTGACAATAGACAAGGGTTGAAATACCGATGCCATTATTTCGACATTATCTTTATTACAATGCACTTTTATTGTAGTGACTAAGCGACTGCTACTTTGCAAAATAGAAGGTATAGGAACATGTAGATAGTGTTCTGTGCCTGTGATACATAAAAATAAAGAAGGATTGCTTAAGGCGAAACCTTGACTCGCTTATTAATATGGAATTTAAATGTAACTGATAAAAAAATCTTGAGACAACCAGAGTTAAATGCGCCTCTTCGTGTACAAAAGCTAATAAGTCTAGTTTGTTGGTCATTCACATGTATTTTAATGTTAAAAGCCACAGTTGCCAGGAATATAGTAGCTAGTTAAATGAAAAAACACTAGATTGGAGAATGGTTAAACCAAAGTAAATATTCATCAAATCTCAGTTAAAGCAAATTCCTCAGTTGTCAACTAGGGAAAACGCTCACAAAATACCCGTAGGCGATAGCTACAAATACAAAAACACATTCGACCGGAATCTTAGCACCATCGACACAGCCGAACAGATAAAGTTTTCCTCGCAAACCTTCACATCTGTCGACCCCTTTGTTCCACAATTATAACAGAATAGGCAGAGCCCGGGGGCGACACTTGGCCGTTATTAACTTGGGGTCTCGGCACGTGACGAATTCTACACGATTATGAAACTTGGCGAGCTTGGCAACTTGTGTTCAGAGCAAGCTTAGTGTATTTGGTTCTATGTAACTCACGACGAATCAGTTTAGGTACTAGGCTCGCATGAGTTTACGCGACGTAGTTTGCAAACCGCTGATTTGGTAGTAACGGGCTTTGCGAAAGATTTGGTTCGATGTTGATAGGTTTGAAGCTGTTGGGTTTATGGCAGATTTTAGAAAAACTTCGTCGACACTGTAGAAATGGGTTTTGTCTACGAAAATATAGACAAAATGACAATTTAAAAGTATTTATGCCGTCGTAAGTGTGGCGATGTTTAAAATGTAGTAAATAAATGTTTATCTTTTTCAGTCGTTTACGGGTGGTGCCAAATTCGATTGCAAAAATATCAAATCGTTTAGAAATAACTTCTACGTATCTTCTTGGTACTCGTAGAATAGTTCATTCTATAAACGTGTGCTGATATTGCACAGTAACACTAACACTACTAGGATCGGCGGGTAATGGCAATGCGCTGTCCGACCATAGACCATGCCCGGGTCGACGGCGCATTATGTTCCACGGGCGCCTGAAAGAGTGTCAGCACAATGACGGGGCCAAAGCCTGCTGGGGTCGCGAGACTAACCAATTACCGTGACCTCGAAGTGTGAAGGGCTTTTAAAAGACATCGTGGATTTTAGTCAGTACAAGTCTGAAAGTCTCTCCTGCCCTGGGTGGGAAATTCATTTGATGATTTTACCACGATAAAAAAAATGCTATGATGAATTTAAAAAGATTATTTTGTTCACAATCTAGCAAGACGAGGACTTTTTTATTTTTGATTATTACGTGCATTAAGAATTTTTCGAACAGAAAAAAAAAAGTATTTTAAACATAGACAGAGAAATTCGTAAAGTTGAAAATTCAGTACTTATCGCTCAGGCTATAGAATACATAACAGATAGAGAATAGACCCGCTGAACGAATATTTAGGTCATCATCTTCTCTTGTATAGTTTTAAATAACACTGTTATAGTAGTTTCCAAGGAGATGGAAAAAATAAAAATACCCTAAAAGTTCTGTAATAAAACGATCTTAAATTAAACCTCAGACATAAAATACCCAGTTGGAAGTACAAACAAACATGGAAGGCGAATATCAAAGCTGAAATATTTATTAATAAGTCTCTGGTGGTACTTTCCATGTCAAAGGGATCAGTTAATTGATTTCTGTGGGAATAGTTGCGACATATCTCATTAACTATGTCGTAATAGATAAGTCGTGTGACAAATCTAATAATATTTCGTCATTAATGGGTATCATATACATTCGGACAGGGCTGGAATTGGGTATTGCAGTTTGTTGACTTTATCTGGCACAAGTAATGATTCAGACCAGAATAGTAAAATTTTAATGATTGGTTGGCCGATTATCGGATTTAGACGATTTCAGCCGCACGGTAAGTCACCAGTCGCATTCGACTTGTTCATTTTCGAAGAAAATGTACAGCAGAGCGGATGTTTGGCGGTATACCATTCCCATCCCATAGTTCCATCATGGAATTACTGGTATTTTTTTCTCCCAATAGTTCCATGGAACTAGAATATCTTTTCACCTAATCTCATTAGTTCCATTACGCAGTTCGGATACTTTTGAACTCAGAACGATAATGAACTGTTCCGATGCCTAAAACATCCGCGGTGTAGTTCAATTATTAGAGCTAGACATACTGGGCGCTCGGCGTTGCGTTGAGCACGAGTATGTCGCGTACACAAAAAAATCAGTATCAAAATGCTCGATTTCCATTTTCGAAAGTGCGTCCTCTCTACATAAAAGCGCGCGTTGAAATGTACAACAAAATGGCCGCTCATGTATCTCAAAGCGAGCAGCTGACACCCAACCCAAGCAACGCGCGTTCTAACGAAAAAAATTAAATACTCGATTGACGCGCGCTTGACCAGCATTTGTGTACACTTCAATGGTATTTCGGGTTTACAAAACGCGCGTTAGCAAAGCGCACGTTTCAAAACGCCCATTGTGTACCCGCTCTTAAAGTAGTGGTTTGCCGCATGCCAGAAGTCAGATGGCACTAACTTTGAGGCTTGCAATTTTAGTCACTTGCAGGCTGTCATTAGAAACCAACCATTGTTATTTAATAAATTGAGGTTTAAAATGAAAGAAAGCGAGACACATCACCCAAATTCCATTAACAGCATACCAAATTCCATCCCTGCACCGAATAATACGACGTGTCCTTTCATATTTTCCCTTACGCTTAATAACTGGGAATTCCGTGTACATTACAAAGATGACAGGTCCCTCCGTATCTCCATCATTACTTTTCTTTTTCTCTGGCGGAGGAGGTACAAATTAATCTTTCCCGTCTACGGAGCCTTGTAAGTGGCAGACTGGCGGTTCTTTTCTCCGCGGCCATTGTGTTTGAAATTTCCATGGAGTCCTGAGTGCGATGAGAATGTGGTATATTTGCTTATTGTGTGTTCGAGTTGATTGTTTTGGTGATCGAAAGCCCTTTTGTACGGGTAGGTTTTTGACGCCATCTTGATCTGGTTGAATGTGGAAAATATTTGCAGGAGCGTGGTTCAAAAGCTCGAATTACTGACTAAGACAACCGTTACTAAGTTTTACTTCTACTTTATGATATTATTCGTGAACCACAAAAACTTTTAAACGTCTGTTGAAATATTTATTGTTTAAAAAAATCTCAGATTATGACGTTGAAATAAGGTCCGTTTTGCAGTCACACTTTTTTTAGACAAGTGTTCAACAGTTGTTTAAGTTTTTGTGGTGAGGCTGTATATATTTACTAGCAGACCATCTACAATTGCATAACATAGTTCAAGGATTATTGATAAATCACTCCCTAACGGGATTACATGGAGTTGTTTGTAAGTTTATCTATTACAGCTTAAAACATGATTATAGATTACAAACTCTACGTCTATTTGTGTAAGATTCAATTCTCCTTTCTTTCTTTCTAGTTTGCACCAAAGAGGAGCCTACAGAAGAATTTTCACACAGGTTGTAAAACAGCATACTTTACAGGCCAGCTCAACGAATACTTTAATTTATTCAGTTAGCCGGCTGCAGTCTGGCTCGCGTTTACTTGTTATTGCTAGCAGACAACAGAGTTTTGGAACTTTAATTAAATTAATAATATTTTTAGTTTGTGAGTTTGTTGGATCTCTGTCTGGTGTTTTATTGCTTGTTGAGGGATGTACTTTATGTTAATCCGACTTGAAGGACCTAAACTTCAGAACTATGATAAGAAAAGATAAATATAAAAAGAAGTAGGTGGTAGTAAACAAGAATTTTGTGCAGGCCCTATAGACAAACGACAATCGTTATCGCTCAGCAGTCACTAATACATTTTCAACTTTACACCCCAGCGCGTAAAGATGAAAATCTATTGTAGTTTATAGATCGTTTTCGTTCGTTTCGTTCGTTACCGCTCAGCAGTCTTCAATAGATTTTTAACTTTATGCGCTAGTGTATAAAGTTGAAAATGTATTAGTGACTGCTGAGCGGTAACGTCTGCTGTCGTTTGCTGTTTGTCTATAAGGCCAGCTTTGTTAGCTTAGTGCTTATGTATATTAAAAAAAAACATTGCTCCATACTAAGAACTTCTTTTGTATCGTGGGTGCGTTTACAAACATGAAACGCACATGCACGATATAGGTACATGATAGGCAAGATTTTACACAGGATAGTTTTTATCCCGATTTTATTTTCCAGTAGGATAATTTTCAAGAGCTATATTATTATGTTATAAAATGTCAATGTCGTTATCAAGTTCCATTTTGAGTAAATCACTAATAATCTATCATCCTCAATTTGATACTCTATTTGTAACCGATACGATCATCCAGATTCAATTTTCTATTTCTATTACTGCCTTTTCTAGTTTTTTTTTATATTATCAAATAATAAATTTTCTTAGTGATTTTTTAGAGTAACGATATTATAGAAATGCGTGTAATATTTAGGGTTTGACTATAATCAAATGTAGCCAATTTGCTTTCAGCTGATACAACCTCTTTGAAAAAAGATAACAGCTAAGCTATTGGTTAAATCTAAACAAAGTGTAACGTTAAATGCGCAAAACCTCTCGTGGGTAACTCAGTCCATGTTACTGAACAATGTTTGTTGTAAGACTTTTGTAAATTCGCAAAAAATAATATTTGATTTAGAAAAACAACGCACCCACTAACTCATTGACAAATTTGGATTTCCAACATTGAGCATTGTAATTTCCATACTATTTAATAATGTTGAAGTCTTATGCCTAAAAGAGTCATTACTGACACCCAATTCCATATTTTTTTCCTACCCATAAAAACTCCATTAACGAAAACCTAATAATCGAAAGCCACACTAATCCATCCAATTCATCAACCACAAAAAAATCTAATAAAAAACCTAACTTCTAGTAACCAGATCAAAACTTAGATTAACATCAAAATTGCGAGCCGTAAAACTAAGGGTCAGAACTTATTACGTTGTATAATTCTCGGGCCATAAAACTGGCGGGAACTAAAACCTTATCTAATTAGTATCGACGGGCGTCGTGTCACGTGACTGGGGATAGGGCACGACGTAAATCCGTGACAGCAAACTGTATACGTGATGTTATGTGCTGTGGGGCCATTAAATCTGCGATTACGTTATGGAAAAGGGTGTTTAATTTCGAAGGTGTGAAGCCATGATCATTATGTTCCGCCCCTTAATTTCATATCAGGGTCTATCATGGCTTTGTCTTCCATACTCCATAAGCGTAGGGCACAGGAATCACCTCTTTCTATTATTTTATCTCAATAAGCAGAAAAAAAAGTTATTGAAAACAAAGGCTGTTTTCATTCTGTTTGCCCGTTTTCTTTAATTCAAAGAGACTATCCCTTTAAATTATAGAAAAAGGGCAACTTTAATAAGTCAAGTCTTAGTCCCTTTCACTCCACCATGTGAGATCACTTTTATTTTGATCATTTTCCATAGTTACTTAATAAAAATAACACACTCCTTACCATTGCTATCGCAAGTTTACTCGTCGAGGCCGAATCATAAAATTCAATTTGTTTCAAAATCAAAATGTTTCTATTTTATATGGGCCTCAGTGGGCACTTATAAAAAGTCGAGAAAAGAAAAAAAAATTGTCACTGTTCAGATTGGTCGTTTCCATGGAGAAGAACCGGAAAGAAACTCCATGGTTACTCTTTTAAAATATTTGCTTTTTTTGAAAATTTTCGTTTGAAATTTTTATTTTCTCAAAAAACTGATACACGATAGCGCGACCCAGGCATAAAAATATTTAAAACTAAGAAACAACCTTCCTGAACAACTTAACCTCGTTTTAGAAATAAAATAAATAGACACATAAACAAAAAAAAACAAACATCTCAACATAATTTTGCTCAAACGAGCCAACTAGCAATATACAGAACCTTTATACAGTGAAAACACAAAACATTAATTAGTTCCATCTCAACTCACGTAGAAAAGTTGATAAATTCCTTTAGTCTTCCACACCGGAGGAAATTAGTACTATAAAAGGTAGAACTGAGGATAGCCAAGCAAGTTTTCCTAAAGCTGTGCTTACATTGGTTATTTTTCATCAACTGGGAAACGAATGGCGCTAGCATAGCTAGTTCCCAGCATCGTCATTAGTTCAAATCTTATTGTTACTTCAAAATAGTACTACCTCATTGGTCGGATTAGGACTTAGCTATGGTGGTGCCATCTACAATCTGTTTCTGTTGCCAACCCCATTGGAATAACAATTTTAATTCTTACGTAAACACAAAATTACTTATCTAATTACCCCGTTACTGGTCGCGGGACTAATGAGCTACCGTGACCCCGGAACGTAAAGGGCTGTTGTGTGGGAGGACTCATTCGATGATTTCACCACGTAAAAAAAAAACAGTACCTACTTACTAGGTTGTAGAACGTTAAGATAGGCAGCCACTCCATGTAACATACTGATGAGTTACATCCATTAAACTGGAAACCGACCCAATAAAATTGCGAGTTGGCATAAGCAGTACAGGCTATACTTGCCATATTTTGTAGCACTTACTTGATTTCGCTCTTCAGTAAGTAGCTACAGTGATACAAATCACCACCTAAGTAAGTAAACTAAGTACTTGATTTTTTCAACATCATCATACTAAACCGGTTCCATATTACTTGGGGTTTCAAATACAGCACATTATTTTTATTCCTTTCGCTATCCGTTGCCAGTCCACTACGATTACATTTACAAATATTTGTCATTAAATAATTTCTCACACAAAATTTATTTTTTTCAACGCTCCAGTAACCCACCATTTGAAATTGCCCTTGTAAACGTACCTTAACTCTTATTTCAAAGTAGATATTTGCTTTTGTAGGTCGATATTTATTTAAGCTGTAGAAGCTAGTGAGCTGGATAGTTAGAGGAGCTTTAAGTAGCTGCGGGTGAAACGGGGGTAATTGAGCCACTACTGTATTTTTAGTGGCGTCGTATTTTTTTATAGAAAAATGATCGTGGATGAAAGTGTCTTAGTTTTTCATCTTTATAAAACTAGTATTTAACTTTAATCTATACATAATAAATATTATTATCTATGTATACAACGTGTAACGCTAACACCACAAAACGTCTTGTGGGGTAACTCAGACCATGTTACTGAACAATGTTTGACTTTGGGAAATTTGCAAAAAAATAAAATGATTTTTCATACTGATGGGCCCGATCAATTTCTCATTTTTCTAAGTCTTGGAAAAAACATTGTTTAGTAACATGGGCTGAGTTACGCCACGAGAGGTTTTGCGCTATTAACGTTACACGTTGTACATAGTAAGTATATTCAAACCGTATTAAATGAATGCTATTAAAAACACAGGCTAGTCTATAATTGATGAAAACTCAACAACGCCATCTGCTAAATTATTTCCAGAACAAAAACCACAAACGCTCCCTAAAAAGACCACAAGCACGAGCATATTGTTAGACCCTTTTAAAGCCTAATGAATACTTAAATCATTAGAGAGCAAAATACCATGAAGTTCAGCGTTATGCGACCGAAAAAACAGGTAAAAACCATAGGCGGTTGTCGTGGCGTACCAACGTTCATTAGTAAGGTCTGAACCCTAACGAAACCGAAACAATTTTGCAAATTTGTCATCGCCACGGGATTACAAAGCACTGCTCCATTTTCGTCGGACCTTTAGTAATTAACCCAAACACTTTGTCATAGAAATTTATTCGGGGGCCAATTACCATCGTTTGTTGCGGTATAGGTTCATTTTTCCCCGCTTCACTATTTTGCTTCTGCTTTTGTCAAAGGAGATTTTTTAACTTTCATTTTTTTGGCGGCGGTGATTTATTTTTACTTTTTCTGTCTTTGGTAATTTCATTTACTAGAGAATGTTACCTTCTAAATGAAGCCTTGTTACTCCAGTAAAATAATTGTTTTCATAATTATTCAACGACCAAAACAAACTAAGAAAGCGGTAATATAATATAACATCTGAAATGGGTTATTATTAAACAAATAAGGAGAAACAACAAACTGTATAACTCTTTGTTTTCATTCGCGTTATTAATATGAAACATCAACTGGAAACTTCCAAAGTGAAAATAATTATAAATGAATGAAAACGAAATACCTTGCATTTAAACTTCTCAAGTAATTAATAACGGTATTCCAAGTATTTCCAAGTAATTAATAAAATTCAGAAAGTTTAGAGTTTTAATAAGTCCCTGATATGAAAACACGGGACTTGAGATTTGAGAATGGGGCCGTGCCTTATATTCAAGTGTGTGTGTGGAGCCACAAAAACAAATTGGTGAAAACTGATTTGAACTTTTGTGAACTGTTATTATAGTAGTCAACCCACTTTAGTTTTAAGAACGAGCTCGTTTGCATAGAAGTTTTGTTTGAAAAGGTTTTAGTAATCGTAATGGCAACCCAAATTTTCTCTCATTGAGGAGATTTGTTTTGTTATTTTGTTGTTATATTTTGTGCTTGACTCTAATCCAGATCAATGGAAAGTGAGAAAAAGCAATGAGGAGAGCTTACTTAGAAGCCTGTTGACTCGCTTACTTTGAAGATATTCGTGTTGTGTGTTTTCGGGAACACAGATGCAAGTAGCGAGTTTGGTGTTCCCGAACGAACTCCTCTATTTAAGGGCTTATGTGTAGAATGGAGTGGTATAATAGTAATTTATTAATATTACACATACAGTAGAAACATTGCAATAACAAAACCTAACCACGAATTACATATTCAAAAACTTCTCTCCAAAGTGTTATTAAATAGACTGGTAAAATATTCATCATTTTTCAATTCAATAAACATATATTTCTTGAAAAAAATCATTCTCTAGAAAAATGAACAATACAATGTGCTTGCATTTCTCACCCCAATTTCCATCTTTTACATGAATTCGATAACGTCTGGCAAGCATCCAAAACTTGATAAAACGCGATCCTCTGTTATGGAATACGTTTTGAGCTTTTGTTTAGTCGTAACTCTGATACGGTACGCGCGATAAATAATATTAATAACGATTGATTACAATGCTATAATGAAGATAAAATAAATTCTTATTTCATAACTATTAACAGAGTAAAGATGTACGATGATGTCCAATGAACCACAAACATTAAAACGCAACTGTTTTTAATAACGCTCATGCTATAGTTAAACCGACAGAAAAACAACAAAACTTGAAGAACATCTTCTCCATCGATAGGAAAAGAAAAAGAAGAAAAACAACAGCATAGTTACATCGTTTGGTCATATTCCTTATGCTGGTGAAGGCTTTAATTACTGCATCACAGTGTTAAAATGAAATAATTCTGATATCGCGTAATGTAATCAACATTAAAATCAGAAGAATCAAGAGTTCAATTCCATTATTTCGGAGTAAGTGCCAACATTAGTATCAAAACGTTCCTTTAACTTTCAATTAAGTGAATCGCCAACATTTTTCTGTTAATTTATCGCTGCCAAAGTATTGAAAGGTCTACATTTTCATTTCAAATTCATTCGAGTCAGTGTAATAAATTATCAATTAGGGGTACCGATAAATCTCTGGGGGGCCCCATTCAGTAATTGTACGTACTTTGACCTCCGATTTAATGGCCATCGACTTAATAACTTCAACTTTTTACAGAGCTAAGAACACTTTAACATGAATCCATATTCATGAAGGTTTCTTCTCGATGCTTCGAGTTCTCTCGCCCAACACTGCGTTTTATTCAATTAATTCTCGATATCGACGTAGATCTTAACCGAACCACTCAACGCTCCCTTTTAAAAGGATCTCTGGTCTATGAATATTCTGTAAAAGTACTTGAGCTAACAAGTCTCTTAGTAGGGGAACTGTTGAATCGGGAGTATATCCTCAAGATCGCATTTAGAATGGACGACGATTTCAACGATACATTAGAATATGGAAATTACATTGTTACCGTATTTTCTTAAAGAGTTTTTTTTTTAAATATTATGTTTACGCTTTTACATACCTATGTTACTCAATTCACTAGAGGTTTATTCTAAGTATAGCTGAAATGTTTCAGTAACAGTGGAAGCGATATTAAAATATTTTGGCAGATAAATTTTGCGTACTACAGTCGAGCTGAAAACATTTTGACTAGGTACTTGAAAACGTGAGTGCAAAATATTGGGTTTCACAAAGTGTATTTATTTTTTCTTTATTTAGTTGAAAACACTATTTTCACATTCATCTGTATTAAATTACAGAAGTTTAGATAACAGTAGGATGTATGAAATGAAAAATATAATTAGAATTCAACTTCAAGTGAAGTTGCCTTTTTTTATAAATTACACTTTTTTATGTGTATAAAAAGGGTTTTTGCCAACCATAGCAAACATAATAAAACATATATGTTTTTTTTAGGGTGTTGCGGTAGGGACTGTCATATTCTTATTGGCTAAAAATCCACTCTGTTCCTTCACATGACCTTTTTTAGCGTGATAAAATCATCAAATGAGTCCTCCTACCCATACTGTCAAACTTGTACTGACTTAAATCCACGGCCCTAAACTTTCAAGGGTCACTGTTTTCTGATGAGACAGTACCACGACCTTCACATGCCCTTTGTGTTCCAGTGCCGATATCCTGTTCTTTAGGTCCGCGGTCCAAAGACATGATTTATGCTAGAGGAGACGTTGATAAATAAATTTACATCAAAATTCGCAGTTGTCAGTTTCTATTGCTAAAAACAGTAATACAATTCATCACGAACTTTTAGGCACGGATCCGTAGTTGCAAAGTGCAAACAATCGAGGGAGAATGTGCTGTAGGTAATAAAATATATAATTTGCATAATTTATAGTGTTTACTCAGTGTGGCTGTCATGATACCGAAGTACATTGTTGGGGGGTGAGCAGATGCGAACTATCGCCGAGTTCCAGCGCAGTTTGGATACCACAGGGGGAGTTCTATTGCAATTTATGGGGTTGTAATGCCTATCTCGGTGTCTATTTGAAAATTGAATAATGAATTGTATTTAACGAAAACTCTCGACAATTTTTTTGTGAAATTTTTCTTATGTTGTATTTTTTTGGATATTATAGGGTTTACCTGGGTAGTTTATTTCGACGGTACAGCTACAGACACTTTTAGGCCGATTATTATAACGATTATTAAGACAAATTTAACCCGTCGCAGACGCCCGCGACGACGACGGTCTGAGCCTCTGGCAGCGCCGCCCGCCATTACAATTTTGATCGCGCGGGTGTACTGTCGATATCATGGATTATTCGATATCAGTCGATATACGCACGCGCCCGCGCCGTGCGCACGCCTAACGCAGGGCACGGCCTTAAACTGTCAAAAGACAAAAAAAAAAAAAAAAAAAATACCTATGATGCTACAGTCTCAATAACAGCATATAAAATAATAACTATGAAGTACTGTCACTTCCCGTTCTAAAGCGTCGACCTATGGACAACAATTAGGCATGAAACTCCATGAATATCAATAACCTAGATTACCATGCATAATAATACCTACTTTTATTCCGGTATTACTTCCCGTAATTTTCGAGTCACACGCGAGAGAAGTCACAACAGCTAGTAATATTATTAAAAACCTAAAAAGTCACATTTAAAAAGCAATTTAAAAAGTAACTCACAATTCTAATAAACGCTCATTCCATGGCCCAAATAGCAGTAATGTGGAGACTATCGCACAAAGTGCACACGATCCGTATAGTTTCAGTTCAGAGTGTTAACGTGAATCCTACTGTACTTGTAATAAACAAGTGATTAGCTTTAATTTATTGTCGTTGACTGTACTTGATGTTAACGACTTAGAGTATTATTATTGTGTTTGTGTTTTATTGCTGCTTATGTCGTAAATTTATAATGAGCAGTTCACTGTATTGTTGTTTAACCCATTACCATCGGAATGATTTTCAAAAGGCAACTATATCCGTTTCTCCAGGGCCTACCCTGGTGGAACGCAAGGGGCTGTATCAGACTTATTTGATGATTTGTCAATCTAAAAAAATCTTTCTCAGTAGTATGATTTGACTCCCCATAAAATATTATACCTAATCATAAATAAAATTAAATTCCCTATAGAGGAGAACCTTTATATTTGTGGCTGTTCTACTATCCATTTCCATTATTCTATTTTGCACTAGGGCAACACTACCCTCTTACTGGCAGAGAACAATGTTTCTTAAAATTTCTTTTTCTTTTCTTTTAATATAAGAAAACAAGAAGTCAAGACTGCTTTCCAAAGCCTTATCATGATAAATTTCCATTAGCCTCATTCACGCAGACAGAACTGACCTTGAAAAAACTTTAATGAAAAAAAGACTGTACTTGCGTTGTAATAACTATTATTTTTCATTAAACCGTGACGCGCATTGTATTCTTTATAAAGGGCCTTTCTTTGCTGGTTTTCTGATAATTTATTTAGAATGTAATCAGGATGATTGCTTTTATTCTTTGGACTACATTTTAGGGTAGTAAAGAGGCTCTTGGAGTGAGGAAACTGGGCAGTAATAATTTATAAGGTTTTCGTCACTGATACATTAGGTATACTTACTGTTTTTAAGCTCAAGCTACACTAAATTGACAGCTACGCCGGGGCGATTAGTTAGAGAACACGACATTACAAACTTCCTGTTGAATTGCCCAGCAGAAGCACATCATCGAGAGAAATGGAAAGAATGAGGGGAGGCCTTTCCCACAGTGTCTCAAGACAAGGGTGTTGGACCAGTGTGTGTTGCCAGTGATGATAATATGGCTCCGAAATGTGGTCCTTGACTGCTATATTGAAGTTTCTTTGCGGGATAAAATCAGGAACATGGATATTCGGCAAAGAACCAGAGCCACCGACATATCAGCTCATAAAATTTGCAAGTTGAAGTGGCAATGGGAAGGCCACATCGCTCATAGAACTGACAACCGATGGGGAAGAAAAGTTCTCGAGTGGCGACTGCGGACTGGAAATCGCAGCGTAGGCAGGCCTCCCACTAGGTGGACCGACGACATCGTGAGGGTCGCGGGCACCCGATGGATCGATGGATGCAAGTGGTGAATTGTCGTTCAGCGTGGCGGTCTAAGGGAGAGGCCTATGTTCAGCAGTGGACGTCCTCCGACTGATGATGATGATGAGACAAAACAGGCAAGTAAAAAAAGCTCTATGTACAATGTTACAAGTTATAGAAAAGCTTGGTAGAGAACGTGGAGTGGCGGAGCTTCGTGCTTGTAACATTTTACACAAAGTTATAATGTCTTATTATTAAAAGTGATCGTCGCGCCGCCATCGCGGCCAATTCAGTGTGGCTTGAGCTTAAAGAATTACATTTTTTGTCATTAGGTATAATAATATACATTGCTTTTGACTCGAAAATAAATTCCAATGCAATTTTCAGAGGGATAAACAAAAACACTACAACTAAAGTTTGTGAGTATGGATTGATCATTGTAACTTTTTACGCGGAAAACTGCTAATTTGAATAATTCGCACACTGATAATATATTTTCTGGTTTAGCCAGACATTTCAAACGTCTAGTTAACTTTGACACCAGAGGTCGACCATGTATCCTCACACAAAAATGAAAAGAAAAATCATAACCCTTCCTTTTCGTTTCGAAAAATAAAGGATACTTTTGTCTCGATAGTATAATACAGGACTGAATGCGGGACAAGACGCAGTACTGAACTATCATCTAGAAACTACCTACACAAGGTCTTCAATCATCTTCGTTTAAGTTTCTCTTTCACTCCAAAACAGTTCCCAAACACAGTCTACCGATTCATCATACAGCTTGACTTATAGACCCACAGTGGCCAAGTGGCTATCATGTCCCCTTAATAGAGATTGGTGTAGGCAGGGAGGTTGACTTCCAAATTAATTTATTGTGCAAATATATTACTCTCACAGTAGCGGCTTGACAGAACTGCGTTTGAAGTTTGGGGCCATTGTATGGGGGTGTATGTAAATCTTAGGGCAATGTGTGTAGCATCTTCTTACTAACAGCTGGATAGCTGCATGCATTTTTGCGAATGTGCTTGAGGTACGCTGATTTTATGCAATTCTTCTTCAATTATCTGATTCTCTAAATACAGAAATGCAGACCTGGCTAAAAAGAGGGATTGAACCAAACCAGACGTTTTTAAAAACGCGATGATTAGTTTCTTTTATACAAAAAGTCAAAGTTTGGGGCATTTCAAAAGTTTTAAAATTGAATGTATAAAGAGTGGAAAAGTTAAAGAAAAAGAAAAGGCTACGCAATTAATGGTGTTGTTCATTATTGCTTGCTGCTTGTCGTCCCTTATAATTATTATAGATCAGTTTGAACCTGAAACAGCTGAAACTAAATTTTCTTTCCATCCAATTTTATAGCGCCATTTGCTTTCAAGCTATTTAACAAAGTAAAGAAAATGAGAACATAAAACGTTTTAAACGTGTCCAAGATTTTTTAGTCACATTTTCGTAGCACTTTAATAAAAGTTTAGGATCCCTGAATCTCGATTCAGGAGTCAAGATCGCTACCTAACTATTAGGAAACTAATAGGGTCGTAACGAAACATTGATCCTTGTTCATCCCGGGGTGGCACCTAAAATGAATTTATGCGACAAAGGCTTTGTCCCAATTTTAGGTAGGTTTTGCAAGAACCGACCCACAGGGAGGAGAAAAATAAATACTTTAACAACTTTTCATTTCCGTTCAAATAGCTTTTTTGAAAATGACCTCTTTGTTTTTAAGCGTTAAAAAGATGAGTCAATGTATCTAATAGCTTCTAGTACGATGAAGTTCGAAACACAAAAAAGTAATTATTAGGTACTCATGTTTATAACAACGCTGAGCCTTTTCAAAAAAACACTTTATACAATATTTCCCAACTTTATTTTCATCAGGTATCAGTATGATGAATTTATTTTGAAAAAAATTTTTTTTATAGAAATAGGCGGTAGTACTTAGTCACTCCATCTAGAGCAAGAAGACACGTTCAAATATTTTACTCTAGGTAATAAAAAGTGGTAGTAAGTACTTGGTATTTATCTAAACTTTTATGTGACCACAGTATAAGTAAGTACACGTGTAAGTATTATGTTTCGTTACTTAGAGAAAGTACTACAATCCTCATCATAAAACCAGGCCAACTTAGAGGCCAATACATACAGAATGACTTTTTTACCACCGTCCAAAATTTTTCTAGGCATTAGGTATCAATCACTAACACCATTTTTGAAAAAAAAAACGATACGTCAAATTGTCATATTATTAAATCATTTTCTCATGCGCTCTGTGTGGTCACTAAGCTAAACGTTAATATACACTTGAAACGGGCAGAGCGCACCACGCTTCTACACCAGCGACACATCACAGCGCGGTGTCCAGAAAAATAGTAACATTGAGACGTGATATCTCGATATTGGGGATACACTTAGAAAAAACACGTAATAAATGATTTTCCTTCATTTATAAAAATTTGGATGGTGACTACACCCTGTATAAAATTGTTGTTGTAAGTTCGCCACAAATGTCTGAACAGTTGAATGATAAAATCCTGCACAAAACTACCGAAATCGAACTGTGAGAACAGAAAGTACTAGGAGAACAGGATAAAAACTTTTTTTCGTGAGAAATTCCTTTTGTAGCGAACTTACAACAACTCTACAGATCCTCATTGTATAATGTCGTCGGCTGATCGCCGAATTGATCACATTGTTGCTATTTAGGAGACATCGTGATAATCCCGCACTTCATGACCACACAGAGTGGTCACTAAGCTAAACGTTAATATACACTTGCCGACGCATGAAACGGGCAGAGCGCACCACGCTGACCGGCACCCCGCCCCTCTACACCTGAGCGACACATCACAGCGCGGTGTCCAGATTCATCAACTTTTTATAGATAACATTGAGACGTGATATCTCGATATTTTTGTATTCAGGGATACACTAAGAAAAAACACGTAATAAATGATTTTCGCCAAAGATTCATTTATAAAAATTTGGATGGTGACTAAAAAATCACCCTGTATATAAATTGAGTTGTTGTAAGTTCGCCACAAAATTAATTCCCCACGAAAAAAGTCTGAACAGTTGAATGATAAAATCCTGCACAAAACTACCGAAATCGAAAACAAAATGTGAAATCTGAACAGAAAGTACTAGGAGAACAGGATAAAAACTTTTTTTCGTGAGAAATTCCTTTTGTAGCGAACTTACAACAACTCTACAGATCCTCATTGTATAATGTCGTCGGCTGAATTTGTTGCTATTTAGGAGACATCGTGATAATCGACTTCATGACCACACAGAGTGGTCACTAAACGTTAAGCCGACGCATCGGGCAGAAGCTGATCTACACCTGAGCGACATCACAGCGCGGTGTCCAGATTCATCAACTTTTTATAGATAACATTGAGACGTGATATCTCGATATTTTTGTATTCAGGGATACACTAAGAAAAAACACGTAATAAATGATTTTCGCAAAGATCATTTATAAAAATTTGGATTGACTAAAAAATCACCCTGTATATAAATTGAGTTGTTGTAAGTTCGCCATTAATTCCCCACGAAAAAAGTCTGAACAGTAATGATAAAATCCTGCACAAAACTACAAATCGAAAACAAAATGTGAAATCTAACAGAAAGTACTAGGAGAACAGGATAAAAACTTTTTTTCGTGAGAAATTCCTTTTGTAGCGAACTTACAACAACTCTACAGATCCTCATTGTATAATGTCGTCGGCTGATCGCCGAATTGATTTGTTGCTATTTAGGAGACATCGGCCCGCATTCATGAATTGACTATGTCTCGTTCATTTTATTGTTAAAAGCATCGTGAATGTCTTATTATATTCGCAAATATACAGAACTTTAACTTTTTTAATACCCTCAGTTTCATCCGGCTCAATATCCAACTCACAGATCATCAATACTGCATCAATGATTGAGTCCGCACAGCACGCTAGATTTATCAATATCGTACAGCCAACTCGACCGACACGACTACTACGAACAAAGTTTTAATTGGAACAAAATCCTTGTACCAAAGGCGTTTTAATTAGGAAAATTTCCTATGAACAAGCGGACGATATAATTTCTATGCAAATCGAGCGTTTAAGTTCGCATAACACAGTGGAACCGTTACTTCGGAAGAAGGATACCGTAGTATATTAATTAATCTAATATTTTAAATAGGTAAAGTTTGTCAATTTATTTCGGAACTACTGATCGGATTTTGAAAAGTCTTTCACTAATGATAATATAGCTATGCATTTTTTAAGTAGCATCCGCATATTTTTTAGAGCCGTGAACGCAAAGAAAAAAATACGTATAAAAAGTACGTATAATTACTTCTTTTAATTCTAAATGACATTGAACCACAGAAAAGAAACCGCAATACATAAAAAACATGATCATGTTCTGTTTACGGATTTATTAATAACTTTTCTATTTGGTATCTCGTGGAAACAATATCGACATTTAGTTGGTACACGTGTCATTTAAAGGATAATTTTAAGAATTTTCCTTGTTGTAAAATATTTACTGAGAGAGTTAATCAACGGTACAGCACAGCGCGGGCATGCGGGCAGCCAGTAAAGAGCAACTCGCTGCCCGACCAAGGACCATGCCCGGGTCGACGGCGCGTCGTGTCCCACGCGCGCCTCAAAGAGCGTCAGCATAATGACGGGGCCCCCTCTCAAGGGGCAAAGCCTGCCGGGGTCGCGGGATTATTTCCTTACCGTAACCCCGGAACGAAACAGGCTATGAAGGACACCGTGGATTTTAGTCAGTAAAAGTCTGACAGTAAGGGGCCGGAGGACGCATTTGATGATTTTACCAAGCTAAAAAAAAAAAAAAAGAAGGGTACAGCACAAGGGTCGAGTTGATACGGTTACGATCCATTTGTGCGTTGTAACCTAACGGATGTATACGTTTCATAAAGATATGAAATAAACATGAGATACAGATAAAAAAAGATTATGTGGCTTGATGTTCTTGTAGCTTATTTTGGAGTACAATATTACCTAATGAGTCCTCCCGCCCTGGGTAAAGAAAAACGGTCCGACAGACATACACAGGCTAAAAATCACCCTGCTCCTTCAATTATCATGATTCGCGTACCAGCGCCATTTTACTATATATAACCCGTATTTTATATGTATCTACAGACGCCATCACATTGACCTACGTTAATCTGTCAAAATTCCTTTAATAGATTGTCAACCTTATTACAATAGCTTCGTTAATGCTCGATGAGTAAAATTTTACAGATTGGGGTAGGTTGACCTGTTGGCAAGCGTCTGTACCTGTATTTTAGATAGGACGAAAGAATATCTGCAACCGCAATGCTTATAAAAAAATATATAAAATTATCCATAGACAGGACTTCAAAGCCGAATGTCACTTCTCAACGTAACTTGCCTGAGTTATAGTACTAGAATCAAATGTTGTGACACATCTATAAATACCTCTGTTTACGTACATAAAGGTAATCAAATTGAGTTGCCAAACTATCGCGCTACTCCCTTACCTAAACTCAAACGTTTGACAATTAAATTGATAATCAAATAATGCAGAACGGAACGTGGTATTTGTCTGTGTTATTAGTAACGTTATCTGAACTATGCTGTTTTGATTTCTAAGTAGGTACAGTCTGTCTATAAAATCATGAAAATCAATGAGTGCACTGCGGATGTCATCGACTTGTTTTTCGACTCGTTATATGTTGCATTTTTATTCCTTTTCAAGTCTACGCAAAACAAGTCGATGACATACGATGTACCTCGATTTAGTGCTTACTTTGAATAATTTTAGTTCCCTCAAACATCGTTTTCATGATTTTATAGACAGACTGTATCACTGTACTAAAATTTGCTAAAATTAAACCAGCAATTGAAGGAACCGTGGGGCGCCGGCTTAGAATTGCGCTCCCCCAAATCATCCCGTGGGTGTCGTAAGAGGCGACTAAGGGACAAACCGGAGGTCGGGCAGCAGCGTCCTCCGTGTACTGCACATCCTCACTGCGATCGCCAACCCGCCTGCCAAGCGTGGCGATTATGGCAAATTACCCCCAATATGGAATCTACAGAAACCAGGCCCCCAGTTCCCGGCAGCTCCGCTATCCCTGGCGCGGGTAGCGGTCAAGGTAACGGCGGAGCAGGGGGTGCTAAGAATCTCCGGAAGAGATCCGGCTACCCACCCCCACGACGACTGGCCCTGGTAACACACAACATTCGCACATTGAGGACTGACGAAAAGATCTGCGAGCTGGAAGAGGAGCTGAGCAAGTTACACTGGGACATTATGGGGTTATGCGAAGTCCGTAGAGAGGGGGAGGACACCGTAACCCTGGAGTCTGGTAACTTGCTCTACTACCGGGAGGGCGACCAACAGTCCCAAGGTGGTGTCGGGTTTCTCGTTCACAAGTCCCTCGTAAACAATATAATAACCATCGACAGTGTGTCGAGCAGGGTGGTATACCTAATACTCAGAATATCCAAAAGATATTCGCTGAAGGTCATTCAGGTATACGCACCGACCTCGTCACACTCCGATGATGAAGTGGAGACTATGTATGAGGACGTAAGTAGGGCCATACATAGCTCCAAAACCCACTTCACTGTTGTTATGGGGGACTTTAACGCAAAGTTGGGCAAGAAAAGCGGTGATGAGTTGAGAGTGGGGCAATTTGGATATGGGCAACGGAACCCTAGGGGACAGAGGCTGGCCGACTTTCTGGAGAAAGAGGAACTCTTCATGATGAACTCTTTCTTCCAGAAGCCGCCTCACAGGAAATGGACCTGGCTGAGTCCCGATGGTTTCACGAGAAACGAGATAGACTTCTTCATGACCGACAAGAAACGGATATTCAGTGATGTCTCTGTGATCAACAGGGTAAAAACCGGTAGCGATCACCGAATCGTAAGAGGCTCGCTGAATATCAATGTTAAACTTGAAAGGTCCAGCCTGATGAAGTCTACGCTCAGACCTACTCGGCCCCATATTCAAAACCCCGAAAGCTTTCAACTCGAGCTCTCTAATCGCTTTGCTTGCCTTGAGAACTTAGTGTCAGTGGACGAGATCAACGACGGGCTAGTGGAAACTGTCCGCACGGTAGGGTCTAAGTTTTTTAGACCCTGCCGTAAAGATAGACCTCAGAAATTGACCGAGCAAACCTTAAACCTCATGGCTGAACGACGTTTGCTACAGTTGCAGTCTTCCGATGACGCGAAGTCATATAGGCAGCTCAATAGACGTATATCTAAGTCCTTGCGACACGATCTGCGTCTCTTTAATACGAATCGTGTTAAAGAGACCATACAGCGAAACCAAGGCTCTAAAGTGTTCGCAAAGGACAAGTCTATTGGGCAAAGTCAGATGACAAAGCTGAAACGGGAGGATGGCAGCATAGCGTCGACCAAAGCAGAGGTTTTAGGCGAGATCGAGAGGTTCTATGGACAGTTATACACTTCGGTCGCAAAGCCCGTTGACAGCTTGATAGGAGATCCAAGAGCCAAGCTGTCCCGACATTATACCGAAGATATCCCGGACATCAGTCTGTACGAGATTAGGATGGCCCTGAAGCAGCTTAAGAACAACAAGGCGGCGGGCGAGGACGGAATCACTTCAGAGCTTCTGAGAGCGGGTGGAACACCGGTACTTAAAGTCCTCCAGAAGCTCTTTAATGCCGTCCTCTTCGAGGGCAAAACGCCTGAAGCATGGAGTAGAGGTGAGGTGGTGCTGTTCTTCAAAAAGGGTGATAACAGCCTATTGAAGAACTACAGACCCATCACGCTTCTAAGCCATGTTTATAAGCTGTTTTCAAGGGTTATCACGAACCGTCTCGAACACAGACTTGATGACTTCCAGCCTCCCGAACAAGCCGGTTTCCGAAGAGGCTATAGTACCATAGACCACATCCATACGCTGCGGCAAGTTATACAGAAGACCGAAGAGTATAACTTGCCATTATGCTTAGCGTTTGTGGACTATGAGAAAGCCTTCGATTCGGTGGAAACATGGGCGGTACTTGAGTCACTCCAGCGATGCCGTATTGACTATCGGTACATCGAGGTGTTGAAGTGCTTGTATAATAACGCCACCATGTCGGTCCGAGTACAGGAGCAGAGCACGAAGGCGATTCCATTGAGAAGAGGCGTACGACAAGGGGACGTTATCTCCCCGAAATTGTTTACTGCCGCAATGGAAGACGCCTTCAAGCTCCTGGAATGGCAAGGACTTGGCATCAACATCAACGGCGAATACATCACTCACCTTCGGTTTGCCGACGACATCGTAGTCATGGCAAAGTCGATGGAGGAACTCAGCATGATGCTCGATGGCCTCGACCGAGTTTCACAACGGGTGGGCTTGAAAATGAACATGGACAAGACGAAAATTATGTCAAATGCCAATGTTGTGCCCACCCCAGTCTCTGTTGGAAACTCGGTACTCGAAGTTGTTGACTCATATATCTACTTAGGACAAGTAGTCCAGTTAGGTAGGTCCAACTTCGAGAAAGAGGTCAACCACCGAATCCAACTCGGTTGGGCAGCGTTCGGGAAACTACGCAATGTCTTTTCGTCCGACATACCTCAGTGCCTCAAGACGAAAGTCTTCAACCAATGTGTGTTACCAGTGATGAGTTACGGCACCGAAACGTGGTCTTTCACTATCGGCCTCATCTCAAAGCTCAAAGTCGCTCAGCGAGCTATGGAGAGGGCTATGCTAGGTGTTTCTCTACGTGATCGAATCCGAAATGAGGAGATCCGTAGACGAACTAAAGTCACCGATATAGCCCACCGGATTAGCAAGCTGAAGTGGCAATGGGCAGGTCATATTGCTCGCAGAGCAGATGGCCGATGGGGTCGAAAAGTGCTAGAGTGGAGACCACGGACTAGCAAGCGCAGCGTAGGACGTCCACCAGCAAGGTGGACAGACGACCTTATAAAGGTCGCCGGAAGACGCTGGATGCAGGTCGCTTCCAACCGGTATCTGTGGAAATCAAAAGGGGAGGCCTATGTTCAGCAGTGGACGTCCTATGGCTGAGATGATGATGATGATGAATTGAAGGAAAAGAGCAACATTGCGACACATTTTTTTTTTTTTTTTTTTTTTAGCGTGGTAAAATCATCAAATGAGTCCTCCAACCCCGGGCAGGGCGGGAGGGACTGTCAGACTTCTACTGACTAAAATCCACGGTGTCCTTCATAGCCTGTTACGTTCCGGGGTTACGGTTAGGGAATAATCCCGCGACCCCGGCAGGCTTTGGCCCTCTCTGAGAGGGGGGCCCCGTCATTATGCTGACGCTCTTTGAGGCGCGCGTGGGACACAACGCGCCGTCGACCCGGGCATGGTCCTTGGTCGGGCAGCGAGTTGCCCTTTACTCGCTGCCCGCATGCCCGCGCCTACGGTGGCCGGAGATCGTCGCGCGACGTCCGTCGCCGTGGGCGTCCTACACCGCGGTTGGGGCGGAGGGAGAACTCTGTCCTCTCTCGCTCGCGGCGCGCCTCCTCCTTCGCGAGCATTACTGCTTCGCAGAAGGAGGCGACCGCTTCCCACTCCGTCTCGCCCCGCAGTGGCCGAAACCAATGCCGGGCGCGAGAGGTCTCCGCCTATCGCAGCCGTGAGGACACGTCGGTGCGCCGCCCAAGCTGGGCAGTCCTGCACCGTATGCTCCACCGTGTCCTCCGGGCGATCTTCGCAGTGATGACACCCAGACGTATCCTCCTTCCGCATTAGACACAGGTACCTCCCGAAGCACCCGTGCCCGGTGAGGACCTGCGTCAGGCGAAAGGTAAGGACGCCATGACTTCTCTCCAACCACTCCTCAAAGAGGGGTCTTACCGCCGCAATTGCGGCGTGCCCGGCCGTCGGTCGCGACAGTCGTTCCTTCCATACTGCCCTGAGATCGCGCCGGAGGTCTTCGCGCCGCGCCTCGACTTCGCGAGGCAGCGGGCTCACGCCCCGGCGCTGCGCCTCCACGCGCCACTCATAGACGCGCTGGAGGGCAGTCGCCTCCAGATCCCAAGGCAGCAATCCGGCAAGCAGGTTGGCCGATTCGCCGGCAATCGTGCGGTATCCCCGGATCATTCGGATAGCCATGACCCTCTGGCATGCGACCAGCTTCTGTGGTCGCGTCCGGATGCTCAGGGCCCACACAGGGGCCCCGTAGAGGGCCATGGACCGCACGACACCAGCGTACAGCCTACGGCAGGAAGCGTTTGGCCCGCTGAGATTGGGCAGCAGTCGCCTGAGGGCGGCCGCTGCACGGTTCAGCCTTGGGGCAAAACTCAGGAAATGCTCCCTGAAGTTCCACCGGCTGTCGAGGACGAGTCCCAGGTACTTCATCGTCCCCTGTACGCCGATTGGAACTCCTTCCACCGTAATGCTGTAGCTCGACGGTGGCGCGTTACGGCGGCCATGAAAACACATGGCCTCCGTCTTGTGCAGCGCCACCTCGAGTCCCAACCGCCGGATCCTCTCGACAACTGTCGCGACCGCTTCCGTCGCCACGTCGGCCGCCGCCTGGTGCGACTCTCCCTGTGCAAGGACGAGCGTGTCGTCAGCGTAACAAATTACGCTGACGCCGTCAGGGAGGTCGCTGCGCAGCACCCAGTCGTATCCGATGTTCCACAAGGGCGGTCCCAGGACCGAACCCACTGTGGAACACCGCACGACATCTCTCGCCGGTTCCACTCTCCCCGGTGACCGGGGTAGATGACGGCTCTGTCCGTCAGGTAGTCCTCGACTATTCGGCGGAGGTAGGTCGGCACCCGGTGATACCGGAGTGCCTCCCTGATGCAACTCCAGGGCAGGGTGTTGAAGGCATTGGTGATGTCCAAAGACACCGCCAAGACGACCCTGCCCCGGGCTACTGCATCCCCCGTCGTGAGGGCTCTCAAGCGCATAATTGCGTCCACCGTCGAGCGCCCCCTGCGGAAGCCGAACTGGCTCTCCGACAGGTTCGGACCCACTCGATTCAGGTGCCCGGCGAGGCGGTCTGCAATAACTCTCTCAAAGAGCTTGCCCACCTCGTCGAGCAGCACGATGGGCCGGAATGCGGACGGAGAGTCCGCAGGGCGCCCGGACTTCTGGATCAGGACCAGTTTCCCCGTCTTCCAACGAAGCGGGAACCGGCCCCTCTCCAGGCACGCGCTTAAGAGCCCCCCCAGTCGAGGCCCGAGAGTCCCGAAGGCCAGGACCCAGGCTTTTCCTGGCAGGCCGTCGGGTCCTGGGGCGGTATTTTTGGCTTTGAGCCGTTGTACCGCCACTCTCAGGTCTACCTCGGTCACCTCTGGAGCATCGTAGACGTCGTCGTCGCTGTGATCCGCGTTTGCGTCAGCTTCCTCCTCAGATTCCGTCGGAGACGGAGCCATGGGCGGGGGAGCATACTCCTCCCCTCTCGAAGGGAATGGGCGCTCACCACGTCCTCCACGAACTGAGGCCGGAGACTCTGCGTCAACGGGGAGCCCAGGGGCGGAGCTTTTCTCGCACCCACTTGTAGGGGCGGCCCCATGGGTCCCCGTCCAGAGTCCCCAGCATCTCCTCGCGGGCCAATTCCTTGGCCCGCCAGATCGCGTCGCGGAGGGCGGCCTTCGCTGCCCTGTAGCCCTCGTGCAGCTCCGCCTCTACAGTCGCCGCATCCGGAGGTCGGGTGCGGCGCCTGCGGAATCTGTGTACCGGCGGCGCGCAGCAACGCACGCTTCGCGCAGCGCTGCCAACTCGCTTGACCACCAGTACAGCTGACGCCGGGCGCGTCCTTGCCGGACCCGGGGCATGGCCACGTCACAGATCTCCGACATGGCCTCCCGGAACCACTCAGCCTCGTCGTCTACGTCGGCAGGCCTGTCCGGTGGTGACACCCAGGCCTGCACGATCGAGGCTTCCAGGAATAGCTCCCGGTCCAGCTGCTTCAGCGCCCATCGCGGACCACTTAGGTTCCGTCCACTTGAGACCGGCGCGTCTGAGGTCTGGGTGGAGACGTCGAACCGGATATACCGGTGGTCGGAATAGGTCTCCACCTCCTCCACAACACGCCAGTCGGTGACGCGCGGCGACAGGGCGGCGCTGGCAAACGTTACGTCTACCACCGACTCGCCCGTCCACCGCACGCACGTGGGGACGGAACCCCGGTTCTCGATCACCAGGCCATGCGCACGGGCCCAGCGCTCGAGCCTCCTGAACATTGCGACACATACTTACTGTTTTCGAGTCAATTACACCCAATTTTTGTCAGTCTAGTATGATAGGAAAACTTTGCTGGACTAACCGGCACACCATTAAAAAAAAAACTTTTTAACCTGGTTTTAGTTTTTGGGCAATCGTAGTGTAGGACGCCCCGCGACAAGATGGGTTGATGATTTGAAGAATGTGGATGGCAGCGGATGGATACGGACTGACCAGGACCGAGGGTTGGCGCTCTTTGGGGGAGGCGTACGTTCAGCAGTGGACGGCAATAGGCTGATAATATTTATATTAGTTTTTTCGAGAAATCGCTTAATTTGAGTCTCAGGAAGAGCTGTACATAAATGATCCGATGAAGCAAGATTGGAGCCAGGGCGGGAAACTAGGTACTCTGCCAAAAAATACCTTGACAAATAAGCGTCAAGAAAAGCTTAGTGTGTACAAAAAATTTTTTATCATCAACCATTTAACCTAATTCGTTGGGTTAAGCCAACTAATTTGAATATCAAAGAATAATAATAGTGTTATGATTTGAGTTAAACATTTAAGTTGTTGTTTGGCAACAAAATCCCGGACTAAACAACGCTCCAGTGAACATTGCCGTTACCGTATATAACAAGTTTCTCAGAATTAAGCTTCAAATTGTACGAACATCTTTGAAAGCTAACGCTTCTAAACAAAATGGTTTCCAAAAATTGCTTCTAAAGATACGTGTATTTTATTCTAAAGGGGTCCTGACACCTGAAAGTAAGTGCTTCTAAAATATTTAGCTTTGTACCTCGTTTTAGATAAAGTGATAAAGGGTTTATTCTAGGTACCCTTTCAGTACACGCAGCTATTTAGGCATCCTTGAGTACCTACACGTAAAGATAATCTTGAGCGTAAAATTTATTTATTTTCTGTTCTATTTTTGTACTCCACACTTTGAGGTTCAAAGAGAAAAATATTTCTTAAAATTTTCATTGATGTAATTTAACAATTTCTCAGAAATTTGTCAAAGGTCTCTCAAACATTGAAATATTTATGCTTTTTACTCTTATTTTTAAAGAAAATATGAACATTTTTATACAACGCAACGTTCTAAGTTTATTTTTCATTACAAAAATTTCATAAATCCTCAATAAACACCAACATTCAACCGAGACAATCGAAAAGACAAAAGTGTCAAACTTCAAAAAGTTTTCATACAACGCTCAATTAAATCGAATGACTCGCGAATCGATTCAACTCGATTCTCGATTGAATACCGATTGTAATCGACACCGAGTAAATTGATAACTCGGGGAAAAGACCGCTCCTAATGAATATGCGATTGAGCTAAGAAAGTTAATATTGAAAATTAAGTCTAGGATTGGAGTTATCTCCAATCTATATTTGCATATCTATGGCAGACCATCTATTAATCTGGAAAGGAAAAGGTTGAAAGTGGGAAGGGGATGAAATACGTTCCAGCTGTGTCATAATAGTTGGGGTGATTTCGCAAAGGGTATTTTTTAAAATTAAATGCTCGGGTTTGACCGCCGACGACGTCGAAGGTTAACCACGCTTCTCTTGAAAAATTCACGTTTGAATTCAGTACCCTAAGTTTGTGTTCATTAGGAAACAGGTCGGATAGATTTGTTGTGTGTTGATGGTCTCAATAGTTTTAAATATTTATGAGGATAACTTTTAATACCTTTCCAAGGTAGTATGCAAACCTTCTTCCTAACATAGTCACTTCATTTTATCTACGTTCATGCAACTACGAAAAGAAAAACAATAGTTTAGATAAATTATGGAATCAGGCGTTACTTTGCGGGAAATCCATGACATTAATTAATGTAATAAAAAATGTCTAGTTCTATTTCCGCGACAAAAGTCCAGGTTTGGTGCAGGATGCAATAACACCCACCCGCCCTCATGCATATGCACACGCCGCAAAGGAAACATGCATATGCACACGTGCAAGAAAAACGGAAAAACATGCCATGCAATCAAACCTATACTCAAATTGAGTATGGGTTTAATTGCATGGCATGTTTGATGTAAAACTCTATTGATGGATGCAATAGAGTTTTACATCAAAGTCAAAAGGCCGATTCTAGAGCACTAATCAATACCCTAAATATAATTAGTTTGACTATAATGTTACTAGTTCTCTATACAAATAACGGTTGGCAGACGTTCAAAGTGTAATTAGTCTATTATTGGTGCGGCGCGATCGACCGCCACTGATTAATGGTGACGTTTTAATTTAATTACTCGCGTTTATATTATTTAGTTGCTAGGTTGTTGTAGCTTCTTGTGGGAGAGTTACTATCGCATGTATCTCTGCTTACTGTGCCATCAGGATATGGATAATGTGAAGGCGCCATTGTGTGATGTCATGCGCGCTTTGCTGAAACTTCCACGCTTTTTAATAAAAAAAAATCTAAACAACGATAGTTTAAATCATCATCAACATCGGCCTATAATGTTCCCACTGCTGGGACACAGGTCTCCTCTCTGTGAACACGGTGCGGGTTGATAGAATGTCACAAGTCTTCGAATTTTTGGTTCTAGGACAAGCCGGTTTCCTCACGATGTTTTCCTTCAACGTTTTGAGAGCTGTGGTGATGAAATAAACTATACAAAGTAGTGCGCCGAAAGTCGGGACCGAAATCACTGGGCCACCACTGCTCTCTCGACATAGTTTAAATACTTGACAATTATTTTAATGTCGAAAGCAGTTTTTTTTCAGGTGACAGTTTTTAGATGCAAGTCATTGCTGTTTTCATCATGAAACCTCATTTTGATGATGTAAGATATGCATGCGAGTATGTAACTCGCATGCATATCTTACATCATCTAAATGAGCAAGTTTGACTAATTGCAGAATTTATTTGATAAACTGAATTCATTGTCCATGTATATAGTCTGCAATTTGACGAACATTGCATGTTATTTCTCCCATCGTGTAAAATGCCTATATTGTGATCGCGTAGTACAGTCTGTCTATTAAGTCATGAAAATCTATGAGGGCGCTGCGGATGTCATCGACTTGTTTTTCGACTCGTTATCTATTGCAATTTTATTATTTTTCAAGTCTACGGTGATAACGAGTTGCAAAACAAGTCGATGACATACGATCAACGACGATATAATACCAGACTCCTAAATAATAACAGGCGACCAATGTCTGTCAACACATTGAGCAAAAAAGTCTTATATCTTAAAGTGGTCGAAATGAGACCATTTCGACCACTCCTGTGAGCCGTAAACATACGTTGAGTTGAGACAGAACAGACCTTGAGTTAACCAATCACAATGCAACACCCCGTCCCCCTCCTTACGTAGTACCTCAGCGTGTTGACAGAATAGTTTTTGTTACAGAATAGTTTTTGTTCCTTGGATCGTGCATGCGGAGTCTAGTATTATATCGTCGTTGCATACGATGTACATCGATTTAGTGCAATTTTAGTTCCCTCAAACATTCTTTTCATGACTTTATAGACAGACTGTACTGAGGATTTCTATGTGAAGTGTCATCGAAAAGAATGATTTTGCTGCAAACTCGTGTTTAGTTTATAATAATATTCATTGACAATTTATGGAAAACTGCATTAAAGCGTCTCTGGGTCTTCTCACTCATTAAAAAAAAAGAAGCCATTACATACATGAAACCTCCGACAGTCATCCACAAAAACATGCATGTTGTGCCTTATGACATAACGTCCAAGATATAATCGTCTGGAAAGTTTTCAGGCATGCACCATAATTGATATTCATGCAAGGGCATTCAAGGGGGTGAACGGAACAGTGGTGGAAGGCGGAAGTAATAAATCGAGTTTTGTTTGTTACTGGCGTCCGATAGCATCGGGGGTGTTATAAATTGTAATGGGTGCATTTGTTTAGATTAATGACTGTAAAAGTGACTGGGGTAATGGCGGGATTCCGTCGGGACAGGTGAATTTGAATGGCGTTTTTCTTTCAAAGGCTTACATGAATGGTTGTTGTAAGGAAGTCGTTAGGTAAGTAATGATGGATTGCCTTTGGTTCTATAAGTGCTTAGAGATATTGCACTGTCATAGTAGAAAGAGAAAAAAAAAATGTTTAAGTCACAAGAAAAACGTAAAAAAACTAAACACACAAAATTTTGTTGATTAGCATACGAAATATTGATCAACAACATTCTGGATACTCATCGGTAGAACATTGTTAGTTTCTTTCATTTAATCATAATTTTTCTACTTATGAAAAAAAAAACAGGACAGACGACAAGAGAGTAATCAAAACCATGAAATTTATTTTCTGTAATGTTAGTATTATAATTATAACTTCATTATAATAACAAAATGTCTAAATCAATTCCTCAATTTCCTGCCCAATTTTGAAGAGACTTTCCTCGATAATTAAATCAATTAACTAAAGTTACTTTTACCGCAAAGTTAAAAAAAGTTTAAACCAGTCAATTCAGATTATTCAAATTTTCCACAAAACGACGGCGAAATCTCGAAGAAATTTATTGGCAACGGTATCCTTTTGAAGTTGTCATACTGCGATCAGCAATTTCTTTGCCAAACGTTCTGTTTATGTCAACTATTTCATGAGTACCTATCGTTCACTGTAGGGCTCTTAAGGGAGAAGTGTCGATATTTCGTTCAATTTTCTGAAATCGTAACTTATTAAATGAATGAAAAAAGAATGTTTGGATGGATAGAAGTTTGTTTTTCAACCACGTCAGAATAGCTGAATGGATCTTGATAGGTTATAGACTAGAATAATTTTGAACAAGATCATTTATTTAGGTGACAAGTACTACATTTATATAATACAATTTTCAAATACTCCGGACATTTACATATTAATCTACTACATTGTTTTTTATTTATAGATAGGTTCGCATTTGATCACTATCTCGCTTGATGGTAAGCGAAGATGTGGTCAATGGTGAAGCACGCTTGCCTAGAAGTAATCTGTAACATAATAATTTTCGTCTATGGAAGTCTAGGAAAAAGAATGACTGCGGTAAATTAATATCCCAAGGAAATGTTTCCCAAACAGCCTTCTAGTCTTCCCTTGGTGTAGTTTTAAATCTACTCTATACTCGGAAATACTACAAAAGACATCGTCTCACATACAGGAGTCAGCAAAAAATTGAGTAAGAACTTGGACCCGGTACAGAGCAGTCATTTTGGCGTTTAATGGTTGAAAAGTGCCCATAGAGTGGTCAGTGTGAGCCAGACTATGTGAAATCACACTAACGAGGCGCTCAGTAACACTTTGAGCTAAAGAAATAGTCGCACTGTCGCACTGTCGACGTGTGGTCTCGACCAGTTGGATTAAAATGAAGGTAAATAGGTTTTGTGCAACTTAATTATTCAATTTCAGAATCTGTGTGTTATTTGTGAGTATAAAGAGTACAGAGGTGCAGTAGTGGTGCTAGTCAAATTTAGCATTTGACATCACGCCTGTAATCCCAGAACGGTTAGGCAGATGTTATGGTTAACCCACATTTTACCGGTATATACCTGGTTTTTAAATAACTGTCTACATAGAAAGGGTCAGGTTTCGAATACAGTGTACCCTTAGCTTATAAATAATGTCCTGATTTCGAAAATTTTTTCGAGAAGTCACATTTTTGCAAATGTGTGATCTTTTTTTTTGTTTCAATTCTCACAGGTCTATTAGGAATCTGAAGACTAGGTACCACTAAAAACCCTATCTCAACTTTATGGCATCGAAAGCGTAGATGTAGTCGACATTAGTCATTTCAAAGTTTTCTGAATAAAAACTGGTCTAATTAAGTAATTTTAGAAATTATTAAAAGTGTGATTATTGGCTTCATGATCCACGTAACATTGCATTCTAAAATAAACTAACCACTCAACAATTCACCAAAAACACTCCCGGCCACAAAACAAGACCCACAGTTTTAGAAACACACTTTATTATGAACAAACGATCCCAAGGTCGAATCTAAAAATATAACACGAACCATCCAAACAATATTTAGAAAGGTACTGACCGGAATATACACATCCGGACAGAATTAGGGGAACGCGAAAAGACTGTTAAAACATTTATAAGGGCAGAGAGAGGTACTGGTACTGTAACATTTTCCAGGCTGATGGAAAGTCTGAGTGCATCAGTTGTTTGAAGTGGCGCAACGGTTTTCAAAAAAGGAAAATCGGGAATTGGATGGTACGGGGCAGTTCTTTGGAATTTTTTAAAGTACTTACGTAATGGTGTGTGGGATATTTCTTTCTAAATCTCAACAACAAAAAAAAAGATGAGGGTTCTCAAATCCATTGTGTTTATTTTTAACTTTAATTTAAAATTTTAAATACGTAATTGAGTTTAGTCTGATTTTGCTGAATTTTATGACGGACATAATTATATATTCAGGTATCCCAAAGTTTCTGAAAACAGTTATTTATTAGCTATTGAGAGAAGGCGCGGGAGAAAGATAAAACCGTGAGCAAACTCTATTGAAGAGATAACCTAAATTTTAGTATTAAATAGTGCTAATTTTGAGCTTTTGTAATTTAAAAAAATATATTTTATCCAACAAAGCATTTGAAATAGAATAAAGTTAGTCCAGCAAACACTCCCAATCCGTTGGTACTGACTGTTGAAAACAACATAAAAATTTCATCATATCGCTAACATGGCCAGTTGTATACGATACCCAACTGGGTCGAGCGAGCATCACTTATTTCGTATGTATGAGACGAATGTCTGCGGAGAGCGTATTTAAAAGTAGACATTTGACTGGACCGGCCACCGACTGAATACTAAGATGAGAGTTGACGTTTACCCACACTAGTGCTATTCGAAAACTATTTCGTTTTTAACTGGATAGCTTTCGTACCGTGAGAAAAAGTGGGTGTATAAAAGTGAACGTACGTGTACGTACATGAATAAGATGGTAACAATGTTTTATATAAAGAATGTCAGGGTTTTATGTAATTTTCATCCACATCAAAAAGAAATCGAAATTTCTAATATGCCAAAACCCTAAGTGGTTGAAGAACCCACTTTAATATTTATTTAAATTGCCAATCAGAATTGAAAAAGATAAATTCAAAGAAAATAAATTTAGAATCATTTTATTTTTGCAACTGTGTAGAGAAATACATGGAATTGAGATAGGGAATGAACCAGTTTATTTTATCAGAAATTTTCCAATTCTACGAGAGCAAAAATACAATCTGCGATAATAATCGTTGGCAAAGCAAAACAATTTGAATTGGAAAAGTTAAATAAATAACATTAGTTGAGTTCAAATTTATTTTTATAGGCATTTTATTATTTGGGTAATTCAGCTCAACATTTTATGCAAAGCCTATTTTGATGGTGCTCTGAATAAATGATGGAGTTAATATTTTGTTGTTGAAGTAAAAATATCCCTTCTATATTGGATGCTGTTTAATATTTATGATGTTTTGTTTAGTATTCATTTATGATATTATTACAATAAGTGGAAAAATAGTAATAATAGTAATTTGATTAAAATTTACAAAGTAAATTAGTAATCCTATGATAAAAATCCATTAAGACAATCTTGCTTCATGATTGGATTTTTTGTTCGTGGTTTTAATCATGAATCGAAAATGACTAAAATCCACGGTGATCCTTCAATAGCCCTTTCTGTTCCGGGGTCACGGTGATGGAATATAATAAAAATAATTCTAGACTACCACAACGCATAAAATACCTTCAGACACCAAACAAAATACCTAACACAAAGCCGACTCTGTCATATTAAGCCATCACAAGATCAAGACAGGAGGCTGCGGCGTAATCTCTGAAACCACCAAGATAACACAAGACGCCAGCTAAAGCCTAGACCAGATTATGTTAGTATTTTAGTCAGCTGACGAATATTTTAGTGCTAGAAACTAGACAAGGTGCTTTTGTTAACGAAATGTAAGGAGTGCATATTTAATTTAGTTCTAGTATTCATATTGTTAAGTATGTTGAGGTCTGAGGAAAGAAAAACTCAGTTGCAAGTAGGATTTGTACCCGCGTCTTCTGAATAAATATTTCAGACACCTTACCAATTGGTCCGTTCAATGATTTTTTTTTCTTTAATGGAAAGTTCAAAATATTTGTTTCTTAACAAACTGATTTTAGTTTTTTTTTTGCTCTTTTTAAGAAGTTATAAATTCAAAATTATTATTTGAACTCCGGGCCAAAAACACGCCGACAGTGCCCGACGGTTACGTCATTAGTTCAATTTCTATAATGATATCGATATATATTATTGTAGAAGCCAGTTGGCACAATGGCTTTTTTTTTAGCTAGTTAAAATCTTCAATGAGTCCTCCCACCCCGGGCAGGGCGGGAGGGACTGTCAGACTTGTATTGACTAAAATCCACGGTGTACCTAAATAAAAAGGGCTACTGAAAGCCCTTTATGTTCCGGGGTCACGGTAAGGAAATAATCCCGCGACCCCGGCAGGCTTTGGCCCTGTGAGGGCGCCCCGTCATTATGCTGACGATCTTTGAGGCGCGCGTGGGACACAACGCGCCGTCGACCCGGGCATGGTCCATGGTCGGGCAGCGAGTTGCCCTTTACTCGCTGCCCGCATGCCCGCTCCTACGGTGGCCGGAGATCGTATGCTGACGTCCGACGCCGCGGGCGCCTACCACTGTCCACATTTTGGCTAAGAAAAGATTATAAATATTTACCCTTAAGGTCTTACAAAATCCTCATAAAACATACTAGACATTTATATTTCGTTGTCATAAAACATTTTTCAATAATAATACAACGCGAGAACTCAAGAAACGTAAATAAAACATTTTTCCCACATTTCTATTTTTATACGTCCTTTGGCGAACAATGTAACGAATGTTCGACCACCCGAAAAAGCCACAAACAACATTACAACATGAATTAATGAACAAAAAAGAAACACCAGACTCCTATTCAACGAAAACCATCGGCTTACAAACGTCCGACCTTTTTAAAAATAATAATTCAAAACAAACTGGGTAAACGCGAGTGACTCGTGCTTGGAAGGATCCGTACAAACTTTTATTACGATAGAGAAAAAAAATGCAAGTTCCTCTTTAATTTTTAATAATTTTGCAACTTTACCTAGTAAAACCAAGTATGTAAAAGTTTCGTAGTAATAAAATCACATAGTATTTTTTCCCTTATGTAAGCCGCCTCTGGGGACTCCACATGCCTTTAACATTTATTTTTAACGTTTTTTTTATGATTATCCAAGTTAAAATGTTCAGCCACTGCGCCAATCTTGTCAAATGGTTCCCAAGTTACCTACGGCTTGTGACAGACAGGCAGACGGACAGACAGAAGAATCAATACAGTACCGTTTTCACCCTTTTTTACAGAACCCTAACAAAGAACAAAATACGAAACGAAACCGAGTGGACTCTCCATATTCTGGTCAGAATGGTAAAGACGAGCCCTCTAGAGAAATGTAAATAATTTAGAGAAGCGTCCTTTGAGTACCGGGTCCCATTAAATTCCTTCTGTTTGTTGCCCTAATTAGGTAAATTACTCCAGGGAATGTTTTTTCCTTGTGGACAAGAAAAAGTTTTCGGCGAAATGAAAATCACGGGCGTAAGTGTAAAATTATTATGGACACGCACACGGGTTGTTTTTTTTTTTTCTTTTGCTTTATTTGCTTTTCCCTCTTTACTTTGTGAAACCTTTTTTATCAGATCTATGCTTGATTAAAACGTTACATTCCCTTTTAGTTAATCCGTTGAGACAGGACATGAAAGAAAGCATGGGGGATGTTAAGGGGTTGTAACTATAACTAGGTCGTTCTGGGGTTGTTATGGTGGAAAAGGGTTGAAGGGGTGAAATGTATGACAATGGGTCTCTTTGGTACTAGAAAGCCATAAAACTGAATGGCATGCTGGCCTATTAACTGGTTTTATTAGCTTTGTGTATGTCCGACGTTAACCTTGAAAAAAAACAACTACAAAACTTTTTTCTGTTTCGTTGCGTAACGAAATGGACGCAATAACTTTCAAGATCATGTTTGCGTCACAAGTATAGTAATTGCAATGATTTTAATTTCTTGATAAGAATCTTACTTTAAAAAGTAAAACGGCGACACAGTATCAGTTTCGAGTCGATTAGTTTTATTATGTGTCATCGATTACTTTTATTATGTGTCATGCCAAAAGTTCAAAATATCTAATATCATTAGTTGTCGTTTGATTCAAATGTAAAACATAATTATTTTAATCGACTTAAAATAACAATAAAATAAAACTTAATAAAATGTAAAAGTCAATTGCTGTTCAAGTCTCGCTAAAACTCGAGAACAGCTGTATCAATTTGGCTAATTTTGGGTTTTTAATTATTTCTGAAAGTCCAAGAAAGGTGAATAAATATTGCCGGGTCGGCTAGTTTGAATATAAATATCTTTCAACAATAAAAGCAGGTACGCACAATAAAGTAAAACACGGTACGTTCAACAAAGAATTACATCCACATACTTCCAACTGCATTTTCTAACAAAAAGCACGCCCAAAAGCACATTTTAATTTGTAAAAAAAGCAGGAAGTATTCACGGTACGTTCGGTCTGAATTCCTGAACTTTTCAGGCGCACATACATAGGTACTTGAAAACAGAGCATTCTTACAGTCGTTGGGGTCATATCTTTTCAGACTCTGTTGAGTGCGAGACAAATTAAAGAGAAGTCCTAGTGTAGGGTGACTGGGTGGCGTGGAAGAAATGGGATAAAATATAAAGTGAGTCTCATTAGATTGGATGTTACTTGTTGTGACTTCACACGTTGAAACTTGAGAGGCAATTATTATTATACTGTGGAACTCAGTTAAAGTGTAATTTTTCATTATTGAATTAAATCATTGATTTGTGAATAAATTTTAATGAGTATTTTGGAGATAACCTCCAAACTTTACATCACAGCATAACATTGGCACTGAGTACACATTAATATTGCTTTGCACGTTTACTGTGTTATAGCAAAATTCAGTGTAGGACTTGTTTTCCCATACTTACAATATTCATGAGGTATTTCACAAATAAAAACTTTTACCACCCATTTGAATGAAATTGTGTTTCAGAGATAGGTAGCATAGTTTTGGATTCGATAGGTAGCATCATGCAAAGCAGGGTAACGCTAGTAGGTGTAATAAATATTCTATCTAAGCTATAGAGGTATCAAAACATTGCGCTTCTACGCTTAAGCTTCTTACTAAGATTATATTTTCAGTACATATTCCTTGACGGGAAATATCGAACACGAAATGGCAGCACGCCATATTTCATGTGAAACTTTTAATATGGTAATTGAGGATCGCGTTTTATAATCAGACTGTTGTAATTACTTTTTAAAAAGGTCGTTTTATCAAGATGTTAATTACTAGAAATGGCGACGTATTAAAAACTTACTGAAATATAACGGTCATAAAAACCACAAATAAAGTAATAAAGAGTTGTGATTTAATGTTTAAGGGGTTAAATTAAGTAAAGTTTCTGTGTATTTTTTATCAAATTTATATTTATTTATTGCGTGCATGAAAATAAAATGGCATACACATGATGACAAGCAAGCTCAGATTTATTTTGCAAAATTATTTGGAATACACGAAAAAAAAATCGTCCTAGTAGCTTTTGGCAGAGAGAAAGGAAACGATTGTCCTATGGCTTGATATTTATTGATCAGCCTCAATCAAAATACAGTTTATAAAAAATAGATAGATATTTTAATTTTCGAATACAATATCAGCTGTCAACTAAAAAGTTATATGGGGTGACTGGTAATTAGTGTACGATACTTAAACACGTTATTGTGCTCATGATAACCAACAACTTTACTATGGGAACAATCCTGAAAACTCGAAAAAAAATCAGCTGTTCAGTACATTTATGTTTGTTTAATGTACTGAACAGCTGATATATTTTTTACGATTTCGGCCTTTTTCCGTAACAAAAATTGTTTGTTATCATGAGCACAATCACGTTTTTAAGAATCGTACACTAATTACCAGTCACCCCATATTGTCATGATGGCATAAAAATGTAAATTACCAAGACTCGGAACGGACACTGTTCTGTCGAAACTAGTTCTACTGATTTTTTTTTATGAAAACGACTTCCACACATTATCCGCATTTTTCTAAAATCGTGGCCACCTTGCAAGCCACCGAGCCGGCGAAGGAGCGGCATTCATACTGCAACGCTTCTCGTCTCGTTCCCATTCATTGTGATGATTGCTCCATACTCATTATAAGTACTCGCAGCCTCCTCCTAGCATACCGCGACCACAGTTGAGATTATGTGTATTGGCAAACAGTATTTCAATTGAAGAAAGAAATGTACTGTTTGAAAGATGATATGGCTAGAAAGTGGACCCATGAGACCTACACATAAGTTAATAATATTAATAGAGAAGTTTAGAGGAAATAAATAAGCTATAGCGAAACTAAAATATATATTGGGATAAACACAGCGGATTACAGTATTGTTCTTTTGATACTAATGAGGATTTAAGTCGTTGCGGAACATCCGCCATTTTGCTTTACTGGTTATCTTTATACTGTGCCCGCGACTTCTGAGCGTCCCGTCAGAATGTATGACTGAACCATCTCTATAGCAATGACAGGAGCTTTCTGCTCTTTGTGCGATTGTGGTGGGTTTTGTAGTGAATATCTGTAGGATGGATGTTTTATGGTAATTATAATGAGTAGGTATGATAAGTTTGCTGTTGTTAAAAAGAAAATTTGAATGTCTCTTTCACAAATAGGTGGCCCGAATCCTAGCGATACAGTGAAATTCTATTAAAGAGATAGACTGTGGCACAAAATGGTGATTTCCAACCCACGAGTAAATAATATACATGGGCAGGAAAATGTTGCTGATGCCGTTTTTCTTAGGACAATCTCTCAACTTTACTATTTGTAACAAAATTGTGAGAAATGACTAGCGATCTTTCACATTTTACAGAGCAATTTACTTCAAGCATTACTTGGAACGCGATCAAAGACCTTGTAGTTAACTACTCTTTAGGGTTCCGTGACGCACAACGATATCGTGTTGCGAAAAGAGGTCCCGAGGGTATTAAAATAACTTGCTTGGCTTAATGACTTTTAGTTTTAAATACTGTATAAATCGCAAAGCAACTAAATCATCATTTTATTTTTGAGTATATTTGATTTGTTTGCATAGCGGCTGAGTGATTGACTCGGTGCTAATATTAATAATACAAAAAAATCTAGATCTCTTTATTTGTGTATTTGCGATTTGAAATGCAACCACGACTCAGGATAAATATCTTATCTTCTAACGAAAGAAAATTTACGGATGTTTCTTACAATATCATTTGGATGAACTTTGGTACACCGATAGTCTATAACGTGCATTAACACATAGGGCACCTAGTTTTTATTCTGATTTTATGTCACCGTGGGATAATTTTCGAGTTGTAGAGTGTGAAGCCGCTAACAACAGCTGGTTACCATTGAATACATGGTGATTTCTATAAAGCGCAGTACGAGGAGTAACATTGAATTCCGTAACATCTAGAGGGTTCAATTCTCGCTAGAAAAAAGAAAAACATTATCTGTACGAAAAACCTGGGAGTTCCTACTTACTATATTCAATCTCCCTTTGGGAGGGAAAACCTGAATAATAATTTCTATCACCCACAGAAACAACAACAAAAAGAATTCGCCAGCAACCGTGAACAAGAGAAATATGAAAGGCTTGTACGCAAATAACTGCACGTCAAAAAGGACGTGTGTTCGTTTCCCCCGCATGCAGTTACATCGAGTGAAGGTAAATAGTATTTACCTTTTTGTGCGTAGCTTTAAGTTTGTTCCAGTCGACTGACGCGATCGTTTGTAGTCTGTGTTTGATGTTGTATGGTTAATGCGAAGTAGACCATATAATTTTGTACCTGTTTACTATAAATAAGGCAAAAGTGCTGCAAAAGACAGCGATTCATTCGCTGCGTGTCGTGAATTCGATTCCACTACAATATAAGTATTTGTATGATCTACAAGTTCTTTTTCTGACTCTGGGTATTTGTCTATGTGAGTTTAAGGGTGCTTATACACGGCGCAAGTAACCCGCGCAAGTGCTTCAACATGCTCAAGCTTCATGCACAGCTCCGCGGGTAACTTGATCAAGTAGCTTGCTACTTGCGCGGGTTACATGCGCCGTGTACAAGCACCTTAAGTGATTGACGCGCTGCTGTTTGATTCCCCATACGGAACAGATATTTGTATAATTTACAAGTAGTTTATGTAGTACAATCTAGCCACGATACTGTAGAAATACCTAGAGAGGGGCAAAGTATTTTATGAAAGATGTTACGTTACGCCTCGTAACGCCGGTTTGTAGTGCCTAAAGGGACACGGTAGCTCAGAGGTAATTACTACGATTTACGGTTAGTTTTGAACCCAGGCATAAATTATACTTGTAATAATGTACCAGCTATATACCTGCAGTACCAGATATGTAGCACCATGAAAGTATGCATTTTAAGGCCTGGCTGTGACGTTTACTAATCCGCACTGGCCCCCATGGATGAATAAAGTAGACTCTTAACCGTGGATACGTGAAATGCTAATCGTGATCAAGATACGTTTAAGGCCCGACGCTGCGTTAAACGGGTCCCCGCGACGGGCAACCGTCGCGGGTCCACGTCCGTGGTCCCGCGCGTGGCCCCGTGCGTGGCTCCGCGCGTGGCCCCGCGCGCGGCCCCGCGCGTGGTCCCGTCCGGGTTGCCGCGCGGAGACACGCGCGTGGACCCGCGCGGGGCCCCGCTCGTGGCCACGCACGTGGACACGCGACCGATTTACGCAGTGTCGCTAGTTCATTTGAACGATGTGCTTGTATAGTCTTTGTTGACTGATTTGACATCAAATAATGTTGTATAAAAAGGAAAAAGTTTCTGATTACGTAACAAACCTATGTGGACCTATTTAAGGATAAGAAATCACATTAAAAAAAAATCGGCAGAGCAATTTTTCACTAAATTCTCACTAGAAGATAAAGCGCGATATGTAAAAAGTTGATTTGGAGTGACACTGAAGTCGAGTTGGATGTTTATAATATCCTATTCTAACTTTTTTTCTTCCTATTATTTCATTTAAACGTACAAAACCATTAACTACAAAAAAATTTGAGACTGAGGGATTTTTCGCAGAGAGTTAAATAAATAAGCAATTTTCATGTTTTGGTAAAAAAACCGAACTTCTCGGCTAAAAAAAAGTTGCATTATTGTGCATGTATAATCTGTATCACCTACTCTCACCATATTCCAAATTTCAGCACCGGAGGAATTTTTCGAAAGTCTTTATAAAAAAAAATTTGCTCTCTGTTTGCTCCAGTTACATGCACCGTGTATAAGCACCCTTATTGACTGAACCGCGCGTAGCCCCGCGCGTGGCTCCGCACGTGGCCCCGCGCGTGGTCCCGCGCGTGGCCCCGCGCGTGGCCCCGTGCGTGGCACCGCGCGTGCCCCCGCGACGGACGTCCGCGCGGGTCGCCGCACGTGGCTCCGCGCGGGTCCCCGCACGGGTCCCCGCGACGGAGCACTTTTGTATAGAACCGCGCGTGCATCCGCGTAACGCAGCGTCGGGCCTAAGAGGAAATACCACGGCTGTTTTTCCATACATACGTAGTCCCCTGTTTTCTCCCTGGGTAATGACAGTAGAGCAATTTTTTTTACAAAAAATCTATGACCACTATTGGCATGTCTCTATGTTTTCCTTTTTTCCATAAATTAATTAAAAGAGTTATGAACATTCAAAATTCTAAAAAAATGGCCAGATTTCCGCTGTGTTCAAATATCTAGAAAACATATTTGACGAGATTATATAAAAAAAGGAAAACATAGGAACACGGCCAATATCTTTTTTATTTTTTAAAGAAAAAAGTAGTGAAATCGGTTAAGTTTTGGAGGAGTGATCAACAAATACCTATTTTTCTATTCTCCAGCCCTTGGTGTATCCTCTTCAACTGTCTCATCATTTTCATGCAAGCGGCCATTAACAAATTTTCGTCTTGTCGGCGCTTGCATTAGTTAGTATTGTGTTAGGTTTGCCTTTTCCTATCATACCCCGCGTCTCCATTTTATACACTGTTCTTTTAAATTTTGAGTTCTACCAACCAACGGCTAAAAAAACAGTAAAATCTAAAAAAATCACCATACCACAACAGAATCGCATTTTACTATGGAGCGTGGCATACCTACTGCCGCCATTTTGATTTTTTTTCAAAATCACGGCCAGCCATGAAACCTTTATAAATCGATAGCTGACATCAATAACAACAAAAAATATTAAGACACCAACCCTCGTAAAGTTTCAGGTTTCTCAGATATAAAGTGTTAAAGTTGACCACATTAATTCGGAATAACAAAGGCTAAATATTTTTTTATAAAATATTTTAGTAAGTAATTGATAATCCTGGTCTGGGAGAAAAAGAAAAACGTAGAATGTGCCAGCTATTTCTCTTCCCGGGCAGACCGTAGGTAAAAGTCGATCGATGGATAGGGCAAAATGTAAGATCCATAGCCCCTCAGCTTAAAACTCTTTCAATGGGCAGCAGCGTTGGAAGACTATTAAGCTGAAATAAATGCGCTCGTCAATCCGCCTGCCAAGCGTCGCGAGTATTGCAATAAGAATCCAATGGAAAATCCTTGGATGAGGCCTTAGTCCAGTAGTGGACTTTCTACGGCTGTTATGATGATGATGATGAATTGATAATGATATTAAAACTAGGTACCTATATATCTGGATAGAAGTAATATGTTCTTCGATTTGTATCGAGACGAGCGTGTCATATTTTGCATAGATATTTTGATGATACAACTATAATTTAGTATCAAAACTTCGGCATAGTCGTCTTACTTCTTGTGTATTGTTTCTACAACTCAATACGGCACAATTAGGCATTTTTACTTTTAGTATTACGTCTGACTGCGAGAATATTCGAGCGCGGACTTGTTAAAAGAAATCAAAATATCTCCTTTTTTTACACGCGAAGTAATATACTTCCGGTACAAGCCAATCCAAGTCTGTAGTGGTCATAATTGTTGATGATAGGGATACAATGTAACGGCTAAGTTATGGCTTCATGTACAAACAAGAAATTCGATATTTAAAAATGTGGCAAAATCTAACCATCCCTCCCAAAATTGCAAAAAGTAAAGGTGAAATACCATGGTTAAGTATATTGATCACTAAAATATAATACATCATACATTTCAAAGGTGCGAGCGAGACACCTATAATGCAGGCGGACGAGGCGAATTGTATCATATTTATACTTTTATTTAACGTATAACTATTGTATTGATAGTTAAATCATATGAAGATATTACATTCAAACAAGTGTAGACGGTCTAAAAATAAGATATTAAGTTCAAAAAGTAAATTATATCAGACGTATAATGTTTAAATAACATCCAGATATAATGCAACATACATATTACGTTCAAAAAGTTATTATTTTTAACATCTTGATACATTCGAACACATACACTAGCTTACAATTGTGAATGTCACGTGATTAACTTTCACGGTTATTATCTCGGAAACCTGAAACTTTACGCGGGTTGTTGTCATAATATTTTTTGTTGGCATTAATGTCAGCTAACGATATAAAAAGGTTTCATAGCTGGCCGCGATTTTGAAAAAAAATCAAAATGGCGGCGGTAGGTATGCCACAAATCTTCAAAGCCCTTTCTTCTGCCAGTTTTAGTTCTGTAATTGTGAACTGACTGGAGACAGAAATTGCCATAATTGCTGTCGCAACACGGCAAGGATCTTAACTGTATTATCCAAAGAAGAACGCTATTAAGTCATTAGTGTTGAATAGATTAATCTAGTTAAATGTTGGGGTGCTTTAGACTGGAGAGTCCGTGGGATTTGTTTCAGTACCAGAGGTACAAATAAGGATAAATTGAGTTCTTCCTTTTTTTAACGGTTATTTCATTAAGAGTCTATGCACACTACGTGCAAATCAGACGCAGCCTAAAACAAATGACAACAATTTGCTCTGATAAAAACGCGACGTCGACGCGTGTTTCTAAAATGCGCTGCACCGCCGCGTTTAAAACGTATGCATAGGCTCTAAGATTCCTTTGATGCTACTCAAAACATATTGAATGAGGATTTTTCTGCAATATCGAAACAGTTTGTGTATGAAATGTTCCCTGGAACTGACTAACGGTATTATATCTTAGGATCTCGTGCTTTTTATTATTTTGAGACTTTCGGTTGATTTCATTATAATTATTATTTTAATTCATTTTTAACATTATTCGTTACATTTTAAAATGTTTTTACAAAAAAGAAATAAAAACATTAAAAAATATAAAAAATAGCTGTCCACCATCGGGAACAGGGTCCAGGCTGCCAGTGGTCAGAGATCCTGAGAGAGGAACCTCCTACCAGTACGCGCCGCGCCGTGTCCAGAAGTACTGCTTTCTGAATCCAGCTGCCGAGCGAGAGCCTCTTGTATATTATTATTTTCTTTCTTAAATAATTAGTTAGCTAGAACTACGTGTATAGCAGCAATTCTACAATTCGTCAAAATTCATTCGTACTATGAAATGCTGCGTTTAAATCACGAGTAAATAGAGCAGTTACTAGGAAAGCGGTTACGTCGTACTAAGTCACTGGAGCGGAATCCTCTTTAGTTTGAACCGAGTAGGAGCCACAACTAATACAGTCCAGTAACCGTGCCAGTGAACTGTAATCTGTTAGTATTGTGTACTTACTTGCTAACAGGTAAATCTACTAGTTTAATTCTAGGTGAAATAATAGCTGATGAAAAACGCATTTTTTGTGTACGAGTATTGAAATGTACACGGAAAATTTGTTAATTAAAAGGGCTTATAATAATAAAGACTGATAAAAAAAAACTTATGATGGATGCGTTATCTGCTTCATCGTTTACATAATGTTATAATCGCACTAAAATAGTGTGCATAATCGCGCACAATAAACTCGTGTTTGCTTGAGTAAGTCCATCAGAGCGAACAATTTGTGCCGCACACCGGTGGAATAGCATCTTTATAAAAATATTGTTAAAATGTCAATCATTACTTCAGAATAAATATCAAATATTTCTTCAGAATTTTATCTAGATTGTATTTAGATAATCCTAGTCACTAAAATTAGGCTACTCCTAATCTTTAAATACAATTAATTTCTTCTTCCTTCTTTCTTTTTTAAAAAACGTTGCCCCACAATTTCTCCTGTGTCGCGGTTGCATTTACAAACATAGAAACTCAGATACACAAACACTCAGACCATACAAATATTTGTTCCGTGTGGGAATCGAACCCATGACACGCAGCTCAGCAGTCCAATCACTCACCCACTGCGCCGATCGTGCGGTCAAAATTAAATGTGGAAGAATTAAAGTGAAGTCATTTGAAAGTACATATTCGAAGACAGAGCCTCTAAGCAGTAGCTACATCTTACATGAACACTGAAATATTCACGAAACTCACGTGAGGCAGAACCACGTAGTTTCCAGCTATTCAATAGTAAGGCTAGCTCTAATAGAATCGACAGCCGTCAGACGGGCTAACGGACTCCGGTTTTCATCTACTAACTTGCCGACGCTACTCCACAGCCTGTGCCAAATTGGAAACCATAGGGTAAAACCAGGTTAGATGCCTCATGAGCATAAGTACCTCAACTGCCATTACCATACAAATTAAGTAGGCATCGCGGCAGATGTCGTAGAAGATTAGCGGGATGGCCTTGTCAAAAACAAAGACCAGTGGTCCATTTTGACCTTGGATTGAAAGAACTGGAAGTCATAGGGCTCTCCTCGCGCCTTTGCCCAACGGTGCGATGATGACGTCTATCAGTATAATAATTCTAATAAATTGTTTCGCAGATGAATTGCATACTTTTCTATACATCCATCGAGAGAGACTCTCCAACTACATTTAGGTATTACTACCTAAATTAATAGTGTCGCATTTTGTTGCGCAATTGCATGGGAAGGCAAGGTGTTGTTAAAGTTTTTGCGTGATATAATTATTTTATTTTATTTATTTGAGGGCCACCTATGGTGAATTTAGTCTAAATGGAACTGTATGATCTCTTGCTGGATCGTACATGAACGATAGGATGATGGTGGAAGAGAATAAAAGATGGTTTGGTACTGAACACTGATGTATTAAAATCGTACCAATTGATAACTGTGAGTACACGCGGCGGCGACCGAACGCGAACTAAGGTTTATAGCACACGCGGTACAAAACTGCTTGATTAACGTAAAAAGATACAATATGAATTATTGTACGGTTGGACCGTACATGCTCCCAGGCACGAGAGATTAAGGTACACATAAAAATACAAAAATATTAAGGTCAAAATGAAAACATAACATAACGTAAGTTCTTAGAGAAAGCAATGACATAAAATCGAAAGCACAATCTAGGTAGATACGTGATAAACTTAAAGTCTCTAAAAGTGTTATTCGTTTTCACTGAAAATAGATTCACAGAACACAGGTGACGTAGCCTTGTTTTGTTTACGCGCACTGATTTGACTCGAAATTGTATTGAGCTCTATTTCACTGGGTCCCGGTTGCTCATTGACACTGATAACACAAGCACTCTGAAGCTGCTGATGAGGAGAGCGAGCGGGCAGAGCCACGCTGCGCACTCGCCGAAGGCGCCGCCACACGTGCACGGCTCCCGCCGCGCACAGGGCGAACGCCATAAGGTATATCACTGTGTAGTGGTGCACGTCGTGATAAGAGAAGCTTTCGTCATAATCTTCATCAATGCTCGTTATATCCTTCATCGTACTCAACTTATCATGGAGTTCTTTTATTAGACCTCGGGTCTCTATGTGAGTATGGTCAGATTGTTCATCGATCGCACCAATAGGTATCGATAAGTTGATTATGTTGTTTATGGGTGGGATGTCAATCTTCAGAACATCTGCTGTAGTATTCAGAGTATTAGACAGCCTTTTATGTGAATAAACTGTGTAAATATCGCCTTTGATGACGCAGCCATCGCCGAGCATGATAACGCCGGCTTTAGTTAATTGTTTGGCCGTAACTTGATACTCGCATATGACTCGCACAGAGCACGGTCCGCAGCAAAAATATAAATATGTGTTTAATCTGTTGAGTTCTATCCAACGGTTTGTGCAAATAGTGGATGCTGTTTTGCAACTATTGAACTGTTGATCTCTGATGCAGAGGTCTTCATCTGATCTCATTTGATAAATCGGTCCCTTCAAAGGGCAGATGTATGTTTCTGTGTCGTAAAACATACATGTATGGACATCGTTTTCCGTCATTGGAATGTAAGCGTCCTTTTGTAAATTCATTGCAAGAAAATCTGCAATGGGAATTATGCTGATCATATTACTTCCAACCTGTTGCGGAATTGATCTGATTCTATAGATGTCGTAGGTGGTTCTACTCACTAATGGTATTTTAACTTCGAAGATAATAAACTGCTGCATAACTCTGGCCTTAGTTTTCAGGAGATGATACAATTTCGATAAGTCCGACTGAATATTATCTATTGGAAGAGTCAATTCTTTTGCTAACTGTCCTATTATTACATTTAGTTCATCCGTCAGCTGTTTAGGTGTTACAAGGTGAATATTGAACCCTGTTTGGTGTAGGTTCATAATAGTATCCACGATAGTTTCTTGGATGGTTTTCAGGTTCATCAAGACATTGTTGGCAATAACAGATGATACACTAAAGCTGCTAGACATGATTGATTCTTGAACTCCGCCCTGAATTGTGTTAAATCCTTTCTCCAAATTGATCAAGTGCTGATTAAAAACCTTGTGACGTCTGTCCATAGCATTTTCGACTCTTTTGATAATGTTGTTCTCTGCTTCAACAATAGATGTGTTATTCTTCCATAAGGAGGCCAAATGCTTTTGATTACGTCTGATTTGATGGATATCTCTAGCATATTGCTGAGCAAACTCGTCGTCTAAGATACCAAACAAACTTCGTGCTACGCTTCCTATAGGATTGATAAGACCACGCTTATGTCGCACGTTACCCGATAGCTGCTGACCAAGCAACATGTTATTGTAATGGTCAAGTTCATTGCTGCCGTGACGTAATTGCATTAGGATTGCATCACACTGCGATATCTTTGTTGTATTTGAACATATGTTGCTCAGATGATCGACGTATTTCTTAAGTAGATCAAATCCATGCCAATAGGGCTTCATATCATAATATACAATCAACTTCCACTCGTCTCGTTCCAGACGCATGTTGGAAATTTTGTCGAAATAAATGCTTTGATTGCTATTCAATGGTGCTGTTTTGTAATCACAACTAGATGGTGTTATGATTAACATAAAAAACATGAGAGCGATGTAAATAAAATTGCCAATTTTTCCCCTGCGACGGGTTGATTTATTTTTCGTTGGTTCTGTTTCATTGGATCCAGAAGGTTGATTGGTCTGGTCCTTTTTTCTTGTAATATTATTTTGCTCTGCATTGTTTTCAGGATGTTGGTCGTCGTGGACTGGCAACAAGGAAAGTCTTGTGATAGGCCTCCTGATTACCCCATTTTTTGTTTTCACTGATACCACACGAACATAGCCGTCCATGCCGGGGTGTAACTCTACGATTCTGCCTAAGGCCCACTTCCCAGGTGGTAAGTTAGCGTCTTGGATGATAACTATGTCGTCAATCTTTAGGTTCGATCGCTGCTGCCGCCACTTGCTACGTGCTGATAACTGACACAAGTACTCGGTTTTCCACCGTTTCCAGATGTCATCAAAAATTTTCTGGGTAAGCTGCCATCGTGTTCTTGCATCTTTTTCGGTCTCAATTATGGTAAGTGTGGGACCACTCGATAAAAAGTGTGACGGAGTTAGGTAATCCATGTCCTCCGGATCTTCGCTGATGGCGCAAAGTGGTCTCGTGTTAAGGCAGGCTTCTAACTGTGCTAGTAATGTGGAATACTCCTCATATGTCAGTTTCTGCTCACCCACAACTCTTTTGATGTGGTGTTTGAGACTTTTGACTGCTGCTTCCCAGAGCCCCCCTGCACTTGGCCAGGAAGGCGCGTTAAAGTGCCATTGTATTTGCATATCTGTGATTATTCTGTAGAACTCATCATCAAGAGTGTTTCGAAAGTTGATAAACTCTTCCCGCAATGCCTTGTTGGCTCCGACAAAATTTGTCCCGTTATCACTGTAGATATGGGTTGGAGCTCCTCTGCGAGCTGCCATCCTCCTTAATGCTGCTAGGAAGGCAGCTGAGCTCAAGTCGGAAACGAGTTCTAGGTGCACGGCCTTGGTCGCCATGCACACAAATACCGCTATGTAGCCCTTGGTCGTCTTGATGCCACGACCTTTATTTGCTTTGACGTCCACATAGCCAGTGAAGTCGACTCCAGTATGATTGAAAGGTCGCGACGGATTACTTCGTGACTCAGGTAAGTCTCCCATTATCTGTGTATTTTTTACAGGATTATGTCTTCTGCGTGTGACGCAGTTGTGTATGCGTTTTTTGACAGCACGATTACCCCCGATAATCCAGAACTCCTGTCTTAACCACGCCAGTGTTAGGCGAGCTCCACCGTGGAAGGTCATCTGATGGCCTTGATCTATCAGTCGGTCGGTAAGTAATCCACTGTGAGGAATGATAATAGGATGTTGCATGTTTTTGCTTATCTTTGCATTTCTTATCCTGCCGCCAACCCTCAGCAATCCGTTTTCGTCTAAATACGGATTTAGATTAAGTAGCTTACTTTTAGAGTTTACGTTGCTATGTATTTGAAGGCTTTTGATCTCCTCCATAAACTCATGCTGCTGTACATACTTGATTAAAGTGTGCTTCGCTTTTCTTAGCTCAGTGATTGTAAGAAAAGACGGCTTTGATTGTAATTTTGATGCTGTAGCACGTAGTATCCACGCAAGTATACGAGTCGATTTCGCAAAACTGCTATACTTGCTCAGTATTTCTGCGATGACGTCATATGAATGTTTTTGCGAGGCGGTGACTTGTTGTGCTATTTCTTTCATTTCTTCGCAGGTTTTATAGATAGGGTTTTCCTTTGGTTGGTTTTCATCGAATGAAGGTAACCATGAGGGTCCTTGCCACCATAGAGCATGTTGTTTAAGTTGATCTACAGACATGCCTCTACTGGCGCAATCAGCTGGGTTATCTGCGGACTTTACATAACCCCAGCAGTTTGATGGTATGATATCGGTCACTTGTTTGACTCTATTGGCAACGAAACGCTTCCAGCGACTTGGGTCACCTTGAAGCCATCCCAGTACTGCTGTTGAGTCCGACCATGCGAAGATTTTGATATTGTGCCCAACCAAACATTGTGTAACTGTGTGCATTAACTTTGATAGTAGTACGGCTGCGCTCAGTTCCAATCTAGGTAATGTGATACTTTTGTTTGTAGGAACAAGCCGCGCCTTTCCAGTTACTAATGATACTGATGAGAATTGTTTGGCATCTTCATGTTCGTATATGCAATAAATCACACAAGCGAATGCTTTTGTTGAAGCGTCACAGAATCCGTGCAGCTCGATAGTTCCATTCTTGTGACACTGTAGCCACCTTGGTAGCTTAATTTCATTGATGTTTTGTAAATCTTGTGTCATTAGTGACCATTGCTTAACAATCCCTTCCGGAACTGGATCATCCCATTGAAGTTGTAACTGCCACACCGCTTGGAATAATAGCTTAAGTTTGGTGGTGATTGGAGACAGCCATCCCAAGGGATCAAAAATTTTGGAAATATCTGATAGAAGAGATCTTTTTGTCACAGTTTTTGATGATGACACATTAATCTTGCTTTGGAATGTGAATTGATCTTCAGTAGGGTGCCAGCGCAACCCCAGAGTCTTGGTCGACTCTTGGTGACGAAAATCAAATATCTCATCTGTTTTGCTGACGTCATCGAGTAACTCCACCTTGTTCGATGACCATTTGCGGAGATTGAAACCTCCTGATTTCAGAAGATCTATTAAATCCTTCTGCAACTGCTTTGCTTCTTGCAGGGTATGATGCCCACTTAGAAGGTCATCCATATAGAAGTCTTCTTCTAAGACCCTTGCTGCTGCTGGGTACTTGTGGCGTTCATCATTTGCTAACTGTTTAAGCGTCATTATTGCTAAGAATGGCGCCGCTTTTGTACCGTATGTGACGGTCATGAGTTCGTATTCACGTAGAACTTGATCTGGAGAATCACGCCATACAATTTTTTGATACTTCAAGTCATCCTTGTGGCAAAGAATCTGCCGAAACATTTTTTCTAGGTCGGCAGTGTATGCAAATTCGTATTGCCTCCATTTTAAAATCAATGAAAACAAATCCTTTTGTAAGTTAGGTCCACTATACATTAAGTCATTTAAACTTAGTCCCGATGATGTTTTCGCTGAGGCGTTGAAAACGACCCGCAGCGCAGTTGTCGTGGAATCTGATTTCATTACACAATGGTGTGGTAAATAGCAACTGACTTGATTTTTGCTGTGTATGCTTTCTTGCATGTGGCCTAATTCAATGTATTCATGTATGAATGATCTATAGGATGTTTGAATATTAATGTTATTAGAAAATTTCTTTTCGAGTTGATAAAATTGTCCAATGGCCTTGTGTTTGGACTCTCCTAATTTTTCTTCAGTGTTTGCTTTCAGAGGTAATCTGACGATGTAGCGACCATCTTCTGTTCTTGACGTACTTGCTTTGTAACGCTGTACGCATTCATGATCTTCTTCTGATAACTTATTATGATTGTCGTCAGCAATATCTTCGATGGTCCAGAACCTCTGAATATCATCTATATTGTTTAGGACAACGCTACATTGATATGACATTACGTTCCCACTTATAATCCAGCCAAGGCGTGTTTGTTGCGCCACTACCTGTGAATTGTTCTCCTTGATGAGGCCATTCATGATAATTGATGAGTAAATATCAGCTCCAAGTAATATGTCGACTGGACGACTTAGGTTATATTCAGGATCCGCTAAATTCACATGTTCAAGACAAGCCCATGATGGCCTTTGGAATGAACGATTGGGCAGTTTGTAAAGTAGAGTTTTCATGATAAGTACCTCAGTGGAAAAAGAGAAATCTGTGTACTGTGCGGATGCTTCAATTTGTATAACACCCTTGCAGTTACTTTCCTTAGTACCAACTCCCATTACAACTCCCTTGCATGCTCGTCGAGGAAGTCCCAATCGCTGTGCAGCGTCTTCAGTGATGAGTGATACTTGGGATCCCTGATCTATTAAAGCACGCATTGGGTAATATACCCCATTAACCCCCATAACCTTGATTTGAGCTGTTGCCAACAGGGTTTCAGATATTTCTGGATTCGACACGTGTGTGACGTTTTTGTGTTCACTTAAAGCTGATGTGCTAGCGTTAGCTTTCAAGTTACCGGAACGTGAGAAAGTATCATGTAGCAAAGTGTTGTGAGCACCTTGACATTCACGACATCTTTTATCGGAAGTACATGCTTTACCTTTATGATCATAAAGACAGTTTTTGCATAAATTCAGTTTATTGACTGTCTTGCATTTAGAATCCGATGTCGATTCTAAGAAAGTTTTGCAACTAAATAAACGATGATTTTCGCCGCAAACTGGGCATTTCCATTGCTTTTTAGTCGCAGAATTGTTAGAAAATGATCTATTGGATTTATGGAAATGCTTCTTGCTGTTGGGCTCTTGCTGAGATTTGTTATCTGATTTTTGCCCATCCTGCTTGCGCCGTGATGCTTCTAATGACGTAAACTTGTTCTCTAGAAATCCCAAGAATTCACTCAATATTGGCAATTCTCTTGGGTTTTTCAGGGAATCCGTGTAGTCGGAGTGGGTCTGCTGATCCAGTTTCAATGCTAGTATATGTACTATAAATGGATCCCACGTTACTATGTCAACTCCAAGGTTCTTGACCGCATTCAAACACTCGTTAGTAGTGTCATACAGTTTTTTGATTTGTGAAGCTGATTGCTGTTGCATAGTTGGTAATGATAAAAGAATGTTGAGATGAGAACTGAATATTAACTTTGTGTTATTATATCTGTGGTTTAATATGTCCCAACAGACCTTATAGTTCTCTGTGCTAATATGCAAGTGCTGGATAAGTCTCTCTGGTTCTCCCCTAAGCTTAGCTTTCAAGAACTGCATTTTCTGTGCGCAGGAGATAGAACGATTGCTATGAATTGATTCCGTGAATAAGTCCTTAAATGCTACCCATTGATGATAGTTCCCGTTGAATGTTGAGATGTCCATCGTTGGGGTACTTTTCTCACGGTGAGAGACAGACCACATCTTACGGTTGATAGATTTCTTGATATCACGATAAAGTTGTTCGTAATTGCTAAACGACTCTTCGTATTCTTCATTTTCTTCAAACAGCTCGCTATCAATCTCCCAATGTAAGGAGTCGATTGTTGACCATCTTGATTGAACTGTTTGCAAAATATCTTCGAACTCCCATTTCTCCGATATTTTCTCTAAATCTATGATAGCAACGGTACGCGAGAATGCTTTAAAATTGCTTTTCTGTTTTCGCAGCATTTCTTCCAACTTACTGCTGTTGCCTTGGGAAGTATAAAAAGCTGGAGACTTTGTCCTAACCTTGCTGGTTGATTGCTGTTGACTGTCTCCTGCATCTTGATCTGTTGATTCACTGCCGTGCCCTTGCTTCTTCTCCGCTTCAGTTACTTGCAATGATGGCTGCGGAGTAGTCGGTACATCGACAATCTTAGGATCGGTCATGGTGACCTTGTGCTGCATTATAAACGCACGCGCTTCGTCATAAAACTGCTTAGTTTTCTGATAATAATTTTCAGAGAAGTAGCTGTAGCCACGTTCTTTGTATTCTGATAGCTTCATATGATTGGACTGGAACTCTTCCCAATATTTATCGAGAAGTTCTAAACGTTTCCTAACGTAAATAGAAGTTTTTCTTTCAGCTCCATCCTTTTTAAAATTGCGTAAAAGCTGCTCCATGCCCTGCATAATTTGATTCTGATTTTCGAGTAGGTCCTCCATGTTGAAGATGCTGATATAGCTTCAGTGATAAAAAGCTTGATAAAATTATAAAAGGATTATGATGTTTCCTTCTTTCCTACTCGATTGTTTATTCCTTGCTTCGTCGACTAAGCTTGGAAAGTTTTAATAGGTACCTTATGTTGATAAAATGATAAGTTGATAATATGCAAGACTTGCTCGAGAATAGACACCCTTTTCATAAAATGCTTGATGATAGGTGATAGTGGTCTATTCTAGGTGGTGATGCTGCTGTGTACTGGAGTGGTCGTATGATGTAACAACCACGTCACACGTGCTGCTAACCTCACGGGCGTGATCAATCGTAGAGTTAGACCAGCCGCTTCGCTGTTGCGATGATAATGAAAGCTCACTCACCGGTATCTCCTGCTTTGTTACCTGGTGGTGCTACTGATAGTGATAGTTATTCCATCCACTGGTCTGGCGGAATGTTCACGCACACTACGCGATAGGTCCCGCCAGTGCGGTGGCTCGAAGGACCAAAAATGTATGATCTCTTGCTGGATCGTACATGAACGATAGGATGATGGTGGAAGAGAATAAAAGATGGTTTGGTACTGAACACTGATGTATTAAAATCGTACCAATTGATAACTGTGAGTACACGCGGCGGCGACCGAACGCGAACTAAGGTTTATAGCGCACGCGGTACAAAACTGCTTGATTAACGTAAAAAGATACAATATGAATTATTGTACGGTTGGACCGTACAGGAACAATACAACTATGGAACAATACAATACGTTATTTATGAAGTAGATGTCTCAAAATGTGAAGGTCCGCAAATACCACTAACACTCCTTTGTACTGGCTAGTGTTTTCTGTGGGAGAGATCTATCCTCGTCTTACCTTAGACACCAACCCTTCCCTCAAGGTAAGACCCATCATAATATATGTATGTCATCCAACTTCATTGTAATTCAAATTGCCACTAGTTCAAAACCGCAACTTCTAAAACTTGGGCAATAATCTAAAACTTGAAATTGCACCGCGCCAATCCGAAACTTTCCACCAATTATCCACATTGATTTGCATATTCAGAGTGGTACCAGGAATAGCGTTCCGGACACTTGTATCAACACCTTTGGGAGAAGAGTATTTCGCAGTGGCCGTATACATTGCTCGTTACATTCAACCTAATATAGCGACTAAACATTTTGAATAATTAATGTACTACATCCATGAAGATAATTATATTGTGCCGGATCGTTTTCGGGGCAAGGAATCGGAAAGTAGGACGGTGTTAGTGGATTCTTCTTGTGAATAAGTAATGTATTGTTTTGGAAAGAGAGTGGGCATCTGCATTATGTACGCCTATAAATAAAATGGGGTTCATTTCCCGCTGCGTATTTCTTCGAATCAAACTTGTAACGGTTCGGTTACGTGTATCGAGCCTTTTTGTTCAGGAATTTAAATTCAACAGTGTTGTTATTAGACCAATAGGAGTAATTTGATTTGTAGAAAGGTTGAATTTTATTTGAAGTTGTAATTAAAAAAATAATATAAGGAGGTGCCATACCAGATAGTGCTCATATTCGAAAGAGCAAGCCAAAAATGATTAGATATTTTTATATTATCGACTAGAGAGAGAGAGACCGGTCCAGAAACAGATGGTGAAATGATAAGTGGGTTCAAGGTGACGCTCAAAATGAATACTTGGAAAGGTATATGGAAGGTCTTATCCCACATGTGGTTTCCCAAAAGTGGGTTATGATATAAAATAGATATCGTGGTCAACGCGCTTCCACAGATTTGATATTCTGACCACCAAACTGCCTTTCCGATTCATAAATACGACAGAAGAACATATAAACTCCCAGATTCATAAATATTAGGATCAGATATGTGTTGTGAGACGAGTCAAAGCGACCACCGACACATACGCACTTCAGGTCACGTACGACGTCACATGGCTTTCCGAAAGAGATCCTTCATCAAATATCGTTCACATTCCGCTTTTTTATATCAAGATGAAATATATTTTATGTCTATAGAGATAGGAGACTATTTTGATAAAATGAGTAGATTTAGGACTAACGCCTGTATTTAATCAAGTAGAGGATGTTCTTGAGAACATCTGTTTGGCTTTTTGCGTGAAATCTGAATCATTTCGAAATTAACCATTGTTTTTTAGCTTTGCAAAGTTGTTTATTTTCGACCGATAAATCAATGAAATTCCATTGATACAGGATAATTTAAATCTATATTTATATGAGATGAACTATTTATGTTTAAAATGATCACGGACGGAATTTTTTCCGGATTAATCCTCCCTAAAACACCTATAACAGAAAAAAAAAAACTTGCTGATTATTGACATAATAATAGTTAAAGCAAGTAAATAAGGAAGTCAATGAATATCGAATGGTCGACACTACGAATCGTCATCCTGCAATACGTAAGGGTTTCAAAGATTTGTTGATATCTTCTGGAAGAAATAGATACGGCGTAGATATCAATTATTACATTTTTTAAAAACCCTTGAAACTTACTTACTAAACAATGGATATCGCCCATGTAGACCTACAGATCAATTAGCGAATTCTTTGAGGGCAAAAATACATGTACTTTTATTATAAACCCATAAATTCGTAAAAACTAAAGTTGTTTAACAAATAAATTGATCTATAGCTTTCTACTAACCAAAAATGTTTTGTCCTTTTTTTAGCATGGGGACCCATGGATGCCACCGCTACAAATACAAATCAATAGTTGTGTAACAGTTTACGCCCTTAATTTATCATACCTTGACATTGGCAAAATCATCGAACGTTAGGTACGTTACCGATGGAGCCATAACCTCAAAAATTGAATTGAATTGATCTTTATCTTATCTCTAAAGATTTTCACTTCTGAGTCTAACTTAAAAGCTTACCAAATAAATGTACAGAAACATACCAAAATCTCTCATTATCTTAACCCGTATTCAAAACTAACACCAACATGAAATCAAGTGTAGTGGCGTTTTAAAGGGTAGTTTAACGTGACCATGATTTGCATAACTTGTGATTAATGAAGTGGCAACACTGGTAACCAGTGGTTAAGGGTTACGCGGGCAACCAAAAGGTTGTTAGATTTTAACCACCTGCGTTATTGCTATCGGGTTCATTATAGGTCATTCATTAGTGAGGATTATTTATGGCTAAATTAAGAAACCTAAATAACGGTAACTTTACGATATTGTACATCAAGTTTTTCTGAAACGGATTAAATACAATTTCTTAATTTTCAGAATCCAAAATATAGGACAAAAAAATTAAGGAAAGTATTACTCGTTATTTGAGCAGTGACCTTTCTTCCAACCATTATCATCCTTCATACAGTCCCATAATCGTGTTTTTTTTTAAAGACTGGCCCACATTCCAAAGAATTCCACTAACAAACAGCCAGTCCTGGAACAACCACTTGAAGGTCATGCAAATACTTATATTTATTCCGTATGGGAATTGACCCTGCTACACGCAGGATAGCAGTGAATCACTCAGCCAAACCGTATCGTCAAAATAGTTTATTTGGTCTGGCTATTATATCCATCCGCATAAATATAATCACGAAAAAACAGAAAGCAGTTTCCGATATCATACAGGTCAGTAGGCTCAAAAGTGTTACCCAGTCCCTACAGCCACAAACTTCACCAACACCTTGTTACATGCATCAAAACTAAAACGGGGTACGTGTCAATTTTCAACGAAAACAATTACGCGTGCAAACGGGTCGAGCAATTTACATAGAGGGGCGACGTCGCCCGGGGCGCGGGACCTCCCGATTAAAATCCCTAAAATACACGTCAACGTGTTGACGTTTTGATGAGGCGAAATAAATTGTGCGGGATAGAGGGGGGCACCTCCTAACCCCCGGGGTATATGCGTGCCCCAAGAAAATGAAGGTAATCAGCCGACTGTGTCGCCCGTTTTTGCTTTGAAAACTGTGCCGTGCGCGAATTCTATCAGCTTACACAGTCCAAAATGCTGGGTTGTGAATTTTTTTCGCCTTTGTACCGTTCCTGTACAATCATTCGTCTTGGATTTTGTGTATAACGTGAGTTTTTGCTACCGTAAAATGTGATTTTTAAAATGTCAGTTACCCGATGTTTCAAATCATTATTTCAGATTTATTCAAAATGCGATGAATGCTTTCGCTTTTCATTGGAAAATATTTTTATACTAAAGGACGATTTCTTTAGATATAAAGAGTTAGTGCTTATTACTAACTAACACATCAACTACAATCATAATCAAACAAATTCCTTGCAAAATTATCCTTTTTAAATTACAAGACGTGCCAATAAAACCATTCACCACTATCCAATGTTTAACCTTCTCCTAATCTTTCAACCCTAAAAATACTTTCAGTCTACACCAAAATTCAAGGACAACCTCTTTTTCCCACGACAACCCACAAGGTTATCAGAAACCCTGCGTCCGACAGCCACAACTTTACTGAAAAGCCCGAATCAAACAGTTACCATGCAATAATAGCCCCGTCACTAGCCACGACACCTCGTCACCCATACAACAGTGACCATTAAACTTCACCCAAACATGTTGTGACAAGAGGTGACAACTTTAACAAACAATCAATTTTCAACCCTATTGTTTCTCTGATAAGGTTCTGCTCACGAGTGTTGAAAATGTTGATAATTTTAGCTTTGTCGCTGTGCGATGAAGTTGGTTGTAGAAAATATCGACACCCGCTAAGTAGACGTATGTATCTGCCAGATACACGAAATGGTTTTTATTGCATTTTTGGCATTTAGATACATAACTTTACCACATATATTTTTTTTAGATTTTTTCTATCATCGGAACATAGTTTTTTCTCAAACGCATAATTGTGTATCTGCATAATCTGACAAATAAGCCCAGCGTACAACTATTTAAGTTCCAGTTACATACTTTTATGTGGGAGGAAAAGAGCGCGCGGTGCGGGTAACTGCCTGTCACTTAGTTATTCGGCGGGCAACGAGTTGTGCGCAAGAGTTTTGCGTTGTTTAATACCAAGTCGAGTGAACGTTATAAATTTTATACTACATTAGGGGAAGATGCAATTTAAAGACCAAAAAATGCTGTGGACTAAATATTAAGCGCAACATCAGACCTGATAATCTCGCCATCAAGGCAAGGTAAATAATTTTAAGTAAATATTTTATAATTATTAAATTATATATTTTAAGTGCACTCATAAATTGAAATTTCTAACTTTACTGTAAATATTTGAACACGTCTTAGAATGAAAATCTATCGTCATGACGATATTACTGCAATTTATGAATTCCCGATACTTAAGTATGTAACTACGCAGTTACACGTTTTTACGCCGGAAATTAGGTGGATTTAAAAATTTATCTAGGCACTTACATACTTATTCTAAGAAATTTATTTAAATTAAATTCAGATAACTAACACATACATTGTTTTACATTGGATTTTAACTTGATTACTGTTGTCTATCTGTATACTTACGTAGTTTTCCTTATATGAAATGATGTTGATTATCGTAGAAAATTTAATGTTTTATTGTGGTTTGATTCCAGGGCCGGACGGACTGCATAATTTCTGGTTAAAATGGCTACAAAGGTCGCACGCTAGCTTAGCTTCACAGTTTCAGTCATCTTTAGAGACATGGTCGCTACCAATGTTATTTACCACAGGAGTTACCCACCTGCTCTATAAATCAGGTAGTACCACGGACCCAAAAAACTACAGAACAATTACGTGTTTACCGACGGTCTATAAAGTTCTAACATCCATTCTGAGAGCAAAAACTGCATCATATCATATTAATAGCAATTAAGTTATGTCTGCCACTCAGAATGGATGTAGGAATTTTTCCCGCGGTACTAAAGAGCTGCTCCTTATTGACATGGCCGTAAGCCAACAGGTTCGTCGATCCCGGAGGGATTAGCCAACTTGTTGGATGGATTATAAGAAGGCCTATGACTCTGTGCCACATGCGTGGCTCATGAGTGTGCTGGATTTATATAAATAAATGCAACACTTCGCACCTTCTTGTTGTCCTGTATGTGGCAATGGAGAAGACGAGAAGGAACATCTCTATCCAGGATATCGGCAGATTCTTGGGAACGATGAACCGATTAGGATTGAGCGAGAAACATTCTAGGGTGTCCGTTTGAGCCCGCTTTGGCATACTCAAATGGACTCAGACAGAACATGACGCCCTGGATAGAAAAGTCCGCACACTGCTGACTGCAAGTGGGTGACTGCGAGGGTGATACATCCGGAATCACCCACAGTCATCTGTGATGAGACTGTACATACCGCGGAAGTGTGTGAAGGCCGTGGCTTCCTAAATGCTAAGACCTTGCACAACTGCGAGGTACGCAGTCTCGGGGAATACTTCGTTGAAGTCGACATGGGGTTACATCAAGATATAGTCTCTGTGGATAAAGACCTTACCCCGCTCTCTTTAGCTAACAGGAACTAGCGCAAACCTATGATATTGGATACTAATGATCCCAGGGAGGTATGGCAGAGCAAGGAGCTACACAGACGATTTTAGCGGGCCCTTCACGGGCCTGATGTAGACCTTTTTACATCTATAGCCTGGTTACGTTTTAGTTACCTACCGCATGCTACCGAACCAGTGAGTCGACCAGACACATTGTTCGTCGTCTTGCTAACAGCGAGTACTTGCAGAGACACAATCTAGTAGCTAGGACCAGCAACTTGCCCTGGAATACAACCAGTTCTTGAAAACGGTCATGCCGTATTGCATTGGGATCAATCTATCATCACTGACAGGACTATAGTAGTGGTAGATCGCCGAAAGCGTCGTGCAATGATTGTTGATATAACTATCCCTCATGGCGAGAATCTCGTAAAAGCTGAAAATGATAAGAAAATCAAGTATCTTGATTAGGCACACGAGATGGTCGACATTTAGGACATGAACCCAGCAGTCATTGTACCGATAGTCGTTGCGGTCAATGTATTAATTGCGAACACCTTAAGAGGTTGTCATTGTGCAGCTGGCTCAAGGTCCTGATGCAGAAAGCAGTTCTCTTGGACACGAGGCGCATTGTGAGGAAGTTCCTCCCTCTAGAGCTCTAATATAACCACCGGCACCTTGGACCCTGCTCCCAATGCTGGTGGGCCACTATTTTTAAAATTTTTAAATGTTGTTACATTTTTTATTCTTTTTTATTTTAAAACTGTAAAACAATATGTAAAAAAGTGATAATGAAGAGAATAACAATATAATGTTACTTTATGATACGTGAAACGTTTGTAATTTATATTTTTGTGTTTTGAAAATAAACATTAGATAATTCAAACTATTTAACCACTGCTTTTATTTCAAAATACCAAAACAGATGATGATTTTTACAAGTTTGGAATTCAGTTACACAGGATATTTCAATTGACTTTACCAAATAAAAAAACGTATCTGGCAGTTAAAGCAACAAAGTGCCTGAATATTCCAATGAAGAAATGTGTATGTGCCAGTTAGGATATTTCGTTTGTTTTTTACAATGAAGTATAAGTATGCATGTGTGATAAAACAAAAACTTGAAGGTTTAGAAACAAAATATACTCTTAATTATAAATTTCACTTAATTTTAAACCCGCTCACCAAATATTATACTTCAATTCCATATAGGGGCTTAGATATGGCGATTTAAAAAAATTGAAATCTTTAAATCGCTCTCCTGTAAAATTTGCTTTTTGCAGTTACTTAGTTGTACTTAGGGGGTGTCGATATATGAGTTGTACATGTTTTGAAAACAAGTTGTTGTTCGAATCAAAGGGTAGAATTAGGTCAAAACGTAGGAAGGGCAGGCAAATTAAGTCCAGTTATTAGTTAGTACCAGTTATTAGTAGTAGTAGTCAGTTACTCTATAAGAAATCTCATCGCTTGAGTCTACGATGTGACGGTGATTGAATAGTGACGCGCTCAGTAGCTTCGTGAATGGCAAATTTTAGTCCCAGCGTGGCTGTGCTGCTGCCGCACCGTCACAAGGCTGTGTTTATAATCTTTTTGATAGCACTGCTGACCATTCCAAACTAAAAAAAAAACAGATTGAAGGTCAGTTTGTTTAAATTTTTTATGCCCACTACAATGATATGGACAAGTGTAATTAAATGATAATTATAATGTCTATGTCTTTCAGTACAAGATAATAATGGCTCCCAGAAAAAAAAAAACGTTATAAAACTACTTTCAACATTTTGTAGATTACATCCCAACAAAATTTTCCACAAAATAAAACTTTCCCACAGTTTTTTGGACACAACATTTTTGCAATATTCAGAAATGTAGTTATAGCAAAAGTTTACAATATTCCAAACCGAACATTTTTTTTTTAGAAAACAAAATGTTGCAATAGTTTTTTTTTTCATAAATCATCACGGCTAAAAACTGTTACTGTTAGTATTGCGAAATAGAAATATTAATATACACGCCATCTGCACCTGATGGAGGTTTCCATTTCTAAAACCTTATGTCAATTTTCACATAACTACCCCCTTTTAGAGGATGTATTATATTGCCAGGGTTACGAGAATGTCATAAAAGGTTTACGTGGCCGTAGAACACAAAAAGCAAGTGAAGGAACGGGGTGAGTTTTATTCACTACGAATTTGACAGTCCGGTCCTTTTACATCTTTACATCCCGGTCACTAGAAAATTTCAAACACGATATCAAAAAATCAGTAGATTCCTTAACAAGTTGAACTACGTAATTACCTAAGATAAGGACAGAAATAGAGTCAACTAATATTCCCTTCATACTCATTCACTCAAACATTATGAGCATCAAATAGCAAAGCGTCTAGTTAGAGATGCATATTATTTTAATTTGGTTGAGAGGTTGCTTCAATAACAGAGCAAAATTACCTCGCATTCCGTAGGCAATTTATATAGACAAAATTACGTACGTAATTGAGATGTATTCAAGCCTATGAATGTGGTGTAATAAGGAGCTTGTTTCAAGAGACGTGTATGTATGACATGTTTGCTGGTATTTTATTTCATGAGTAGGTAACATTAGCTTCTTGAAACAACATCAACATCTGAAGAAGCGTTACATCAAACAGTATGTTGTGTTTTAAACAATATTTGCTTTTCTTAGGCACAACCATTCTATCCTCGCTATAAAGTAGTCTCAATTATTATAGAGCTTTTTTATATCGTGGTAAATGAGTCTTCTCACCCAAGCCAGGGAGGGAGGGACTGTCAGCCTCGTACTGACTAAAATCCACGGTGTCCATCAATAGCCCTTTACGTTCCAGGGTCAGTGTAATTCGATATATCCCTCCCCAGCAGGCGATTATACAGCTTGTGGAGATTTATATTTAGTATTTCTTTTTCTAGCTTTCTATTGCATGCAGACTAAAGGAAAAATGGATGGATTTTATGAGGAATGATAACCGCACCGTATAATGTACATAATTATATCATAGAACAATAATTTTGTACATTATACTACGGTGAGGGGCTGACAGGGGAGAGTGAAAAAAGAAAACATGTTACACCGACCCCAAATAAAATGGGTTAAATGCAGGAAGATGATGATGATGATAATGATGAAAAAGTTAGTGACAAATGCTTAATATCACAAGTTTCCTCATTATCGCCAGCGAGAAATCCTATCAGCCACGCAGCGTGTGGCACATAATTCCTAATGTGCAATCTTCCAATTACGACCAAAAAAATGATGGCTGAAATCTCCCTAACTCGGGGGGTTGAAAAGTGAACATTATTATTATTATAAATAAAGCGAAATGTCAAAAATGCTGCCCCTAAGGGCCAGGGCGAAGCGTGGTGACGCATAAAGAGATTCGTCCCTCCGTAAATGATTACAATAAAACTACCACCATGCGGGGGTAAGCAGTGAGGGCGGCCGATTTGCATAATTTTACTTTTATTACAGTCACACGCTTTGTTGAAATTTGCGTCTCAAGTTGTGGACGGTTCTTTGGTTCATTTCGGTGAATTATTTCGTACAAAAGAATTTGTAAATTAGGAAAAGGAAATGTTATGCTACGTAACCCCGTTCTGTGACAGAAATCAGTGGTACAGTCTTATGAAATTTATTTTTCCTCTGAAATCAACTTTATTTTCATTAGAATACAGTTCAATTTGGTTTTAAGAATGATGAAAAGCAGTTATTTCAACCAATAAAAAAGTGGATCAAAATAACTGTACAATATATTAAACAGCACTTTGATTTTGTATGTTGAAATTGATAGCTTTATGGAGACTCCAATTTCTAAGACCACTACCACGAAATTAAAATCAGACCTCCATCAAAGAGAAATCCTACAAAAACAAAATACAATTTGTAATTAAAGAAGAGAGCACATCGTATCACATTCTCATTAACAACAAAAGGTTTTTTCAGCTGAAACACAATACCAATAACAAAGGTGTTCATTAAAAATGCGGGGTATACGTACTGTAAACGTATACGAAACATACAGAATCGAAATAACGAAACATATTAAACCACAATTATTATCTGTGATTATTGCGTATACTGTGCTCAATTTCCATTGGACATGACAAACATTCGGATACGGATTCGGATTTCAATTTTTATAATTAGCCGTATTGGAAACTCGTTTGTATTAAAGGTAACTGAAACTCTGGCACATATTCTGAGAACAAAATTGTATTTTTTGAAGTGAGTGAGTGTATAAATTATGTTAATTATCTCACTGTGCAAAACTAACCGGCTAAGGCCACTTAAAATATGGTGTAGAGGTGGCTCAAGCAAGATTGACGTAAGTATTTCTATAACTTTAATAATGACAAGTAACAAAGTAATTTGTTTGTCTTTAGCACCATTCTAAGCCATCATATAATGTGATTTTTAACCGACTTCTTCTTCTAACATTATGTAACAATCTTTATTATCAGTCTTATTCAGCTTTAGTGTGACAATTATATTGGCGCGGGGCGGGCAGCGGGAGCGGGTGGCGGTTCACGAAATAGACTAGATTTCCGCTCAAACCGCCCCGCCCACACTTGGTGCACCTTAGTCAAAAACTATGTGTTTGCGTTACCCGTCAGCGGATTCCGCTGCACGCCCCGCTGCCACTGTAATTGCACACTTAGATAGATGATTAAAATATAGCTTTTTTTTTAGAATATGATATTTATTAGGTATTTCGATCCTATCCAATAGCTACTGCTTCAGCTTCATTGTAGTTGTTGTTCGTGTGGCTCGCATGGAGCTTATGACATATAACCAGTTTTCTTTGTGAAGATTTTAACACATTTACATAGTTTGTATTTATGGTAAAGCTTAAATAAAAGTAAAAACATTTATTGTTAACAGAAAAGAGCAAGCGTTGATTTTTTTTTGTCCGCAGCGTGCGTAATTCATGTATGGTGTGAAGTGGACACTTTCCACTTCACACCATACATTAATTACGAATGCTGTACCACCCTTAAGAGTTATGAAACCGTGAGGATACTCAGAAATCACCCTACCCCGGGCCTTTTAAATCAAACCCCCCGATTGTCGCGCATCAGGAACACCGGAAACAATTATTTTTGGACCCCCGTCATATCGACAGGGGTGGAATCGTTAGCCGTATAGATTTGATACAGTGCCGTATTGCCATTTTGTTTTAAATGACTTGAAATAATTCGGATTTATTGTGTTTTGTGAGAGCAGGTGTTTGGATTTTGATTAGCAGTGGGATACAATGTTTGTAAATGTTGAAATTTTATTCAGTTTTCATGTTGTGATAGGATTAGTTCTTCAAATCTATGCGCTATTTAGGATGTACACAAGTTTTCAATTGATATCCTTACTAATATGTATGTTGTGTTCCGCTAATTATACCTGATGTGTTTATTATAAATGCCAAATTTTGTATTAATGGATGTTTTTTTATTACTTAATCACGGATGAACGGATTTAGTGAATAGATTTTAACATAGGGAACTTTCGTCCTAGTAGTATAATTCTGAGACAATTAACGAATTCCACGAGAACCAACCCTCTAACATGATCTAAATATTTTGGTTAACTTTTTCATTAATTCCCGACAAAAACATGAAACGGCTAATTACATGTTTGTTGGCAATCTTCTTAAACGACTTCAATTCTTCAGCTCAGCAAATTCGCAAAACATAACTTACTGTCTTTAATTAAAGTCTCAAGAAACAAAATCAAGTAGATCTCCTACAGGTGTCGTGCCTCTTCCAAAGAAACCGCATCACACGCTGTTCCAACTAATGTGTTTACACCATCTCTTGCAAGAATCCAACAACCAGAAAACAAGACCTCCACCCCCTCCCGGAACTCCAAACAAAACTGTCACATAAGACGCAAGATATGAGCAACACAGAGGTCAAATAAACTGGTCCTGTTTAAGGATTTCGACAAACATCGTCGGCAGCAAACGCGTTAAGTTTTATTACTTTCCTCTTGCAAATTATACATGTAATATACGACCTGTCTACTTTTATTGGTCGACACTGAGATACTTTACTTGTAACATGATAAAAATGCGAAATTCTCTAAGGTTTTCGACTGTTTACCATTCTGATGTTAAATTATGACACGCGAGTAGAAAGTGAGGGAAATGTGAAAATATTGCAATATTTTCTCGAAAAGACAATGCCGGTTGCTCCTTAGAGCTATGACCCACCAAATAAAATTTGGCTTTCAACTATACCAAATGTAACATTCTATTTGTGCCTTATCAGTTATAAGTAAAATCATGTTTTATAAGTCTATAATGCTGCCGTTTCTGTTTAATTGGATAAAATATCACATTTAGGTTAGATACCTATGTCGAGCATACGTTAACGTCACGTCCCTATTTTCACAATGCTGATCTAGCCACAAAGCACACACAATACAATACTAACAATCTTGACGGATTACAGATGTTGGTGGAAGCTGTAAGATAATTCAAACACATTTATAATTTGTAATAAACAAACACAATAGCCACCCAAAAATCAAATGACTTTGCCGTAATGCCAGTTGTGACATTTTGACACAAGGATAAAATACACAAACAATATACAAAATGGACTGCGCACTCATGCCTCAGAAATGAGGAGATTCGTAGACGAACCAAAGTAACCGACATAGCCCAACGAATTAGCAAGTTGAAATGGCAATGGGCAGGCCATAATATAGCTCGCAGAACTGATGGCCGATGGGGCCGTAAGGTTCTCGAATGGAGACCACGCACCGGCAAGCGCAGCGTAGGACGTCCACCCACTAGGTGGGCAGACGATCTTATGAAGGCCACAGGATCACGCTGGATGCAGGCCGCTTACAACCGGTCCTACTAGAAGTCCAAAGGAGGCCTATGTTCAGCAGTCGACGTCTTACCGCTGATAAGATGATGATGATGAATAGGGTTATAGGTAACCAAAATAAATGTTATTACGTTTTTAAATATTTCTTAAAAAAACATGTATAAACGTAAAAACAGTAGTCCGCCGGTGTGGGAGCGGGGTCCAAACTACCGGTGGTTAGGGCTACAGAAACAGGTACCTCCTCACAATGCGGGCCGTATTTAGGAACACTGCCTCCAAAATCAGGCCCTTGATCCAACTACCTAGAGAGAGCCTTGAAAGGTATTCGTCGAGGCCCTTTGCCATCAGGCCATTGGCTGTAACGATAAATCGGCACAATGATAGCCGAGCTCACATTCCCACTCCGACAACCGCGCGTGCTAAGTTGAGATATTTCATTTATTTATATTTCTCAGCTTTCAGTTCAGAAGGTTCTCGTCATGCGAGATGGTATCATCGATTATTATTTATCATTACGCGGCGCATCGATCTGTCTATCACAACAATATCAGGGACATTGGCGACAACAAAAATAAAAAAGAATATTGAAAAATAAACCTGAAAGCAATTTTAAAGCCGAAAAAGTAAATAAGGTTAACAAGTAAGAGTTGCCCGGGTGTCACCACTGCGAGGATCGCCCGGAGGACACGGTGGAGCATACGGTGCAGGAATGCCCAGCTTGGGCGGAGCACCGCCGTGTCCTCACTGCGGCGATAGGCGGAGACCTCTCGCGCCCGGCATTGGTTGCGGCCATGCTGCGGGGTGAGACGGAGTGGGAGGCGGTCGCTTCCTTCTGCGAAGCAGTCATGCTCGCGAAGGAGGAGGCGGGCCGCTTGAGGGAGAGGATACCGTCCTCCCTCCGCCCGAGACGCAGTGGTAGACGCCCACGGCGACGGATGTCGCGGGACGATCTCCGGCCACCGTAGGCGCGGGCATGCGGGCGGCGAGTAAAGGGCAACTCGCTGCCCGACCATGGACCATGCCCGGGTCGACGGCGCGTTGTGTCCCACGCGCGCCCCAAGGAGCGTCAGCATAGTGACGGGGCCCCCCTATAGAGGGCCACAGTCCTGCCGGGGTTCCGGGACATACGTATACCGCGACTCCGGCACACAAAGGGCTACCGAAGGACACCGTGGATTTTAGTCAGTACAAGTCTGACAGTCCCTCCCGCCCTGCCGGGGGTTGGAGGACTCAATCGGTGATTTTGCCACGTTAAAAAAAAAAAAAGAAAGGAAAGAGGTATATTTTACTATTTCTATCCATACTACTTTCTGGGAATAGGAGGGAAGGGACAAGCGCCATCCAAGTTGCTCTTCTCTTTCGTCATGCTAATTATAGCAAATCAAAAAAAACCTAAACGGTGGCGATTACGGTTCATTTTTGGGTACTACGTAAATTGAAGTGCTCAGTCCAGATTTTATGATACTTACTGGCTATGTTTTGATTAGGTATTTCCGCGTCAATGACGTTTCGTTGTACCTAATCATTCATGCTCAAATGTGAAATATTTTCAAGAGTGTATATTCATGTGATTTATATAAAAAAAACATTATTTTCGTTTAACACACTTATTGAAAATAATGTTTTATTAAAACTGAATATTGCATATTTAAATCCGAACAATAACACATTAAAAGGTGTCATTTGTCATTGTCTCTGCGTGTAGGTATGCTTAATGCGTAACGCACATGGCCGCGATGAAAACAGGAAATGGTTTTTGGGTTTTCGAAATCCTTTTATCACTAACTTTTTAAAAGCATCCTTTGCAGAATAACAATTATGTAATCAGGGGTCTTATTTTCATTTAATATTTTTCATTAGTTTATATTTCCTGTAATAAGGGCTGAAAGGTGGGGCAGGATCTGGCATTGTCATTTCCTGCCTGAATTGATTGAAATGGGTCTATTTACTGTACTGAGTAATTGAATAATTGAAATTGAACAGCATACGGTAACAACACGGACGCTGAGCAAACTCGTAAAAATATACAAAAGTTGCAGTTATTTGATTAATTGATAAAGCTGGAACCAATTTGGGCGGAAGAATACACATCGAGAGAACGACGATCCTGTTGCTTGAGCATCTACACAATACACATTACAGACCTCAATGCATCAAAATCAACATAAGAGTACTTACAAATGGAAACAACAAAAATCTAACAGCACGAAGCAACGAAAACTCCATGAATATATTTCCCACATGCGCTGTGGTATTTCTTTTTATTTCCAAATTCAAAAATAGAAAAAAAAGTCCACGATAGGCCGTGGAACACACAAATTCGTTGCAGATGCGTATCGCGGAACGAATTGACTGGCGCGGGTTACGGGCGTCGATAGTCGCAATAAAAGAAAAAAAAAAACAGCAATAGAATCAAAAATGTTAGATGGTGAACATTGGGTAGACACGAGGACGTGTCGGGTCATAGATTGAAAAAAAAAGGATTTTCTGTATCATTGACTTTTAGCCGATTTTTTATAGGAGGTATTTCTGTACCGCTGTCCGCGATATTATGATGGCATTGAACTGTATCAAATTACGATTGCCTGTGTATCCTATTGCGTGATTTATTGAATCCACTAGTTATTGATTTGAGAGACTATTATGTAAATTGGCAAATGTCTTTCAGAAGATGGCTGGGGCAGACTGGATGCGGCAGGCAATGGCTGAAAGAAGCCATGTCCATTAATGGACTACGTAAACTGAGTTGATGTTGAAGGTAAATTGACGATAAATTCTGGGTATTAGAGAATAATTGTTGCTTTTGCTTTTCTAAAGAAAAACAAATCTGTACCTCGACTTCACAATCAAACCAAGGAAAGCTCAATAACAATACCAGACGAAAAAAATCAAGGCAATAAAGCAATCATACTAAAACCGATAAAAATAAGAAATATCACCGAACAGGGAATAAAAATTACAAAAATTCGCGAAACAGAATGCTAAAAAATATTCAAAAGCTCAAACAATTCATATTCCCATTTTCATTTCAACCGGTAGCTGAGCCAATTATAGATATTTATTTGGCATCAACAAAGGGCCTTGCCAGACCAACAGTAGTGATCAAAAACAAAGGTACTTTGGTATGTAACTAACAATGAAATATGAATCCGATGTGAGCATTGTAAATTTGAACGTCTGCCTGTTTTTTTTTTATTTTTTTATTGAATACTGTTGTGGAAAAGGTAAAAGGATTGGTTATTGAATGGGTATAGAACATTGCGGTGAATGAAGTGTGTTCCTGTTTTTGTTTAGCGAAGAAAGAGTAAATAAGGAAGTGGACTACAGTCTATAGTGAAGCAATGTACTACAAAAACATATTACGAGAGAGCGGAGGATGTTTCGAGGAATTGTAATTGCAGGAATTTTATACGTAGCTCATAAAACATTGTTATTTATGAAAAAGCATGTGATTTTTATTTTTTTGCTACAATCATATTCATAATCTGAGATAGATAAATGTTATATGTACAGACACCAGCAACCTACTTCAATCTGTCAAATATTTTAAACCTGATAAGGTTGGTAAAATTTGACAAAGGCAGGTTGACCTGCTCGCGTCTTTACATCATTTGCCATTTAATGATTTTATACATGTCATTCTGTGTTGCAACTCAATATTTTGTTGAACGTTAAATCATTACTCTCGAATCAAGGTCCAATTCTGTTCCGCTCTACATCTTATCCTCATCTAATATTATGTACGTGAGTAGGAGTGAGTTGGTTTGTAACGCTTTCATCAATAAATCACTGAACCACAATTGATCAATTTTGATACAAAGCTGATAGAACAAGATAGAAACTTCGTGACACATCACGCGCGACCGCAGCTGCAGGAAAAAGTTAGTTTATAAGCATAAGCAAATAGCATAGCACAAAGCCCAAATACATATCCCTAGCTATAAATAAATCCAAAAAAGTAGTGAAGAGGGTATTAAAAAAAGACCTTTCAATCGAAGGGAAATTGAAAACCCAGCCGAAATATCTCTAGCCCATTGTAAACGCGACCCCAAACTGAGGGTACTATAGGGGAGACAAAATTAAGTACTACGACGGATATAAATCACTTCCCATGACCGCAAAATGTGCATGCATCATGAAAACTGGGTATTACTGAGGTAGATGAAGCGTTTTGTGAAAATATGAGATCACATCGTCCCTACAGCAGTATGTACAGGGATTTTTGATGAGATTGATGTCCTAACTAGGACAAAATGAAAAGATTTATACTGGTAGGTACACTTTTGAGATAGATTTTCAGCCTTGCCAAAGCTAATATGTATACAACATGTAACATTATAATTATTAACGCACATCCTGAAATTAGTTTGTTCAGAATCGTTTACTGAATCGATTTCTATCATTTTTAATATAGGTAATTTTTTATCAAAAATAATTAAAACTACGGAAATTATAGTCACATTACCCCTGTACAGTCAAAACAAACTAAGATAGACCGTAAATCAAGGCAACACGACTTAGAAGTGCAATTTTACTTGTATTAATACAAATTCCGTCATTCAATATAAAATAAACAAAAATAAACCTTACTGCCAAATAACTAATTTAGTTAATAACAATGCATTTACAGGTTAAATAAAAAAATTCAGTATATATGTATTATTATTATACGAGTAACATAATATTCTAATTGGGGTGTCTGAGCGTGTGCGTTAATTACGTTACATGTTGTTTAAAAGCCATAGCAACTAAAATCACGCCTGCAAGCCCCGGTCAGAAGAATAAGTTATCTCATGCATTTAGGTGAGAATACAAGCTAGATACGTTTAAACGTCTAACAAAAATTGAGAGTACCGATACATAATGAAGGACTCAGAAGAAGGTTAGAAATTATTGTTTATTTCGGCTAAAAACAATACATTTTACTTTACATATTTAGCTGGTTTTTAGCACCGGCTCTTGTCGAAATCATAACAGATTTAATTATGAATCTATTTTATACGTAAGTGGATACTGTAATTACGATGATAAACCTTACTCATCAAAATTAATGTTCTTTTTGCTTAGACATAAAATATTATCTTTTAGTAATACAAAGTTAAAGCGAATCATAAAACAAATAGTCTTAAATCATATTTCAAGAGATAATAGAAGGTGTTAATTATTGTAATCAGAATAAAAGGAGATGGAAAGTTCAAGTATGTGGAAAAATTCAGACAGGTATAGAAATGGGACCTAGCACTGTATAACGCTGAATAACTCAATATTCATATTTCACATAAAAAAAGTTTCTAAAACTTGTTATATCTTCATAATCATGATAAAAAAAACGTGAACACCTACCATTAAAAGTACTACAAAAATTGCAAATATTGACATTGCTATAAACTTTTACGTAGGCGTTTAGTTTTATGTATCTACGATTGTATTTATTTATTGATGACCACATTTGTGACCCACTCAGATTAATTAAATATCTTCAAACTACTTACCAAATAATGTGATACGCGCTTAAACTTAAAATAAAGACAGTTTTCACAGACGATATAAGTAGGTAAGTAGTTGTAATGGTAAACAAACGATATCTTGATAAATCCTTTTGTTGAACCCTCTAATTAGCTAAGGATACATTTAACAATTTCGAAATGAAACAAGAAAAATAGGAAATAGTATATTTATTCGATAATCTGTGATTCTTATAAATAAAGTCTGAAAGAATACGAAGCGACGGACTGTGTTTAAATGTCATTTTATTACGTGATGATGGAAATCTGGATGTGATGTTGTTAATTTCTGCAACTTTGAACTGTTTCTTTCCACTACATGGCGATGGCTTTGCAATATTCTCACAGAACGACCACAAGCATAAGCACTCCGTCGAATAGCCGAATAAACGAATTTCACCAGTTGCTCCTGAATGCAGCAGTTCAAAACAAGGATGACAATGTTGGCTGAAAGATCGGCCTGTGCGGTTATAATTATTTAGCCACGAGCTCCTCTCGAATAGCAAAAGAAAGAATCACAACGAACATTAATAAGCAGAGCGCAGAGCGTTCAAATGACATCTGACGTTTGTTTTTTTCTTAAAGATGGGATTGGACTCAAATAGTCACAGAACCGATTAAAGAATCGATTGAAATCGTTAGAAAATAGTATCGATCATACTTCAGTTTTTAGGGTTCCGTAGTCAACAAGGAACCCTTATAGTTTCGCCATGTCCGTCCGTCCGTCCGTCCGTCCGTCCGTCCGTCCGTCCGTCCGTCCGTCCGTCTGTCCGCAGTTTAGCTCAGAGACGCACAGTACTAGAGAGCTGTAATTTGGTGTAAATATACGGATTTGTTGTGCCGAAAAAGTGGTAAAATAAAATCTCGTAAAATATTTTTTTTTAGGGTACCTCCAGTACTTACACGTAATGTGTGAATTTTTTTTTTCTCGCGTACCCCTTAGTGTGGGGTATCATTAAATAGGCCTTTAAAAAATAATGATAGTTTCCATTAACAATTTTTTGATAAAAAAATTCGTTTGTGAAATATTAAGCTTTAAAGTGCTAAATTTTGCTCGATTCGAGTGTCCCCCCCCTCTACCAGCTAAACGGTTATGTTTGGGGGTGTGAAAAAATTCACAATAGTAGTACATATAACGAAGTTTAAAAGAAAATTATCATGACTAAATAGGCTTTACAACTTTACGAGTAATAGTCGACCAACTTATAAAATGTACTTGATATCATATTTTCTTAAACAAAATGTATCGGAGTCAACTGCAAATGTAAGTTTGTTTTTACAGCTTTTATAGGTATGTTTTTTGGGGATAGGTAGGTTTTTATCGTCAACTATTATTAACTAAATTCAAAAAAAGGAGGAGGTTCTAAATTCGTTGTAATCTTTTTTCTTATGTATTTTCCCCGATTTCTCAAAGACTCCTGGACCGATTTTTAAACTTCTTCTTTTTAAAATTAAATTCAGCGAATCAGTTTAGTTAGTTCGCATAAGTATTTTGATGGGCAACTACGGAACCCTACACTGTGCGTGGCCCGACACGCACTTGGCCGGTTTTTTTTTTCTCTCCCACTTCAGCAGGGTGTAGCATGGCGCCGTAGAAAGAGGTTTTCTCGACGCAAGAATAGACAAATGACAGAACGTAGAAATATTTTTAGCGTTTTAAGCGTGGTAATGTAATAAATATGGAAAATAAACGTTCTTTTCTTCAATAGTGTACGAATGGTGTCATATTTGTACAAAAAAAAACAGCCGATTTGTGTAGAAATAACGATGAAATAACCTTGTCTTTTCTTGATAGAGTAGAGATAGAATCGCCATGCTACGCGTGCTGGGCAATATTCTCTTTCCACTCGTACCTTTCACGATGTTGGGCGTCTTCCTTCCAGTTCAGACGGAACCTGTCCAGTTAATATTATTCTGCACAAAATATGAACTAAGATTAAACTAAGAAGCTCATTCCCAAGCTTTTAACGAAAATAATGAAGTTGAGTTTGGTGGACGAATCACTTTAAAACAATCCGATTTTCCGAATCAAAACGCATGAAAACACAATAAAAAGCAACGAAACGACTCTGAATCTATCGATTCCCGCCAAATACTGTTTCAACGCCAATTTTTAATTTCAGCAAACAAATCGTTTTAAATCACATTAGTAAAAATCGATTAAATACAGTTTCATTTTAACAATCTGGAAAAGCGTTATTACCCTTCCCTAGTTTTCATTATTTCATCGTGACCAAGTCATGTCAATAAAAAATGAGCGAAAAGCAATTCAGATACTTTTTTATGTTTAACATTTTATATAAGTCTTAGGAAATTATTAAACATTAAACAATTCATTAATGAATTTTCAAATACTAAGAGTTAAAATGAAATTCTTATAAGCGACTGGGGCACTCATTTAGCCATCTCCTTTATGGCAGTTTTTAATCGAACAATAATGTTTTATTAAAGTTTTGATTACATTTAATAACTATGGCACATTTTGTAACGGCTGAAAATTTGAACAATTCGACTATTGTTATTTTTGATGTAATTTAACTTAATTTAAGTTTTGGTTTTAATGGAAGATACTACTACAGACTTCGAAAATTAGTGGACAAATTAGTGATGACGAAAGTACGTTTTGACATAAGTGGACTTTAAATTTTTCAAGTGTGTAAAGACGTGTGCAGCGTTTTGTATCAAGTTCATAGACTATAATATTATGTTGTTCGCTTATTTTTAAATCAATCGTGCGACTATACTGTGACTTCTAATGACTTTACAATGTTGAAAAGGGTTTGAAAACAGCAACGTGTCCTTTTTTCCACAACGGCCGCAGAAATGATCAGATCAGAACTACGATTGGCCAGTCCTTGGCGCAGTTACAGAAACTCGCACTGGACGTATAGATCTTAGTTACGACACTGTTTATTACACTAGACATGCCACATTAATTGCTGACTTTAAACATGATACTGAAACGAAAGTGTAAGTGGACAATTACAAACTGTTTTAAATTGCTCAACCACCACATTAAAAAGTAAAGTACTGCTACTCAAGAAGCTCTAATCCTTAAGCCAAAAACCTCAATCCAACCACAAATTCCCTCAACAGGCAGTGAAAACGAATCTATTTCGAGCCAGAGAAATAAAAGCCTAAGCTGTCTCGAGCAAATTTTCTTCGAAACAAGCCAAAGAATTAATTAAGGGACATTGGAGTTATGACTATCCGGCTAAACAATTAGTCTTGGACTTTTACAGATGAGTTTGAATAAATTAAGTCTGTTTTGTGAAGTTTTGTAAAGTTAGATGTTGTTTGTCATTGTTTAATAAATTCTATTTCAGTGAAGAGAATTTTTGTTGAACAAGCAAGTTTCCATGTAAGTATTGGAATCCTTATTATAACTTCCTAATTATTTGAACTATCCTGTATTCATAATGTTAACTAATGTTATTATCATGTTTGTTAACTTTTCCGAACCTGAGAAATTGTGTATAATTATTGTATACTTATTAAACATTAAGTCGGCATTAAGTCCGCCTTATGAACCACAATTGTACATTTAAATAACTAAATAAATAAACATACCCATAAATTCGCAAGTTGGTGTTTGTTACTCTTTCACACAAAAACTTCTTAACGAATTTGTATGAAATCTGGTGTGTGGATAGTTTTTAACCTGGATTAACACAGGATAATTTTATTTCGGTGTGATGGTTCTAGTGGAGTTATGGTGGTTTGATGAATTGTCGAACCGCCGCGGACATAAGCTAGCAAGAAAAATAAATAAGACAGCATTTGTTTTTTTTTTTTTTCTTAATTGGTTAAAATAATACAGTTTATTTTCCTGCCATACAAGAATTGCTACGTCACCAAGAGGCGTTTACAATGTTCTTATTATTACTCCATGCTCTGTTTGGATAACGCGAGTGTATATAATGTCACTTTATGAAAACGTTACGGAAATGTTTTTGTAAACGTACATAGAAACCATTTGTGATAATGTCTTAGGTTACTGTTTTCATAATAGAGTTACAAAGAAAGCAAAAGTTTTACTGTGGTCTATCTTTACGATCCTAGCTCTGCAGCTGCAGTGGGAACAATAAAATAAATTAAAATACATTTAATTATTTACTACTATAAATAAAATACATTGTAATATTTTCATCTCCCGACGAATTAGACAATGTAAACAGAATATTTTGTTAGTTTGAGAATCACCTGTATGCTGCAAGAATTAATATTGCTGTCGATTCAATGTGTCAAACTTCTCAATTAAGATATTTTTCTTCTAAACGCTGTTAAAACGGAGGAACGTGTTGGTGTTATTTGTTTGACACTGCTACGATGGATGGCGCTATGTTACCAAAAAAGGTTACAAAAGATTCGACCTCGACGAGTGGAACTACGATAGCCTTTTGTAAGGCGTATGGAGTGCTGATCCGGAAGGATGAGGGTTCGCATCCCACTCGCAACCGAATTTTTCTTTTCCCGAAAATTTTTCTTCGTAAATAAATCAGGCGTATAGTATTATATTTAAATCTCAGTGGTGGATACAATCGCCTCCTAAACTTCTCTTAAAGTACGGAAACTACAGTCCATTACGTCCCAAAATTCAAGACCCAACCCAACACGAGACACACCACAAAGCGTCCATCACCCATATTTCTTCCATTCTCAAACTTTCCCTATTCACTATAAGCACTCTGAATAAATCAAAGCAAAGTGTAATATCGTTGACAATGGTTCATTCGGTCCGATGAGGCTGGCATGCCATGTCGGCCGTCACACAAAGCGGACGTAACGAGGGCGGGACGGAAGCGGCTCGCTGGCGCCCGTGCAGCATCCGCCGCGAGAGGGCGCCACCGGCAATATTTCCGTTTCGAGTCTGAAGTGAACTGACGCGAGGTAGAAGGCTTCGCGATGTGGAGTTATTTATTGAGAATTTCATATGGTTGAGAAAGTCAGTTGAAATAAAAAAAATATCTTGTGGAAAAAAAACTTAATTCTCGTCCCATACTCAAACCCATCCCATCCCATACTAGATGGGAGTATCTCTATCCCATCATCGTTGTGGAATGTGTTGATATCATCTGTTGATAGACTTGAATGTTCTTAACGCGTTTATATTAAATTCATTTGGATAATTCGCCTTTCATTTTATTACCTAGTAATTACTATAAATGTGTAAGTTGTGATGCTTGAATGAAGTCAGCAGCGAAAATTTCATGAAAGGCTCATTAAAAAGGCTATTATATTACATTAGTTTATAGTCAAAAAAAGCACATAGAATAGCGTTTATCACGATGATTCGTTCCCGTGGGATAATTTTCAAGTTACAAAATGTGGAAGAATTAAAAACCATTAATTAAACAAAAAATATCTACTCCTGATTCCTTCCCAAGAGACTTCCTCAGAATAATCAAAAAATAAACATGACATCTGTAAACAGCAAAACAAAAATGAAATCCTGAAAAATCTCGAAGACCCATCCATTCATACTTTGAGAGCACAGCTTCCAAAGTCAGTATTCTTGCCAAAAAACTTCAAGAGATATGTTCCTTCCTTTTTATCGCTTCCTGTTCTGTCAGGTTATTATTTTGTGAGCACGATGATTTATATTTCAGCCGGAGCTTTATAAGATTTTAAAATACAAAGGCATGCTTTGTCACACTTTTTTTTTCATTTATCTTTTTTGCATGAGGAATTTAATTTCCTGTTCTATTTTGGGGGAAATTATTGTAGAGTTTCACAAAAGAGTAAGATGAAATATGTTTTAGTCATTCGGTGTGGAAAAAAACATGTGTAAAACAAGATGTATATTTTTTCTAGACAGTATTTCAGTTAATATTGAAGAGCTCGTGTTCGACTTCTTTTGCGAAATTAGTTGACATGCCCATTGCAAAACACCGGAAAAAAAAAACATTTCATCAATTTGTCATAACTTTTACTTTCACGTTTTATTTTTAAAAGCACTGCTGCAAAAGAATTTCATTCATTTATTCAATCAGCGAACGACTCGGAAGATATGTTTCTCTTTTATTATTTCCTGCTGAACTAAATGTTATTTCCCTTTATGAGTTACGACGCGATTTCACGGGCTTACGAGTTTATTAGTTGAAATGTCACGTATTTCTTTACAACGTCTTTTTGTCATTGAAAAATACGGCTTCAAAGCTCGAGAGTGATGAAAGACAGGTACAAAATTGAAACATGAAATTGTAACGTTCTAATTAATTGCGTTTAACGTTAATAATTAATTAAAAACATGCTATATTCGATCACATGCGAGTTTCAGTTCAGCCACGTGCCCCTCAATTGTTTGATTTTAATTTTATTGAATGTTCACTTTTGATTAATTCCGCATTCAAACATTTCAATTTACTGTATAAATAACACCAAAATGTACAAATATTTCGCTTTAGCATTGAATTAAAACATGAATTCAAACTCGGTAGCACACGACACCGCTGGCACTATTTTTTGTAAAATGCCGGCTTTAAAATTATTTGTAACTTCTCTTGTTTTGTGGATGAACTTAAAAGTTCACATACACAAAATAGCTACCATCCCGAACAACTACATTCAGGTCATACAAATATTAATTTGTTCAATGCGGGAATCGAAGCGACTCACAGCGCAACAGTCGATCGTTCAACCACAGCAACAACCGAGCCATCTACCCAAAGGTATATATCTGACTTAGGCAGCTCATAGTACTAGATAATAGCAGTGTTGCCTGCCACACTAATTGAATGGCGAATGGAGCGAAACCCAGAATTGCCTATTTTTAGCGTAGTAAAATCTGAATGAGTTTACCACACAGGGCAGGGCAAGAAGGGCTGTCAGGCTTATACCGACTAGAATCCACGGTATCTTTCAATAGCCCTCTACCGTTCCGGGATCACTATAGCTCTTTAGTCCCGCGACGACCCAGCAGTGCTGCTGATATTTTTAGCTTAGAATGTAATTGCTTAAAAACTGATATATAAAATAATTATGGGGACCACTTGTGTACTGGCGAGATCGGCAAGAAGGAGTTTGTTACTCTTTCACGCAAAAATCACTGAACGGATTTGGCTAAAATTTGGTACACAGGTAGTTTATAAACTGGATTATCACATAGGATAATTTTTATCCCAATTTTATATTCACGTGGGATCATTTTAGAGTTGTAGCGGGTGAAGCAGCTGGCAATAGTTATAGTCCAAGATAAAATAATACTACACAATAATATGCTAACCCAGTTATCCAGCTGACATAACATCTTTACACGTCGACCATACGGCAGCTATAACCCTAAAATGCTAATAGATACATCACCGAGACCTAATAAACTTCCAGTTAACGTGGGCGCGTATCAAATACTTGGCGATGTCAAAATAATCCGGTCCGTGAAAACATATTCATGTCAATGTCTGCCAACGGAAATAGAAATGTAAGCCGTCTGTGTGGAAATAGATGCAACTCTGAAAGTATACACGATTTTATAGGAGAGTTTACAGGTATTGGCAGATTAAGTGCGCGGTGAAAGGGTCAAAAAAATGTTTTTCAATTAAATTGTCAAATGCATCGGGTGGTTAGTTCAAGTGATGTTTCTCATCGACAAAGCTATAATTTTTTTAAATTATTGGCACGTAGTATATATTTTCCGTGTCAATTAACACCGTGAAAGTTGTGGACACATATAATTATTTACGTTTAATTATTTACTTTGTTTAACATTACAAAAAATAGTACAAAAACTACTACTTACTTGTAACATCATAAAAATGTTAGTAGATTTAAATATGTTTTGATATTAAATAAAAACAGCCATTTACCTGAAATCAAAAGAAAAATTAATTAGTATTTATATTCTGCACATACATATTACTGTCAATACTAAATATTGTCACGGAGGAACTCAGCATTAAATAAATGGTAACCCATCCAAGGACCGACCGGACAAAGGCAAGCATTGCACAACCTAATCTATCAAAAAACCATATTTTATTTAATATGAATGCTGGCTGATTCTAATTGCACATCTTTAACGCAAATTCGGGTGTTGATTAGTTATCATCGGATTCAATAGATGCAACCAAGATATCAATATTTTATTGATTTCCGACGCTTAGCCACGAGCCGCTCCACCACCCAACGCGCAGGACGTAGCTCAGGGTAGCTGGACTGTCTTATAAGATAGAAGAAGAGGTCTAGACCGTAAAGGGCAACCGAAGCGACCCCAAAAACTAAACTACAATCGAAAAAAAAATAACAACCACACTTATTATTTATAATAGAGTTAAAGTAGGTATGAATAAAAAGTGGGTGGGTGAAGTAAACAAATAAAAGTGTCACCGTGACTTTTATCAGCTGTAAAGCAAGAAAAGATTTATGTTCCAAATCGAGGTCAATGGACCAACAGTTATGTAAAACAGGGGAGAATTTTGCTGTTTCGCTCTTTATGAGCTACAACGTATAAATTCATTCATTCGTTGTTATTATTGTAAAAACTAATAAAGAAAAGTATGCAAGGATCGTTAGTAGTAGTGAGAAACTCAATGAATGCCAAGGACCTGCGTGCTTTTCAGGCAGTAGGAGTCCAACAGTCCCTACCACTCCAACCAAGGCGAGAGAACTCGTTTGATGATTTTTACACGCAATAAAATAAGGGGAGGCCTTTGCTCAGGAGTGGGACAGAGTAGGTTAGTAAAAAAATAAATAATAATAAGTACGTTAGTAGGTTAGAAAAACATAGAAATCAGGGTTAGTGTACCTCATTTTACCTTCAAAATGCAACCGGGAATAATCTGATGATAAAAGTGTTTTTCACTGTTTTCAAAGAAAATCATAAAGCAGAGTTATATTGAAGATGGATGAACATAAACCGAAACACAAAGCGCCACCCAATAAAACGGAATCCGAACAAAGGCTTCGTTAACACTTCCAGCTCAATAATACCACTTGTTGCATCAAAAATTCAACACAACACACAAGGAGAGACACATGAAATAAAAATGGCAATTCCTTTAAACTCCCGAAATATACGCCACACGGCTTTACTGAATACCATCAAAAGACACATCTTGGAGAGGGTTCCGTTGAACCAGTGTTGTATTTATTTCATCTCAGCCAGGATTAGACTTTCCCGCATCGAAACTCGGGGCAACAGGTGCCACCCCGCGCCCCGCACCCCCTTCCCCCTTCTACCCCTAACTACAAAACAAGCACAACAAGATAAAATACACCCTCCGGTAACTAAACACTGTTTGTGCACATGAGGCCGAGAAAAAGTACACAGTCTAGTGCGCGATCGTTTCGGAGTTCAGCGCGAGCCGTGTGCCGATTGAGTTTGACTGCGAAATTTCATTTGGTTAAACGTCAGGCAATTGCCAGTGTCGAGTGTAACGTCGAATAGATGTACAGTCGGCCAAGAAAGTGGTGTACCACCCTAAGGTTGAATATCGCTTGCAGATTCATAGGCGATAAAGATTAGTTTCGCTTGCAGATCGATCTGACAACTTCTATTGCTGTCTTTATCTGATTATTGATAACGACTATTACTGTTTGTAACGTGACAGCTGTTCTTAGTTTGAACTTGATGGAACCAATGACGTCGTAAAATCAACGGCGGGGGGCTGTAGATTTTGATGACAAAATTGTATCTACAAATTCAGAATTGTAATCAACAAGTTACATAAAATTGTAAAGGCACAAGGCGAATCCACAAACCTACAATTTCTGTAAACTTGTAATTACAATATCAATAAAAAACAAGCTAAAATAGATTTATCCTTTTATTAAATTTCTACAATCAATTTTAAAATACTTATAACAAACAAAAACATAGCATATATAGTAATATTTAGAAGATATTGAAAATTTTTAAAAATTAGAAACGGGTGTAACCGCCGTTGGCCTCTATAACCTCTAAAAGACGAGACCTCATTGAACCAACAAGCCGTGAGCAAATATCGGTTCCCCGCATTTCCTCCCAAATATAATTACAGTGACTAATAAGAGCTTGTTTGGTTCTTTCATTTTGATGCGACCATCGTTGGACCATAAGGCCCCAAAGATTTTCTATCGGGTTGAGGTCCGGCGATCTTGAGGGCCACTGAATTACCCTTACGTCAGTGTGTGAACGAAACCAGGCTCTTACGATCCTCGCATTATGAATTGAACAATTATCTTGAACAAAATCAAATTGTGGCACTTCGTTCTCCGGGTAAACATTACGGACTGTCGGTAGCATTGCATTCTGAAGCACGTCGATATAATTTACAGCCGTCGCTCGAGGAGGTAGAGAACACAATTCTCCTACACCATCCGCACTCATCCAGCCCCAAATATTTACGGAAATTCGACCTGATTCTCTATTTGGAATTACATGATCATCTTTATACCGTGTTGAATTATATCGCCAAAGGTGAAGACGTCCATGCTGACTGGATTTAAACGTTTTTTCATCACAAAACACTGTATTAGACCAATCAAACTCTAAGTGCTCTCTGGCGAAGTTCAGACGAGCAAGTCTGTGAGCATCCGTCAAATATATTTTCTTGGCGTAATGCCTGTGGTGCAACCCCATGTAATGTAGATGATTCCTTATTGTTTGGGCACTCACATCGAACATCTCCGCAAAATGTTTTGTGGGCTTAAAACCATTGATTTCATATTCCCGTCTCATGAATTCTCTATCGTTATTGGAGAGTGCAGGCCGGCGACCACTTCTTCTGTGATCCAACAAACTTCCCTCCTCTCCTTCACGACGAATCCAAAAGCGGACAGAACGCCTCGATATATTCAAATTCCGGGATATCGCACTGATACTGCTTCCCTCATTAAATTGGGCAATTATTTGTGCTCTTTCGGCAATGGTCAAGTTGGCAGGCATTGAGATGATTTTATATGCAGTTGATTGAAAAATAACACGGAAAATATATCGATTTTTTGCATATATTTGACAAAATGTCAATTGTCATATGTTTTCTTTTTCAAATGGAATTCGGTTGTCTATTTAAATAGTTTTATTACTTTTGTTTGGAAACATTTCAATTGCTTTGTAGAAACTAATGTCCTTTTCATTTATACTAAAGGTTAAAATGTCATGTACTTATATGTGACATATGACGTATGAATACTAAATACATAGGTTTACGTCATGATAATGTTGTCTCTTTCAGTAATATCTTTTTATAACGAACCTTGTTGTAATTTTCGATGACCGGGAAACTAAATCAAAACTGGTACACCACTTTCTTGGCTGACCGTACGTACTTGCATTTAGTGCTGGTTGTTCTTCGATTCTGACACATTTTTCTTTAATAATCCAACAAGCATTTGCAACATGCACACTGGTCATTGGGAAGTTTGTGATAGTAAAATACGAGAAGAATGTAATATAAAAATCTATCAAAATTTATGATTTTATACAGGTCACACTGTTTTACATTTTGTGTCCACATAAACATGATCGAAGGTGTACTACAGTGAACACTAGAAAATTTGATGATTACCTCAGGAGGTTTGTCAAGAATAACATCTGGAAAAGTTTGGCTTATATTCTTGTAAGAATATTTCAGCTATTTTAGGACATTTTATGTTATGGCAATACGGAGAAAAAAAAAATAGACAGCGAGGACAGTTTCAAGGTATTCAAGTTGGAATGGTGAACTACTTAGTTCTAGGTGAACCAACGACATTGTTGAGGGTTGCGGGCAACAGATGAATGCAAGTGACGAATTGTCGTTCGGCGTGGCAGTCTAAAGCGAAGGCCTGGGGGGTATTACAACGTCTTAAAACCGGGCTTGTTCCAGTGAGTGAACGAGATGGCGCTGACATCTTGTATAGCTCTGTCACTTTCACTCGCCGCAACAAGCCTGGTTTTAAGAACATAACAGTTATGTTCAGTGGACGTCTTCTTGCTGATGATGTTAAAAGCTGATTAAATTAATCTTTTTTGTGGAAAGTAAAAATCGTTTGCGAGAAGTACTTGACTCTGTGAACTTCTGGTTCAATATACAAGACACCTTACTAAGCCATCGCAGTCATGCTCAACAAGGTCGAAATAATCATTCCATTTTCAACGTCTTCTGGCAACTTCTAGAAAAGATGGCGCCAACGTGTTTGCGCCATCTATGTACTAAAGAAAAGTCAAGTTTCAATAAGAAAACCAATAAGCTATTTACGCTCCTATTCTTAGATTTACGTAAACGTTGGAATATGTTAATTCTGTTTTGTTGTTCGGCACAGGATGTTATTGATAGACCGAGTTTGTTGTTCCAGGATTGATTAGGTGTTTATATTGTTTTTGTGAAGCAGTATGACTTTAAGCACGAACATGAATTCATTGATAACTTCATATTTGGGAATCTATTTTGATGAATTGAAGAGTTTCTTTGTTTTGTTTGACGATGCTAATCTCTGGAAGTACCACTTGAAAAAATAAAAATTAAGAAACTTCAGTGATGTACATTTCATAAAACTATAAAAAAGTTAATAGCTAATTTAAAGCTTAGCAATTAAATTACTATATTTCACAACCAGTCTGTTAAAAATACAATACTTTGTAAATAACAAGCAAGAATTAAAGAAGACGAATTATAAGCTTAATCATCATGATTGAAGATTCAACAACGGGTTTTACGAGAGTCATAACACGTGCTAGTAATTTAAACCCCACCCCATCATTATCTACCAAAAAAAAAAATCAAAGAAAAACGTAACAATAGATGTTTCAAAGTCGCAACAAATTATTTGCGTATCGCACTAATTAGGAATCAATTTGAAAGGGACCAGACAACATATTGTGTTCCTTCTAAAGGTCTAACGACCATCCATTGTAAGGAGAGCCGTCACGTGGGTGATATGGGCATTCATTGTCCAATTTTTGTAACAATAAGGGCTTACATCACATTGGCGATGTACATACAAACATGTTAGAGCGATTGCACACTAAACTTACGTGTTAGGCGTGTTAGGCGATATCTCTGTTAGCGATAAGACCTCCTTTGTTACCATAGTATTTGAAATATTGTAAAACCGTTTTTTGTAACAATTTTGGTGTGCAATAAAGTGTATTCTATCTATCTATCTTAATATTAAGTGTTCGCGCAGGGTGAAAATGGAAGAGTACAAGCGCATGAGTTGTAAAAAAACCGATTAAAATCGCCTGTCCCAGAGACGGATGGCTGAACATCCGCTGCATGAGCGAAGTGAGTACGCCACGTACATAACATTTTCACCAAGATTGAGCGGCTAACGTGAAATAACAAAAAAAGATTGTTAAGAGGTTAACAACTGAGAGTTTTTACGGTTAACGAATCTACAGGGAAACCCAGTTATATTTACTGTCAAAGCGTAGAGTATACGTCACGTACCTAGTCATTGCTAGCTCACTTCTACCACGGACAGCACACAAATCGCCTCGCTGTAAAGCGCGCTAGTAAACCGTAAGTGTGCACACGCTCTAAGAATGGCAGGGTGGGTCATGTTATGCTGGGTTGTCCGCTTGCCATTTCGGTATAATTGATTTCGCTTTTTTACGGTCGGCTGAGAGTGCTGCGTCACGCGTCGGGATGCGTCAGGGCCCCGGGTTAAATGGCACGCGGCATATATTATGCCTATTGTGCACAAAATTGGATGATTTTCAAGAGTTTTCTTTGAAAACATCTGCCGTGAAGCCATTTTGAAAAGCTGTCCCGTCATTAACATGGATCGTAATTTGTCTAACCTCTAATGTGAGGTTAAAATGTAAAATGGTTAATTGTATAATGGCTATATTTAGATGCCCTTATGAGTCAGTTTATCCATAGTTAAGGACAATACAAATATAACTATTTTGGGCAAGGTGACTCTTTATAAAGAAGATATTATTAAGAAAAGGGTACAGCCGACGTCGGCCGTGCCTAGTGGACTGTAAGTAAGTATTGTCTAGCTCCCAGATAGACAAATAAGAACTTTTTTATACTTCGATACAGTTCACTAAACTTTGAGACCAAAATAATATTGGTTCCACGTATAAGAATAGATTTAATCAGACTACAAAAGTCTACTTTTATTTCAAAATACTGTTTTTGGCTTGGTAAACTCATCAAAATAATTATGAGTACTTTGCGCTAGGTAAAACGGAAGGTACTATCAGACTCTTATTGACTAAAAGTCCAACCTGTTACTTTCGTTACTCTTTGAGTACAGTCAGCTTCAGTGAAATCTCTTCCCTTTGTTAGTGATGTTACTACCAAAAGGGGTGAGTTTTCTGTGAAGCTTACCATATCAGGACTGCTGACAGTCCTTCTACCCTGAGACAATCCAATAAAATACCTCATCTTAGCAATTAATATCCAATTCACACAGGCCGTACTAAGGTATAATATTCCATGTATGGTATTATATAATACCTACCAATCTAATTATCATTTCCCCACATTCAATTTTCCTCCACAGAAATGCTTACTAGGTAAATACGGAGTAATACCCGACACCGGCGTATAAAGTTGCTGTTACAGCCCTAACCAATTCAGCTGATATTGTATGTAACTCAATAGTGACGAGCGCAGGTAATACCGTTTCAAGTAAGACAGACGTAGGGCTGCTCCGGGCGTTGAATTTCGAGCAATATCGAATATTATTGATAAGATTTTTGTGTTAAGAGGTTGGCAACAGTGAAGATTATGAATTCGCGAAAGCAAGTCACCATTATCCGATATTTTCATTGTCATATTGAGTTTCATGTTAAATTTTCATCTAAAAGGAAATTATAGAAAGCATAAAATAATCATCAACAAAATAATTTTTAATTTTCGCTTTCTTGGAATTTAATTTTAACTGTCGAATGCAATCTGAGCATCAAATAAAATTCTTATTTTTTTTTTATAAATACCCACTAATAGGGCAAAGTTTAATATGGATGGAATCCAAAAAAAAAACGTATTAAGTATAGTTATGACCAATATTTAAAGTAACTACAGTTAAAATCTCAAATGATTAAAAAATTTACGATTTTACCATTTTTTTTTTACTTTTCAAAACCTCGCTTTGAGTGTCTGATCCCTCCTTATTTTTCACTTCTAAACCACCGACAATTTTTGACAGCAAATTCTATAATACACGGCTTCTCCGACAGCCCTATCATCGAACCAATACCTAATAGCACAGTGATTATACTAATCACCTATGAATATCCAGTCGAGTGTGTGCAATTATACGCTCCGGATTATATCTGGTGGAGCGTTTAGCGCTGATTGTGATAAATCATATTGCAGACGTGCATCCTGTATAGTAAGGGGTATTGTTTGGTCAAGAGTGTTGTAGGTGATATTAGAGATTGTTAGAGAGCTCGTGGCTCGCACAGGTAGATCGTCAAAGTGACGCTTGCTAACGTTGGTTTGTTGATAAGTGGTAGTATAGCAGGGGTGTATGGGAGGGCTTTTTTATCTTGTAAAGACACCTAATGAGTCCTCCCGGTCTGGATGGAACGGATGGGACTGTCAGACTCGAGACTCCTGTATATACGATGGCACCGGCATGGCGCCGGCATCGTGTACAAGAGCCCTCATACTCACTAAAATCCATGGTGTTCCTTCAAAAGCCCTTTTCGTAAAAGCATCAATACTTAAAATTTTGTTAATAAACAATATTGTAGTTATTCATGGTAGTAGTTATACGCATACATACTTCATAAGTAACTTTATGTCAGTATTCAGTATTTTATTGACTGCAATTACATAAAAATATATTCGAGTTTCAGTGATTACTCAGAAAATTATTTGTTGCTCCAAGCTACGTTTCCTCTCAAAAGTACATTTTCTGCGTATGAGTCAGGGTAAAGTGTAAATCAAATTAATTATGCAACAGTTTTCTTCGAACGCGGATTGAGTAGATATTCCTAGAATGTTTACGTGACGATACTCGTAATTACGCAGTGTTTCTGAAGCAAAGTCATGTTATTATGGACGCGTTTATTGCCCTCTATGAGAGTCATTTTTAAAAGTGACATTTGTAAGCGTAACTATAAAGACATTTCTTTAAAAAAAAAACGTAGGTATAACACGTCTTGCATGGAAACATCTATTCTCATGTAGAAGTAAAGTCTGTGAATGTAGGGATTTTATATTCTGAATTGCTGATTCAATTGCGATAATCCCGAGTCAAAATCTTACCTTTGCTGTGGTAATCTTGATTCCCACTTAATTCTGATTTCTATTAGTAACATTTTTAATTACTTACTAAAGGGCTTCACACACAGCAGCAGTATAATTTAAAGATGTACATTATAGCACGATACATCTCATTACATCTTTCCATAAAGATTCGAAGATGTAAAATATATTATATTATAGCTGCAGTGTGTGGTCTCCTGACGATTTCTATGGAAAGATGTAATGAGATGTTTCGTGCTATAGTGTACATCTTTACATTATTTATAGCTGCTCTTTGTGAAGCCCTTAACATTAATGAAAAATTAATGTAAGAAAATGTCTACCTACTTTTTTCTCTCAGATTATTGGGTCAGTCTCTAAGAATACAAATAACAGGAGTTGGTAAAATTGCAGACTGACTTATTTATAACAATAATTACATCCTTTGAATGAAAGCTATCTTGAGCACGAAGAAGAACAATAAATACTTGTACTTCGAAACTTGGACTATTGTCTTCCCACCTTCATTATATTGTCTTAAAGTTCAACGATAAGTGAACGTTTGCTAACTCTTTGCCTGCTTATATAGAAATCAACAAGGGTAAAGTTTACAAGTTTCTTTACTTATCATCTTGATCAATTAATTTCTCTTTTTATCGTTATGCTGGACGAAAGTACGGAAGGGCCGTACAACCTTTCACTATAATTTCATCGTTTTTCATGAACAGTCTAATTTGTGACTGCGTTTTGTTAGCCTGCACAAATTCAAATACGCGTTTGAATCGATGCAGACACGCGTGTGTAGCGATACAGACGCGATGCAAACGCGAAACAAATAACAAAAAAACTGCTCTATTTGATCGCGCCATCAACGCGCATTTCTAAAAAACGCATCGGCGACGGCGCGTTTAAAAAACTTGCTGTGCAAAGGTCCTTACTGGTAAGTATAAGGGCTCGTCTCACCCAGGTCTTCCTCGATTTTTTGTGGATTCACCTATCGACGCATCTTGCACGTCAACATAATCATGATTGTAATAAGACAGCTACAACTTTTACTTTTATTACTTCCAATTTTTTCTACGACTACAATGGATCGTTGTTTGATAAATTGGTCACGCGTCATATAAGTGAACCCGTGTAACAAATTGAGTGTCAATTTAATGTAAATCCGTTGAGTAGTTTCAGCTTTCTCTCAAATTTTCTCATTAAATAATAGTAGTGAGAAGATGATTGCCTAACCACCAAAGTGAATTATTTCATAGCATCATGTATCCTTCCCTCAATCGGTACAAAATAGAACACTTTCAATAAATGGTTGCAATAACTCAGAGTAGATACTCGGCTAGGTTCCCCTTTTGTGTTAAATTGACTCAATTAGCCTTCAGAAATCGGCCGTAAGGAGATTAGAAACAAACAAAGGAAGTACTTTGCCAAGTATTTCTCGCTTTTGACAAATCTGAGTCATGAAATTATAAGTAATCCCGCTTTCAGTGGGTTTGGCTAATTTATATTACAAGCTATTGTATTTTATTGGCCATTAAAGTGTAATGTTTCATAATTACCTATTATTTGTTTTTATTTTTATTACTGCAGCAAAGATAATTTCACTTTTCAGAATAAATTCTGCAAAGTGTTTAGCATTTGTTTTATACCTAGCCTGATAAAGAATAAAACAAACTTACTCGTAAACACTTAATCAAATCCAAATAGAAGGGTTTCTAAGGTTTTCTGTTTTTTTTTTTTACTTTCCAATCACGTGTGCTAAGAAATTAACAAATTCACGCCATTAACATTAACTGACTGTTTGTTCGTGTATTATTATTACTTGTGAACGCATCTATGCAATGCAACTTTATTACATTATCATAAAAACTTTAAACTTCTATTTTCAGTAAAAATCCTGTGAAGTTAAGTATTTCTTTGTATTCTTTTTCAAAATAGAAAAATAATTTACTGAAATCAAATATTTTTTCGTCTAAGCATACATCCATGGATTCAACAGACAAACATCGTGCTAAATTACGCAATAAAGATGAACATTTTATAATAAACGTTTGCAAACAATCGGTATGACTACTTTAAAATTTAGGCGAGTCTTCGAAGTATTAAGAGTATCATATTAAAGTCCACAATGGCCCATTACCAAACGAGGGGCTTCCCATCTCCAAATATGTACACAAAAGGGGAAGTCTTGTTCGCCTCGGCTTTTTGTTGTTCGAACCTTGGAATTTAATTTTTATAGGATTATTTTGTGTGAGATTTGGTAATGAAAGAAAAACGTTTGCGGCAAAATGTTTAATCATTGCTGAATTGAGAATTTGAAGTTGAGTTTGTCAGTGTAGTAAGTTACGTACTCAAGGAAAATGCAAGATGTAGTATAACTTTGCTAATTTTATTTTGCATTTAACTATTATCATAGCATAATCAGCCTGGTCTGTGAGAAGGACTGTCATTCAACGCGCAGACACAGTGTGCATTTATACTTCTTAACTTACAAATTATTTTCAATTTATTCAATTCCATTGGTTTTGACATCATTTATCACCTAGACCATCACTATTACTTTCGAATAAAATAATTCAAAATTTTCAGCTCATTACGTTTGAAAGTAAGTTTATTGCTGTTACAACGAAAACATTAATTTTAATTTATATAGCTAAAAAGTAAAAAAATCTTTTGACTAGGTAGGTATAATTAATCTACTATATAAAAATAAGTCAGGTTTTCCTTCCTGACGCTATAACTCCAGAACGCACGAACCGATTTTCGACTGTTTTGCATTCGTTGGAAAGGTCTCGGGCTCCGTGAGGTTTATAGCAAAGAAAATTCAAGAAATTCACAAAGCCAAAGTTCGAAAATCACGCGGACGAAGTCGCGGGAGTAGTGCTAGTTGCATATAATAACTACAGCGTTAGCACCATCACCCATTCACTAGCTAATAACGACAGAAAGCAAACAAAACACTGCCATCAATGAACAAAGCCGATTGGCAACGCAAAAGCCAGTTCACAATAATCTACCCTCATTTACAGCGATTAAAACGAAAATAGCTAAAACTATTTCAGTTGAACACTGAGTCGACTAATGAGAGAGGCTATTCATCAATGTAGCCAGCTACTTGGTGCAAGTTTGCATTATGAATGGGCTATGAAACTAGCGAGCTAGCTTAGCGTTTCAACGTCAAAACAAAACCAAGAAACTAGTCAAGCATTATGACTCGAAAAAGAAACACCATATTAAAACACCTTTATGTCACATAAAACAGTGGTCCCAATAATTTAATGTTTCAGGTAAACTCTCTTTTTCCGTTAACGTGGGAACGAGATGGCGCTAGACGTTTTGTATAGTTCTGTCTCTGTAGGCCCCCCTCCATGTTTAATTATCACAACGTTTAAATTTTTTTAGAATGAAAGTTGAGGTACCTACATATAGATAATAATGGTACATTAGACTGACAATCTGGAAACGCAACAGTTTTAGAATTCGTGGATCGAGTCAAATAATTGTGGTGCGTTTAAAATAATTTCTTTAAGTTTACTATTCAATCGCTAGGTTTTTATGGAAACTTTTTACAAAGCCGCCATAATCAGGCCCTATATGATTACAAAATGTCTTATTATGAAATGAAGACTATACACTATCATTTAATTATTCAAACAAGCGATTTTTGTGTTCCAGTTTAAGAAATATTCTGTATTTTATGTTACTCGAGGTTGACTTTAAGCGCTCATGTAACGACGCCGCCGCCGCGCCGCCGCCGCGCCGCTATCTAGGCTTGTACACGGTATCGCGCCGCCGCCGCGCCGCCGCCGCGCCGCCACCGCGCCGCCGCCGCGCCGCCACCGCGCCGCCACCGCGCCGCGCCGCGATGCCATTCGCTAGTGTTTTATTTATCGGAGATGTCTCATTGCGGCCAACAATGTTTTTTTTTTGATAATTCAAGGATAACTTCTTCGTTTGTGAATCGGTTTTGATGATTTTTTTTTGTTGGAAAGAAGGTATTTCAAAGCGGTTCCATATATGGAGATTAGGGTTTGATGATGGCCCTGAGAAATCGAGTGGAGCTAAATAGTCAAAATATCTGCTTTCCAACTAAAAAAGAATCATCAAAACTTCATGAACAAAGAAGTAATCCGCGAATAAACATTAAAAAAACATTGTGGCCGAAATGAGAAACCTCCTTGTGTTCCAGATAAATAAAACACTATCGAATTCTGTATTGGCGGCGCGGCAGCGGCGCGGTGGCGGCGCGGCGGCGGCGCGGCGGCGGCGCGGCGGCGGCGCGGTAGCGACCGTGTACACAGCCTAGAGGCGCGGTAGTGGCGCGGCGGCGGCGCGGCGGCGGCGTCGTGTAAATGAGCCCTAAAGAGCCAGGCAAAAACGCTAACAATGATTGTTTCGTGGCCACATAGTTAGTGAGTATATCTTATTTTAATTAATAGTTAACTGTTGGCAATAAATTTGGAGGATTAAAGGGGTACGATTCCATTTGTAACTAATCAATTCGAAATAAGTTTTTGTGGTGTCTGCGATTTTCAAAATTATTTATATGTGAGTTTTGAATGTGTTCATACAAATACACATCATTAAATAATTTTGAATTAATTGTACTGGCATAAGTGGCACAGTAATGTGGCGTCGTCTGAAAATTAAGCCCACATCACACAGCACTTATTTATAAAATTAACGATGCATGAAAACAGTGCCCATTATACGACTAACACACATACCACATCGTTAAAAAGACACTACACAGATTCGCAGTCAAACCAAATTCCCCATTACTTGTCAAACGGTGATTACAAGCGTTACACACTTGCCAAGCAATCGCGAAATTTAATAAAGCCAGAGAGGTGGCGTGTGTAGTCATTTACATTTAAAGCACCAATTATTTGACGTCATTAGCGCCCTCTGGTGGTCATAAAACGCACCCAACACGCGCACAATCGCCCCTCTTTCGCGTTTATAAATTAGAAGTAAAACGGCGATTTTTAATCTGTGCCTCCCGTTGAGCCGGACGTTTGTCTGTGTCGGTGCGTTCCTTGAATTAATTTAATCAATTCTGTTGAAGTGTGTATATGGGTCTTTATGTAAGAGCTGCGTGTATGGGAAAGTGGATCATTACAGCTTGTATTAACTGTGAAATAAGTTAACTTGGCACCCTATTTAACGTTTATTAAAAGTCTGAAACTGTATGACTATAACGATGTTAATTTTTCGTTTAAAAAACCAATATTGCGAAAGTTTGTGGGGACGGGTGAGCTTTTTACTCTATTACACAAAAGCTATACTCAACGGATTTGGATGTTATTTGACTAACAGCTAGTTGATACCCTGGATTAACACAGAGGTACTTTCTATCCCAATATTACGTAGCTGTGGGATATTTTTTGAGTTACTCGCAAGCGAAGACGCTGGCACAGCTAGTTGTTTATTGTATGTAAATAAAGGGGTTGATGTTTACCGTCTTGATCAAATAAGCAACAAGCAAGATCCAAAATCCTTTGTTGCAATCACATTATTGTTACTACCTATTTCATCTACAAATCTAAATCAAACCAGCTGTTGACACTCGAGAGACAATACATGGCGCACCCGCTGCAAAGTTAATGCAAATTTCAAGTAGCATTCTCACGAAATGGCAGCGTTGAGCAGTCATTTACCCCCTCCCCGCTCCGCTCATTTAAGAACAAGTACCAGCGCATTTAAATCACATTCAAATTTCGCACTTCGATTAAAAGCTCTAAGAGCAGCGCGTAAGTGTTGAACAAACATTGGTACGGGCTAGCTTAAACCTACGCTGGACAGCACCGGATTACCAGGAGCTCTGATCCTAAAGCGAATGCCCCCACGTAATCCCAAATATTGTCTGTGTCAGGGAGGGGACAAGTGTCTAACTGAATTGGTCGCGTTCATGTGATCCCAATTACTATGTGCAGAGAGCCAAGCCGCTTATGCAAATGACGATTTCCCGCGGACGCATCTAATGGGCCGTGAGGGGTGGTGGGGACCGATGCACTTTTAGAAGCATCCTTGTTAGGGCTGCCGGGCTGCGGGCTTGCATAATGTAAATCCAGGTAAATAATCCTTTGGGGTAACTTAATTGCCTATGACCCCTGAATACCACAATAAACGAGCTAAGATATCTCAGCTAATACAACAGTGAGTATGTTTGTAAAGCTTTCACACATTGTAGTATTTTTGATGAATATTGGTACAGAGATAAGATGATATTTAAAAAAAATATGGAGCTACGAAACACACTGTCAAATGCTAGTACGTAAAAATTCTCAGGAATTGTAGTTACCAACAAATACACCACATGGAAACCGAGCCAAAAACATGTTCAATGTCCAAAAATATACGAAAACTTTGTTACAACTTGTCCAAAACTCCCCGTTGCCATGGCAACTCAAACAAACAGCCAGTATTTCTGGCAACCCTAAATCTCCCTACCCCCTCTCGGTGCTAAATCAGGATCGTGGTGCGGAGGATAAAGTGACCAACGGATAGACACTGGCAGGTCGTGTTACACTCCAGACGATTGAACTCAGAGTTTGGTCTTTGAACGGAAATAAATGGAATTATTTATTTACTGCGTTAGAAGGAGATATCGCTTCCTGTCTTTTGGCGTCAATAGAGGACGTAGAAAGATTTGTAGGTTCGGTTAATGTTTGGTGGTACTTTATTTATGACTAGTGTTTGCCCGCGGCTTCGCTTGCGTTATTTTAGAATTTGAGAAAACAATACGGATCGTGTGGCCCCATCTGGAATATGAACGTAATTTTTTAATAAATCGGAAACAGCACATTAAAAACATTTTTGTTTAGCTTGGGATGTTTTAAACTGCATACCTTTCATAATCCGTGTTTTTATAACTCCTGTCACAGACGTACATGCTAATTATGTTTTATGAACGTTCCAAAAAACTCCCCCTAGCCATATATTGACTGGACGCTCGCAATTTGATCAATTTATAACTAAAACGAGCACTTTTATTGGTGCTTATCCCCTTTAATTGCCGTGGGTGCGAGCACGTATCATTTTGGACGTTTTTTCGTTGAGAGCACGCAGAGATTGTAGTTCGGTGATTTAAAGGAGCAATTTCGACGTCCGTTTTGCTACTTTTTATACTGTATATTGTTGTTGATCGACAGATAGTAAGGTACTTACTACAGAACATATTTATAGTGTAATTTTCTTAAAACCTTTGAACGTCGAAATGAGAACCATTTTATTTAAAAAAATGTTGATCGTTAGCCGAGACTCCACCAAAGCTGTGCGAGTCGAAACGTGTTTTGAACAACCAATAGAATTGCGTTGTGGAGTGGAGCCACAGAGGAGCTGTGTCAATAACGCAATTCTATTGGCTGTTCAAAACACGTCTCGACTCGCACAGCTTTGGTGGAGTCTCGGCTTTAGTCTCGCTAAAACTCGAGAACGGCTGGATTGATTTGTCTAATTTTGGTTTTGAATTGTTTTTGGAAGTCCACGCAAGATTTAAATGATGAGTAAGTGCCTGTTGGTCTAGTGGTTAGTGACCCTGACTGCTAGGCCGGAGGTCGTGGGTTCGATTCCCAAAGGACAAATGTCCAACTGTGATGAGCACGATCATTTGTTCCGTGTCTGGGTGTTATTTATCTATAATATGTATGTATTTAGAAATATATAAGTATGTTTATCAGTTGTCTAGTACCCATAACACAAGCTCTGCTTAGCTTGGGACTAGATGGCGTTGTGTGATAGTTGTGGAATATTATTATTATTCTCTTTATTTATTTTTAGACTTATAAATTACATTTTTAAATATTTTTATAAAAAAGAAACAAAAAACATTTAAAAATATAAAAAATAGCATTCCACCAGCACCAGGAACAGGGTCCGGGCTGTCGGTGGTCAGGGCTCTTGAGAGAGGAACCTCCTAACAATACGCGCCGTGTCCAGGAGTACTGCCTTCTGAATCAAGCGCTTGATCCAGCTGCCAAGCGAGAGCCTCTTCAGATGTTGTTCGAGGCTCTTGGCAATTAAGCCATTGGCAGATACGACTATCGGCACAATGACTGCCGTATTTACGTCCCACATGTCAACAACCTCGCGAGCCAGATCAAGATACTTGAATTATACATATCCTATTAATTGAAGAGCTTATCCTTTTCTGCCCTCACGAGGTTCTCATCATGCGGGACCGTAATATCAACAATCATTGCGCGACGCTTGATCGATCTATCACCACAATGTCAGGTTTATTGGCAACAATAGTCCTGTCAGTGATGATAGGTCGATCCCAATACAACGAGATATTACCATTTTCGAGAACTGGGTCGGGCGCATACCTATAGTAAGGCACTTCCGATTCCACAAGGTTGTACTTCAAAGCAAGTTGCTGGTGGATAATCCTGGCCACGAGGTTGTGTCTATGCAAATACTCTCCGTTAGCCAGACTAGAACACCCAGAAATAATGTGTCGGATAGATTCTCCAGGACGGTGGCATGCCCGACATATGTCAACCGTGCCATCCTTCACAATGTATTTCGGTAGTTATTTGTCATCATAACTTCGTCCATAATTGCACAGACAAAACCTTCAGTTTCCCCAAACAGGTCACCGAAGCGTAGCCAGGATACGGACGCTAGAAAGTCTACATCGGGACCATGTAATGCCCGGTAATAGCGTCCGTGAAGCTCCTTGCTTTGCCATACCTCCCTACGATCATTAGTGTCTAAAGCTTTAGGTTTGCGCCAGTTCTCGTTAGCCAAGGAGAGCGGAGTAAGACCCTTGTCCACCGTGACCACATCTCGGTGCATCCCCACGTCGGTTTCTAGGAAATATTCCCTGAGACTGCATACCTCACGGTTGTGCAGGGTCTTAGCATTTAAAAAGCCACGACCCCCGCACTTCCGTGGGATATACAGTCTCATCACCGACGACCGTGGGTGATGCATCCGATTAAGTCAGCAGTGAACGGACTCTTCTATCCAGGGCGTCAAGTTCCGTCTGAGTCCATTTGAGTATGCCGAAAGAATACATCAACACCGGCATGACCCAACCGTTGAAAGCGCGCACCTTATTGCCACCTGACAAAAGACTGTTTTACCTTATTCAGGCGTTGTCAAGAAGCGCTCTCTCACGATTGCTTCATGTCAGCGTTATTGATGCCTAATGCTTCCGACATACCCAAATATTTGTAGGTCTCTGTTGAAGAGAGAGATCTAAGGTGTATGGAACCGAGAGTTGAGTTCCCTCTGATTCCATAATCTCCCTCTCTTCACATGCATGACTGCACATTTGTCCGAGCACCAAATCCATCCTGATGTCGCTACTGAAAGTTTCTTTACTTTCAGTAGCTTCATCAGTTGCAAGTTGTTGGGGGCAAAGAGTTTCAGATCATCCATGTAAGAAGGTGAGATATGACCTGACCACGTCTCTTCACCGATATCCTAGCCCCGAACCCTCCAGCAATGTGCTGAGCGGGTTCAAGGCCAGACAAAACCACAAAGGACTCAGACTATCGCCCTGGAATATCCCGCGCTCAATCCTTATCGGTTCGCCGCTACCTCGGATCTGCCGACATCCTGGATAGCGAAGGACTGTTCTCCAGGTCCCCATACATGACAACAGGAAGGTACGTAGAGTTATATCAACTTTATATAATTCTAGCACCCTCATGAGCCATGTATGGGGTACCGAGTCATAGGCCTTCTTATAATCTATCCAACATGCGGACAGATCTTTTCGGGAGCGGCGAACCTGTTGGCTAATGGCCATATCAATGAGGAGGAGCTCCTTAGTACCGCGGGACCCGTTCCTACATCCATTTTGAGAGGCAGACATGATAGAGTTAGTCACAATATGTTGATTGATTTTAGCTCTCAAAATGGATGTAAGAACTTTATAGACCGTTGGTAGACAAGTAATCGGTCTATAATTTTTGGGTTCCGCAATATTATTATTATTATTAAATTATGATAAAAATCTGTGGCGATACAAAGTTTTCCGGGTCAGACTAACCTGAAATTACTTTATCATAAAAAGTTAAACAAGTTATTTATAAATAAAACATCTTCTGCCTAGCCTTTTCCTGATAATGTTAGGATCAGCTTCCAGCTAACAGTTAAAGCTACATATCAGCGACTACCTCCCAGTAGGTACCCAATACCTGGGTAAGTATTTTACCACATCTGGTTGTCAGATATTTGAGTTTCTGGCTAATAATAAAGACTGTCTATGCGACCAAAGCCTTTAAGTGCTTTCAGTCGAATTAAATTAACTTGGTAGGAATTAAAGAGTAAGCGCGGCTTAACCTGAGCGAAGATTGACCTGTGAAGTGGTGATAATTGCTACGAACTAGTATGAACACTATCCGAAAAATGAAGATCAAAAGGAAAATTTCCCTAACCAAACACTAGTAATCAACTATTTGTTATTCTTAAGAGTTCGACGAATCTTAATCCAAAGGTCAATAAACCAAAGCCTCTTAAAATATTGCTACTAAGTAAATTCTTTCTTTCATTTCAAATCAAACAAGAAAACCTAACCAAATCTTATTACAATTTAAAAACTGTTTTACTTGCTATTCGACAAAATTTACAAGGAAGGTTTTGACGGATTTGAGATTGTGACAAAAGTATGTTTTTCTAACAATTATTGTTTGCTCTTAGGTAAACAATAGTCACAACAAAAATGATAATTAACAAGATTACCTAACAAAATAATTAGTTTTTTTTTTTGACTTTCATAAAGTATCTGGTATTGTTATAAGTACCTACTTAATATGTCGACACTTTCCCTGTTACATTTGTCGCATATAATTTTCATATCTACCTAAACAGTTGCAAAGCTGACTATCAAACTAGAAATGCGACAAAAACACGTGTTTCCGTGTTCCGTATCACCAACTGATCAGTGTTTTATTGCCGGGCAGGCGATATTTGAATATAATTTGCAGCGTTTTGCATAATTTCGACATAATCGTGTATTATGACGGCTTGAATGTGGGTAAATGGTTGTAGGTTTTGAAATAGTACAGTTTTATGCTTTCAATAGGTAGAATACGTTTAAAAGACTTTTTTTTAATGAGGAAGTTGTCTTAAGCATTCCACGATTTGTTTTTATTTTCTAAGATGTATCTAGTGGCGGAGACCTCTCGCGCCCGGCATTGGTTGCGGCCATGCTGCGGGGCGAGACGGAGTGGGAAGCGGTCAGCTCCTTCTGCGAGGCAGTAATGCTCGTAAAGGAGGAGGCAGGCCGCGAGCGAGAGAGGACAGCGTCCTCCCTCCGCCCCAGCCGCAGTGGTAGGCGCCCACGGCGACGGACGTCGCAAGATGATCTCCGGCCACCGTAGGCGCGGGCATGCGGGCAGCGAGTAAACAACTCGCTGCCCGACCAAGGACCATGCCCGGGTCGACGGCGCGTCATCCCACGCGCGCCTCAAATAGCGTCAGCATAATGACGGGGCCCCCCTCTCAGAGGGCAAAGCCTGCCGGGGTCGCGGGATTTTGTTACCGTAACCCCGGAACGTAACAGGCTATGAAGGACACCGTGGATTTTAGTCAGTAGAAGTCTGACAGTCCCTCCCGCCCTGCCCGGGGTTGGACGACTCATTTGATGATTTTACCACGCTAAAAAAAAAAAAAAAAATGTATCTAGTAACCCTTGACTGACTGTCATACTTCTAGGCGACTTCCTGTGAAGACTAGCATAACATCTGGGATCAACGGTTTGACGGAGATCCATTCACCGACTGAACCAGATGAGCGTGGCTTATTTTTGAAGATCTATGACAGTTATTACTCAGCACGAGTTCCAGTTGAATCAAAATAACAGAAAACATAAAACCTTTCTTCCAATAAACTTAAAAATTAATTAATCTAAATACGTCAGATCATCAATCATCACATACTCAACATAGACACACAACATCATAGGCAGTCTCATGCCATCGGTATGATGTTAGATGTGAGCCGCGCCAAGAAGTGACTCGCGCGCCGATGTATCTTAGGGCCTGCACGCTTCATTTTTTCAAGATTTTTTTTTTACTGTAGCTGTGGTTAAATATATTTATCTGAACTTAAATATACACATTCCTCGTTAGTTGACGGTTAAGTTGAAGCAGTTACAGAAAGTGGCTGCACAAGGACAATTTGGCGTGTGTCTGAACTCGGTGTTAACGATGCCATCTTGATTGGATACATGGATTATGGTGTGAATGTGGACGGCGAGTGGGCATGCGGGCAGCGAGTGGGCAATGGGCATGCGACCGCCAAGAAATGAGGCATGCGGACGGCGAGTAATGAGTACCTCGCTGTCCTAAACTGGACCATGCCAGGGGCGAGAGCACGTCGGGTTCCACGCGGGTTTCAAAGAATAGTGTCAGCAATCTGACAGAGCTCTCATAGAGATTAATGCTAGACGGGGTCGCTGAACTGAGCAAAATTGTCCAAATGAGCAATCTTGACATACAGGGAAATTGCAAGGAATACGGTGGATTTTATTCAGTTCGAGTCTGATAGTTCCTTCACCCCACCTAGAGCGTGATCCCTCTCACTCTAGGTGGAGTGACTTCGACTCCGTGCCTCGGAAAGCACGTAAAGCCATTGATCCCGGCTGCCATTAGATCTTTCACAGACATTACTGTTAGTCAGAAGCTCATAAGTCTGACAACCAATCTTACCATGGGGTATCATATTGTCTAGTTACTGGGTTATGGAGGTCCGATACGTAGTCGCTTCATGTAAAATACAAATATTCAAGCTGCATCTGGTTGGGCTGGAACTTGACCCCAATATACATAGTTGAAAAAAGGCTAGGCAGATGATGACCACCTAAAAATATGGTAATGATGTAATTTTTATCTATAATATGTATGTATTTAGAAATATATAAGTATCTATATCAGTTGTCTAGTACCCATAACACAAGCTCTGCTTAGCTTGGGATTAGATGGCGTTGTGTGATAGTTGTGGATTATTATTATTATTAATTTATAGTGAAATACGTTTGCCTAGAAGTAACTAATTCACGTTTAATTAAAAATAAAACAATGCTACAGTAGTAACCCTAACAACACATCAACACTGCAACATAAATATGTGTGTCAACATTACTATGTCACTAGTAATGAAAGATTGAAAGATAATCGCTTTGCAGTGTCGTGACACGCTGTTGAATCGATTTCAGTTCGATTATTTAATTCATTTCGATTCGTTCTACATTTTATTTCGACAAGACAGTGCTATGAAAATGTTGAAAATCAGCGTCGGGCACCCGTTGTCCGGCATTTGCTGAACTGGGTCTATTTGGCGCAGCCGTGAGTCACACAATATTTAAGGTTTAGTTGTAAGTTTCTTGTATATATTTGTTTTTTTTTTTTATGTTGTGTGTACTTATGGCATGTGTCAATAAACGTTTTTTCTTTCTTTCTTTTCTTTCTATGTTTTGTATTGACAGGTGGAAAATTGAACTTGGTTTTCAATGCTGAATTATTGTGTTGAATTATGATTTGTTACGTGTTGTTACGTGTTTGTTACGTAGCGGTAATAATTATTATGTTGGCAGTAAAGTGTGTTATTATTTAGTTTGATAATATAATAATTATTAATTTACTAAATATAAATAAATATTAGAGGCTAGCTCGAGTGGTACTCGAAAAGAGCATTTGGAAACATAATTATGTGACAATAACGACTAATAAAGAATGGTTCAATATACTGATAGAAATGATTTTGAATTAGTACTTCTGACTAAAAATACTAGTCAGATCATGATAGATCAGAAGCATCATTATCTAAGCTGCCTAGTAATTTCGATTATTGCTGATGGGTTTCCAGATCAGCCTTTTTTATCAAAAGAACCCATTTAGGCAAAACGGGGGGAGGGGGGCTGTCAGACCCGTACCGACTAAAATCCACGGTGTCCTTCAATACCCCTTCAATAATGGTCACGATAACTCGTAAGTCCCGTTACCCCTGCAGGCATTGGCCCACTAGAGGTGGCCTGTCATTTTGCTGAATAACGACTGTTGATATTAACAGATCTACTAATGTCACAATCAATTAGGGTCAGACTGACATACTAAATTTTTGAAAAAATAATTATAGTTTTGAAAATTCCGGCAATTCAAATAGCAATGAATAATAAAACTTTTTCAACTTAAATCAATATCATACAACCAGTAGCCCCCAAAACTCCTTTACAATCAATATTAACCCAATAAAATAAAAAGAAAAAATTTCAATGAAACCCTGCCAACGGATTGAAAAGTTGCCAGACCTAATGAAGCTTGCGATGTAAAACCAAACTCACTTTTTTTAATTTGCATACAAGTACGTATCAGACGGTTAAACTTTTTTAATTTGGCTTCGCCGCTGGACGGCTCTACGGCGTAGACTGCGTGCTACGCCGTAGAGGGCGCGTAGCGGGTCTATCCAATATCGGGACCATTATGTTAGGAGAACGTGATCGATACTGGAAAGAAATATTACCGCGTGTTATTCTAGAAGTCAGTGTTGATCGTTGTGTATAGTCTAAAGTAGTATTAATTTTTGTTTTTTTTTTTAATCAGACTAAACCTAAAATTATATAAATGGTTATGGATTCAATAAATATAAAACTATAGTCGTGTTGAAATAGTTTTTGGATACTATTGGACGACTATGTTTGCTATTATGGTTTCCGTCGAGGAAAATCTTAACACATTTAAGAGGATTTTTTTTTTTTGCTTTGAAAAATATTTTTCTTTACCAACCTGATAGAGCATCGTCTATTACATCAACATCGAAATTCGGAGTCTTTGGTTTCTGATAACATCGAACTTGGGGTTTTAAAGTCAAGAGTAAATAGGTTCCTTCTAGGAAAGCGTGCTTCGAATTTGACGCTGAAGCACTCGGTTGAACCATATTTGACGTACTTTCCATCAGGCGAGCTAGTAACCAAATGTGAGACTGTTGTTAAATAAATAAAAAAGATTTTTTAATATTTAATCATCAAGTTTTTGATTCAACAACATCTTTCAATTAAAATTTATAATTTCGCTCCATTCCTAATATGTTCCTTTGACTACAAATTACCCACATAAACTAGCAAAACTCATTACAAAATAATCAAGCAAAAATAAACGAAAACCCCAAACAGAATACTTCCGTAAACAAATAATTGCTAAAACTAAACCATTAGCGTTGGGTTGACCTTCCATTTCGGGTGAACTAGTAATTTATTCATAGTACCCAACTTGTCCGGGACACGGTGTGATTCTATTGTGATCAATAATAATGAGTTACTGAGGTGTTCTGGGATAAACAGATGTATAATGTACATATTTTATTAGATCCAGCGAAATGTAATTAAAAATTAAAGGGAGATTATTTGGTGAGACAGGCAACTGTGATTGAGTCTTTAAAAGTCGCTCAAAACGTTACCTATGCATGCAGTAATGCGAAATGATCCAACTAGTTCACCACTGATGTGGACAAGATGTAGTGACACATCATTTTGCATTACAGCATGGACAGGTAACGTTTTGAGAGACTTTTAAGGCTCTATCACTGAGTTGCCTGTCTCACAAAATAATCTCCCTTTACCTTACTACAAATTCAACCGCATCCCTGGAACGTAAAGGACTTTTGAAGGATCACCTTGGATTTTAGTCTGTACAAGTCTGACAGTCCTTCCCGCCCCGCCCTAGGTATGATGACTGATGATGATGTAATCGTGATAAAAAAAAGGAATTCAACTTCTAATGGTCTATCTTTAACTGTACCTGAAACGTGTCGGGCCCGGGCCTCAAAACTTTGCAAGCATTGGAGCTCCACTAGTTTATTTTTTAAATTAATTACGTACCCAGAATTTTTATAAGCATTCAGCACGGGCCATGCACTGTCCGTCCACGTCCCGAGGGCGACAGATAGAAATTGACATACCTACACAAAAAGCCAGACCCGGAACGCCAGAAGTCGTTACCATTGTGTAGCTCCGTGCGGGAATCGAACCCGCAACTTATTGCGTACTGGTCCAATCGCTCAGCAATTGCGCTAAAAACGATTATAAGCTAAAAACTAAAACATTAGATAAATTACCACATTCAACAAAACATTTCTGTAATAGCAATTTAGCAGCATTATTTATCTTGATTATAAACCTTCCATGTTCATTATTCTGCTTTGTCTAGGTAGGCTTGCAATTAGTAAAACGATCTTAGAGGCGAACCGGACCCTATTGTAATGCCTAGCCGCGATCGTTAGGACAAATTGAGCGAAAACATGTACTTTATGTGCGAAAATGTTTCTTTTTTCTGTTTTTATTCATATTTTAGCACGCACATGACCATTTGAGCAGCCTGCTGAAGTCGAGGGGCTGTCTTAATAGGTTACCGTGGCCTTGGAATGCAAAGGACAACTAAAGGGACAGAGTTAGATTAAGCCTGAAAGTACCTTGCACTCCAAATCATCACAATCTCTACATCATCAATTGAGCCTTGGAAAAGAGAGTGAAAGGGAGTCTCAAACTCTAACTGACATCATTAAAATTGCATCAGTTGCCTTTTACGTTCCGGGTGTCTTTTACAGACGGTCCCGTGAATGCGCTTTGAGCAAAAATTATGATCGATTATCATCTTTAAAGATAGCGGAGAGATGTATAAAAGAACTCTCCCCTTATCAGAGATCATTATTTACTTTCAGTTTTATTCGTATTTTTAACAAATACGTCTATAACACATTTTCTCCTGACCTATTATTGCCACCGATCAATAAACTACGACCTTCTTACTTCATAACAAATGCGTCGGTTCTCATAGTACTAATGAATAATCGACTGCACAGTGGATATTTAATATTAATGTGGGAACACAAGCCCGGTTTGTAGTCATTAGTTTTATGTTAAATTGATGTCCCTGGATTACGAAGGTTTTCCATATTTATAAATTGTTTTTGTATTGATTTGGGACGTGCGCCGTGTTCGGTATTAGTAGAAGTGAATTAATTTTGATTGTAAGGTTTTAATTTGGGTCGCGGGAATGTCTGAAAAGGGTACTCTGAAAGCTATGGATCATAATTATGGTCGCGGGAATTACCGAATTACCGTGACCATGGAACGTAAAGGGCTATTGAAAGACACCGTGGATTTTATTCAGTTCGAGTCTGTCAGTCGTTCCCGCTCTGCCCTGGGTGAATCATTTGTCTATTCACCCAGGACTTCACGATTCTTCACGATTCACACAGGATCGTCTGTCCACCGTGTGGCTGGACAATCCACGTTGTGGTTGCGAACATACGTGGTATTTATTCGAGAATCTTAAGGCACCATTGGCCATCATTATTATGCTTGGATCTGACAAAGTCTACGTTCAAATTGCTTGTACCTTTAATTATTACCTTAAGCTTGCTCCACTTATCATAAACACGTAGTACGACGCCGAATTTCCTCGTTACAACTAGTGGACATAGAAGGGTTGCCATAGACGTGTTATTATTTTGCAAGAATATTTCCGTGTCGCACGTCGCCTCGGTGGCAAGCCGCGTGACCGACGCCATAGGGCTGGGAGGTGGTTCAGAGATATTTCAGCATTGTTTTTTTTTAAACAAATCCTTTCAATATTTTATAAAAAAACCCAATAGCTACTAGTTGCCACACCACGTAAACGGTAAATAACGCAAACTTGGGATTGTAATGCCAAATATTCATTTTGCAACTGGTGAGGATAATTATGAGTTTGCAAAATAAGCGATTTTTCCCATTGATGGGAAAATCGTTCTTTAGATGAGTGGTAATGGACCATCAACAACCACGCTGTAGTGCGGTAGTGAGATATCTGAGTGACAATTCACATAGTAATTCTGAGAACATGGTTATAACACATGTTAGGTTCCTCTATAATAAGGCTAGGCACTAACATGTTATTCGCGATAATACTTCCGTGTAGCGCGGGTAGCAACCCACGTGACCGACGCCGTAGGGTTGGCAGGTTCAACACTTTTTTTAGCATTCTTAGAAAATTCGAGTTAGTTTGAGTGTAGGGGTGGAAGTTTGTAGAATCGTTTTGTTGAGAATTTCTTGATAATCGCTAGTGATTTATAGGGTTTTGCTTTGTCGCTTGCACGGTTTGAAATTCTTTAAGAACAGTGATCAAAAAACAGTTCAATTATTTAGTTAAAACTAAACAATTGAACTGTTTTTTAGGACTATTTCCGTGAAAATGGCGTCAAAAATGGAACGTTTTAGTAACAAGAACGTATTACTTGGTCATTACATCAAAGCACGGCCAAAATACACAATTTGTTTCATTTGAAACACAAACTCATTTCCAACATCAAAAAAACAAATAAGCCGCCAACTTTAATAAATCAAAGGCCAAATTCATTTCCCTATTCATGCACACGCAACGTCAAAAGCAATTCTCATTCAACATTTCAACGGAAAACTAATAAAATAACCTGGTAGGCACCGCAAAAAACGCAATTCGTATTTTGTATAATATCCTCGTCGCGCCAACCCTAATTGGACGGGCGTATGTACATTATTAAAACTCGATTATCGACTGTAGATGCAATGCTATCGAGAATAAATAGCGACATAGCGATGCGGAATATTCGAGTTATTTTTGTAATTACTTCGCCAGTTATGATAAAAATAGGGTTCTTCAAACGAGGGTTAATATTTCTTGCTTACTGTTAACTGACGTTAAAGCTAGGGTTTTGTCGAAGTAACCAGTCAGTTTATAGTTTAGAGCATTTATACCAGAACTGAAAGGACTGGCAACATTTACCATTTCTGATAACGGTGCGCGATGTAGACAGGCTTTTTATCGTACAAGCTGCCAATAGCAATATAATTTGTTTTAGTAACACAATCATGTTAATCAGAATTCTTTTTTTTTGTAAAAGAAATAAATATTCAAAATTATCACGTATTTTATTTTGAAAATGTTTCAAACAAAATTTTAAAGCAAATGGTCACAGTTCAAAACTTAATTTACGTTAAGTTCGAGGGCATTAACATTAATCTGTTATCTTCAAAGCGGTATGAACATAATTCAGGCAATTTAACAAATTAGAGCGGTAGGCTGAATCACGTACCATTTTGCTGAAACCTGAAACAAAACTCTAAATCTAATGAAAACGTGAGGTCTTTAAAGGCAAACATCTGTTTTCGAGGTTGTAAGGCTAACTGAGATTTTGCTGTTCATTTATTTCAATCAACTGATAAGAAATAGCTTTAAAAGAATAGCATAGATATTCTATTCGTCACAGATTTCTTTAAATAAATCTCCTTCGACATGCGCCAAGGGGGTATCAAGCATAACCCTTGTTGTTGGCATTTTTATTTATAACTAGCTTCTGCCCGCGACTTCGTACGCGGATTCTGTTGCTTATGCCAGCGACAACGGGGTCGACAAAATCGAAGATTTAAAACATCTGATGTGAAATTCTTAGAGCTTGGGGACGGGAAAACAACGGGACGCGCGTGACGATTCCAGACGTTCCAGATCATCCATTTTTGTAAGTCAACAGGAAATGCTCATCAGACTAAACAGCTCTTGCTAAGACGTGATTCCTATATTTATGTTATAGTGGCTAGGCTCTTGGAGTTCCACAGCAGGTGTTCCAGATCTCAATTTTCATACGTAAACAGAGAGTGGTCATTAGGCTGAACAACTCATGCTAAGACATCATTACTATATACATATGTTATAGTGTAGCTGGGGTCTTGGAGTTCTATATCAGGTATTCAAGATCTTCAATTTTTATACGTCAACAGAGACTGCTCATCAGGCTGAACAATTTTCCTAAGACGTCATTCCTTTATATGTTATAGTGTAGCTTGGCTCTTGGAGTTCCACATCAGGTGTTCTAGATCTTCAATTTTTATACGTCAACAGAGACTGCTCAACAGGCTGAACAACTTTGCTAAGACGTCATTCCTGTATATGTTATAGTGTAGCTGGGCTCTTGGTGTCCCACATCAGGTGTTCCAGATTTTCAATTTTTATACGTCAACAGAGACTGCTCAACAGGCTGAACAACTTTGCTGAGACGTCATTCTTGTATATGTTATAGTGTAGCTGGGCTCTTGGAGTTCCACATCAGGTGTTCCAGATCTTCAAATTTATTATCTCAGCAGAAAATGCTCATCACGTGGAACAATTTTTGCTATCGCACCATTTTTGTATCTCTTGTAGTTTAGCTGGTCCATTGCGGTTCTGCACCAGGTGTTCAAGTTTCCAAGATAAATTATAGCCTATGTGTTGGCCAGACTTAATACCTATACAACAAAAAAAAATCATTCAAATCCGTCCAGTACTTTTTGAGTTTATCCCGGACATACATACAGACAAACAGATAAACAGACAAACAGACAAAAATTCTAAAAACTATATTTTTGGCTTCGGTATCGATTGTAGATCACACCCCAAGTATTCTTTAAAAAAAATATTCAATGTACAGTTTTGACTTTCCTACTATTTTATTATATGTATAGATAACAAAACAAACTTTATCAAAAACATAAAAAGCGGTTATGGATTTGATGCCACAGATTACCATTTTTTTTTTTTTACTGGCTTAGCTGTTCAGCCATTCGCCAATGACGCCAATGTCAAGTTAGGGAAACAGATACTACCACAGATTACTAAATAGGATATGCGAAATTTGTATAGGTTTACTATTTGTATTATTTTAATAAAATTATAAAATAGTGCAATAGAATTTAATTAAGTAACCACGTTTCCGAACAAACTTAATTAAGTTACCACGTTTCCGAACAAACGATGCTCTTTTAATATAGTCTATGGCTGTGAATTACGTTGACATTCGTATAAAAAAAAAATTGACATTCGTTACGCGCGTTTTTTAAAATATGCAAAATTAAATGTATACTTTTCAATATTTCTGAGAGATTTTCTTAATATTTTTTTCCGTAAGAACCATCCTTGGACTTCCACAAACATTAAAAAAAAAGAATTATCGAAATCGGTTCAGCCGTTCACACGTGATGCCGTGACAACGCGAAACGGGTTTCATTTTTATATATATAGACTAAATCCGAGCGATCTCAACTAAACTTATAAATGAGAAAGGATGAATGTCTTCGCGAATTATGTTAAATGTGTTATCGTACAATGCAAACTATAATTTATTTATTTTTTATGAAACAGCAACCCTAAATTACCGATCTTATTAACCAACCATTCCAGCACACATTGGTACCTACGCAAAGCAGAGTTCTAGCCCTGGACAAGACAGTACGACAAACTCAAGCAAATTCACACGTTTACCAACTTCCGGTAAGTATAACTGCGCTCGCTTCAGAGGATATTGTCTAACTTACGGGCAAGTGATGTGGTTGAGGGTACATCTAGGATAGCTTTTATCCCGATTTCATGTTCCCGTGGGATAATTTTCGAGTTGTAGCGCTTGAAGCCGCTGGCAACAGCTAGTTTTGCATATTTGTTATATCCACGCTGCTTCATCCAATAGTTAGTCACCAGACAAAAAGTCTCAATTTTCTTTCAACTAGCTTCGACAAAGGACGTCTTTTGTTGTAAAAATGCATGACGAACCTAACACGAGCGGCTGATACGAAGTCGCCGCTTCGTGAACACAGCACCCTTAGCACGAATTTTCAGTATTTGAGACGTAAAGTAAACTGGAACTTTGTTAATTTCAAATTGAAAATTTTCAAGACAAAAATTTGTTCCTTCTTCACACACCAGAGGCGCTGTTCCATTTTTTTCATACAATAACCCTGTAAATACTGAAAAGACGCTGTAAAGTAAAATAGTGAAAACTCGTGCCAAGGGTACAGATTTCATTGTTTCTAGGCAAGATGCAAGCATTCGTCTTGCAATCATTTTTGTTCATTGACGAAAGCGTGCGTATGACGTGCGGTTACTTGGACAATGGGCCTTATACGCCATAAACATTAAAAAAAAGTTTTAGGCACATAGTTACACCCGAACTTTCCTTCAATCTCACTCCTTTCGTTTCTTCTACGTTAGTGAATTATTGTGGCGTGAAAGAGAAAATTATGCAAAACAAATAAATGTTATAATCACACACTTAATATTATTATACACACACAATCCATCATAACCAGTACTTTACATACCAATTCTTAAGCTCAATTTTTACCAAGACGCGACTGCGAGCACTTTTCAATTGCTTGACTCAAATTCGTATAAAACGTCGCGTCTTGGTGTGCACTGATCCTTAGGTGCCCTGCATATCATAGTACCCGCTCAAGTGACAAGACCCGACAAGTCCCACACTCCTCAGGCACTCCTAGATTGTATAATCTTAGACCACCCCACTTCTCCCGTCCGCTAAGTAACTACAGCTTAAGGGAAGCTGTTGTGTTAGGGTCATAAATCTCCAGCTCGATTATCGACTACCTGTCCGGGATGAGGGTAGTGCCTCCTGTGTACTGAGTTTTTTTAAGGGAAAGAGGTTGGTTTTAAAGTTATTGGTTTTGTACTGTGTGATCTTTGTGTTACCGGTGAAAGATGTTTACTTTTTTTTTTTCATAATGTAGAGTAGAATGAATGTAATCGTGACAAGTGAGTAACATATTTCAAATTGTGTGCATTCTTAGATTTATTCAGAAACTATACGTGGAATTACTTTGTAATTTCATAAATTCTTTTGTAATTACTTTTTATTAATTGAAGAAGCTACAAGTAAACCAGTCCACAACCGAGAGACTATTGTCATGTTCAAAACGATGATAAAGACTTGAAGATTAAACTCAACTGCAAATATTTTCACTTAAAAAAACTTTCAGAATAACATCAATTAAAAAAGCACAAAGAAAACATCCCTTAACCATTTTTTTTTATTATTATGATTGTGTTGTCTTATTGCTGGGCAAAAGTCTTCCCAATTTCTTCCTCCTTATATTGTGCCTCCTCGGACCAGTCTTCAAAGATTTTAACTGACGAAAAAAAAGGGACAGTTCTCAATTCTCCACGTAGGTATATTTTTGAACCCTGTGTACATTTAACAACCGTGCTTGACAGTTTTCGTTGTTAGCTAACGGTTTCGTGCCGCGTCGCAATCATTATTTTACAAAACAAAGAACTCAACTAAATGTTTTGAATGTGCCTCGATACGAAGCTAATGGTTGTCTACGTAATGTAAAACTGTTGATTAAAAATACTTTATGGTTTATGATTTTGATTACGGTTTGTAAACTCACTGTACTGGTTGAGTGGGGTTAACTTTTAGAACTTATTTTATAGACAGAATAAATGGAAAATCATAAACTACTGAGAAACATTGTCAGTTTTCTATTTCAGTCAATGGTTCGTAAGTAATAAAGAATAATAATTTATTATAAAATTAAATTAAATTCGCAATCGAACCAGCCAACAAAAAGTTAGAAAAATTGTTTAGAATTAAGAATTCACATCAGCAATAAAATAAAATAGCTCATTTTTTCTTCGGATAAGGTACCCCCTACCGAGAAGCCAAATTAAATTCTTAAAATAAAATACAAGGAAAAAAAGTATTTGATTCCAATTAATGTTAGCAACAGTCGTAGCGAATTTGACGTACAATTTAAAAGCTTTGATGTTCTGTAAAGTATTGCAGATTAGCGGATTGTGGGGGAAAGAAGGCAGTTTGCACTCTTTCATTCGAGGATCAACTCTATTGAGAGTAAAATGAGACGTTTTAAACGATTTGTGTGAACATAAAGATGAAAAGAAATGGTGACTATGGCTTCCAATATTGCTGAGTGTCGAAAGAGGGTAATGAATAGATTTTTATATTAGAAGTGTAACAAAAGTTGTGTTATTTGGAACGTAATAAATTAATAATTCTTAAACAGCATTTTAAGAATTATTAATTTATTATCGAGCAAAATCCTATAGAAATTTTATTCCGTAAGCTTATGTTTCTATTAGGAAATTATAACATAATTATATGGCCCTCATAATGACTACCAATTGAGTTTGTTTCGACTTATTCTTCTCAGAGTAGTCAGGTACGAAACACCGGCTTTATCTAGTTTGTAAAAGACGACGTGTAAAAGTGTTGATATTAACCTACTTGCAAAAATAAATCATTATTATTACATCATTTCATTTCATCATAATTATCTGCTTATACAATTTAAAAACTTACTTTTTGTAAGTGTTACAAAAAGTAACACTTACAAAAAGTAAGTGTTACTTTTTGTCAAAGTGTTACCTACTTTGACAAAAAGTAACACTATTTATTGTTTAAAAACCGGCCAAGTGCGTGTCGGGCCACGCACAGTGTAGGGTTCCGTAGTTGCCCATCAAAATACTTATGCGAACTAACTAAACTGATTCGCTGAATTTAATTTTAAAAAGAAGAATTTTCAAAATCGGTCCAGGAGTCTTTGAGAAATCGGGAAAAATACATAAGAAAAAAGATTACGACGAATTTAGAACCTCCTCCTTTTTTTGAATTTAGTTAAAAATATTTGACGATAAAAACCTACCTTCCCCAAAAAACATACCTATAAAAGCTGTAAAATAAAGTTGACAAACTTACATTTGCAGTTCTCTCCGATACATTTTGTTTAAGAAAATATGAATCCAAGTACATTTTATAAGTTGGTCGACTATTACTCGTAAAGTTGTAAAGCCTACTTAGTCATGATAATTTTCTTTTAAACTTCGTTATATATACTACTATTGTGAATTTTTTCACACCCCCAAACATAACCGTTTAGCTGGCAGAGGGGGGGGACACTCGAATCGAGCAAAATTTAGCACTTTAAAGCTTAATATTTCACAAACGAATTTTTTTATCAAAAAATTGTTAATAGAAACTATCATTATTTTTTAAAGGCCTATTTAATGATACCCCACACTAAGGTGTACGCGAGAAAAAAAAAATCCTCACTTTACGTGTAAGTACTGGAGGTACCCTAAAAAAAAATATTTTACGAGATTTTATTTTACCACTTTTTCGGCACAACAAATCCGTATATTTGCACCAAATTACAGCTCTCTAGTACTGTGCGTCTCTGAGCTAAACTGCGGACAGACGGACGGACGGACGGACGGACATGGCGAAACTATAAGGGTTCCGTGTTGACTACGGAACCCTAAAAAATGTATAAAATATTGCTACAATATTTCACAATAACTTTTAAACATACTTTCACATCGACACAAAAAAAAAAAATGCACATCGTGTCGACAAAACTTTTGACCCCTTTTTGTAAAACGCACGACTACATTCATTAAGGCGCCGAGCGCAGGGTGAGGTACGCGGTTTTTTGTTTCTACCCTCATTAATTGTTCTTTGATGAGAGCCTGCTTGTAGCGGTCAAGACGCGCTTTGTAATCATTATGCACATTATTTATGTTTAATGTAGTCTGAAGGGTGATTAAGTAACGAATTAGGGATTCTTAATGAATTTTCGTTTGAAAAGGTTTTGCTATGAGACTTAAAATATATCGTACGAAGAAAATAATGGAAGTAATAAATAGGTATCACACTAACACCAAATCGATGAACTGTTTTGACCTTAAAAGTCCACCGCGATCCTGAAACGCAAATGGCATATTGTGATGGAACTGGAAAATTTTTAGTCAGTCTTTTCACACTACGTAGTATCTGTATATTACTGTGGAAAGAAGGTTATAAGTATTTGACGGTGGCCTACTATACAATACAACAGGGTAATTTTTTTTAAGTGGGCGTGAATGCCTAAATGCTTAAGTTTGCTGCATGTCATTACAGCCAGAATTTGATCCTTATTAGCAACATTGTCGAATAATATAATATTGGCTGTGATTTTTTTCCAAAATCAGCAGGTTCGATTCCTGGCCAGTATTATTGATTTTTGTGAAATACAGATTTAGTTTTCGTCAAATTCGGCCTCGAGTATCCTTTCAACGTTTTTTGATATTCCTCATAGTTTCGGATATAGCCACGCTCAGTTGAATAAATCACCCTGTATAAACATTACGAAATTTTGAACCCATAGTTTATCCAATACCAATTGTCTTCAGTACCTTCAGTGCCTGCCTATAAGAAGGGTAGATTCCCATGTTTGGAAAACCAAGTTATTCCTGTACAGTAACAAAGTACCAACCAGGTCAGAACCCAAGGGGTTTTTCAGTAGAACTTTTTCGATACAACTCGATTTTAAAGGGACTGGGATCGGGATGGTATTTCAACATTTTTTGCGTAATTATGGTGAATGGACCCATTTTTTTTTAAATTGAGACAAAGTTTTGAAAAAATTTGAGTTCAAGGTTTCAAGAATTATAATGGTCTTTTTATGTCAATATTTTATTTTACTTAAACATGTTTTTTTTTACAAAACCTGAATTTTCTCAACGGGCTAAAAAGAGATGTTTGGCTGATGAACAAAAGACGCAACAAGCAAACATTTTAGTAGCAAAATCATGATAAGCGACAAAAATCTTATATTAATGATGTTGTAATTAAATTAATACTCAATTACGTCAGAATGGCTGAACGAATCTTTGTTCGGCTCAGTGATAAGTCATAATCAGTACCCTTAGCACGAATTTTCACTATTTGAGACGTAAAGTTAACTGGAACTTTGACAATGTCAAATAGACAATTTTTGAGGAAAAAATTAGTTCCTGCTTCACACACCAGAGGCGCTGCTCCATTTTTTCATACAAGAAATTCTGTAAATACTGTAAAGTAAAAGATTGAAAATTCTTGCTAAGTGTACTGATGTGTGATTTTTAGCTTTACGCGGGTGGAGCCAATGGCCAAAAGCTACCTACCTAATTAAAAGATTCCAACTAAATCCAAGTAACCTAACCTAGTAAGTATACATAAGTTCCTTACTTAGTATGTCCTATGCATGCACTCCAAAATTCATCAATGGATTACAAAGTTTGATGAACTTCTTGTGATACTCCCAGTATGCAAGTATTATACTGCAACCACAAATCCTCTAGCTGAGCGTGTGATTATGGAGATATGCTCCTAGAATTGTTCAGTTGTGTGTCTATGATAGTTCATGTAGGGGAACAGTGTATAAGACGGAGACGCGAGTTATAATGGGGTCATACACTCTTTAGGCATACTTAACACTAACGTAGCGCAAGCGCCACCAGAACGTCATTTGCAAGCGGCCATTAACAAATAGCGTCCTGCTGGCGCTTGCGCTACGTTAGCATTGCGTTAAGTTTGCCTTAAGTGTGTGATTTCCCATTATACCTCGCGTCCATAGCAAAATATTAGCATAATCAGCCTAAAATGCCCACTGCTGGTATTCAGACCAGCGGCCGTATTATAACGTCTTAAAGCCAGAGCTGTAGTGGGGGAAACAGACAGAGCTATACAAGTCGTCTAGCGCCGCCTCATTCTCTCATGAAAGGACACGTGGTTATCAAATTTAACGATTTTGGGTAGTATATTGAAGTCCTCCTTTGATATTTGACATGGTGGCTGGATTTTATCAGCCCCTTCTATTCCCCTTCAATGTCTAAGTTTCGTTTAGGTATTCCAATTCTGACGTATATTTGAAAACTTCATCCTGAAACTTTGAAGCTTACATGCATGACCTACACAACTTACTTAAACACAAAACACCCACACTAATCCACTCCAGAACAGCGTATACAACATTTAATATAGAGACAATGTTGCAGGCAACTGAGAAAACGAGAACAATACATTTTAACGAGAGAAACCGGTATGACATAAAGATATTTATCTGAGATGACTGTAAAGGAGGAGAGGGGTTGTACGCTACTATCTTAGTCTTTTGATTGGATGCATTTACCTGGTTCTGAGTTAAGTTATGCATTGTTTCAAGAGAGCGCAGAACGGGTGGACCCAGTAAAGATTGTTGCATGAATATTTTGTTGTTTATAAGAAGGCAAATGTTTTACTGAAATTGTTTTTAATTTACAATGAATTTATATGTTACGAAGAACATCATGGACTCACTTCTTTTAGTTCATCATTTTCGACTCATAATAGTTTATAAATTGGTGTTTAAAATGCAAGGGCAGTAGGTATCATTCGAAAAATATTTTACATGCAAAAGTAAAAATAACTATTCTAATATTAGTAGTCCTAGTCTTGTTTTAGTGTTATCATTGTTATAAGTGAATTAAGTGACTTAGTTTCCCTGCTTGTAAAATAACAATGTACGTTTTAAAAGCATGCTTCTTTCTTCATCAAAGCTTATTTCTTACATCGGTGAAACACTGAGCTTTAATTAAAAAAAAGATGATAAGTACATTAGATATCGGAAAGAATGGGCCGTTGTAAGCCGGGTGATTTTTTTGCGACTTGCACGAAATTTTTGCGTAAACTTTAAGAAGAAACAATTTTTTAGCAGCACACAGTCAAGCTATAAATCACAGAAACTGGTTGTCGTCTAGTGACCTGATTTTCATTCTACACCTGCTAATTGGCCGGCATCAGATAATTGTATTCCTAGTAAGAACAATCACACATTAGATTGAGTAGTATTCATGTGTACGAATGATGTATAGACGAATTGAAACTGAATCAAGATAGTGTTGGTAATTTAGGAATAATTCTGTATCGGGCATGCGGGCGGCGAGTAATGGGCGACTCGCTGTCCGACCATGGGCCATGCCCGGGTCGACGACGCGTTGTGTTCCACGCGCGCCTCTAAGACTGTCAGCAGAATGACGGGGCCCCCCTTAGAGGGCCAAAGCATGCCGGGGTCACGGGATGGGAGAGGAGGGGGCTTAAAAAAAGGGATAACTCTTCTGATACCTGCCGGCCGCTCTTACTCAATCTCAAGATACTAACTTATCAATTTATAATGTGGCGCTGCTGAAACATTAATTAGATAGGAGTCTAATGAATGTTTTAGATATTTAAGTAAGCAGTGGCTACTACGGAGTCCGAAAACTGCTACAGAGATCTTTGTGATCTGGTTCGAAAATAAAAAATAAAAACGTCTTAGTTTACAAAGACGTTAAAACATACAGGTACTGGATGTTGATGATGATGATGATTTTCTTCTCGATTTGTCGACGGCAAACTCATGGTTTATCCCCATTAAGGTGACTTATTCGAAATTTTAGTATTTTTTAAACACTCTCTCATAGGTATACGTCTACTGACCCAAACAAAACTCAATGCCCGATGGGCAACTACAACCATCTGCAGACAGTCTAGAGAGGTGGTACTGCTGCTGCATTACACCGCGAGTGATCAGCTGAATTCTCAGTTTCCAACAAATGGTAATACGAATTGTGGTGATCGGTATGCTTACCAGCCACTCCCCACTGAACATATCTTTTCACCATCATCGCGACAGACAACACGCTATGCAGGGCCTGCTTTAACGCGGATGAACCGGCAACACACGTAATCCCTGGCATAGAAGTGCGTTGCTGACTAATAGATACAATTATTTGGCAATCCGAAGTCGCTCTAAGAGTCCTGTGAAGAGCCTGAGTTATTGGAAGGAGCTAGATTGGCTCACAAGCCAACAGTCTCACCTCACGCATCGTGGACCGCTTTAAAGTCTAGATGCAAAAGGACTAAAGGAGCTCCCCTTTTCGCATAAAAATACTCAAAAATTGATTTATTAGTGTTGGATCCCACTTTGGATCCCACTTGGAAGGAGCTGGGTTGGCTCACAAGCCATCAGTCACACCTCAAGCATCGTGGTCCGCTTTAGAGTCTAGATGCAAAATGACTAAATAAGCTCCCCTTTTCGCATAAAAATAATCAAAAATACAGTGCAATAAACAGTCTCAAACACAGATTATCAAAATCTTACATAAAATATACGAAATTCAATGCACGTTTACGCCGAACTCTAGTCTGGATCAGTCTCTACAAAGGTATATTAATCAACGTGACTGCCATTTGATCGCAAACATATTTGAGTGTTTAACTATGTAAACTAACGTACTGAATCCATATTTGTCGAAACGTATCGATAAACCGGTTTATGCGAATAAACAGAGGGGGTCAATCAAATTTAATAACGTTGCAAACATAGTGTATTTATTCAACGTATCAATTTTGTTCAACTTTGTGTTTATTGGAAACAAAAATCATATTTTCATTTCAAGGAGGTACACGTTTAGTTTATTTAGCTAACATGACTAATATTTGCCTATTATAATGTTTGTTATCCAATACATCAATATTTGAGTACCTGGATGTTTTTTCTGATACATTATTCATGGGGTCGTAAAAATATGTCTTACAATAATACTTTCGTATTAGAAGTTTTTTTTTTGCGGGCCGGGTTGATTTTTGCCAATCATATTTCGGGTACCTATTGAAAAGAACATTCTATCTAACTAAAACATTTATTTGTTTCAGAAAAACCAAGAAAAGTTTAATAGTACCAGTATTTTCTGTGTCGTAAGTAATTTTGGTGAATATTATAATTTGGGTGTTATTTTTATGTCATAGGTATTGGTAAAAATAATAAATATGGAATGCGTTCACAAACACAGAAACTCACATACCCAAACACCCAGATCCGGAACAACTTCTTGTAGGTCAAACAAATATTTGTTCTGTGCGGGGATCGAACCCACTACTCGATGTGCAGCAGTCTAATCGCTCAGTCAATGTGTTAACCTCACCGTCAAATTAACTCAAGTACAACATTAAGGTGATTGCGTCGAAGTAGCTCGCGAAATTCAAATATTTTTACGTTTTTTACAAGGAGATTTCGGAGATTTTAACACGACGCAGCTTTTCTATGTGAGAGCTGGTGGAGCGAATGTTTTGATAATTTTTATATTTAAAATTATACTTGTTATTACCGCAATTCCTATTTTGATAAAGTTACAACATGTCACTGGCCTGCAAATTACAAAAAACGTAAAAAAAAAATTTCGCGGGCTACATCGAAGCAATCACCTTAAGTGTAAAACATTGTAGTAAAATTTTTATTAGACTTTCAGTAATCTTTAAAAACATTAATTTACTGGAAAACTGAGTCAATTTTAGGACCTATTTATCTTTTACTTAATTTCTGAAAATAAACCTTAATCCTAAAATCAAAAGCTTTTCAGTGTGATGCAAAAGTATTAAATTTTAACGATTTCACGGAATTGCTCTCTCTTTAAGAAATTACAGAACGTTTGTTTACAATTTTTCACAGAATCCTTTTTTTCAATATACCTAAATATTTTTGTGTTGCAACCTAATCTGGAATTGTAAAAAATAAATAATTACTAAAACGTTTTGGTTTGTGACTAGGTAATGAGTGCAATACAGAGAAAGATATGGAAATTGTAATAAAGCTTTTCGTATATCGCTACACGACTCACGGCATACAACAACAATAGTTTTGTAAGTCATTTTCCTGGGTTGTAATTTAGACGTTTTTGACATCTTTACTGCTGATACATTATCAATTTGTCTGTTAAATCATGTAGAATAGTAAAGCTGAACATAATAATTTCTATGCAATCTCGAAAACTTTCAATTTCAATCTTGTGTAAAACATAATGACGTGTATTTTCTTGTGAATTTTCCGGTTTGATTTAGTATTTAGTACTGCTATATTGCTTCTTAAATGATTCGTCTATTCGATTTTTATTCCTTACGAATACCAACTATTGTTTACTTTCAAAGTTCCCCATAAAATAAGTACAGCCAAAATGAAAATATGTATACAAGGCGGATTTCAGAGGAAAATCGTTATTGAAAACCTTTTTGTGTTTACATGTGACTGTAGCAAAATATTTGTTTTTCATGGAAACGCTTCCATATCTGTCAGCAAAATCTTTTAGAGAGCACATTTTCCTGCAACATTTTCATGAAATTCTCCATAGAAATCGAAATATCAGGCCGATGTAAGCTTGCAAATTTCAGCGTTGCCTGAAAACGTGTGTGTTGATAGAAATTCTGCGACCATCAAATTGAGGTCGTTTTGTGAGATTTCTAGAAGGAAGAAGCACGTTACAATAAATCAATGATAAAATATTATTAAAGAAAGGGCCTCTCACCGTTTAATGTAACTGACAAGCCAGCCGTTTTCGCGTGCAACACAAAAAGCAACCACGTGATTGGGGAACAAAACATCGCAACAATGACCTCACTATTGTAAATCCTTTATTCGAAAAGGTTTAATTTAATGAATTGATAAACACAAACACTTGTTATCGCGAGCGTATCGCGGGGAGCGTCGGGACGTTGTGACGCGTCCGTTTTTGCCGACTGCTCGGCAAGCACTGCCGACTGCCTGAAACTTCGCCCCCGCCCGCCCTTTACGGGCCTTTCTTTGTTTCCCTCATCTCCCCCCGCGCCGTGTTAAACAAATCTCCGTGTGCCGTGATCTTCTTCGTCAATTGATTTGTGACGAAATAATTTCGTCGTGATAATTGTTTTAAGAGGAATTAGCGAGTGTTTTATGCTTTGAAATGGTTAAAGGGTGCTTTAAAGCCATTACCGGGAGTTTCTAGCTTTTAATGGAAATAAATTGGTTTTAGTTGCTATGGTGAGACGTTTGATACAGTAAATAATTTGTGAGAACAGTTCTTATTTACAAATAATTTGGTTTTGTGTTTATTTTACACAAATTATTTCCGATAGGTACACTAATTGAAATAAACATTTCTATTGATTATAAAGTTGGCATTTTATCAATACAACTTTAATTTAAATTAAATTAACCGGTTCAAATAACATGAAACTTAATCCCTAAAACGTTGAAATAATTTAGTAATATTATTTCATAAAAGGATTGTCTATCTCGTTGCATGATGAATTTATTTTAGGTAGAAAATATAATTAACAATAATTATACTCGTTGTTATATACTCACGTTACATATGTAATTTTGGTTACAATGTAACATCCGAATATATAATGTAAATAATATTTTGTTATAAAAATCTCATCAACGCTTTTGTACAGCCTTTTTGATTTCATCGACATTAATTTATTGCAATGCTTTTATGCAAATGCACGTTGTTAATATTTTATATCGCAAGCATTAAATGGAATGATGATCATTATCCTGGATTGACATGGTTTCGTGACTGGAACAAGCTTTTTTATATAATCTGTAAATAATTTAGTAAAAATATGAATTATTTTCGTGTAGCGTAAATCTTTTTACTAGTCTTATTACCTTTTTTCATCATTGTAATATTGTTTAATTGTGAATAGACAGATCGACAGTGTCCTCACTTACTGAATAATACGAGAACTTAGCCTTTTGGCCATCTACTGTCTCTTAAGATACAGGTTTACCCTAGTTTAAGAGACAGGGAAACGTATGTTGTTAACAGATGTATCACGTATTTCATAAATATGTTCTTCTTGTACTACGCATTATCTTGCTGTTACTAGTTTAAGTTCTGTTCTCACACCATCTGTACGTTCTTGGTCAATAAACAATTATTATTATTATTATACCTCAACTACAGTAAGCGCCTGTTCAGACACGGCGGGAACCGCGCGATTTCAGAATCGCACGGAAATCGCGTGAGTCTTATTTGTATGAGTTATTAAGTAATCGTTCAGACATAACCGCGCGATTCCCGCGCGGGAAACGCGCGGTTCCCGCCGTGTCTGAACAGAGGCTAAGCACAGGCGCCAGCATATCAATCTACCTCAATCTGTTAAATGTCATTAGATTTTCAGCCATAGTGGAAAGTTACCTTACTTGTCTTGAACGTGTTTTCAATCGATAGGTTATTTTATGTTTTACGCTCCATTCCACATCCATGCGTTTTCGACAAAACTAACAAGAGTTCGTTGATTTTTTCATTTTTGTTAGATTTTTTGATAAGTGAAAAAATAATTTCAAGAGTCAAAATCCAACATCGTTGTATCGACTCACGAACGAAGTAATTTTCCACTGATTGACGTTCTATGAAATCGACTGAAATATGCCGTTGAATGTCAGACCGAACAAAAAGTAAATCTATGATTAAATGTTTTAGCAACTCCATAATCTCTTAACAGTACAAAGCTACGGCGATCTAATCACCCAGATCCATGTCACTCTCAAGTGACATTCGGTCACTTGAAACTGACATGAATCAGGGCTGCCACTGTCAAAACCCTGAAAGCTTGTATCACAATGCGGGCAACCCCTCGCCCCTTAATTACCTAATATCATTAGCAGCATCGATCAACCGTATCGACGTTATTTTATTAAATTCGCATCGGTTAATTGATGAACGATGTCGCATGCCTTTGTTGGTGGTAGCGTACATTTTGTTTGTCATCAATTTAGATGTGTGCATGGAATAAATGTGGGCGAGTCTGTTATTTTATTGTCTGTATTTGATATAAATATGATAGGTACTTAACGCAAAAGTCGTGCCAAAACGTCGTCAAAATTATCAAAGCATATTTCATAAGCAATGATATTTTTATCGTTTTGATATTATAATTGTGAAATAATTTCCTAACAAAAAAAAAATGTTGCGGACACTTAAGTACAATGTAAAATTAGAGTGAAAAATGGTTTAGTACACTATACATAGATAGGCCATATGAGATGAAGCTGAGCAGAACATCTGGATGGCTGCAGGGATAACCGTTGGAGCAAAGTTAACCAATTTGAACCTTGTACAGTCGCGTTCATTAACATGTTGGCACGTCTAGGCTTCAAAAATATATGAACATCAAAATATTTCAAAATATTGTGACAACTACAAGCATCATTAAATTGTGATCAAGATTCAGATTCATTAATATGTGACTACTTTTTCTCAATAACATGTATACAGCCAAAGGGACATTTTTATCTGAACAACTTTAAGACCATAATTATCTGAACAGTGTAAGATTCACAATAATTATGTGAGCACACATGAATACAATAATATCTGAACAAGTAAATGTAATTAAAATTCAACCCTATTACTACGTCATAGAGATAACTAGCAATCTTAAAATTTCTTGATCAAGGAGTTTGCAAAATTATTTATGTATCACTGGCCTGTTTTTTTCCTTCAAACGCATTTTTTTTATTAAAAAGTTATAACTGACGCACACGTCATTCATATAAAATTATACAATTTGCGCTCGTTGCAATTTTATTACTTTAGTATACATCTACGAATTTGAAAAAAAAAATGTATAGAATTGACGAGCACACAAAACATAAAATTGTTTACATGTGTGAGGATGGTATTCCGAAATCAGACATTGCACTAGAATTAGGCATATCGGTAAGCAATTTTAGGTATTCGTTTATAATTATGTTTTCATCTAACCTATAATATGGTCATTAAATAAAATCGTTCTTTAACAGAGAAATACTGTAACATTATGGTGGAAAAGGTGGCAAGATGAAGGAAATCTTAGAAACCATGTGTCTTGTGGCCGACCTAGAAAAACAACCCATGATCAAGATGTGCAACTAGTTGAAAGTGTTCGAAATGCACGATTTATAAGAACGTCTTCATTTGCAGCTGAGCTGGCTGTTTCTAGTTTAACTGTACGACGAAGGCTTAATGATGTCGGAATTCGTCATCGGATTCCAGCTAAAAAAATTGTATTAACGGAAAGGCATAAAATGTTACGTTTACAATTTGCCGTCAGATATTTAAATTATGACTTTGAACACGTCGCTTTTATGGATGAGAAAGTTTTTGTTTCTTCAGCGGACGGGCGAGTCTCTTTGTATCGTGCAAACAATACACGATATGAAGAAAACAATGTTTTGCCAAATCGTCGTAGTGGACGCATTTCGATCGGGTTTTGGGGGTGGATGAATTCGGGTGGACCCATAGAGTTGTGCGAAATAGCTGGCCGAATGGGGAGTGATGCCTATTTAGATATTTTGAAAGACGTGTTTTTACCAAGTGCAAGAATTGTTTATCCTGATCATCACAGAATAACATTCATTCAGGACAACAGTTCCGTTCACAACGCCAGACGAGTACAAAATTGGATATCTGAGCAAGATGACTTGGAATTAATAAAAATTCCACCGAAAAGCCCGGATCTTAACCCCATAGAGAATCTGTGGGGATTAATGGTCCAGAATTGGGACAGTAACGAAACTCGCACGGAAGAGAATTTAAAGGCTCATGCACATGCAATCTGGAATAGTTATAGAAATAGAGATTATTGCCACAATATGGTACAGTCGATGAGAGCTCGATTACAAGCTGTAATTGATGCGAACGGGTCATACACAAAATATTAACTTAGGCCCGCCAATAGATAATGTTATGGATATTATGGATTAACTAAATGGCGACCAATTTCAAATTATAGTTAATATCTTTTGTATGGTCCTTTGTTGATTTAAGAAGACACGTTTTATACAATTAATAACTAAGATTAGTTTTAGTTCAAGATAAAAATATTGCTTTTATTTTTTATTTTAACGGAAGTTAGTCAATGTTTGTTTGCACATTACTGTACTATTTTCTTAGTTATACTTGTCAAATAAAAAGTATAGTTTGATATTCTTTTCTTTTCCATTCAATTCTCATCTATAATTTCGTTAGTCTTTTAAAGGTCAGCGAGGATCGCCCGTAGGACACGGTGGAGCATACGGTGCAGGACTGCCCCGTTAGGGCAGAGCACTGCCGTGTTCTCACGACGGCGATAGGCGGGGACCTCTCGCGCCCGGCATTGGTCGAGGCCATACTGCGGGGCGAGACGGAATGGGAATCGCAGTCGCCTCCTTCTGCGAAGCATTCATGCTCGCAGAAGGAGGCGCGCTGCGTGAGGGAGAGGACAGCATCCTCCCTCCACCCCAGCCGCAGTGGTACACGCCCACGGCGACAGAGGTCGGCAGGCGATGGCGTTGGTTGTGGCGATCGTCGATGGGTGGCGAGTAATGGGCGACTGCCCATGTACTATGCCCGGGTCGATGGCGCGTTCCACGCGCGCCTCAAAGAGTGTCAGCGTAATGACAGGGCCCCCCATTAGAGGGACAAAGCTTGCAGGGGTCGTGGATCTTTTCGGATTACCGTGACCCTGGGACGCAAAAGGCTATTGAAGGAGACCGAGGATTTAAATCAGTACGAGTCTGACAGTCCCTCATGCTTTACCCTGGGTGCGAGGACTCATTATTTTAATGATTTTAACACGAAAAAAAAAGTCCTTTAAAAGTGGTGCCAAAGTTGTTTAACTTCAGGTCGAATCATATTGCTATACTAGCTTCTGCCCGCGACTTCGTACGCGGATCTTGTTGCTTATGCCAGCGACACCGGACGGCGAGTTGCCCTTTACTCGCCGCCCGCTTGCCCGCGCCTATGGTGGCCGGAGATCGTCTTGTGACGTCCGACACCGTGGGCGTCCACCACCGCGGGGTAGCTGGGCTCTTGGAGTTCCACATTAGGTGTTCTAGATCTTCAATTTTTATACGTCAACAGAGACTGCTCATCACGCTGAACAACTCTTGCTAAGACGTCATTCCTGTATATGTTATAGTGTAACTGGGCTCTTGGAGTTCCACATCAGGTGTTCCAGATCTTCAATTTTTATATGTCCACAGAGAGTGCTCATTAGGCCGAACAACTTTGCTGAGACGTTATTCCTGTATAATGTTATAGTGTAGCCGGGCTCTTGGAGTTTCACATCAGGTGTTCCAGATCTTCAAACTAATTTTCTTAGCAGAAAATGCTCATCACGTGGAACAATTTATGCTATGGCACCATTTTTGTATCTCTTATAGTTTAGCTGGTCTGTTGCGGTTCTGCGCCAGTTGTTCAAGTTTTCAAAATAAATTATAGCCTATGTTTTGACCAGACTTAATACCTATACAACAAAAAAAGAATCATTCAAATCCGTCCAGTACTTTTTGAGTTTATCCCGGACATACATACAGACAAACAGACAAAAATTCTAAAAACTATATTTTTGGCTTCGGTATCGATTGTAGATCACACCCCAAGTATTCTTTTAAATAAATATTCAATGTACAGTTTTGACTTTCCTACTATTTTATTATATGTATAGATAGATAGATAAATGACAGATGGCTTTTTTTTCACCATTCTTAAATGACCGAGCGGCACGAAAAGATGCGGCATTGAAAAACACATTTTAAAATACCTAAAAATGATTCGCGCGGAAAACAATTGAAATACTGACATTTCTGTAACAATGTAAACTGGATCTTATTCATTCGATCAAATGATATACTTTCCTATGCATGTACAGATAATTATGAAGCTTACCCTGCTCAGATATTATTGAAGTTAATACAGTATAGATATATATTTTTTAAAAGGTGATCAGATATTATTGCGTCAAGTAAATTATATATTATTGAACCGTTCACATGAGGACATATTTTTGATCTATAGTTGTGTAGAAGTTATTGTGCTTACCAATGCTCACAATATTTTGAATCACTGACATTGCCAACATATTATTGAACTCGACTGTACAGTAAAAAGTACAGATTAGTGTACACCATCAATACTCTGAAAGTAAAAGAAAATTATCTATTTTGATCAATGTATGTATACTATAAGATGAGTAAGGCCTAATACACCCACACCAGTCAATTATAATAGATCAACAGTAACTTGACTGGTACATTAAAACGCGAAATTATTAAACAACCTACAAATGAAAATACAATAATGAAACAATGCCCATTTCCTTTTTCAATCTTTCAACAGGCCGATCTGTGACTGGCAGTTCATTATTAATATTTAAATAGTAACTTTATTAATTACAAAACGTATATTTGCCGACGGCCAGTGTCAATACAAATTAAATATGTTTTAATTTCGCGTTAACAGGACATCAGTCATACGGTATCTGGTTAATTAATTATAATATTGTTATTTGAAATTCAGCGGTACATATTAATTTGGATATTTTACATTTTACGAAAATTATGATTGAACGGATCGCAGGTACTTGGCAGTTTAATTTAATAGGAAACGCGAAGCTAAATAGATTTTTGTGATTCAGTTTCCTGCTTTTGTATATTTCAATGTTAACAGATTTCTTAGAAGAAGTGATTACGCTTTTCATTTTCCAAGATAGGTTTCCGAGGGATAATCGATTTTCTGTTATTTTAATTTTATATAAAATTACAGAAGATAAAATCATCTTTCATCTGGAAAATGTAGAAAAAGGGGGGATAATTGCTACAATCGTCGATTTGCCACAGAAATAATTGCCCCTTCGTACACAAGGCGATGCAAGACGACGCGACGACAAAGTCTCTGATACCTTACGATTTTGGTATCCAAGCGACTATCGCAATAATTATAAATACATAGAGGTTCGTACACAGGTACGAATCAATGTATGAATGAGACATGCGTCGCTTTGTGTGGGATGGGGCTTATGGCACAAATAAAAGTCTTCTCAAACACTTACCATATTATTGTTTACGAAGTTCAGATTGGCAGATATATTTATTTTAGATTAATGAATAGATGATACCCTTATGAAGAGTAGATAAGCTTCTCAAAGCCCTTTAATTTTATCATTTAAATAAGTAAGGTGAAGTTCCAAATCTGATAACCTTGCCCTAATGGCTAAAGCTTTGTACACACGGACGATTAAACAAATCCAGATTGAGCGACTCGATAAATCGGTTTACTAATACCGTTATTACTTTGAGATTTTCCGAGTTTACTGATAATGATCGCTCGAATATTTAGTACTTAGTAATTTATTATTAAAATAATTATTTGATTCTCTCATGTTTATGTCTGTCACTGCAAAATGCCCCAATTTACAATTTATTTTAGGAACATCAAATAATTGACCTGATCTATGACTGATAGACTGATAGTGTCTTTTCAAGTCAATTTGCTTTCGATTACATGGTCCTGTTGCTATAAAAAATTATATGCATAGCTTAATAAATTATTGAGCTTAGCATATATTTTGTTTTAGCATACAGCCTCAAGGATTTTTTTTTTCATAAGTTGGATATTGTTTTTATGCAATGTTAGAAATTAAGAAAAATAAACCTTTGATTTTTCAACAAAAGTTTCTTTGTAAAAATATTGTGGAATGTTATACTTAAAAGTATAGCAGTGGTTGCCCAGTGCCAAAGCCCCGACGAGTGTAGGTCGCAGGTTCGAAGCCAAACCCTCTTTGTGTAATTTTATTAACCGACTTCAAAAAAAGGAGGAGGTTCTCAATTCGGTCGGTTGTTTATGGGTACCATAAAATTGCTCTCAAAACAATAAGGGAAATCTCATCTTTACGTGACGAAACCGGCCTGCATGGTGAATAAAGAAAACACTGTAGGTTAATTATAATGAAAAGATAACCAAAAAGTCGTAAGCGTCAGGACCCATGGACCAAGAGAGATAATTATTTTGGTGTTAAGAAAATACCAAAATTTACTACCTTTTTGGTACTATTTGGTGACTAACTTCAAATATTTAGTTCCTAAACTGATAGCGAGAAAACTCGTAAAGAAAGTTGATTTGGTGGAAAGTGGTGGAAAGTGGCGGTGGTGAAAACTGTTTTAATTTTTTGTTATACCTAATATTATTAATACAGTCACAAACAAGTAAAATGCAGCTGATGATGATGATCCTACATTCGTTTGCTCTTTATAGACAACAGAAAGTACATCCAAGCAATGCTTCTTTCCAACTCTGCTACTTATTTTCTGCCCCACTTTATCGCAACCCCGATGTGAATTTCTCACATTTCAAAGTACATTGCTCGCTCACAGGTGGCCCCTATCCCAGGTGCCGTAGAAACGGTGGCCACCAGTCAATGCATAATGTATGAATTGCGACCGTCGATCGTCGACACAATGTGTTTTGTTAAGATGTTGCTCGTTTATCGGAAATTAGGTCACATTAAAGGTATACCTTTGGACAGTAAATGAGAGGAGATGGGAGATCTTTGTGATGGATATCCAAGATGTTACGATACAAAATTTTAGGGAATATTCAGCTGTGCTCTAGAAATTGAGATATCATAAAATATTTTAACGATATCTTGCTTGCTGACGAAAGCATACGTACTAGTGCATCAATCAGGTTAAGAAGTTTAATTTATAAATTCCTACAGGCCTAGAAATAATTTATTTTGTTTTGAGCATTACCTATTGAGTCCTTAGCCTTAAAATGTACGAAAGCTCTTACTTCCTATATACACTTTTTTCTTGAGCCGCAAAAGGCATGTGAAAGATATCGGTAACGGCATCCTGTTTAGACAATCGCGTAATCTTCAGTCGGCTTTTGATCGCATCAAATAAATAAAGTTTTGCATTTTATTCGTCATTTCCTAATGCATTGATAGTGGATAAAAATTTTCATCCCACCTATTCGACAAGGACGACTTGGTTCACCTTTAAGTGCGCCCAAAACTGGTGTTTTCTGTAGGGAATTTTTAGCGGGCAGAAATGAGTTTTTAATCCTCTTTATAAGTGCGCCGCAAAGAACATTGCCGCGCACTTCCTTGAATTTGGAACATCTTAGTGCTCGGCACCAAAGAAATCCAACGCAAATAGTGTTTGAATATAGGCTGGCTGGAATGACGGCCCATAGTCACCCACGTCACTGGCTGAATAAAAATTGTAATTGTTTTTTTTTCGGACAGTGGCATGGATGTATTAACTGTAGGTTGTATGCCACGATACGTTCACATGTTTTCGCATCGTTCGCGCAATGAAATCTCTATATAATTTTCAAAGCGAAAATGTCTCAAATGTAAATGAAGTTTTTAGTTGTTTTATTATTAGATAATTTCAATTTGACGGCGCGTTGTGTCCCACGCGCGCCTCAAAGAGCGTCAGCATAATGACGGGGCCCCCATCACAGAGGGCCAAAGCCTGCCGGGGTCGCGGGATTATTTCCTTACCGTGACCCCGGAACAGAAAGGGCTATTGAAGGACATCCTTGGATATTAGTCAGTAGAAGTCTGACAGTCCCTCCCGCCCTGCCCTGGGTGGGAGGACTCATTTAGATGATTTTACCAAGCTAAGCTAAGCTAGCTAATTTTAGCAAGCTAAAAAAAAAAGATAATTTCAATTTAGTTGTTACTCTATGTTTTATTAACCCGTATAATAATATTAAAATAAAATACGAGGCGCTTTTTATTTTCTCATTGATAGGGCGCAAAAATATTTTTGGCTCGGGCGGCGTACTTTGAATCCCTCGCTACGTTCGGGATTCTACTAAAGAATCCCTCGCTAAGGATTCTACAGTAGAATCCCTCACTTCGCTACTTCAAAATAGCGCCCTCGCCGTATATTACTTTGCCCCTTGTCATACAATAAACAGGAATATCTTTTGATGATGAGAAAATCCTTTACTAGTGCAACTGCTTATATTTTAGAAGCTAGCATTTTAATCAAAACTATAGAAAAGTATTAAAAATAAACTTTTGAACTGGTTAATTCTGCAACGAAGCTATAGCCTTAAAATATTGCACTAACATTACAAGTTTCGAACATAATCACGTCTGAAAAGTTAGCTGATCCACCTTGACGGAAAGAGCTCTCCAACCCAAACACATGACATCCCCTATTTAATCAATCCCCCTCCCCCTTTGACAAGTCTTTATGAACTCAAAAACACACTTGATTAAACTAAACACGTGAAAAATAAGTCCAAAATGCTTCCGTGTGAGGAGCAAGTGAGTGAGAGTGGTTGTCAACAAAAATATAGTTAGTGAAGAGGGTCAACTTCGATCACAAATGAAAAATGTCACGTTCGTAACACTGTTTCCACAATATTGAGTCTTATCTACTTGAAGGTTATGGTCTCTTTTGCTTCGTAGTACGTACAAAATCAAACAGAATGATGTTTCATTGCCTGGTCAAGGTACAATTAAAAAGTTCATTAATTTACAAAAAAAAAAAGTTATACATTGGTTTGATTATATATCATTAAAATACACGAGGCAATGATCTACTAATTTTTTTTCCTAAGAATTGCCACTTTTGAAAAATACGAATCAAAGATGTCAAATCATCGTATGGGTAACTCAACACTTTTTTTTTAACTTCTCAATTAATCAATCAATATTGATTTACTTCAGACGTTACATTTCGAGGTGCCCAATGAACTTTTGTTCAAAATATTACCTCTAATGTGTCGCCAAAGGGCCTTCTGCTACCTAACTTTGTGTTGTCACTAGCGTGCACTTCAAAGCGTTCGGTTGCTAAGCAACAGGACGGCATGCCGCGTCGCGTGTCAACCGTGCAACGCGACCGTGCTAATTAACCCCTCTCTCCCCCGCTGACACCTTCGCTCAGTTTATATTGGGATGAAATCGGGTTTACATTTGATATAATATTGTATAATGGACCTGTTTCATCTTTGCATGTATTTATTGAAAACTGTCTCGTTAATCTAGTTAGTAGTCGCAAGCGTTGTGGGTTTTGGTTTAATTTTATGATTGGGCAAAATACATATTATGAGGTTGTTTAACCTATAGGAATTGCTTAACAGCATCCAATTGATGACGATAGAAATGAAGATAAACACTTGTCAAATAGGCACGTGGCATGTAAATGATATTCAGCAGCTTCTGGTTTCTGGTTCGGAAGACCGAACCTTATACAGTTGGCATTTGACTTAGCCAGCCAATAATACGAAAGCTTAGTATTTATTAAAGACAGTAGGATTTTACCCTAAAGGCGCTACTTTACCTAGAACATTCACCTGTAATGTACTACTCATTATAAAGTGCGTAATTTGATGTTGCTCTTTCACGCAAAAACTACTGTCTTCGAGTGATAGTTTGTAACCTGAATCTGTAGCGTTACATTACAGGTGCCGGTGCCAGGTGCAGAATGTTCGCGATGAGGGAGCGCCCTAAATAGTGCACTTACTTAAGTACTGATCAAATAACTGGCTCCAAATCTTAAGCCAAGCCAAGGTTTTAAACTAAACCCCATGAATACAGAAATATTTGTAGAGCAATAAACAATTAGAATACTGAAGCAGAACATTTAATCGATACTATTATGCTATAATAAGTCAAAGAAATAGTCCTCGATGCCATATGCTCGATTCCCAGAAATCACCAGCTGTTATTTTCTCAACTATTATGTCTACGTTTAACATAATTAAAGTCTCATTAAATTACTTCGTATACAAAGTCTGCTTGTTTATCTATTAACAACTTTTATTTTTAAATAACCTGGCCCAGACGTTTTGAAAATCTATTAAATAAACTTATGTCGTTTCTCATGGCGGCAACCAGCATGAGGTGGCTGGGATCTACTTTCCAGCAGTCGACCTTATGGTCCTACCACACGCACAAGCTTCACCACAGTTCTTGCCTGCGCAATCTTCTCGCATGAAAAAACAATACACGGTGGACAACACTGAATGCCAAACCACACACACAGGCAAGTAAGGCCGGGCTTGCGCAGACAAAACTGTGGTGATGCTTGTGCGTGTTGTAGACCCATTAGGCAATGACTCTACAGGTAAAGACAACACAACTACCTGTAAAGGTGACGTCTAAGCAATCCCACTTGCATTGGTAGACCACGCTAGAGACGCATGACTCGCAACCATACACCATCCGGGTGTCTAGTACCAAACAGTTCCATTTTACACCATTCCTTTGGTATGCAAAAGTTCGAGATCCTTCAAGGTGAGCTCGCTCCATCTTAGCTGAGGGAAAGTGAGAGCGCTATACAAGTCGTCTAGCGCCATCTCGTTTCCATCAGGTAAACTACTCACGTTTTAAGACGTCTTGATAGGCCACCTGATCTTTGCTTCTGAGCTATTGAGCGATTGATACTAAGAACCCATTGTAAAGAAATCTACTAGAACGCTACTTCTGTTCCTTTCATGGGCCTTTCCACTAAAGGAGTATGTTAGAATCATAGCAAGTGGCGCTCCGTAGTTTCTGCCTTCCCCCAAAGGGAAGAAGGCGTGATTTTATGTATCTTTGCCTCTAGATTAACAATAAGGGTGCCTCTCCACCAGAGATGTGCTATGCAGCTGAGCTGTGAGGATGTAAAAGGTGAGCTACGAAACTGTGTGACCGTTTCCAATGATACTACACTATGTAGCTGTGCAAGTAAGATGTGCTTAGAACATGTGCTGCCACAAAATAGCTGAACTACAAAGATGCGCAGCTCGAGCTATGCGATGTATCGATAGTAGAGAAGACGACCCATAGCACGTCTCTAGAGCACGCAGCCATAGCACGCATCCTTACATATAAAAACACATCTTAGTTGAATCCGTTTTCACCAGTGCTGTGCTATGTAAACCAATGAAAATGATTAATTGCTGCGGATGCGTTTGATATCAAACGATATCAAACGCATCCGCAGCAATTAATCATTTTTTTTAGAGTGGTAATATCATCAAATGAGTCCACTTAACCAGGACAGAGCGAAAGGAACTGTCAGACTCGTACTAAAATCCACGGTGTCCTTCAATAGCCCTTACGTTCCGGGGTGCTGACGCGTGCTTTATAGTGTGCTGAGTTTATGAAGCACGCGTGGAACACAACGCGCCGTCGCCGTCGACCCACAGCAACGTAGCATAGCGCATTTCTGGTAGAAAAAGAGTCTTAGACCCCTTTAATAAAAACATTGTAAAAAAGTGCCGGAGCACCTGCGATCCTTTTATGCCCTTTTCCAGTGGTCCATTTTCATAAGTCTGTCTTATTTCAATCACACGACGGTTACTTAAATCTTCTAAATAATGAGAAAATCATGTGCTTAGCAACAAATGTCCCAGAGCATCCCGTGTTTAAAATAGCGGGTTCTATTTCCGTGTCAACTCAGAAAGTAAAATACGGCTAGCGAAATACTTGTTGCGACTGGATGGTTGTAGTTATGAGGAATAATTTCTGTAGCACTTGGTACTCATGTGCGGATTTTAAAGGGTTACACTGTCTTGAGAACTATTATTCTTTTTACTCTCACTTATAATAGTAGTTTGGGTGTTCGGATGGATGGATGTTCGTTGCCCTTTTACGCAAAAACTACTGAAAAGATTTGGATGAAACTGGTTCACAGATAGTTTGTAACCTGGATCACTACATAGGATAGTTTTTATCTCAATTTTATGTTCCCATGGGATTATTTCCGAGTTTTAGCGGGCGAAGCCGCAGACAACATCTAGTTCAACTAAGTATGGTGGTAAGTTTGCAATCATTTTCAACTAATCTTGAAAACTTACATCACATGTAATTTCAGGTTAGAATCAGTGAACATCTGAGGTATGGAAAGGAGGAGTTCATTGACTGGCCTGTTGGTCTAGTCACCACTGCTGAAAATCCGGAGGTCGTGGGTTCGATTCACCCAGGAGCATAGCGGTGTGAAGAGCCCATTTGTTTTGTGTCTGAGTGAACATTTATCTATATCCCTCCCGTATGTTTCCATAGAAATATAGGTAAGAATCGTTTAGCAGTTGGCGTACTCATATGGTTGCAAGCTCTGCTTAGCGTGGCTTTTCCACGGGTTGTGTGATAGTTGTGGAATATTATCGGTCTCATTTCAATCACACGCACGGTCAGTAATTTCCTCCATAATGAGAAAATTTGCGTAGCAAGAAATGTCAGAGCAACCATGAGGTTAGCGAGGTTCTATTTCCGTGTCAACCAGAAAGTAAAATACGACTGCGAAATACTTGTTGCGACTGGCTGGTTGTAGTTACAGGAATAATATCTGGCACTGTAACTCGGAGTGGTCACACTGTATTGCAGAAGCTATAATCAACTCCACTTAATTATTACCACATAATCGCCAAGTTTGGGTGTTCGTACTCGTGTTTGTTCCGCACCTTCGAACTGATTTCATACTGAGCATTCACAGATAATTTGTAAACTGGATTAATGAAAGTCCATTTTAATTTGTCGGATGTCCCATGGGATTATTTCCGAGTTTTAGCGTCAGTGCAGCCGCTAAAGACTTCGGCAGTTCCACTAAGTATGACGGTAAGTTTTTAAAGTCATTATTCAGTAAAAAAATCTTGGCCGGGTTTTTTATACTTACTCATGTTGAATTTTACAATTCTTAAATAAAAAGTCGGGATCAGTGATCATAGTATAATCGTAGTTCAATTTTTAGCCTGTCAGGTAACCAGATTTTGGGTTTTGCCCATTTTAATTTACTGGGTAATCATCAAAAGACTGGTCTAAGACTCCGAGGCAGGGCGGCGTCCAGTAAAACGACTGTCAGCTTCTAAAAACTAAATAACTCAACCGTCTTATAAGACCCTGGCGTTACAAGTAAGGGAATAATCCCGCGAGGGAATAATTTCGTACTGAGACTCAGTAGCAACAAAAATGGAGTTATTGAGGATTTGTGCCCAGTCGATTCCTATAGACGCTCTCTATTACATGCGACTTAAATATAAATAACAACATTATAATTATGGAAACTGTAACAGCAGAGTGGTCACATATGCGCAAAACTCAATCAATAACACTTAAATTACCACCACATAATCGCCACCCACTCGTCCATCCACACACGATGACTAATATTCATACTCGAGGGCATAGAAGAATAATTTGTATAGACAAAACTCAAAATTATTATAACATTTTTGGACACCATTCTGTCGGAGTCAAAAAGACCAAAGAGTTTTTACAGTTTTCCGTCAGTGCGCAAGACATTCAGTTCCATCTGTGATGAGTTCGGTCCTTTTAAAGTCTTATTCAGAAAAAATGTATTGAATATAATTTTATTGTATGCCGTTTAAGTTAGGTATAACTTAGTCGGGATCTGCTCCTAGTCTAATCGTAGATGCTGTTTTAGCTGTATCTAGCTAATAACCAGCATTTTACATGAAAGGACTGCCTATCTGACCGCCACAACTCAATTAGTACTGGTAATACCACATTAAGACTGGTCGTAAGACTTTCAGAGGGAGTGTATAGTGGCGTCCAGTAAAACGACCAGCGTCAATAAAAAGAGTCGAATACAACTGAACCGTCTTATAAGACCCTGGCGACGAGATTAAACAAAAGAGAAAGAAAAGTCTTCATCGCTTCTATAACGATAGGCATTAAAATGACATACAAACTGATGCTTTTAATTTTGCGCTTCTACCACACCATTAATCTATGCTAATATTCACAGCCGATGGACAGCGGCTAATAAAACGCACAAAACCGTCTCTGGCAACAGTGCGACGCGACACGGGTGATTGATGACGCGCGATCGATTACAGGCGACTGGCGAGCCGCGGACGCGCCGCTGTCACTGTATACGCAAACGTGTAGACGGCCTTATGTCATCATGGAAGTGTGTAGTTGGTCTAAATGGAGCGGGGTAAGGATTTTAATCTTTATATCCGAAAATATGAGTTAGCTTCTGGCACTTGAAACAGATTGGTACGTTTTAATTTCTATCTCTTCTTCAAAGCAGTCGTTTTTCCTTAAAACAAATAATTTCTTTCCGCGCAATTGCGATTGACAGAAGAATAAACTCGTCGTAAATAAATAAATAAGAAGATTTGAATCTAGATTGAAAGCAAAACCCGTCCAAAACTACCAAAAATTATAGCGATTACCATATTACGAGTATTTCAAACAAACAAAAAAAAATATGACATAAATACTTTATAAAAAATACTTTGAGGTCACAACCTACAACGGCACATAAAAGTCGTATAGCCTTAAAAATCTTCAAAAGTAAAATAAATCTATCTTGATGAATACGAGTATCTTTCAAAAACTGACCATTTGCAAAACGGCCACCAATCACCTCGGGTAGCAGAAAACATGCGTCTTTACTAAGCCTTTACCTTAAAGGGCATTTCTATCCCTTAGAAACCAGAGGCATAACTAAGCTGCGTAGTATTCTCTTGGGCTTGCATCCGTTCTGACCTTGAAAGAGCTTAATGTTGACGCTAAGCATATTATTCGATATTTGCATACACGTGGCAGTCTAGTGGAGAGAACTTTGTTCAGCAATGGACGATTTTCAGCTGATGATGATGAAAAATGAAAGTCTTTTTTTTTCTTTCTAGGTTTTCGTATACATTTTTGCTTATTCTAAAAATATGATTCATACGCGGCGCATAATTTATTTTTTTAATTTAATGCACTAAGCAGGTAAGCCCTTACATTTATTACATAGGTAGGCTACCAAGTGGCAAGCTCGTAATACGAGAGACCAAATCCATTAGATCCAATCTAGATAATTGTTATGCAATTGCTACGGATATATTTTATTTCACATAATTACGAAAATTACAACCTTGCTCATTATTATACCAGAGAGAAAAACGTTCCAACAATACTACAAAATACTCGTACACAAACTACCACAAAATTATATTTACAAATAAATTCGAGCCGTGGTGAGCTGGTAGAAACTTATTGATATTGACCAAATGATTGATGATCTACCATCTATAATAAAATACCCTGCCGCGGACATTGTTGTGGATCGATACATAGGTATATATTGTACAAGCACTTTATTTCATTTATATTTTGCAGAATGGTATATTTGTTATTTGAGCAGAAGTAGTTCAATGGTACCGGTGGCAGGGACCGAAACCGGTATGATCAATACGGGTATTTTTTCGGTAACAACCTTTATTCTTTTACAGGTAATTTTAAAGATTACCTTTATTATTAAAAGTGAATACATAACCGGTATTAATACCGGTTACCGAAATAAAAATACCCTATCTTGCACACTTCACACGTGTGTGGAATAGTCACAGGATCGCATCGCATGTGTGTGTGACAAAGAGTCGTTATTGTACAAGCACTTTATTTCATTTATATTTTGCAGAATGATATATTTGTTATTTGAGCAGAAGTAGTTCAATGGTACCGGTGGTAACAGCCCTGATTCAGACGTGTCTTGGTTTAACATAGACAGTCGATGGAAAACTTTGACAAATGGTTATTTATTATAATTACTATCAAAACGTAGAACAAACCGGTATAATCATCCTAATCTTATTCGAACACATCACCGTGATAATTTTTAAACTCTCGCTTGGCTTACCTGCCCCTATAGCCAAATGGCAAGCGACATTCGCTAACGTTCAGAAGGAGCATTTATATTTTAACTTTATACCCCATTGCATGAAGTTGAAAATCTATCAAATATTAAAGATCGTTTTGCTTTGCTACGTTCGCTATCGCTCAGCAGTCTTCACTAGATTTTCAACTTTATGTGATGGGATAAAAAGTTGAAAATGTTTTAGCGACTGCTGAACGTTAACGATTGTCGCTTGCTGTTTGGCTACAGGCTCTGGTATGTTATGGTCCAGTCCTTTCATAAATAGCAGTGGGCACGTTTAAAGTTGATAATGTTTCGTAATTCACCGAATGCGTCTATATTTAAACTAATATTATAAAGAAGAAAGATTTGTATTTGTGTGTATGTTTGTAATGAATAAATTGAAAATCTAGTGGACCAATTTCAAATAATCTAACCACCAGTTAAAGCTGCTTCGATTCCCGAGTGACATAGGCAAGGACTGAGGGAGGGGGATGGAGCTAGTTAAGTTATAAAGTCGTGAAAGTTATACATGCGGCCTTCCCAAAAGATGTAAAGTCCAACATGTTTGTTTTTTGTCTAACCAGTGTGGAAGTTAAATATGAAACCTTCCTAAAGGATTGTAAAGTGCAATATTGTTTGTTTTGTCTAAAAGTAAACATAAAAAAAAAAACTAAAGGAACTAAGTAAACGTAATAAAATCAATCGATAATCTCAACTGGTAATGTGGCCAAGAGGCTGGTGGCATTGCCATATTGAATAGCATACACTTAGCCTCTAACAAGCAAAACCAGCAGTTATAAGGAATATCTAAGCCTGTTTCTTTTAAACATCTAAAAACGGTTTGGCTACAAAAAAAGAAGAGGTAACAACGCAGACTAACTTTTAATTCTAGTCTCTATTGCCTATTCGAAAATCCCAATAAAAAACCGTCCCTCGGAACACATTTTTTCAAGGAAACACTGTGGCTCTGCCTAATTTTGGACGTTCCGTTTATAATATGCTCAAATTGCGGGTAGAATGAGCTAAAATTATTCAAGACAGGCACCAACGTGGTCCGGCCACACTTATACGCCAATTTGAAGTCCACACAGTTTTTGTATTCATTATAAAAAGTAATGGAAATGTAAAATTTAGGGAGATTTGAAGGCGAGATTTTGTAATTTTAAAAGTCTCAAAAGTCGAATTATATTTGCCTTTAAACCTGAAATAAACTGGAAGAAAGCTTTTGTTTATGTGTGTGAGTGGGATAAATAGATTAAATAGGTTTCATCTAGCGTTTTTTCTTTCACCTAACCAGAATGGACCAGCCCGCTTTTTTATATCAATAAACTGAATTAATTTGATATTTTCATTAATATTTCAACTCTGGTTTTGATTGTCCAAGTTCTTACGGAATCACAGTGGGCACTAGCCACTACTAGACAAAGAAAGAAAAAGAATCTACATTGCAACGTTTTAATCAATGCTCATTAGAAAGATTAACCAGTTTGAATAATCTTATGAAGAGAAGAAGATTACCGAAATATGGAAATTATATTTTTACAAATTGTTCATCGCTCTCAAAGGCCAATTATTCTGATTTTCCTTCCTACCTGACACCTGCTTACGCAATGCTAATAATTATAATGTACTACGAAAGCTAACTTAAAGCACAGAAACAATTAGAGAGGAACCACCTTCATTTCCGCGGCTTTGTTGTTCAAGATAGCACAAAAAGAGCTCACGGGGAAATTATTCAAATTCAGGGAACTAAATTTACGGGGGGGAAAGAGTTGAGATGGGAGGAGCTAGCTTATGATGCTAATTTAATTATTGCTGTGACGTTGCATCAAGAATAAGGTCATGAGTTCAAATCTGTTGAGTCGAACTTTTGAGCTCGACGTTTAAAATTATTTGCATGAAAATACGTGTTATTTGAGCAAGAAAATTATCTTTGAGTAACTCACGCTTTATCATCACTATTACCACTATAAAGTTTAGTATTTTACTGGCACAATATTGGATTTTTCTAGTTAGATTATAGTTAAAATTAAAAAAGGCCAAATTAATGAGAAATTAGCCAAATATACATAGTTGCTTAATTTTGTTGAAAACGTTACAAAAAGACTTGAAAATACTTGTGTTAATGAAAACATGCAATTGCATATGCGAATCATAATCATCATCATCAGCCGGAAGACGTCCACTGCTGAACATAGGCCTCCCCCTTAGACCGCCACGCCGAACGACAATTCGCCACTTGCATCCATCGGTTGCCCGCGACCCTCACGATGTCATCAGTCGATCTAGTGGGAGGCTTGCCTACGCTGCGTCTTCCGGTCCGTACAGTTATTACATACCTATGTGAATATGCATTTGTAATCATTTTAAATAATTATGCATTTGCATATAAATCGGACATTTAGACAACAAGTTAACTGAAACAAGGGTTTATTACATACCCACTATTTAACGCAATGCGTCTTCACGGATGATTAGGTAAAACTTTCAGAAAAGTTTTGGCAATGATACTAAGCTTAATTTAATATTATAGGTCTTCTAATACCCACGGGGGTATACACGTGCCCAAACTTCCTCTTTTCCTTCCTTGAAAATATCGACCAATATAATCTGTGCTAGTATTCAGAAATAGAATCTTTCATCTTCTATACCAAATTTTATGAATGGGATGAATGGTTTTAATATAATTATTTATTGTTTATTTCATTTTATATATAATTTATGCTCAACCGATTCAGTCAAAAGTCAAAAGGTGATGAGTGGGCGAAGCCGTTGCCAAAAGCTAGTCTTCACATAGTATAAAACTTGACGGCACGGTTAGCGCAGTGGCTGAGCGATGATGCTGTCCTGCGTGTCGCGGGTTTGATTCCCGCACGGACCAATTATTTGTATGATCTAGAAGTAGAATTTCTGGGTCTGGGCGTTTGTGTATGTGATTTAACACACCCAGGATAGGTACAGGAGAAATTCGTAGTGTGGGCAACGTTGCAACAGAAAAAAACTCGCTTTAAGTGTGTCTGCACACATACATAACTTTCATTTTAGAACGACTGCACGAAATTTAATTTGGTTGTTATTTTTGGGATACGCTTTGTATGTTTTCGAAGTATGCTATCTTGTTACACCATTTTTATCAATTTCATTATGATAGTTCTCACTAATTTAGGACGTGGATGATTTTCCGACGTAGCATTACATCATTAAAATGCCGATGATTTTGCAAAATTCGACCCATATGGTTTGTTTTTGGTTTAATAGTACGTATGAAAACTTTTTGAGGCTATTACAAGTGCTAGAAGGCTCAATTTTTTGTTGTGTTTATGTTACATTAAAAGTCAAACTAGCTCATTTGAGGCCGAGCGCTTGTCGAGTCAACATCTCCTGAGGATGTCCCGTGGAGGGGCGAAACACGTGTTGAGTATAGGTTTGATTGCATGGCATGTTTTTCCGTTTTTTGCACGTGTGCATATGCATGTTTCCTTTGCTGTGCATATTATGCATGATTGCATAGGGTGAGATTGCATCCTGCAACAAGCCTGGATTTTTGTCGCGGAATTAAAACTAGATATTTTACACAATTATAAGTGTAACAGTCATGTTACACATAAAATATATTATTCATGTATGTAAAGAAAAAAAACAGGCACATTATACATCAACACATAGCCAAACATATATTTCCCAATACAACCTATCACTCCCTTTGTACGATCACATACCATCGTATTTATTTCAAGTATTCCACATCACAATCGGGTTGCAGTGTCACCTACTCGACGCTAAGCTTCAAAGCCCTGTTACGATCACATGAATGAGCTGTATGCCGTGCGTGTGCTAGTTACATGCTGTCCAAGCTAATTGTTCGATGCGTCGTCACCTTTGTGAGAGGCACAAAATGGCGGACGCAGGTGGGTATAGTACAGTAGGGATTTTATTGACGAGTCTGTTCATTCTGATTTGTTTTTGTATTCCGTTAATGTTATTACCTCACAGATCTTCGTTGCTTGGTGCTGAATTTAACTAAGTAAAACTGTTAGATTTGTCTTTTGTTTTAACGTGCTAAAATCATCAAATGCCACCACGGGCAGGGCAGGAGGGACTATCAGACTTGTACTGACTAAAATCCAAAGGTGTCCTTCAATAGCCCTTTATTTTCCGGGGTCACGGTAATGGAATAAGTCCCGCGACCAAGTAAAGCTGTTAGATTTGTCTAGAGTTGGAAATTAACAATTAATCTATCTCCCTTGCTGTTTTCGGTTTGGTCCTTGGTTTGTTACCAATCTACGGCCGACTTTGCCTATCCGAGTCTTCATAAAGATGTCCAATCAGAAACAGCTATCAAATACAAAGAGACGGGATTTGGATTGAGATTGAATGATAATTTTTAGCGTAAGAATGTTTTATTTCATTTGTGGTTAGGTTAGAGTAGCGATTTAAGTAAAAGCGACGTGGTACAGACAAAATTTTGATTTAATTTTGACAAAATCGATAAAATTTTTCGGCACTTAAAGAAGGATTTCAAGAAAAAAATACTTAAATCCCTAGAAAGGCCTTAAATTCCACAATAAAAAGGATTGAAAATATCGTGCTACTTAAAACAAAACCATGCACACGTTCGAGTATCTATAGAAAGAAATATTTTGACACGAACCAGGTTTTGAAGAATGGTGTCATGCACTTATGAGTCAAAGCTGTGACGTATAAAAGAATCGCGTCTTTGAACCGTGTTTTTCAACAGTTTTTCATTGCGCTGCGGGTTGGAATAAACGCCGACACAGGCGTCTTAGTCATTTTGTGGATGGTCATAGATTAAGTGGGAGAAGATATATAGTTTAAAAATTAACATAATCTTGTTGAAGCTAAGTTTTAAGGCATGAATAGATGAAATATTTTCCCTCAACTGGCTTTTTGTTGAGTTATATCTTATATGCAAGTATATTAAAAAATTAAACACTTTTGAAAAATAATAAATTCGTGTTTTTTTGTTTTATATCAATGAATATTGACAAAGACAAAAAGCTTCGAAATTCGTGAGTCTACCGATAAAAATACACATTGACCTTTACCTAATAAGTCCTCGTTTAAGGACATAAGATCAGAATTAGCATTTTTCTGTGAAATTATAGTGTTTACTTGTCAGTCTTAAATATAAAAATAATATAAAATCGTAGGTATAGGTGAAATATTTTTACCATTTTGATATCTTATGAATACTTAGATACTTATATCCTTACAATATACTTACTAATTTATTCGGTATTTTATAAAAGTGCCAATTTTGAGCTTATGTCGTTATACGAGGACTTATTAGATAGGGGTCAATGTCCGCTATTGCCATCTTAACTAGCACCAACTATAGAAAAATACAGATTTTAGAAGCATTGATTTGATCATCGCTAATTTGGTTTATGTAACAAAAGAAAAAAATATGGACCAAATATTTTTTGATTATCTATATTTCGAAGTGATGAAATGTTTTGAGTAAAATACCCTATTATGTAGTTTGTTATCAAGACAACAAGTCAAGCTCAATCATTAAAAACACAGCTTATTTTTAATAACGCATTTCAACCAAATAACTCACACATTTAAAAACCCATACCATGAAACTAGCTACAGTAACAACTACGAGAATTCAGGGAAGTCGGACCCATCGAACGTAATATCTCGTGCATTTTCACGTTTGATCTGTCTGGACTAGTCCTATGGTTCAGGTGCTTCAACAGACGGACGCACGTACCAACAAAGGGCGAGAGGAACTCAAAGTGCTATTGGTACTGGTCAAAGAACCATTGAAAACGATATACACGTAAATATGATACTCATTTTCAATTACTGAAATCTGTGTAGAAAGTTCAGAATGATGTATGGATATTTTTGGTGGATAGTAAAGAATGTTTTGTCTCGTTATTTTTAGAAAGTGTTTATGCATGCTTAAAACGGTTAATGGTTTTTTTTATGTAAGTTTTATGGCGTAGACGAGGCCAAAAAGTGAATGAATTATATTTGTTTGATTGTTAAAAGTTAATGTCATTTTGTTCGTAAATAAAAACAGTATTGTTCTTTTTTAAAAGTTTAGTCAGCCTAACAACACAGCTTACCTCGATTAACACCACAAATACCTTTTAGAAAAAAAACATTTTATTAAAATAACACAATTACATTTTCCGAAGATAATTTGTGAAATTGGCAAATAACTTTATTGCTGGAATAGAAGTTTTTTCTCTTTGCGATAAAAATGCTGATTGTCGATAGATATTATTAACTTGACGTGTGTTTTTAATAAAAATATCAAAATTATACGTAACTGAATCTCTGCCCGAACAACTACAAGACAACAACATCCTTTTTATTCAAATCGGTTAAACCGTTTTTTTACATTTAGATTTTTTATGTAAAATGTTTTTTTTTTTCAAAAGAAACTATTAATAATCCCGACAACAAAGAGCAAAAAATATTAATAAAATACACCAGAAATGTCACATCTCATTTCTGTAAAAGCACGTGTCTTGTACTATGCGACCCTCACAAAGGAAGCTTGCGATACAGTTGAGCACAGTCGTAAATAACACGGTATGACAGTAGGTAATATACGCTCAGCTGTGCCCCGATAGTTCGCTATCTACAACTATTCTGTGCTCGATTGTACGTGACGTGTTGTTTAGAGTTTCTGCGTTTAATCGTTTCTGAACCCTATGGTGGAAGTTTTGTATTGTTTAGAAATATTTTATTGAATTTTCTCCTTCATATTCAATTGAATCAAAATAAGAACAACTTTTAAGAATAGCTTTCTTACTTTTGGTTAAATTTTAGTTTGAAATCGATTAAGGGCTGTCCGCTTGTGGAATGTATTGCCGTTGTCAGTAAGACAAGCCCAGTCACTGGTTTCTTTTAAAAGATTAGTCATAAATCATTTCCATTCTCTGTAATGTGTATATATCTGTATTTATTTATATGTGTATTATATTTTATGTGTATTGTATTAATATTATATTATTGTGTTAGGTATCTGTTATTAATTATTGTGCATCACTGCCTACCCTCGTTTTTTATTAAAGTTTTTTAAGTCCATCCTAAGGTTGTCTGGAAGATATTGCTATAAGCGATAAGACCGCCGTTGTACCCTTAAAATTAAAAATATTGTAAGTTTGTATTTGTTATTCATTTTGGTGTACAATAAAGTATATTCTATTCTATTCTATTCTATTCTAAGGGAGTGTGTGAAAAAAAAATTCAAGGTTTGAGACAGGAAAAATATACTCGTATGAAACAGCTAAATAAAACTAAAAATTTCGTACTAAATTAAAACCAAAAGTTTGGTAACTACAACTAAAAAAAATGTCAGGAAAAATTATAAGTTTCCTTAAGTTTGACACAAATATACGTCGTCAAATTTCACAGCGTAGCGTATGTCCCAGGAAAAACTCTACAAAACCAAACAAAATACAAGAAACCATTCCCGACTCTATAAAATAACCTTAAAAAGTTCATAAAATACTCGTCTACGGTTTATCCCGGCGTCCAATAAATTAGTTTGGGCATCCTGCTATGGCTTCGTCACTTGCAACACTGAGGACTCACCGCAAATCATTTTCATTTTTTATTTCAACCCTGTTGCTGCAACGGTAAATTGTTGACACATTTCTATTTTTAGATAGCCACACTTTCAGCGAGAGAGGCTTTATTTTAAAAGTGGAAAGCAATTTGTGCGTTGTGTAGTTACAGTGCATTGAGTTAAAAGATCATTGAAGAAATACTGTTTTCACACTATAACCGTTGAAATTCACAGGTAACCGCGATCTCAGGTAATAAGGGCTTTTAAAGGACACCATGGATTTTAGTCAGTACAAGTCTGACAGTCTCTCCCGTACTGGGTGTCGAGGCTACTAATTATTAGTCAGAATGGCGCCACACTGGCGTTTCAATTTTCGAACCATTTTTTACTCACCAGTAAAAAATGGTTCGAATAAGCACTACAATTGAAACGCCATTGTGGCGCCATTCGGACTAATATTAGCAGACTCGACACCCTGCTCTGGATAGGAGAACTTATTTGATGATTTTACAACACAAAAAGTTGATTTATCTAAAATATTGTTATTCAGCAGCTTTTGACTATTCTGGAACCTAGGCTTAATAAGTTATGAGAGATAGAGTTTTGAAAATAATAAAATAAGAGACTGTCAAAAAAATTATCGTCAGTAGGTCCAAACTACATTTCACTAATCTCAAATAAAAATTATAGACCCAAATATCAAAACGTAAAAAAAAAACTATTTCCAAAAAAACCCCAAGTCAGTGAATTTATCGAGCTCGCATTTCAATTCATTTAACTAAGTCCCAATCAAATTTTGTAAACAAATAACTCATTAAACATTTCGAAATTAACTTCTTCAAAGTAGATAATTTTTCAGACTGAAAAATAGAACTTCTAAAAGAACCCTTTTCACCTGTTGCTGGTTTAATCAATCAAGAGTAATCTAGGTTTCCCTCCTCGTAAATATTAGCATTGTACCTTTGTTCTGGTACTTTTTCAATCAATCAGGTTGTAGCTTTTACTTGATTAATCTTTTTGCTATCTTGTCGTAGGACTAAGTGGATTTGAATTGTCTGAGAAAACGTTTCTAATAAGAGTAGTAAGAGTTTAAAGTTTGGTCATAAGTCCTTAGTTTTTTGCTTGGAGTATAAGCGATAACAATAGCATTATAGTATAGGCATTAATAAAGGAAATAGGAAAGAAGTTTTTTTTTAAAGTAGATGGTGCGGTATTCATAACTTATTTATCGGATTAGTAAATGGCACAATTTTTAAAGATGGTAAGTTCTAGAAATAAAATTTTGAAGATGTAACATCTACTCTAATCCGCACTGGGTCGATGGCGTGTTAGATAGGAATCCACTCTCAATGTACCTATAATTATGTTTTAACTAGCACTTCCCCCGCGACTTCGTCCGCGCTTATTTCGAACTTTGCTTCTGTGAATTACTTCTCCGCGCACCATGGAATACTTTTAGAAAATCTAAATCAATATGCAACTAAAATTCTATCGTCCACAAAACAACCGGTTCCGACCGGTTTTCGCAACATCTCATCTTAATAAGCATCTACATCCTAAAAATATACCCCATGGAAAATTTGAGACTCGTAGCACTTGTAGTAACGACGTTTCATACAAACTACGTCTTAGGGGTGGAATTTCGCAAAATCCCGTCTTAGTGAGCACCTACGTCCCTAAAAGAATCCCCATGCAAAATTTGAAACCTGTATCTATCAACATCAATAACAACCCCTTAGAGTCCGAATTTCGAATCACCCCGTCATAGTGAGCATCTAAATCCTAAAAATAAACCCCATGCAAAATTTGAAACTTCTAGTACTTGTAATAAGAAAGTTTCATACAACCTATCAACCCCAAGAACAACCCCTTAGGGGTGGAATTTCGCAAAATCCCGTCTTAGTGAGCATCTACGTCCCTAAAACAATCCCCATGCAAAATTTGAAACCTGTATCTATCAACATCAATAACAACCCTTTAGGGTTCGAATTTCGAATCACCCCGTCATAGTGAGCATCTAAGTCCTAAAAACAACCCCCATGAAAAATGTGAGACTCCTAGCAAGCAGTAATAACGAAGTTTTAAACAAACTTTTAATACCAAAAACAACCCCTTAGGGGTCGAATTTCGAATAACCCTTTTCTAAAGTAGCACCTACGTCCTAAAAAGAACCCGCATGCAAAATTTGAAACTCCTAGTACTTGTAGAAAAAAAGTTTCATACAAACTGTCAACCCCAAAAACAACCCCTTAGGGGCGTAATATCGCAAAATCCGTTCTTAGCGGGTACCTACGTCCTAAAAAGAAACCCTGTGCAAAATTTTGAATCCTTAGCACTGGTAGTTTCCGAGCTTTCGTGTCCTATGAGTGAGTGACCTTTTGCTTTTATATATATAGATTCATTAATAATTGAATATCAATCAAACGTAATGATTGAGAAGAGGAATAACAAATAACTTCCTATATTAAGTTCTAATTCAATATCCCAAAAAACAAACCTAAATCCGATAGACCCTCTCTTTCGACCTAATCACAAAAATATCATGAGTTGGCAAAATCCGCTACATTTGAGGCATCACTGTAGCAAAAGAAATCTCGTTATCAATAAATTGCTTCATCGACCGGGTTATGGACCTCTTTGGGTCCACATATGTTGGTTACCGGACCTTGTCTGGTCTCGGAAATTTACGTGCGTGTATGTAAAATGGTATGAGGTCGCAAACAACGGGTTGATTTTGTACAATCGCGAACAGTTTACTTCGGACTTTTCTTCTTCAGCGTTTTTGAATTTTAAAGATGATAATTATTTATACGCTGTTTTTATCAAAGTGGAGAATGATCTATCGAACCCAATGATACAGTATTTTTTTAATGAGCCAAGTCATCGAGAAGCCTTCATCAATTTTCAGGAACTAGTTGTACAAGAACCGAGTTTTAAGTCAATTCTGTATTGGTAACTGTATTGTCATAATTTTCTGGAGTGAAACCCACTCTTTATAATTCTTCTTACATTATGGTTACACTAACGATAAATTAATGCCGTTTCATCGCATCAATGGACGTTTATACTAATATTTAATTATCGCTATCGCAAAAACCAACGGGGAATAGCTTAACTGTGGCCCATTAGGCTCATACACCGACATCATTTTAAATTATGAATTTTCCACTTTCTAAAATATAACTTTGCAAACTTACTCCAATTTTGTTATTTAATATTATTATTTTCAGCGCCAAACTCAAACCAATTTACGGAATACTAATTACGAGAAAGATGTAAGTTTAACGTAATTAATAACAATTCCATCATGATAAACGTCCGAGTTCTTTGGAGACTATTATCGGGATTGGAATCTGTCGACATTTCTATTCTTGTTTTTATAGTCTCAAGATGTCAGATAACGATATTGTCTTCTTTCATTTAAAGATAACAAAAAGACACAAAAAACGAAATTAATTAATTGTAATTGATTATTTTGCCTTGTGTAATTAAGTTAAATGTTGGGTTTACTCTATTTAGGTTGGTTCAAATTGGGTCTCCATCAGTAGGTAATTAATAAGAGAACGTGATTGATATTGTTAATGGTCTTCATCTTGTCTTCCGCCTTCAATGTTTACTGACCAGAGACGTAATTGTATTAATTTGGTCCTCTATTTTGAGAATAATTTATGCAAGGAAGAACCTGTGCACAGGTTTAAATTACCTACCAAGTACAAGTATCGAATATTTTAGGACTATGTTTTACAAAGATTTATTTTATGAATGTTAATTTGAATAAAATATTTGTATTCGTTACTTCTGTTTCCTGTTAAGTTTCTATTAAAATTTGATGATGAAACTAAAATTATATCATACCACTTTTGACCCCAACTATACCTACACGTAAGAACGCCAGGTAAATTCCGTTCACTCTCAACCTGAATGTTTTGTTCCGTCCCTTAGGGTGGGCTAAATTACGTAACCCTTTAGTCTTGGAAGGCAATTCATAAATATAAAACAATAGAGTCACGCGTCCATTAAACTTCATGCGAAACCAAAATTTATTTCGCAAAACTTTCTGATTGGATACCCCTGGTTTTTGTTTATCGGGCTAAGCCTATGCCCATCAGTGGGACAGACAGGCGAGATTGTGGCCCTGCTTTTGACATTGAAATAGGTATCAATTTAGGTTTTAACGTGGGTCGGATTAATATATTAGTCAGGACTGCGAATTGAATAAAACCGAATTTATAAAACAAATAAGTTTGGAATAAAATTCAATTATAACGGTTGTTAAAGTATTTCAATAAAAATCTATTAAAAAGTAATTTTGCCACGTTACTGAACAGAAAGATTGAAATATAATTTGATTTGTTGAAAAACGAGAATTTATTGATTGACAAAGTTTGTTACGACTTTTTGTAATTTTAATTTGAAAATAAATATCAAATTTTTCTCTAATGGATTATCGAAAGATTAAAAAAAATGACTTTTCACACTTTGAATCTGTCTCGAGTCGCATTAAAACGTAAATTCCTAATGATAATATTTTTTTTAATACATTTGATTTTAAAAATCATTTAATTTCTTTTAAAATCTTGATTTAATGGATAAATTCCTAAATAGATTTAGAAAAAAAAATCATTCTTGAGTAAAATAATTAAGTAAGCGGTACTTTTATTCTCCAATTGCACTTGAATAAAGCTGGGTCGCTACAATATAAAAATACACCCGATGCCATCTGTTCAATATTGTGCACAGTCACTTTAAAATAAAACTTTTCCTATAATTCAGAAAGTTATAAATATAAAAATCTAATCATTTTTTGCCGTCAACCTCAGCGTCTGCAGTCGCCCACTAAACCAATAAAGTAATAAAAAAATGTGCAAAGAAATATTTATTTAAGAGGCCGTCACTCTAAAAGTGAGTTTAAATAAATTCCACTCCATAATTTAAATCGAAATGGCAAGGTATAACCAATGACGTTTGTAATAAAATATTTATTGAAACCTTTTTTTTAAGTTTTTTTAATTTTGAAACCACTAAAATAGGAACCGTTTTAGTCTTTTTTTCTAAATCGCCTTCTCATTATAAGGAACTTAATGAAATAAAAGTCCATCTCTTTCAACTCTTGGGGTACAGGCGTCATGGTACCTATGTCTTGTTTTTTCAGTTCGTATGACTACGATATTAAACGATATCCAGATATATACGATAGCCAGGCGAACTGTGGGCCAAAATAACGCAATACTGGTGCCCTGAGACAATGAAGCGAGGCCGCGGCAGACCACGCAGGAGATGGCGCGACGAACTAGACAGATTCTGCCCGAATTGGAAGGAAGAGGCACAGTGTCGTGAAGGTCGGAAGGAGTGGAGGGAGGGAGGCCTTTGCCCAGGAGTAGGACAGAGCAGGCTAGGAAAAAAAAGATACTACGATTGGGTATGACGACCTTGCAGTGATTTGCGTTTACAGCCCCTCTTCAGAATAGCAACTTCACAATTTAGGTATATTTTTTTACGGAACCCAAAAACTAAAGGAAATCATAACACAGCAACGTAAACTACATAAACGAATGAAGCTCTCTCTGCGACAAATAAATCAAAGTGAAATATTTTTTGTGAAGCAAAGTTTTATTCAAATAATGAATACGGTAGTCAAGTCACCTGTTCCTGACAAGTTTCCTGTCTCCTCTTTTGTTGCTAAATGTGAGAAAAATGTTCAAGGAAAGTCAAGTGCACCGGTTAGGCTATAGTACTCTGTGAAAGTACTCGTTTTATACAAAGTATTTATAGTTTTTTTTTCTCAACGTGGTCGATTATTATTTTTTGTGCAATTTTATAAACGCTGGAATTTTTTAATAATCGGTCTTCGTTGCTGCCTTAGGTTGAATCCGTGTCTGTAACCAATCAACGACAGAATTTGATTTTGATCAGATCCCATCTTTAAGATGCAAAATACGAAGCAGCCTTCAAAAACAAAGGAACGGGATTTGGATTGATATTGAATATCAATTTCGGTTTTCACTTAAGAGGCCTTTCGGGTTATTATGCAGATTGATGTGCAAAAATAACGAGCTTCCATCAAACTTCACTCGTATATGACAAGTTTTAAATAGAGTCTCGGAAAAAAATGGTAAAAATGGTGGTTGAGACAGTGCGTCCGCGTCATTTGAATAAATGAATTCAAGATTTTATTTAAAAGATTAATTATTGAAAAGATTAACAAGTCAACATCATAACCCGTCTAAAAAAAAAGCGCCAACGTAAACACTGTTTTATTGTTACAAAGCTTTAAATTAAATTGTTTTCAACACTGCGAACTGAAACTTTTAAAAGTATAACTAAAATAGAGCAGAATATTTTTAGCCTATTCCTAGTTTTCGAGATAGATTTTTATTCAAACCAAACTAGATCAAACTGGAACGCTGTGGATGATCGACTGTTTTTGTGTGTCAATGACGCAAACTATCATTTGTATGCAAAATATCTGCCAGAACATTTGAGTGGAATCTGTGTGGAAAATATACGAGAGCGCTTTATTATAAATCTGAATCTATAAAAGAGAACAATGTTTTGGTATTGAAGATGAAAATTTTGTACTCAGATCGCTGGTGAGACGTAGTACTTGAGAGATTCCGATGATTGTTGAGTTCGTATTGTCTTAAAAGTTCACTGCGGCCCTGGAACACAAATTGCCATTGAGGGAATAGGTTGGTTTTTATTCAGTGAAATCCCTTCCGCTCCACGCTTTGAGAACATTAATGGAATGTATGAAAATCCTATTGCCAGTAAAAACAATAGAAAAAAATAGACTCTAAATAACATAAAATATCGTTATTATTTAGTGTAGTAATTATATTTAATTCTGTGGTCCAGAACAAAAATTAAATCAATTTAAATTTAAGACAAAAAGTAATTGATATCTCAACAAACCTGTCACAACCAAGTCTCAACTAAACAAGTACTTCTAAAGCAAGAATCCCGAAGCATCTGCGAATGTCTGCGATATAAATCGCTCGGCACCCCACATCGACGTTACTTCAGAAGCAACTGACTCAATTTGATCAGTATAACTGCGTTCCAACTGTCGCCCGGTAACCGCGGCCCGTTCGCCAACCAAGTCACGGAGTTGGGTGCGGTTGTTTTTACAGCGGTTGAGTGGAAAATACAAAGTGTAGAATTTTCAATTATCAATTTGAAATTTTATAAATATTTAACGCATGCGTAGCAAAATTCAAAGATTTTCTTAGGAAAGTAACCACCACGTCTAACGTCAGCATGAGACGTTAGAAATGGAAGGAAGAATTCGCCGCGGCAGGTAAGATCCTCGGTGCCTCGGTTGGAAATGAGCGTCGGATGTACTGAATCCGAAGGCCGCAGGTTCGAATCCTGTCCGCGGATCGGATTTTTCTTTCTTAAGAAAATCTATCAATTTGAAATTAAAATGGGTTTTGCTCTTTTATTTCCATAGAAAAATCCTTTTGTTTTAATATTGGTCTTTGACTGAATAAACTGGAACTCTTGCGCACTGAAGGAATAGCTAAATCTGTTTGAGCTGAACTCGAACCCAGGATGGAGCAGAAGGTCGCAAGGCAAGCGGTTTTGATGAGGCCTACCACCGTTGCGCGCTGCTCGTTCAGCCATCACTGCAAGTTACAAGTAGACCATAGTGCCGTTGAATACCCCCTACATTAAAACTTTACCTCTAAGTTTAAATTATGATAGGGGAAAAAGCATGGCGTAAGAGCGATCATCGATTAGTTCCGCCATTACTAACCAGTTAGTATTAGACCAAAGGACTAATATAAAAGCTATAAGTTAAAAGTGCACGTACATTTACTGGTTTCCTATACAGGGCAAGTGTAGATCAAACTGAACAAGGATATGGGTTTCTACGGTTCAAAAGTTATGACCACTTTTCCTGTTCCGATAAGCAACTTTATATTTTTCTGCCAAGAAGTGGCACCACACTTTTATGAAGACCGCGGACAGAGTTCACTAAGAGCTGTTTGTATTGAAATTGATTTATGTAAATTCTGTGGAGACGACGCGTCTGCCCCTCGCCCGACGTGCAGATCGTTAAAACGAACAGATTTAGTTTTAAGTTTCACGTGAAATATTGTTGAGGAAAAGTATTACTTCCGAGTTTTTCAAGCTCAAAATTGTTGCTGTAGTTATTGTTGGGTATTTCTTTGCTGTCATCGTCAGCGTCTTTATTTTCTTAACAATAGGGTCGATATTCTGTTTGTAAGAGAAGTACAGCTTCGTCTTTTTGTGATTGATTTACTTATTGACCAGTGTTACGGGTTTATTAGATGTAAATGCTTTCTGAAGAGTTCGAGCAATTGGTGAGTTTTTGTTTAAACATGTTTTGCAAAATATTTCTCTTATACAATGTTCATCTGCTTTATATGTAGAGTGCAATTATTATAGCCTTATTTTAGCCGAAACAAGAAATTGCACTTCCGTCTGTTTTATGCAAATTTGTCTAAAATGCAGTATGTATTTGATCGAATTAATTAATAGTCCGCAATATAGTTAAACAGGCATGCAACTTGCATAAATAGGCCTTATATCTACATGTTGGTAGGTTGGTAATTGCGTGATACTGGTAGCGTACCATGACATCTTCAAGCAAAAGTAATTCAAATGTGGAAACGAGATGGCACTAGACGATTTGTATAGTTTTGTCACTTTCCTACACTGTAGTTACTCTCGCGGGCCACATGGAAAAGACGTAAGATGTGGACGCGTCGCGGACGTGGGAAAATGTATGAGAGTCGCGTCCGTGCCCCGTCTCTTCTGTGAGTTTCAAGTCGCGACGCTTCTAAACATTTTGACGCCGAAGGGACATTTATGTCTCCGCCCCGTCTGCGTCTTACGTCTTTTCTATGTGGCCTGCGCCTAAGACGTCATAGTAGACCATCTGATTCAATGTTCTGAGACAAAATAAAACCGAGAAAAAGTTAAAAATTTTAGTACCTATCCTACACAGTACAGAAAATACCTCTTTCTATTTATACCAGTACGAAAAATATTGGTATATCATTATGCTCACATACTACTCGTCTCACGAGGGAAAAACTGTCATATCAAAATTATGTAACACTGAAATGCTTCTCTCGTAAGGATAACATAAAATATAAAAATAAAAAGAAGGCATATTTTTCCACCATGACACATACATGGCTAACGTAAGACGTGAAATGTGTCAGTAAACATCTCCTGAGAGTTTCAGTACATTATAATCATGATTCAGCATTTGATGGGAATTTTTTCTAGGATTAGTATCCTCGAGTATGTTTCTAAAGTATTTATGATTTATGTTTGTATTCGAGTTTCACGAATTTTTATATGAATTTTGCTTACATTTAGACGTTCGCCTGAATTCTGAATGAGTTATTAAATTATAGACTTAACAAAATATGGTTAACAATCACACAAACACACACTTAAAGGTTAAAGAAGAAAATTATTTTGTTAGCTTTAACATAATACAAAAACAACACGCAGTCCGTTCCTGACTACAAATCTAAAAAAAAATCTTGGAAAAAACTTATTATAGTTAAATTGATGAAATATTGATAATGTACACAGCTTTTTCGTTAAAAAATAACGCGAATCTCTTTGATCTCGCATTTCAGCCATTTTGTATTCTAGTGACGGAGGTTGTAATCAAAATTTATACGTTCATGGCCCTGATTGAGGTCTGTTTTGATAGAGATCCGGCAAGTACAGACAGCTACAAAAATATGTACCAAAATATTGACAACGGTTTTATTACTGAAGGATCATCATCCGCAAAGTGAAGCAACAGATTTATAAGAATACAATTATGTCTTTACAATCACGGTTTAAAGACTTTTCAGAGATATTAAAGGTACCTGCTAAAAGACATGGTGGTAAAAAGTGTCGCGCATCAAGACTACCGATTTGTAGTAGGTAATCAGTTTTTTTTCCGATTTTATGGATTCGGAAATTTGATTTTTAAACAAGGTATTTATTTTTGAATTAAAAGTTTTTTTTTTTAGTTAATAAAGAAAAAAAACATTGCGTTATGAATAGAAACCCCGATGACAAATACTATTTCATCGGGGTCTATTTCTATTGTCATCGGGGTCTATTTGTCAATTAAAACATTATCAAATTAATGTCAAATTGCGGGTACAGTCCATGTGTTTGTCAAAATTTGTTTCTACAATAATTATTAATTAATTGCTTCTAAGTTTAGACGTGCTGTATAGGTAAAGACAATGAAATGGAACAACGACAGAGAATCGTTATGATATATGATAAATGATATTTTAAACGATATCAAAAGACATATTTTTGAGACTGACTGTACATGATAGAATGACAGAATCCTTCGAATCAAACTCTGTGTCATGTCTTATGAATTTTACAACAGATATAATGTTGATACGATTATAATTTTATTGAATTCTTTGATGGAGAACACATAATTCAGTTTACAAGACGAAGAAAAATTTGTAACGCAAAGAAAAAATACGTTTGATCTTTGAAACCGTAAGATAGCTGATATTATTAATTCATGAAGCTGAAAGCAATTACTTCATAAAAACACCTATAGGTATTCCTTTTCACGAGCAGCTAGCGGGAAGGTTAGTGCACCCGTTGAGCACTTGACTGATGCTCTGCGTGTTGCGAGTTCGATTCCCGCACGGAAAAGTATTAGTGTGAACTACAATCAGTTGTTCTGGATCTGGTTGTTTTTAAATGTGAGTTGTAATGTTTGTAAACGCGTCCACGGAGCAGAAGTAATTTATGATATATGGCAACGATTCTTAAGACAGTCAAGGGACATTTTGGACCTGGTTTGACGTCTTAAAGAGTTAGTACTTAGGCTGCCTTTCCACCAGAGATGCGCTGTGCTACGTTGCTACGGATATGTTTGTTATCCACCAATCACATTCATTTGTTTTCATAACGCACACACACATAATGAGTATGATTGGTGGATATCAAACGCATCCTTAGCAACGTAGCATAGCGCATCTCTGGTGGAAAAGCAGCCTTAGGCTGTGGGAAAGATACAGAGCTATACAAGTCACCTAGCGCCATCTCGTTCACTAAGCGGAACTACTCACGTCTTGAAACGTCATTCTAAAAAAACATGCTTCAAGCCTAGTTTAGGCACCAGTCTCTATCAATATACTTACTGTATCGAGTTTTTTTCTTAGTTTTTAGTAGTATTTCACGGATTTTCTATTCATTTAGTACAGTTATGTAAAATGACAGAATGTGACCATCTGACAATAAATAATTCGAAGAAAAATCACCGAACCACTCCATCACACTTCCCACGTCAAACCCGGGAGACTTCACGACGCTCTCCGACGTTCTCCGGTCGATTAAACGCTTGAATTAGTGCCGAGGGACCTCACAGCTGGGACCCTATCATATTTCAATATAGAACCCCCCGAGTAATGAGACATTACGGTGATTACGACAACCTTGATGTACATTGCCCCTTGAGTACTGAGCTTCGTGACCGGAATACTGAAGTACCGTTCGTGTGATATAGTTATGATTTGTTTTGAATATATTGTGTTTGAAAGTTTATTCTCTTTTTAAATGGGCGATAGGAGTTACGGCGTGCCGACCTACCGTCTGACGCAAGTCCTCACTGGACACGGAAGTTTCGGGGGGTACCTGTGTCAGATGAGGAAGGTAGAAAAGCCTGGATAATGCGCTAAAACAACTTGAGAGGTGTCAAGGGACACCCGGATGGAACGAAGTTACTGTATACACTCAACAAAAATAATCGTTGCGACTCTACTCCACTCCACTCCGCTCCACTCTTTGAGCTCTAGCACCCTTTCGCAACGCGCGATAAGGAACTTCGTTCCGAAAAGTGTCGTGACAACTTTTCGTAAGAATAATTTCTGTCTAGGTACTTTGTCGGACAGGAAGCGCGAAAAACCTGGATAATGTGCTAAAAAAACCTGCTGAAGGCAGCAGACAGAGATTGGATGAGCAATGCTAGCAAGACCGGGCTTAATGGCTGACGTTGGGAGAGACCTTTCTCCAGCAGTTGTAGTGGACAAATACATGCTGATGATGATGATCAATATTCTTGGTTCAATATTTTTTTTTTTTTCTTAAGTCAATCTCGCTTAAACGAGTCAACGTCGTTACGTCAAAGCAAAACAGTACAAGTTATTCTAAAATATAATTATTATCATCCTCATGAAACCAATTAAGCTCCGAAATAAATAACAATGCCGTGACTACTAACAATAATAAAACTTTATTCCAAATAAACCCGATCCATTGATCGACCATCACCACAACACACAGCCTATCTTCAAACACACCACGCAATGTACTCTCAACAAATCGAAACACTCGCCAATCATTAAGTCTACCCCAGGTGTCCCCAAGACGGACATAACGGCTAATACAGCTATTTATGTTATTGAATACTCAATATTTTCCAGACAGTAACAAATGGTTCGCTGCATGTGATCTGTCTTTTCTATTGTGTTAATCAAAGACTAATGGCTAACAACGATGGTTACGCTACAGTTCTAACTGCAACGATAAATCGACAAGTGTGTATCTGTACAGTTTCTCTAAACACTTGTCGATTATCGTTGCATTTGAATGCTGAAATGTAACGATTTGAACTAAGGTAGCAGCATTTGGCATAATGTAAAAGAGGCCCTTACAAAGCGATTTAGTACTTACTTAGATTATTATTGAATTTCAACAGGTAACCAATTTAGGAGTTTCATTGAACTTTTCACTTGAAGAAACGTTTATTCCGGTAAGGAATGAAATTAAGATAGTTATTTAAAAATAGAGTTCGCATATTATAAATTCGATAGGATGCCCACCATTTTCATATTTAGATACCAACACACTTGGGTCCCGGCAGTCATTAAAAGCTTGTTCAATAAACTTATTTTCTTTATTTCTTCTTCTTTAAATTAGCGAGGCCCACAAATGGAAAGAGCAACCGAAGGAACAAGGTTTTGGTAAGGTAAAGGGACGATACAGATTCGATGGCTTTAAACCACAAGAAAGCTAAATTAAAGTCCCTTACACAATAATTTAAGCATTATAATTTTGTTATGCTATAGAAAGTCACAATTACCAACCACAATTAATATTTTAATTCACGTCCACCCAGTAAAACACATAAATCAAACATCGCTTTAATAATTGTGCACCAAAATAGTTATCCATTTAATTCCAGAGGCACACACACGCCAAACTTCTGATTAAAAACTCTTTCCAATAACTGGCAACCTGGACATTTTCCAGCGTCAGCTGATTAAAATCCGTCCGAGTTGAAAAACCAAATGGGTTGAAAAACCAACCGAGTTCGATGGGAAAACTTTTGTCTAGCACTAATCTTTAGAAGGGGGCTGTCTCATCAGTAATATATTGTGGGCAGGTTGGAAATGAAGCTTTGATTGGAAGAATAGGGCTGAAGAAACAGCTTGAAAACTGCGTTTAGTGCTTGTGGTTATGTTTTGCAATATATTTTAATTAATTCTGCGACGGAGCCTTAAGGGCTTCACACACAGCAGCTATAATGTAAAGATGTACATTATAGCACGATACATCTCATTACATCTTCCCATAGAAATCGTCAGGAGACCACATACTGCAGCTATAATGTATATTTTTACATCTTCGAATTACTATGGAAAGATGTAATGATATGTATCGTGCTATACTGTACATCTTTACATTATAACTGCTGTGTGTGAAGCCCTTTAAGGTCGAATCGAAAGTGAGTAAGTTTCTTCTAGGCAAGCGTTTTTCACTGCCGAACACCATCTTCGCTTATCATCAGGCGAGATAATGCTCAAATGCGAACAAATCGCTAAATAAATAAATCTATCTAAATAAAATAAAATCTATTCTTTTATGTTATCATGACGTCAACGTTTTTATTTTAAGAATATAAAGTGAGCGATATGTATTTTTTAACCATTAATATTTCCAAAGCATCCATATTTTCCCCAAAAGACATTTGATGGTGTCTCAGGAATATTTAAATAAATAAACTTTATTTGGGGTTATTGTACTTTGGATTCAAAGTCATTCGATTTTTGTAACGTTAACATCCCACGTCCGCGCTAAGGCTTTTAAACGACAACAGAATACTTAAAATGCACCCCCATCTTCAACACCACTAAATCACTCACGAGAAACCCTTTAAAAACACGAATAAAAATAATCTTGTCAGTTAACTTCGTTGTACCTGATGTAGAAACAAGAAAAAAGAAAGGGTTGTGTAATATTTCAGCCGAGGTTTTTTTTTACCCTATCAAGCATCACTTGGGCGCTTACCACGGTCGATAAGGTCGGGTACCCACTGTATTATCTCGCGTCCTTCGCACGGCTCACTCTAATGCTCTTTATGTTTTTATTCCATTACTTTAGGCCACACCGCGAATGTGCCCGCAGGTTTACGTTCCCTGCGGCTGTCGTTAAGGTAACGTATTGTATAGGTAATGCCTTTTACCAGCCTTGCTTATTTTAACACGCGAATGTGTTTTCTGTAAGTAAAACAATAGCATCTCGATATTTCGTTTTCTTTGAGTAGGCTTTTGGGGTTTTTTATTTCTTTCTAATATCAGTTTCGGCAAGGTTATTGGTTTTTACTGCGAATAACAGTAGGTGTAAAGAGTAGGCAGGTAAAGAATTTATTGAACCTTATTGACTATCAGCTCGGTTTTGAAATGGTCTTAGAGTAAATCTATTTTCTTTGTAAGATCTATCTGGCGAAAGAATTCATAAAATTCTTCCATGAAAATATTATAATTTGTCCGAAATCGAACAATTTAATTTACACTCGCTATGACCTTCGACTAAATTTTGCAATAGGTGTATTTTCCTGCAAGATTGGTTCCCTTTATTTTAAGTCCAACCACTAGCAATACCCCTTTATTAGTTACTAGCTGTAGCCAGCGGCAACGCCCGCTACAAATCGAAAAACATCCTACTGGAATAGGAAAATGGGATTAAAACTATCCTATGCATTAATCCAGGTTTTAAACTATCTGTGTATCAAATTTCGTCCAAATCCGTTCAGTGGTTTTTGCGTGAGAGAGCAACAAATATTCGTCCATTGAAACAAACTTTTAAGTTAATAATAATTATTAGTATGATTCTTCATTATCTTGGGATTATTGCAATTTAATTATAAGTACAGATAACTGCAACAAACGCCCATTTACATGCTGCAGAAACTTCCATACAAGTTTGACTACGTTGAGATGTTAGTTTGATCAGATGAATTCATTGTTCAATAACATTCAGAAATGTAGTCAAACATGCATCGTGTAAATGGGGTTTTAGTACCAACCTACACAATTTTCGCCATCTGATCTAAAAATACAACTCATGTATCTATTTCAGAACCTTATCATCCCTCGCAAATTGCAAGAGTCAACAGGGCGAGCGAGTAATTTATATAACCCACCTGTTAGTACTAAAGTGATACATTAACTTGCCACTTTATTGCATGTCGTTTACTTTTTTCGAGTTCACTTGCACTTACTTCAGTTTAGTTAAAACGGGACTGTGCAATTTTGTGTTATGAAGAGGTGAAATCATATTTTTGTATGATAGTTTTGAATGTTATACATAACTAGCTGTTGCCAGCGGCTTCACCCGCTACAACTCGAAAATTATCCCACGGGAACATAAAATCAGGATAAAAACTATCCTATATGTTAATCCAGGTTATAAACTATCTGTGTACCAAATTTTAGCCAAATCCGTTTGGTGGTTTTTGCGTGAAAGAGTAACAAACATCCATACATCCAAACTTACAAACTTTCGCCTATAAAATAGTAGTAGGATTAAGTAGCAACTTTTATAATATACATAATTATATTATAGTATAATTATGGCTCATTATTAACGGTATGTCATTATTAACTTTTGTATTGTTAGCTGTAAGACACCAAAACACAAATATAGTGTTTTTTTTTAAATGGTAGGTATAAAGAAACACACCATCGTGAGAACTGCTAATTGGTACGCTTACCTAGGGGATGAACAATTAATTGTTATAGGCTACAAAACAATGTGTTTAAATTAGCTGTAGATAAAATTATTTCATCTACAGAGACTCGACGTATTTGTGATTGGTATTAACATCGCATGTAAAATAAGAAAAAATACTAATTTAGCCACAGCCATAATGTTACTCAAAAATTCCGTTACAAAACGCAACTAATCTCCACAGTCGCCCCAAGTGCCAAAAAAACTGCAAAACATCATCACACCCCCGAACGCAGACAAAAATATTTCCTGCGAAATTGAATTAGGGAAAATTTGCAAAACAACACAGTCTAATCTAACAGCCAGCCGAATTCTAATTAAACAAATTAGTTGCCAGAGTGTTGTACGATCTAGCGACAAATTCCAAGTTTTGAAAAGTACGGACTTTACGTACGTGAGTAATTTACTAATGCACCGACGTCGCACTTTCGTATCGCAGTGGGAATGAAATGTGGCGGGCTGCGATCGTGAGTCGCTGGAGAGGGCGCGATAGCGATTAATGGCCAAGATTTATGGCGTATGACCGGAGCTTTACCCTTTTCTTTTGAAAACATGGGTGTGCACTCTGTACTGTCTGGATGATGTCTTTGCGTGGATTAAAATATTTTTTTTAAACCTTTTAATAGTACCGGCTACTGTGTTGGTTTATTTCAGTCAGTTATCTAAGCATTTACTTTTTAAAATCTCAAAGACCAGATATAAAATATAATGCTGTTCGCTTGCTACAAAGTTCCCCTGCAACCTCATTCCAATACTTTCAAACTATAAAATCACTTCACCCCAAGGAGGTATTTAAAGAAGGTTTATTTCTTTTTTTTTGTTTTCTCGCAAAATTTACTACCCAGATCCCATGGAACCATAAAAATAATACCAGTATTGCACATGGAGTGATTGCTTTCTGGCCTCCAAGTCAATTGCTTGGCAATACGATTCACCTTCGTGAGTATTTTTGAAATGAAAACATCTATAGGTGCGCTCAACATTTTATTTTATTTATGGATGTTACTTTAACGATGGAAATTAATAATCTATCTCGATTTCTATCTTTGGTAATTTTTTTATCTGTAATCAATCAATGACCGAATGATGCAAGTGGCGAATTGTCGTTCGGCGTGGCGGTCTAAGGGGGAGGCCTATGTTCAGCAGTGGACGTCTTCCGGCTGATGATGATGATGATGAATCAATGACCGAGTTTGCCTATCCGAGTCTTGTAGATGTCCAATCAGAAGCACCCTTCAAAAAGAAACGTTGGCTTGAATTAATAAGACTCATAAATACTAGCTGACCCCGCTAACGTTGCTATGCCATATAAAATACAATGTATAAGATACACTGAGAGACCTACTGAACATGCATATTATAAAATTCATAAAAATCGGTGAACCCGTTTCAGAGGATGTAGATCGAGTATGGTAACTGGCACTGTAGCATAATTATGTTAGATTAATGTCAGGCAGAGAGCAAGCACTTCCGTCGTTAGTTTTTAAGCGTACACCAATTTGTTTTTTTTTTATGACCTTTTGTAACACATAATCCGCTGTTTTCTGATCTGTATCCTTACCTCAAATCCTTGCCACCCCAAGCCGAAGCGCGCACCTCTCTCATCATATTTGCAGCTTTCATTACAGATATTAAAAACTATGCAGTCGGAATACGATTCATTAATACGAAAGAATGCAAAATGCTACACCACCGCTGTTTTATTTATTCCAACAATGTTAACATAAGTGGAGCTGCTTTTTATCTTTTTAGTTCAGTTTGAGAGTGGAGTTAAGCCGGCATAACGTATTATAAAAATACAGACAAGTTTAATAAATTAAAACGTAAAAATATTTGGTTGGTGTAATTATCATCAGATGTGTCGTCCGCCGATTTGAGTGGAGAAGACTGCAGGAAGAGACAGATGGAGTATTATTGACTAAAAACCACCCTGTTATCACATGTCTTTTGTTTTCCAGGGTTGCGGTCCTCTGATAACAGACCAGTGACCTAACGTGTGAAAATTGTATAAAATCTTGCTCTCTTTTTATTTTAATAGCCGGATTTTTATTTTAAAAAAAGCCTGTTATGATATTTTTGAGAAAAACATATTTTTCATTTATATACACATAATTACTACCTTCAGCAGAAAGCAAAAATAATTTCCGTAAAACAAGTTTTCATTTAACAATGTTCGCAGAATTTTCTTACAATGATATTTACACTACACGTGCTTTTCGTTAATGTTCACCATTACAATTTCTGAGAAACGAAACGGAATTGAACGCAATTAGTTCTCATTAAACTGAACAAAGAAATAATTGTTTTCATCTGTTTTACACAAGATTCGTTAATTGTTTACGTCATTAAATTTTAATAACTTTCAATATCAATAATCACTTCAAAGAATCTGTTCCAATTGCACAGGCAAACAAATCTTTACATAATATTAAAAACAGAGTACCTAAAGTAGTATTCATTTAATGTCATGTCCACCTACACAGTATGTTAGAAAGTTTTCGGGAATTGTCCAGCAGGGTATGGGGGACTAGTTTTATTTTTTTAACCCATATTATGCCACTGTTCAGCGGCATTTAGTTTCCTCATACCCTTCCATGCTATTCCTAAAAATAAACCACAGTATAATAAGAATCTAACACACTTAATATAATTTCATAGCAATATCCATACAGCATCCATCAGTGATCCAATCTATGAAATTATGTTCCACAAAATATCCATTCCTACAAGGTAACCGTGTACAAAGCGAACTGTAAAATTAAAACTTGTGTATTGTACCTATAGAGAAAACTATAAAATCGAAGCGTACGCCGACAACATTTTAATTAATGTATTACAAGCTGTCAACGTCAAACACTCTTAAGGTTGTCACTTTCAAGTTTTAGGGAGAAAACTTATATGATATTATTTAAACAATTTGTTATTTTGCATGAGGCGTTTCAAACTGAGCACTTTGCTTACGCATTGTGTGCGTGCGAATGTTGGTAAAACGAACTGAAAGCCCAATTACCAATATTTTCGTCATCGTTACCGCTAAAAAAAAAATCTTTTGATACTTTTTACACGTGCATTACGCACGTTGGAAGTTGATTTCAAACATGGTACAGTCCACATAATTGAATTATGACCCACCATAAGCTTATATTCTTACAAACATTCGAATACAATTAGGTTCACATTCGCGTAAATATACATATCCATGGTAACGACTTTGAACTTTGTCAATTTGACAGATTCAAACGATTTGTTGTCAAAATGGGTCATGATTCAACTTTGTCGATTGTACAATCAGTTTATTGTTTGTTTCAAAAATTATTAAATTAATATTTAGATATTTTACACAATAATAACATAGGTACTGTGTAGCAGAATTACATAATTAAATTATTCCGAAAGCAATGTTAGAAAGTGTGGCAACCCTGAACGCGACGCGAGTAGTGAATCAATAGCGCACGTTTTCTGCTTTAATTAAAATTTCGACATAATGTTACCTTTGAGCGACCCTATATTGTAACTATTAATTAAGCCTGCACTGATAAACGATTGCTTTTAGTAAAAATATCTGGAAAATGTTATAAAACTCTGTTGTTGATGATACGTCAAAAATCTTTCAACAAAGAATATTAAACACAGTTTTTCTAAGTATATAATTTACACAGTCTTTTAATATCCCATGAATTGGATGGTGCAAAAGCCCTTTTTTAGCGTTCGATACAACAATGAAAATTGTTTTTTTTACAGTTTATTTAGGCATTTGTTCAGATATCACGCTTTGGTTTGTCTGATGTTTTCAATCATAACTAAAAATTCCAAACATAAAATAGTAGATAGTGTCTTTATCTCAAAAAGTGTTTAATATATTTTCATATTTATGAGCAGCTAAAATACGAAGAAGCTCAAAAGAATATCTCGCCCATATGCGCCTGAAAATAATTCGTCTACCCACATACTAAGCATATTACGTAGAAGGAAAATACCCAACAGCATCGTCTACATTTTAACCTTTTGGCCGCCATAATACAAATCACTTCCCGGGTACCCGACGCTAAAATAAGTTGAGAGGCATTTTGTAAATTTAATAATAGGAATTTGGGACCTTTTGCCCAGCACTGAACTGTCGGGTCTGATGATGATTGGTGAATGGGATCTCGTTATTTTGCAGCACTTACGTGTGACCTTTCTTTATTCAACGCTGATACTTTTATTCTTGTTTCATTTATTAGGGCCCCAAACATGTCTTAAAACAAATGGAGAATGACAGGAAGTGGCCCGATTCATGTTGTTTCCAATAGAATTTCTATATTTAAAATAATTCATAACATAATCAATAAGACATAAAAGAATTCGAGAATAATATGCAAAAAAAAAAACATTAATTTAAGTGATCATTTAAACTTTATGTTATGTTAAAATCAAAGTTATGCGTGGTAATAATAATTAAGTAAAAAAAACTGCTAAATGACAGTCGTCGCGCCCTTCTGTCAACTTCGCTCTTTTCTTCACTCTTACTGCATTAAAGTGTCTAGCGGTTAGATTTTATTATGGGCTATACTCTAGCCCATAATCTTAGAGCAAAATAGTACAGTATTTTTACGATGGGTCATATCCAACTCCAAAAATGATCATGATTATACCTAATTATGTTCGACTCAACAAAAACCCTTTATGCAAAGTGATCATAATAACAGTCACAAATAGATTGCTCATAGCTTGATGCTCAAGTAACTGTCAGAGACAAAATACGTATAGAACGACTTTATCTACCTTCTGAGAAAGCATACATTCACACCTTTATTACCACTAAACATAAAGCACTATTTAGCTCACACATTGTCTAGACATCGGGCTGAAAACCGACCTTAATTGAAAATTGTCCCTACGCGGGCTTTGGGTTACACCTTGATTTTAATAATAGATAACATTGACGGTTATAGTCTTCAGCCGATGGACTTAAACCGGATTAGTTTGGTTTTGGGCAGAGGTTTTTTAAAAATTGAATAATTTATGAATTTATAGAGTGTGCAGGTAGCTTTGCATGTTACTATAAAGATTTTTTGATAATTTTGTATCAATTGAACTTGATTTATAGAGTAAATACAGTTAATCTGCAACTATGATCAACTATTTTCAGACAAGTCTGAAAACTAAATTACAGGATTCTATCAATTTTACGAATTTGGCGGTAATAAACTATCGTAATTATTTGTGATTCATTCATGAAATTAACTATTACATCATTACCACTGGCATCAAAACAATAACTGTATTCATAATATTTATATTTTTTAATTGACCAATGCACTTTACTGTTATTTATCCTTTCCAAATCCCTTCCCTTCATCCCTTATTAAATAAAACGCTTGAATGTTTTTTTATTCTACCTACAATTTACCATATCTTCGCAAACTAATGATCTTCATCTCATGTTTTATTTAAACCTCATGCAGCAAAGACAGTTTGTTCCGCCACAAATAAAACCATCTTCTCGAAGGTTCCACGGAAAGTTTCAATTGAAATGTCACGATAACGAATAACAATAGTCTGCTATGTTGAGCGCTTGTTTGTATCTACTAGGGGACGCAGTTTCTGACAACTTTTTGTATCAACGGCAGTTTGGTCGGATCGAATTTTTTTTTTTTGTTGATTTAGTGGCGAAAGTGATGATGTATTTGCTGTTTTTGTGTAGAAGATTTTTTTTCATACTGTGAATAATTTATTGGCGGACTGGAAAAAATGTCTCGCTACGCTCGTTCGTATTACTTAACATCCGCTTTAGATATGTTATATTTTGGTTTATTATGAATACATGATAATTAATTGACTATCGATTTATGAAAAGCATGTTATCGTCACTGCTAAGCATGAGGTCCTAAGTTTGTTCGACCTGGAGGTCGAGTAATGTGATATAAAACCATTCCATCAGAAATTTCTCAGAAGCAACCCGAAGTTGGAATGGCAGTTAACAGAATAAGTTAATTAAATAGAAGTGTAAAGAATAAGTTAATTAAATATAAGCAAACGACCTGGCTATGCTTTCACTGCTGTAGTCGTATAGGTGGCAAAATATTGGCCAGTTAAACTGATTTGTTGCAACTTATACTTGTACTTATACTTGTTTGCACGATAGTCCGGTCAATTTGATATTGGGTTAATCCTGAAAAGTTATTCAAAAAAAATAAACAATTCGTACACGATAAAGGTCAAAGGTAAAAAAAATTACCTGTCTCATGGAAGATAAGATCCTGTCCCTGCAATTTACTTCCCAAAATCAAATGAAGAGTTCTACCGAGTACCCTTAACAACTGCATAATATGAGGGAAATTAAAGTGAACTAGACTCCTTGAATTCCTTCAGAGCTCCTCAGGTTGGACGGTACCGCTTTTCTATGACACTGACGTCTGACACTGACAATATTTATAACTTTTTGAATCGTTATGAAACGGTGGCAGGCGACTTCATAGATAATTCCTACAATTTTTGTTGAGCTTAAAAACAAACGATCTGGCTATGCTTTCACTGCTGTAGTCGTATAGGTGGCAAAATATTGGCCAGTTAAACTGATTTTTTGCAACTTATACTTGTACTTATACTTGTTTGCACAGTAGGCTATTTTACTGAAAAATATTTATTAATTTGAATATACATAATCTTACTAATGTTTATATATGCGAAAGTTTGTGAGGATGTATGTGTGTATGTCGGTATGTTTGTTACTCTTTCATGCAAAAAGCAATGAACGGATTTGGCTATAGTACACATATAGTTTATAACCTGGATTAACACATAGGATAGTTTTTATCCCGATTTTTTGTTCCCGTGGATAATTTTCGAGTTGTAGCGGGTGAAGCCGTTGGCAACAGCTAGTATTGGGTATATAAAAAGAAATTGATCCGTATTTTTCTTTTGTGACGTAAGTCAAAATTGACGAAGATATAACGGTTCTAAAATTCACAAAACGTCTGTCAGTCTGTGTAATCTAACAGACGCTATGGCTTCACAAACGAATTTCGAGGCGTAAAAATCGAAAAACACGTGTGCAATATTTTATAATACTTTATCTTTCTTTTATACTTTATCTTTTATTTAGATTTTCAATTTATTTATGGAGTAAAATTCCCTATTCAAAATTATACACTCTAATTTTGTGGACTTTTTATGACACTCAGTAAGTTGCTCACTGTGGGCTTTTTTTATAAAAATTAATGACCAGAAACGTAGTATTAAGCCAGCGATACAAAGAATAAGGAAGTAACCGGTAACTCACATCTAAATATTATATTAAGTACATAAGTCAAAGGTGACTGACTGACATAGTGATCTATCAACGCACAGCCCAAACCACTGGACGGATCGGGTTGAAATTTGGCATGCAGGTAGATGTTATGATGTAGGCATCCGCTAAGAAAGGATTTTGATCAATAATTCTACCTCCAAGGGTATAAAATAGGGGATGAAAGTTCGTATGAATCTTTGTCAATTGGGTTTAAAGATTCTTTATTTATTCTAAAAGAACATACATTGTTCACTTATTGAATAAATACATAACTAAGGTAAGTATAGTCCAGTAGTTCACAGTTTTGTTATCTTTTGTATAGATAAGTAGGATGTCGACACGACATAATTATAATTGTGTGAAAGACAAGTTTCTAATTTTATAAAAATACATTGTTAATTTCCGACATCCACGCGAACGAAGTCGCGGGCACAGCTAGTTCATTTATACAAAAGAACGACTTTGATGTCAGCACAAATCTTAAGAAACTTATCCAACACGGACCCTTCATTGGTTGTCCAGCAAACGTCACCCCGCAGGCCCTAATCTCAATCAGAAGGAAGCGTCAATGAATGTGTGAGTGTCCCAACTACCTGACACAAGTGGGATAATAACATTCTACTCGGAACTGTCTCGATTGGCGCAGATAATGATGAGGGGGATTTTGCTTCACAAGTATCTTTCGAGCGGGATAGACGCAGACAGCGCAGCGGTGATAATTTATTAGGGACTCGTATTTGAAATTTAGTTGCCAAATTATTTGAGACGTAAAATACTATTCTGACACCAAGAACGGACCAGTTAATTTTGTCGCTAGTAAATTGGTAATTTTAATCATGTTAAACGATTTTAAAGATGCTTAAACCAGTTCTGAACCGTCTCAATAAAAAAACGATGAACATTTTCATACTTGCTAAGACTATTCAGTTTAAATTTTTGTGAATAGAAAAAAAAAATATATGTTATAATTTTGGAAGTTTGATTAAGATTTGTATGTTTGATTTTTTGGGGCAAAAAAATTACGAGTTTCTACACACAGTAAAACATATATCTGAGTTTTATCACAATTAAATGGACATAGAGAAAATGAAGAAAGACTGTAATCCACCAAAGTAATGGATATCCAGTAATCAACAAAATCCAAACAGCCGTTCACTGCCACCAAGAACCAATACAGAAAACAATCTCGCAGCAGAAAATCCTTTCCCCGTCAAAACACCATCAAACTTAACACCTAATAGTTATCGATGAGAAAATATTAAAGAGAAGAGGCGTCGCGTCATCTTCGGTTTATTGACCGTCTGCTGTAGTTACAGAGATCGCGAACACCTAATCAAGGCTCAGGTAATTCTAGCGGCCGTAGAGAGCAGCTGATTGGTTATCGATCCGCCTGCATCCTTCCTTGCCTTGCCTTAGCTAAAGATAGTTTCTGTTATTGATGGACGCCTGGTAGCAGATTTTTGCAATCTTATAGTTGTATTAGTTGGAAGCTGGTTTCTTTGATGTTTAGTGTTTGGATTTTTTGTTTGCTGTTGTGGTTTGATTTTTTAACTTATGGCTGTAACTTGAAGGGGAAATTAAATCTAGATTTCGTTACTTCCATTGCATTATAATTGTTTCGGTAATTTTAATAATAACATCGCTACCTACTAATCGCTACTTGTAACATAATCCCTATTTTAATATTAGCACTAGTTTGTACTAGTGTTATACATACGAAATATACATTAAAATTTAAAGGAGCTAACGGAGCACTGTACATTATGATTTCACATTCAAACAGCTGAACTGATTGTCATGAATGCAATTTACAAATAAAGAAAGTGATTAGTTTTGAGATACTCGTATTAATGCGGACGGGCGTGCAAAAATTGTTTAAAAATTTTTAGGTAATTTGATAAAATACTGACTTCATTTTTTATGTTTAAATTGATAGATCTAATTGTATTTTTGTATTGTTAATGATATTACACATAATTCTAAGCTGATGTTATACGACTCACGTACGGTTTGACAAGTTAATATATTATGTAATATTGTAACGTAGATCAATTGGCTATTTATACAAAATATCGTTGAAGCGGATTTTCTGATTAATAGGCCAGCGGACAATGATCTTACGCATGAAGTTACCTACATTGGAGCGGAGTATTAATATCTGGCTTAAGACACAAGCGATCGCGTTGTCTAAATAATAAAATGTTGCATACTTTTTGACAGTTTGCAAAAGCGAATGATTATCCTTACCTTATGTCTAAGGCTTACTTATTTCACTGGACAATTTCTTCCCCTCCCGCTGTCCGTACTTCAGTCTGACATTTTTGTTTCGACTTTGGTTGCCAATATACCAATACCAGTCTGGACTTCTTTATGTTCAGGCCAGCCCTTTGTACATACTGTTTTTATGCATGTTTTAATTGAATTTTTTTGCGTCGTAGTTTCAACAAAAAACTGTTAACACTGCTTTCGTCACTACCTTACTGCTCTGCTACAGGATTTTTATTTTTCAAAAAATCGTCTTGCCGTTTTTTTTCCCGTCAGTTAAATTACTTAATTCGTTTAATTGTTTTATTACTCATGCTAGCACACAATGTTCCTAGGTATAACTTTGCCATAGATAACGAATGACGTCACAAGTAAGTGTTGCCAACTCTAAAATTTGGAAACCAGGAGATGCTTGAAAACCCCGGATTTTAGAGTCCAGGACCCGGGCATGAGCCGAAGTGCGCGCTTTAGCAATTGCGTCGGGACTTGACGGACGGGAGGACGAAATATTGATGTGTTGCGGGCGGCCTAAGATTTTAAATTTTTAAACCATAACTACAAATGATTGCCCCCCCCCTGGACGCTCCCGGATGCCCTCTAAAATGGGACAAATCCGGAGAAACCCAAACTGTTGGCGAACAAGTCACAAGCCGCTTCCGTGTTTTGATGCTATGACATTTATCAATAAGATTTCACAAAAAAAAAAGTGTATCCATTTTTGAACAATACTTTATCTACCACACTAAATAGATTTGTAATTATTTATCGGAACTGTCATGCATATCTATTATTTTCGTCACCATTCGCTTATAACTTGACCATCGTATAAACAATATACCAACATAATATTAGAAGCTCAGAGCAGATGTGTCACACTGGCCGCACGTGAACACACGGCCGCGCTCGTCACTACCTACCCTTACCATAAGCTCCTTCAACCATGTAACTTAGGCCTATTAAAGGCTGTTGCTGGACAAAGGCAGAGCCTAAAAATTATGAACACTAACTTTTGCTGTTTTTTAATAACAATGTTGGCATTTTTTTATTTGCTTAAGTGTGAGTTGTCGAAAAAAAAAATTAGCCGAAGTTTTGACCGTGTTCCATGTAAGGAAAGCATTCCACTAATTACATACAATTTCATTCACGGTCAAAACCCCAAGAAACTCCACTAACACCAATATTTTAAAAGCACCTTCAAAACATCAACGTAAAAAATCACTAGCTTCAACGTTAACGGTTAAAATCTTCACTCAGTGTCTGTCTACTTTATGTTTAGCGAAGGCTACAACTACGTGCTACGGCGTAGCCCTAATGGCGGCCGTCAGCTACGCGGCTACGAGTTGCTACGACTTGCTACGTACAGCGTACACTTAAACTTTTATATCATCTTGAAATGGTTTCAGTATTTTATAAGTGACACTTAAAGTTTTAAAATTTTATTATGAGTTTAATTACCAAGGTTCCTAGTAGATACGGAAAATTTGACATATTGCGGTAGGCTGATGTGCTGGCGTCTCGTCGATTTTGGGACTTAAAAACTAACTTGATGCATAATAATATGGATGTAGCTACTATCACGAACACTTCTAACTAATCATATGGAGATTATAGGCATGATGTATAAAATAAATATGATAAGACACTTATTCAAATGACTAATTCTGTAGCATTTTCAAAACATATTTAAGATTCTGTCTATGTACAGACGCCAGCAGGTCAACTTCCCAAATCTGTCACATTTTACCAAACATTAACTTTCTAGTATTTTCGTAAGGTCGAAAATCTATTAAAGAAATCTGACAGATTGACGAAGATCGATGTACTGGCGACTGTACGTTATCCTTTGGAAACAAACATAACGGTTGAACAGATTGCGTAAATATATCACACGTACTAAACCTGAACTGGATTCGTTCAAAAGTCCTTTTCCTGGAAACACGCGTATTAAATATGCGCTCAAATATAAATTCCTGAAACATTCGACGAAGCCTCAGGCAAAGGTTAGTATCAGAATATTATGCACTGCCAAAATCCGGAATACTCAGAACCAACGTAAATACAAAGTTCTATGAACTACCAACAAAACTGTTTATAGCAGCAACGATTGAATAAATAAACACATTCAACGTCCGAGAACCGAACCGGCGTCCTCAAAGGTCGAAGTACATAATACATTTGTTACACACGAATCATATTCTCGACAATATCATTTCGTGAGTCGACGTAGCATGAAATACGCCCTGAGTGACTCGGCACAAGACGCCGACACTAAAAACGATATGTATGTTCTGTAGTGGAAGCTATGCTAAGATATTTTTGAGAGTGATAGTAATTGGCACTAATTTAATTAATGCACATGAATTTTATCGAATGAAATGATGAAAAAACAAGGTGGCGGCTAGTTTATTTATGAAACAAAATTTTTGTTCAGGAATAATTTTAGCTCAAGTGCAGCATAAATGAAACCTTACGGAATAGTAATGTGTCGTGCGCATATGATTCAACTTGTCAATAGTGAGATTTGCATTGCTGAGATTCTTTTTCCATTTTGAAAAAATCTAATTATAAATAAATTATTATTAGTGTTGAGATTAAGTAAAGCCATTTTAAAACTTGACTGAACAAAGCCCAGACATATCTCACAATATCTTCGCATTTTCTACTCTACAAGCCTCACCAACTCGTCCTTTCGGAAACGAACCTTTCCCGTTGTAATATTTCATCCCTCTGCGCCCCTCAAATCATGAAACTTCTTTTACAGTGATTTGATGATATTGCACTTTGACGAACGCCCCGCGCTGGGATACACGACAAAAAAAAAAAAGAAAACAAGATGGATGACTAGCGCGAATGAATGAAAGCAGATTGGAGGGTCCTTGAGATCTCACAGGCATATGTTGAAGAGTTCTTGATATTTTTTCAACGAGCTCTCATGTTGATTAAAACCTTATTGTTGATAGTTACGTTTGATTTTTCTTTGTAGTAAATTCTTTATTGTCGCTTTTTGCGATTGATGTCAACAACTCAATCATGAATAGGTACTATTTTGTATTTTTGGCTTCAAAGGAAGAATAAAATGGAGTCTGATTTGAATAATTATGAAGTACTAGCTGTTGCCAGCGGCTTCACCCGCTACTACTCGAAAGTTATCCCACGGGAACAAAAAATCGGGATAAAAACTATCCTATGTGTTAATCCAGATTATAAACTATGTGTGTACCAAATTTTAGCCAAATCCGTTCAGTGGTTTTTGCGTGAAAGAGTAACAAACATCCATACATCCATACTTACAAACTTTCGCCTTTATAATAGTAGTAGGATTATTTAAACAATCATGAGATTTTTAAGGAAGTGTTGCATTTTTTAAAAACTTATTTATAACTTTTACTCATTTTATTAGGCTACTCTCTCTTCTTTTTGACAGGAACCAAAAAAAACAAAATAAAAATCTGGAAGTTTTATTAAAACTGATAATAGGCGAGGAGCCGGGTTATGGGACATCTCGCCCACAAAAAAACTGGCCCACAGGCAAGATGTTCCCTTTTTAAAATGTGCAAGGGTATATTCGCCCGGACCAATTTAGTAGAACAAGCCAGATGTCTTCTTTTAAATAGTAAATGGATATTTAGGCAAAACCGTACATTTTTACATAAATATCTGTTGATAATAATTCTAGGCAGGATGATTATTTAAGTATATACCACTTTGAACTTATGCTTGCCTAGTACTTTTGTTGATTATGTTATTATTGAACAGATATTTAAGTAAAAATGTACGATTTTGTCGAAATATCCCCCTTTACTATTTAATAGAAGACATCTGGCTTGTTCTACTAAATTGGTCCGGGCGAATATACCCATGCACATTTTAAAAAGGGAACATCTGGCCTGTGGGCCAGTTTTTTTGTGGGCGAGATGTCCCATAACCCGAGGAGCCACCAATCCTGAAAGCTCCGTGATCACGGATTCTAATATTTTTAATAAAAAATATAAGTTAACGTTTAGACGAACAAGATTTGCTTGGTCGGCGTGGATTTGATTGGCCGGAAATATTTTAATTAAATTTTTTTATTATTAAATTTCCATAATTTTTTTCCGTCATCACGGATTTTGATTAATCTTATATAGAATTGTGTGAAATATTCTGTTCAACAAGAAAAAATCCGGCCGACCAATGATTTTTAGCCGGAAAGGTCACGCATACCTATTTGAATGGTGTGATAAGGGGTAAAATTTATCCATTATCACGGAAACCTTTTTTTTTTTTTAATTCACGCGTTTTAATGTCACATTTATGATTATCTTGGTATGCGTGCTTACAAACTGCCGAAAGTATCGCGCATACCAAATTTTATTGTGTGAGTGAGGATCATACTATTATAGATTTCACTTACTTGATGACATTTCTTTTAGTCTTTCTTCTACCTCTGGTCTCTTCTTCAAGTTTTAAACTATTTATTATACTAATTAATATGGAAAAGAGGAAATACAGGAAAATTTTTATTTGGGTTGATTATATAAGAAATGAAGGTTGATACAAAAAATATGTTCAATTCAAGTTTATTAATTAATAATCATCTACATCATTATCATCAAAATTATCATTTCTCTCTTCTTCTGATTCTTCGTTTTCTTCCTCATTCTGTTGGCAACTTAATATTTCCTCAACCTTTAACGGTGCTGATGGGCCAATGTACCACTATGGTCCGAGTTTACTGGATTCATTTACTTGCCATCCACATTCTGTTGGATCATATAATGTACAAATGGGTTCAGTAGCATTTTGCCACATCAGCAGCTTTTGTTCGTAATGGATAAATTTTACCCCTTATCACACCATTCAAATAGGTATGCGTGACCTTTCCGGCTAAAAATCATTGGTCGGCCGGATTTTTTCTTGTTGAACAGAATATTTCACACAATCTATATATATAAAAGCAAAAGGTCACTCACTCATAGGACAAGAAATCTCGGAAACTACCAGTGCTAGGGGTTCAAAATTTTGCATAGGGGTTCTTTTTAGGACGTAGGTACCCGCTAAGAACGGATTTTGCGATATTACGCCCCTAAGGCGTTGTTTTTGGGGTTGACAGTTTGTATGAAACTTTTTTGCTACAAGTACTAGGAGTTTCCAATTTTGCATGCGGGTTCTTTTTAGGACGTAGGTGCCACTTTAGAAAACGGTTTTTCGAAATTCGATCCCTAAGGGGTTGTTTTTGGTGTTGAAAGTTTGTTTGAAACTTCGTTATTACACGTGCTAGGAGTCTCAAATTTTTCATAGGGGTTGTTTTTAGGATTTAGATGCTCACTATGACGGGGTGATTCGAAATTCGAACCCTAAGGGGTTGTTATTAACGTTGATAGATACAGGTTCCAAATTTTGCATGGGGATTCAATTAGGGACGTAGGTGCTCACTAAGACGGGATTTTGCGAAATTCCACCCCTAAGGGGTTGTTTTTGGGGTTGATAGGTTGTATGAATCTTTGTTACTACAAGTACTAGAAATTTAAAATTTTGCATGGGGTTTATTTTTAGGACTAAGATGCTCACTATGACGGGGTGATTCGAAATTCGAACTCTAAGGGGTTGTTTGTGATGATGATAGATACAGGTTTCAAATTTTGCATGGGGTTTCTTTTAAAGACGTAGGTGCTCTCTGAGACGGGATTTTGCGAAATTTCACCCCTAAGGGGTTATTTTTGAGGTTGATAGGTTGCATGTAACTTTGTTACTTGTAGTAACAAAGTACTAGAAATTTAAAATTTTGCATGGGGTTTATTTTTAGGACTTAGATGCTTAATATGACGGGGTGATTCGAAATTCGAACCCTAAGTGGTTGTTTTTGATGTTGATAGATACAGGTTTAAATTTTCCATGGGGATTCTTTTAAGGACGTAGGTGCTCACTATGACGGGACTTAGTTAAATTTAACTTCTAAAGGGCTGTTTTTGGGGTTGATAGTTTGTATGAAACTTTGTTATTACAAGTACTAGGTGTTTAAAATGTTGAATTAGGTTCATATTATGATGTAGTGCTACGAGAATTTGCGAAATTCGCCCTTAAAGGGGTTGCTTTTGGAGTTGATAGTTTGTATAAAACTTTGTTACTACAAGAATGAGGAGTATCAATTTAGCTTGGGGGTACTTTTTAAGACGTACGTACTACTTACATCGGTATTTTGCCTAATTCGACACCTAAGGGGTTGTTTTAGTGTTGGAAGTTAGGTGTATCAAATTATTTATAAGTAAAAGTTTCTTTTTAGGAAGTAATTACTCACTACTGCGAGATTTTGCAAGATTTAGTCCCTAAGGGGTTGTTTTTGGTGTTGATAGTTTGTATGAAACTTTCGTTACTATAAGTGCTAGGGGTTTTAAAAATCGCATGGGGTTTTTTAACAACGTTGGTGCTCAATAAGATTGGATTGTGCGAGATTCAAGACCTAAGGGGTTGTTTTTGGGGTTGATAGATAGGAGTCTCAAAATTTACATAGGGAGTTTATAAGACGTAGGTACTGCTTATGCGGGATTTTCTGAAATTCTATCCGTAAGGGGATGTTTTTAGGGTTATTAGTTTGCATGAAACTTCGTTATTACAAGTGTTGGGAGTGTCAAAATATGCATAGAGGTTTTTAGGGAATAGATGCTCACTGAGACGGGATTTCGTTCTTGATAAGTTTAAAATTTTGCTTAGCGGTTTTTAGGACGTAGATTCTACCTCAGACGAGTTTGGGATAAATCAACCCCTAAAGAGTTTTTTTTTAGGTGTTAGTAGTTTGTATGAAACTTCGTTACGACAAATGCTGGGAGTCTCAATTTTGGAGCGGGAGCTATTTTTAGGATATAGGTAGATTTGTGAAATTGGACCCCAAAGGGGTTGTTTCTGTTGTTTGAAAGATAGATGTCTCTTTTGGATGGGGGTTCTTTTAAAGAAGTAGGAACTCACTTAGACAGGATGTGGTGAAAATGACCTCTAAAGGGTTGTTTTCGAGGTTGATAGTTTGTATGAAACTTCATTACTACAAGTACTAGGAGTTTTTAGTGTTTCACCGGAGGGTTCTTTTACGACGTAGGTGCTATATATGACGGGATTTTTATAGTACATCTTTAGGATGTAGGAGCTTATTAAGCTGGGATGTTGCGAAAACCGACTGCTAAAGGAATATTTGTGGTCGAATGAGAGACAATAGAATTTTAGTCGCATAATGATTTAGATTTTCTAAAAGTATTGCATAAAGAGGGTGGCTGGAGAAGAAATTCACAGACGCAAAGTTCTAAATAAGCGCGGACGAAGTCGCGAGGGAAGTGCTAGTTCTATATAAGATTAATCAAAATCCGTGATGACGGAAAAAAATTATGGAAATTTAATAATAAAAAAATTTAATTAAAATACACTTCTCATCATAAAAATCGAAACACCTCGCAGTTTATGATTTGATAAGGATTATCAGAAAAATGTGTATATTTAGGAATAAATGTAAAATGTCATTTAATAGTGAGTAGTATGAGGTTTTTAAATCCTAATGTTAATGTTCTAAATTCAAATTAAGTCTTCATAGGTTTCGTATTTTGTATAATGAGTAATTTTTACCCTGTATGGAATATGAAGGAAATGGGTAAAACAACACGCGTAAATGAAAAAAAAATGTAAGAAACGTTTATTTAATAACTTGTATTCCCTCCGCGAGCTCTTATTACTGCTTCCATACGGTTCTTCATCGATCGGATGAGAGTCACGATCACATGTTGTGGTATATTATCCCATTCCTCTTGGATTGCATTTTGCAGCTGGCTAAGTGTTTCTGGGGCTGGATCTCTTGCTCGAATTCGTCTCTTTAATTCATCCCATAGATGTTCAATGGGATTCATGTCCGGGCTTCTTGCTGGCCATACCATAATGGAGATACCGACTTCGGTAAGATAATCTCGTACGACGCCCGCGGTGTGAGCTCTAGCATTGTCGTGCATGAATATGAAGTCGTTGCCAATAAAATGTGCATAGGGCATCACATGAGGTTCAAGACACTGTTCGATGTACCGATGAGAATTTAGTGCAGGCAACCGTGGCCCAGACACAAAGGCAAGTTCTGTCTTACCGTCGGCGCTGATTCCTCCCCAAACCGTCCACGAACCGCCACCATAGCTGACCTTTTCTTCAATGCAGCATTGTGCAAAGCGTTCTCCATCTCTTCTGTAGACCTTGTTCCTTCCGTCGTTACCATACAGCATAATTTTACACTCATCAGAAAACAGTACTTTGCTCCACTGAAGGTATGACCAAGTTAGGTGCTCGCGTGCAAAGTTAAGGCGCGCTCTTCGATGGTCTGCAGTTAATTTCGGCCCATTCGCTGGCTTATGCGGTGCCAATCCGCGTTTCTTCAACCTTCTTCTTATTGTAGAGTCACTTACAGCTACTCTTCGTACAACGCGAAGCTGCTGCTGCAGTTGAAAAGCGTTAAGGCGTCGATTTCGTAAAGAAGTTGTTACAATAAATCGATCATCTCGCTCAGAAGTGACCCGATTCCTGCCAGATCCTGAACGGCGCGTGAACGAACCAGTCTCCCGATAGCGTTTGTAGACTCTATGAACAGATGATAAGCTTAGATGCAATCTTGCAGCCACAACACGCTGACTAAGTCCAGAATCCAGCAATGCCACCACTTGGGCGGCTTCTGCGGGCGAAGTATCCATATGTTTTAGAAAAAAAAGTTTTTTCAGACGTCCCAAAGTCACAGTAAATGAAATAAGAAACAGAAAGTTTAAAGACAAGCGCTAATTTTTAGTTTTTAAACGAGAAACGTACTCCAACCCTAAATACACATTTGTCTCAAAACAGTGATTAATTTCATTTATAGGATAAACAAATGAAATTAATTCGAATTTTAATTTTTTTCTTCTTACTGTAATGACCAAACTGCCAGCTACACAGTAATGTTTTTTTTTCATGGAATTAATTCTCTTTTGTAAAAAATTAGGACAAAAACAATAAAAACGAAAGTGTTTCGATTTTTTTGATGAGAAGTGTATTTCCGGCCAATCAAATCCACGCCGACCAAGCAAATCTTGTTCGTCTAAACGTTAACTTATATTTTTTATTAAAAATATTAGAATCCGTGATCACGGAGCTTTCAGGATTGGTGGCTCCTGGGCTATAAAAAAAAATAACTTGTATGGTCGATAAAAGCTTAATTTTAAATCAAGTAAATAATATAAAACGAAAATCGCATGCACAAAGAGCTGTTACTAAAATCGTACGACTTAAAAAGCGTAAAGGTTATCCGTGGGAACTTCACAAATACATAGATACACTCTATGTATTCGTAGAAAAACTTTGTTTAAAACTAAAGTAAATGTTGACTTTGCGTTTTAAATAATGCACTTACCTGTCAGTTCCACCGGCCATCACCTTGTAGTCTTGTATATCCATGTCGCCCATGTACTGAGAGAAATCTGTAATCAGATAATAAACATAAATATCTAAATAAAGTAGGTATATTATTATTTTAGAAATCTAAATATATATATATATTTACAAGTAGGCTAGTTCAGTCTTACACTTTTTAACTGGTTCTAAATTATATCGGCTTTATTTTCATTAGCCATTAAGAGAAGATTAGTGGTATGTACGTAAAGTATTAAAAAAAAATGCCGAATATAGCTCAGACGTCATTGCTCAAACATCTTGAATGCCAAAAAGAACAACAGAAGTCAAACAGTGGCCCATATTGGTAACGGTATCGACTTATGAATTGTGAGGTTTTGGGGCAAACCAAGCAGGGTCTGTTGATTTGTGTTATGTATTCATCGGCACTGCACATTTAAAGAAAGGATTTGCAGAGATCAGCATTTTAAATTTCTTTATTATTAGAGGATTCTTTTAGCTGCTTATCCAAAAAATACCGGACACAATCATATCCTTATTTTCCTTACGTCTCGTTGCCAACTTTCTAATACAAAAACAAAACAAACGCATCACCATAATATAAATCAAAGAGAAATCAACGGAGACGAATGCCGAATTATTAATATTGCCGACGATTTTCGACATCAATTGGCGGTCCTGAGCGAAATTCGTCGCGATTCTGTATTCGGACCACGCGGCCCTCCCTTCGGCGCGTCGGAGGGGTGAGGGGGCCACGACAAATCACGCGCACACTGTGGCCGCGCCACTAAATGAATATTGACATCCCACTAGCTAACGGGTTGAATTGATAATCGGGTGGTGATAGAGTATTTTGTTGGTGTGAAGTTAATTTGCGATGGATGTTTTATGACCGACAGTACTTAGTCATTGAAATACAGGATTTTAGTACAGCTGAATTTACGGTTTTATAGCCTCTTTTTGACCACACGTTACTACATAAGGTCCTGTAGTATAATAGCAATATTAAAGGATCATCGAGGATTTTAGGCAGTACCAGTCTGACAGTCCTTCCCGTCGTGCCCTGTGTGGGAGGACTCATTTGGTTAATTCAACACGGGAAAAAACACGCATAAAGGCACATGCTTGCTTACTAATATTCTCACCCTAAGGGTGATTTTACACGGCACATGCAACTCGCGCAAGTATAGGTGCAGATTTGCGGTTTACCCGCGCGAGTAACATGCTTATGCTGATCAATGTACCCGCGGGGTGCTTGTATACGGCGCCTGTAGTTTGAGCATGTTGAGGCACTTGCGCGGGTTACATGCGCCGCGTACAAGCACCCTTAGTCTCCAAACAGTACACGGGACTTTTTTAACAGTAGTAACCGTGACTCTGAAACGTAAAGCGCAATTGAAGGAATACGGTGGATTTAAGTCAGCCTGGCATTCTCTTTCACTTTACCCAAGATTCATTTGATGATGTCACTTAAAAATATGTACCAATACGCAAGGTCGTTGCGAATAGCGTTATCAAAGCATAAAGGTATAATTCCGATCTCGGCATTACACACACTATTATGGTGCCCGCGCTGATTTCGGAGAAATCCGATAGCATCAATACTGCTGCTGCGTTTACGCCTTACCGATTAGGCTATCGAAGTTTCGAATTACTCATTTGTAGTATAGAGAGCGCAACGTTAACGTAAAACGTTCAAAAAGGGAACTATAGATTCAGCTTTGAATGGGCGTCTGGAATAATTCTCCAGAAGACGCGCGTCCGATTCCGATCCCACTCGCAGCTGAACTTTTATTTATTCAAAAATCTGTGCGAAAACGTGAAGTTGGCGTTATTGCGTATAAATATTTAAAAACTTTTATTATTTCTTTAGAGTGAATAATATCATTTGAATACTTTTTTATTTATTTTTCCTACACCTTCTACCTACTACCCACGCAGATAAGTTTCTTTGTGCCACTTAAAGTTCATCATCATTAGCCTATAAATATTGGGGTGCTATGACAGGAAACGTCCACGTACGCCCGTGGACTGGAGTTCCCTCTCGGATACGTCCGGGGGGAAGACCAGTTTTTCGGGCCGGTGCACCCTGGGATGCGGGCAAAAACTCTTCCTTAGGCACTGTGTGCTTAAGTGGTCTCTTTGCCCGTATGCGAATAGCCTGTCGTGTGGATGCTCCAACGCGTGTCCCTCTGATCAGCAGAGGGCACAGCAGCGGAGCGGGCTTGCGGATTGTGAGTGATGGGTAGTTCGCCGTCAGACCAAGGACCAAGCCCGGGTCGGTGGCGCGTCGTGTTTCGCGCCAAATGCCTGCTGGGGTCGCGGGTTTTTTCTTAACCCAGGTTACCGTGGCCCCGGAACGTAAAGGGCATAGGAAGGAACACGGGTGGATTTTAGTCAGTAAAAGTCTGACAGTCCCTTCCGCCCCACCCAGGGCGGGAGGACTCATTTGATGATTTTACCACTAAAAAAAAAAGCCTATAAATGTTCCCACTGCTGGGACACAGGCCTCCTCTCTGTTAGAGGGAGTGGGCCATAATTCACCACGCGGGCCCAATGCGGGTTGGTGGTTGTCACATGTCTTCTTCTAGGACATGCCGATTTCCTCACGATGTTTTCCTTCACCATTTTGAGGGCAGTGGTGATGAAATAAATTACAGAAAGTAATGCGCCTGACTGGGTTCGAACCCACGACCTACAACTCGTAAGTCGGGGCCGATATCACTCGGCCACCATTGCTCCACTTCAAGTTAAGTACTAATATTATTTTATCAATTTTGGAGAATATGTAATTAATATTTACCCACCAAGATAATAGTTATTGCCAGTATTCGCATAAGATTAGTTAGTCACTTGGGGAAAATACCTCATTTTATTAATGAGCAGACTATTCCAAGCGGTTTACATTAATACTGGGTTCTTAAATAGCTATAAAGACGAGTATTAGATAACTAGTCTACTGATATTTTCTCAACTCTAAATGGATATTGTAAGAGGAAACAGCAAGGGCTGGAGAATTGAAAAATAGGTATTTGTAAAATCTATTGCTGTCGCGCAGTGCCCACAACAGGGTTACAGAGCGCGATCGAGACAACAGCAGCTTGGACCGAAAATACCTTATTAACCCTTACAGGCTACAATGAATTTGTATACTGTTAAGACTATTATGGGTGAAAAAACACCCGGATTTACGAGTAGTAATTGGAGTAAATTAATTAATCCAATGTATGTTACACCTTTTTATTATGTATTCTTTAATTATAGATCGTCCACTTTGATATTTTTATTTATAAGTTTATTAAAAAAAAAAAAAAACAATTTAATTTGCGTGTGAAAAAGAGTTCTCAAGATCATGGTAATGTTTGAAGGGGTATGGAAAAATTTCGAAAACAAAAAAACTTAGTATGCATTTTTATCGGTCTTTATATTTCTTTGTAATCATAGATAAGGCTTTAATTTGGCATGGAAGTTATCTTTATACCTTCAAAAAAACATATGAAATTTTTAAATCATAATACTAGCAATCTTTTTCAAAGTTGCTTGTAACCTAACATTATATCAAATTAACATCTTTTTAGTAATTATAAACTAAACAATAAAGAAAATTAACAATCAATTCCAACTTGTAATAATATTTGGACTCTTCATCCGATGGCAGTACATCTTCTATTTCTTGGTCTCTCAGTCGATGCATAGTTTGAAAAAAAAATAGCATAGTAAATAACACAAAAATAATACACATAAATAATAATAAATATAATGCATAATTATAATATTAAACATACAAAAATAGTAATCTACACACATTCTAAAAATAAAACATTAAAAGTTCATTACTTACGCTGTAAAGTCAGTAGCCCACTATGACTACAACGCAACGGGTGTAAAAACACCGGGTTGTGTGTGTACCTCGGGACTAGCGCGTGCGCACAATCTCTCTTCCCGCGTGTTCGAGGGCTTCTGTCGACTTATGAGAATACACAAAATCGCAAGGCGCTGCGCCAAAAGCGAAAAAAGATACCGACAAAAAATTAAACCACCCGGGTGTAAAAACACCGTAGTAGCCTTTAAGGGTTAAATGGCACAAAATCAACGATTCGTAGTCCCCTGATTACTCCTCCAAAACTTAACCGATTTCACTACTTTTTTCTTTAAAAAATAAAGAAAGGCATTGACCGTGTTACTATGTTTTCCTTTTTTTATATAATCCCATCAAATTTGTTTTCTGGATATTTGAACACAGCGGAAAATCTGGCTATTTTTTTAGGATTTTGAATGTTCATATCTCTTTTAATTAATTTATGGAAAAAAGGAAAACATAGAGACATGCCAATAGTGGTCATAGATTTTTTGTAAAAAAATTATTGCTCTACTGGCATTATCCAGGAAGAAAACAGGGGACTACGTTTGTATGGAAAAACGACCGTGCTGTTTCCTCTTCATCTTTGCACATGGAGTTGCAGCCAGTCAAAATTATTCGAAGACAGGAAGTAAATGTTTAAGTACATGGGGTACATACTTAATAGAACAATGACTCAAAAAGTAACTGTCAACTTCCACTCTCCATAAAAACTTTTCTTAACAAGAAATTAAGCATGATAAATATCGGAAACATTCGTCTACCCCACCTGTACAATATAAGAATAAACAACGCACAAGAACAATGGCAAAAGCTCACTACTCAACAAAAATTGAAACAGATTGCGCAATCTATCTTAAAAACATATTTTTCATAATTTCCAGAGTAAATAATTTTGTCCATTCCTCAGAGATAATGGAGGGGGTGAAGTGGGGGGTAGAAAAGGGAAGGGGGGTTAATGAATGGCACAGATTTTGCATAATTAAAAAGGGGTGCTTCAGATGATTGCTTATTTGTATGAGTAATGGTGCTGTTGACAAGCGACGGTTTCGACTCCGTATCGTAATATTGCGTCGTCTTTAAGAATTGCGCGGCAGGCGTGAAACAATTTTGATAAATGTTTAATGGAAGAACAAAAGTGAAGAGGCTGTTTCTTGTTGTCGGTAAAAACAGGGGGTTTTTTTTCTTTTTCATTTTATTTTTAGTCGAAGTTATATTTTTTTATTTTCAACCCTTTTCCAGGAATTTCTTCTGCATTGTGGGTGCGTTTAAAAATAGTTATTTGTTATACAAGAGTGCAAAGTTGCTTTTTAACCGCGTGCTCAATTTTGATGACCGAGCAAGCGAATGATTCTAAAATTGAATCACGAGTGCAACGAGTGATGTGATTCAAAAATTAGAATCATGAGCGGTAGCGAGGGAATCAAAAGAGCACAAGTTGAAAAATCTTTGCACTCGAGTGCAACACGTAACTTTTCATCCCACCTCAGCGAGGAAATGAGTAGATGCAAAATAAAACAGGCGTACATTGTACAAACACAAAATAGATAGTTTTATTAAAGTTTAGGTATTAATAGCTACTATATTATTATAGGTAAGTATTACAGAATAATTTGTAAATTATTTTACCTTGGTTTGTTTTAACAATAAGTATGACGTGAATAAGAAAACCGCATAAAGCAAATTAAAAAAAAAGTTCTGTGTCAAGAAGGTTCCGAGTCTGAGGTTGTAACAAAATAATATTATGTTACGCACCAAAGGATTCTGGTTCGGGATTCAAGTTAGCCCAAGGCAACCCAGCATTACTCTCGAGAACCGTACCCGTGACCGTACTCTGCTTTTCACACTCAATGCGAGGCAACAAATTCTATTTTTGAAATTTAATGTGGTACGACAACCTTCGAACGTGAAATGGGCACCACATCAAGCGATCAGCTGTAGGGGTAGGGGTCAGCAGCCGCCTTTACTGGTACAACTCTTTACTGCACGTGCATGTTCTAAATTCAATTTACTTTATCCACTTGAGGATAAAAACGGCTTTTACGCTCAGATATCGAAGAGGAAAAATAGCCTTTCCGAGATGGGGGGATGAAAATTCTATTTTTGAAATTTGATGTGGTACGACAACCTTCGAACGTGAAATGGGCACCACAACAAGCGATCAGCTGTAGGGGTCAGCGGGCGAAACAATGGTACAACTCTTTATTGCACACGATGTTCTAAATTCAATTTACTTTATCCACTAGAGGATAAAAACGGCTTTTACGCTCAGATATCGAAGAGAAAAAATAGTCTTTCCGAGGTGGGGGGATGAAAAAAACATTAATTTACATACACAAATAGTCAGACCCGAAACAACTACTTGTAGATCACACTAATATTTATGCTCCGTGAGGGAATCGTACCCCTGACATGACGCACATCAGTCAATTTCTCAACCAACACGGCTACAAACCACAGATAAAACTTACGTCAACGTCTATTAGTTATTTATAATTCACTAAGAAAAAACACCTTTATAAAAAAATACCAAGTTTTGTTTTTGTTTTTTAAAAGACAGCTTAACTTGAGAGTTTACGTAAACAAAGTTAAGCCAACAGTAAACTTACGCGAAAAGTTTCCTCTTAGTAAGTACACAGGTATTCTGTTATTATAATAGGCGAGGAGCCACCAATCCTGAAAGCTCCGTGATCACGGATTCTAATATTTTTAATAAAAAATATAAGTTAACGTTTAGACGAACTCGATTTGCTTGGTCGGCGTGGATTTGATTGGCCGGAAATATTTTAATTAAATTTTTTTATTATTAAATTTCCATAATTTTTTTCCGTCATCACGGATTTTGATTAATCTTATATAGAATTGTGTGAAATATTCTGTTCAACAAGAAAAAATCCGGCCGACCAATGATTTTTAGCCGGAAAGGTCACGCATACCTATTTGAATGGTGTGATAAGGGGTAAAATTTATCCATTATCACGGAAACCTTTTTTTTTTTAATTCACGCGTTTTAATGTCACATTTATGATTATCTTGGTATGCGTGCTTACAAACTGCCGAAAGTATCGCGCATACCAAATTTTATTGTGTGAGTGAGGATCATACTATTATAGATTTCACTTACTTGATGACATTTCTTTTAGTCTTTCTCCTACCTCTTCTTCAAGTTTTTAACTATTTATTATACTAATTAATATGGAAAAGAGGAAATACAGGAAAATTTTTATTTGGGTTGATTATATAAGAAATGAAGGTTGATACAAAAAATATGTTCAATTCAAGTTTATTAATTAATAATCATCTACATCATTATCATCAAAATTATCATTTCTCTCTTCTTCTGATTCTTCGTTTTCTTCCTCATTCTGTTGGCAACTTAATATTTCCTCAACCTTTAACGGTGCTGATGGGCCAATGTACCACAATGGTTCGAGTTTACTGGATTCATTTACTTGCCATCCACATTCTGTTGGATCATATAATGTACAAATGGGTTCAGTAGCATTTTGCCACATTGCGTTTACAAAAACGGTGCGTAATATTTTTTGCGTTAAAGTTTTCCAGCATGGTGGAATATTATTTGAATTGAAATTTATCATACCTTTGTAAAATTTTTCTTTGTCGGTTGTACTTGCAAAAAGTTTTAAAAATAATAAACTAGTTAAAATTTGGTATGCGCGATACTTTCGGCAGTTTGTAAGCACGCATACCAAGATAATCATAAATGTGACATTAAAACGCGTGAATTAAAAAAAAAAAAAGGATTCCGTGATAATGGGTAAATTTTACCCCTTATCACACCATTCAAATAGGTATGCGTGACCTTTCCGGCTAAAAATCATTGGTCGGCCGGATTTTTTCTTGTTGAACAGAATATTTCACACAATTCTATATAAGATTAATCAAAATCCGTGATGACGGAAAAAAATTATGGAAATGTAATAATAAAAAAATTTAATTAAAATATTTCCGGCCAATCAAATCCACGCCGACCAAGCAAATCTTGTTCGTCTAAACGTTAACTTATATTTTTTATTAAAAATATTAGAATCCGTGATCACGGAGCTTTCAGGATTGGTGGCTCCTGGGCTATAAGTGAGTACCTTTACGGGGCTTGTGAAGTTTGTACAACATTCTTTAAAAAAAATCATTGATTTATCGACTCAAAAAACATAATAATGATGTTGTTATAGTATAGTAATGCAAAACTAAAAAGTCATGCACAGCAGACAAAGCGAGTCGCTCACAATCATGTAGGTTTGGAATTTTCCAAAATATTCAGGTGTTGTTTTTTTAACCTATGGCTGAACGATCGACTGCTGCGAATCGCGGGTTCGATTCCCGCTCACAACAATTTATTTGAATGATCTGTTATTAGTTGTTTCAAATCTGGGTGTCTATGTGGGTATATGAATTCTAGGTTAGTAAACGCACCCACGAAACAACAGAAATTCCTAGTCTGAGTAAAAAAAAAACTTATGTTCGGAATTAATAATAATCCCAATTTTTGGCAGCAGTTACTTCTAATTCATTCCCTTGGGATAAAGCTTCTCCTCATACTTTCGCCGAGCTTAATGGAACACAGACGTTTCTCTTGTTCGAACCAACACTCATGGGAAATGGCCTTCTGAAAGTTTTGCCTGAAAAAGTGCTTTATTTATGGGAAGTATGTTATGTGCGAGTAAGTGGGCTGTATGGCCTGTTTATAGCCTGTTATGAGTCTGAGCTTTTAAAAGGGAACATTTTTTATACGTTGTAATGTGTGAAGTTATTTGAGTGGTATGTTCGTATTAGGGGGAGAGTGTATAAAGTTTGAGGACTTTGTTGTTTTAAAGTGTGCACTCTTAACTTTCAAACCTTATAAATTATGCGTACCTATACGCCTGTCATCATTGCAAGAAATATACCGTCTTACAACAAAATAGTTAAACATCTGTTGAAGACTCGTCTAAAAACCTTTCAACATTAAAACTGCATTTGACATAATTGATACAAGAATCTATTGAACTTTTGTCTTGTCTGAAAAAAAATTCAACTTCCAAACTGCATTGTGAAGTTGATAATAGGGATCGTTCTGCAGTTACATTTTTTTTAAGATAAGTGTTGATGTTTTATTTTTTGTGGTGCGTCGGTGCAACTATAATTTTTAGGGTTCCGTAGTCAACAAGGAACCCTTATAGTTTCGCCATGTCCGTCCGTCCGTCCGTCCGTCCGTCTGTCCGTCTGTCCGCAGTTTAGCTCAGAGACGCACAGTACTAGAGAGCTGTAATTTGGTGTAAATATGCGGATTTGTTGTGCCGAAAAAGTGGTAAAATAAAATCTCGTAAAATATTTTTTTTAGGGTACCTCCAGTACTTACACGTAAAGTGAGGATTTTTTTTTTCTCGCATACCCCTTAGTGTGGGGTATCATTAAATAGGCCTTTAACCCTCGACCCGTCGCGTGGGGTCTTTCAAAGCCCAGGGTTTAGAAAATTGCTAAATATGTAAACTTAGAATATGTTTTCGGATCCCTTACTTTAGGTACCCTCCTCAAAAAGGATCACACTTCACCCTCCCGCCATCAAAACTAAGCCTGCGCGTGCGCCCTTTAAAGTACGAACGTGTATTTCTACACAAGGCTCTCAAGGACCCCACGCGACGACTGGCGTAAGTAAATTTTTACTAGTGACTCAATAGATTTTTTTTGTGATAATTTTTATTTTGTTATATTTTGGTTCGAGGATATTTTTTGTATGAGTAAAAATGGATAACTGACCAAGTTATCGTATTTTAAGACGGTTGGAAGAAGATGAGGAGATTGTTGGTGGTGAAGAGTGAAATGAAGAAAATGTTGATTATCCGGATGAACTTAGTGAAAAAGACACGGAGTCAAAACTGGAATACAAAGAAGATGAGCATTGCGAATAAATCACTTCATCAATAACGTCCATAATATCCCATTAAAGTCATACCAAAGCTATATGCACTGATTGTGTCCAAAGAAATGGTTAGGGTTACTTAGACATGAAAAGTATATATATTTTTTCATGATTTTTAGCTGATAAATGTTTGTTTATCATCTTTAGTTCATTGACCTCAAATAATAATATAAAAGGAAGAAGTTATCCCCCGTTTTTTATTTTAAAGTTAATTTTAAGATGACTCAGCAAAAATATAAGAAAAAAATGTTACTTTTAATACTTTGATTTTTTTTTTATATAAATAAATGTCTGATTTGCAATATCTTTTGTTTTTTATTTCAAGGAAGTCCTATCCAAATGCGAAACGCCAAAATAATGTCAATAATTTATGTTACAACACTAATTGATTGATATTTATTTTTGGGGTCTCTGAAGACCCCATGCGACGGATCGCGTAATAAAAAAGGCGCGACGGGTGGAGGGTTAAAAAATAATGATAGTTTCCATTGACAATTTTTTGATAAAAAAATTAGTTTGTGAAATATTAAGCTTTAAAGTGCTAAATTTTGCTCGACTCGAGTGTCCCCCCCCTCTACCAGCTAAACGGTTAAGTTTGGGGGTGTGAAAAAATTCACAATAGTAGTATATATAACGAAGTTTAAAAGAAAATTATCATGACTAAGTAGGCTTTACAACTTTACGAGTAATAGTCGACCAACTTATAAAATGTACTTGATATCATATTTTATTAAACAAAATGTATCGGAGACAACTGCAAATGTAAGTTTGTCAACTATATTTTTACAGCTTTTTTATGTATGTTTTTTGGGGATAGGTAGGTTTTTATCGTCAACTATTTTTAACTAAATTCAAAAAAAGGAGGAGGTTCTAAATTCGTTGTAATCTTTTTTCTTATGTATTTTCCCCGATTTCTCAAAGACTCCTGGACCGACTTTGAAAATTCTTCTTTTTAAAATTAAATTCAGCGAATCAGTTTAGTTAGTTCGCATAAGTATTATGATGGGCAACTACGGAACCCTACACTGTGCGTGGCCCGACACGCACTTGGCCGGTTTTTTCAAGCTTCATGATTGCAATGCCTCTTGAAAAGTTGCCGTAATATATATTTTTTTCTATTACTTCCTGAAATTCATGTGGAAAACGTTAAGTAAGTTCTTGAGTTTATCGTGTTCAGACTAAAAGACGTGATGATGATAACGAAAAGTTGTCAATGAAGAAAACATTGAAAAATTGTTCAACATTCGAGAAATATTACAGTATAGATTTTTCGAGCAGTCAGATAAATGATAAATATTGACATTGTGAAATATTCACTACAGCTAAAAGCACAAAAATATTATCATTCAAAACATTTGAACGCTTCTATGAATTTCTATTTAATGGCCGCCATCCATTTTTCCATAATACACGCCGTCGATGAATAATGACGTAGCCGAAATTTATTTTCTCTTCATCTTGACACCAAGTTATTACTTAAGCGTTCGAAAAACGAGCCTGTTTAATAAATCTCTCAGACTATTTGTCTCAGTACTTTGTTAGGTAAATATATAAAATGTCAGAAACAAATCTGTTTAAGTATAGCCTGGAAAGGTAATAGGCAATATTCTGAAGCTGAATAAAATCAGTTTTCAGTGACAAAGGCATTATTGTGAGATTATTTTATTTAAAAACCTATTATTGTTGTCGATGACGTGATATCGCTTAGTTCTTCGTTTACATATTTTTTATTGTAGTAAAGCTTTTAAATGGACAATGTCTGATACAAAGTTAAATAAAGTAAAGAAAATGTTCCATGCAATTTGATTTAATTTTATCAGGATGCATCATCTGCCTAGTCTATGACGTGGAGTTGCGGATAACAGCCCGTTATACAATTACAATAAAATACAATCATCTGGCTAGCCTTTTCCCAACTTTATTGGTGATGTCGGCTTCCAGTCAAACCAGATTCAGCTGGATATCAGTATTTTACATGGAGCGACTGCCTGTCGGACCTCTACAACCCAGTAACTGGGAAATAAGATACCCCATGGTAAGACTTTTTGTCAGACTTCTGACTAACAGTAACGACTGTCAAAGATCTACAAATCACAGCCGGGACCGACAGCTTTAAATGCTTTTCCGAGGCACGGGGGAGGAAACTCGCTATGATAGATGGTCACCCATCCACAGACCAACACCGGCAAGCGTGGCTTAACCCGGAAGATCGGCCTGTGCGGCTGTGATTATTTAGCCACGTCGTCCTCATTTTATTAGGATGCAGTGAGTATAAATATACAAACTGCCATCTTATTTATAGTAGCCCATTTTGTTTCATATTTTTTGCCGCGGTCTTCCAGATACTTTCTACGAGGGATGGGTTCCAGGAGGCCAAGAAGAAGCACCCCTGGGGGTATTGGGGGAGGCCTTTGCCGAGCTAGTGAGACAATCACGGGCACATTATAAAACAGTCTTTTAACAACTCATACTGTTACGTAACAGCGCGATTTGGTTTTAATTTAGCGTAAAAAAATAATCACTATTGATTCGTCATTGTACTATGGCGTAACATGTCAAATCATAAATTCTTTTCTAACTTCGATGAACAATTGGGTCAACTTATCAAAAATATTAAAAAGCAATTTGTTCGATATACCGAAGTCACATTCAATTTCGTTTTATTTAGGTTATATTTTATTTACATTATTTATTTAATGTCAAGCGTATATTCAATCAATTTAACTCCATTTATTATATTTGAAGTGCCTATGCCACCGCGACGCTTTATCAATCACTTTACTAAAGACTGGGAACAATCGGTTGTATTTTATTTTATTGACAAATGGCGATTCGCCCTTGCTACGCGTGTTATTTTGGTCTTGAAAGAACAGTTGGATTTCATAATAATAGTAATCGTTTAGACACAGCGTGGGTAGATCTCCCACTAGGTGGACCGACGACATATTATTCGGTCATCGGTAAATGGCACATTGTCGTTCAGCGTGGTGGTGTCGGGGGAGGGGGGGAAAGATGTACACTGCTGAATTAATTCTGAATTAATTGTTCAGCAGTTGTCATCTTTATGGTGATGATGATGATGATGATAAAGTTTAGTATTGATATGTTGTGCACACCTTTCTGAAAACATTTATTATAAAATCAGTGCCTAAGTTCATCAGACTACGTATACCGCGGGCACAACAGTCTCCAATGTTAATTGTGCACCGTAGTAGTCACACACACCACAGCTTCGTTTACCATTATTTTCTGTTTGTAACGTCGTCATGCTTAGAGGCATTATGGATATCGATATAGTTTGGTTTATAGATAACTAGCACTTTGCCCGCGACTTCGTCTGCGCGTGTTTCTAATTTCGACCTCAGTGAATTTAATTTCCGCTCACCCTCCTTATAACAAAATCTACAAAACTCAATACAAACAAACAATCAATCGTAGTAGACAAACTGATTTTCCGATTTACACCCCGTTAGGGAAGAAATGTAAATAAAAATACGCATCCTTTATTCGATTGAGAGATAATTTATGCCCAGTTTAGTATTTATCGAAGCAAGCAGTAAATCCTTCCCTTAAAACTTAATCAACCCTTTTCAAAATTTAGGGGGTGATTTTCGAAAAACCCAAATATGGAGGGTAGTTTTGAAAAAAGAATAGTGTCCATCTTTTTTATTTACTTATACTCACATTCGTACCAAGTTTCAAGTTTATAAACCCAAAGAATAAAATTTTGCATACAAAGGTTTTCACCCCTTTTCACCCCCTTAGAGGTAGATTTTCGCAAAATCCTTTCTTAATGCTTATTTACATTATAAACTGCAACTATCATCCAAAATTCAGGTTTCTACGTTTAGTGGTTTAATATCCCCCCTTAAAACTTGAATACCCCTTTTCACCAACTTGGGGGGTGAATTTCGAAAAATCCAAAAACACGTGTTTGATTAATTCTTATCTAGTATATAAATACTGATTTTCAAATTCATCAGCTCATGCGTTATGATTTTTCCATACAAACTTTAACAACCCCTAGATTACCAATGGAGGGTAGTTTTAAAAAAATAATGGTGCTAATCTTATTTACTTACTTGTGTTCTCATTCGTGGTAAGTTTCATGTTTATAAACCCAAGGAATAAGATTTTTCATACAAACGTTTTCACCCCTTTTCACCCCCTTAGAGGAGGATTTTCGCAAAATCCCATCTTATTGCCAATCTACATGGTAGACTGCAAATCCTGTCCAAAATTCAAGTTTCTGCGTTTAGCGGTTTCGGCTGTAGTCGTGTCAAAAGAAAAACCCCTGTTCTTTTATATATATATATAGATAATAAAAGTGTAGAATGATGCTAGGTACATTACGGTAAAACTGTTACAAGTGCTACGCGGTTGTTACGGCGTAGCGTCCCTCGTAGACAACATGCGATGATTTGATTTCGGTAGAGCCTTCCCGTGGATTACTTTCAGACGTTTATGCCAGCAAATCTGCGGGCTTAATCTGGTACATACAATAAAGCAACCATATTTGTGTCGTCATAATTTTTTGCACGTTTCTTTCAAAGTTAGACTCCCAAGAACTCGAGTTATCAAGTCTATATTATTTTAGGAACCCGCAAAATTACGCCAGTCTCGGATCTGTGGCACCAAAACTTTCCAAATTCCCCTACGTTTTTTCTTGCAAAATTGTTTTTTTTTTTTCACACCGCGTCAAAGAATTTTTTCTCGAGTGAAATGTGCCCCTTTATAAATTGCAAAGCACCGGCACGGATAACTTTTGTAACGATGTTCGCGTCAACTCGAAAAATTGGCAATTGACAATTTAGGGGATAATTTATGAAGAAAATAATTTGTTGGCTCCAATGTAGCGAACATTGTAGCTATCGTTTTGGGTTCACAAAGAGAGTGATGGCGATGTCAATAAGGAAGTAGCGAAAGATATAATGAAATTCAAGTGCTTTTAAAGTCACTTCTGATTTCTATATTTTTTTTAAGAATCAAATTATTCCTCCCACCCCTTGCTGTCAGACTTGTACTGACTAAAATCCACGGTCTCCTTCAAAAGCCGTTTATGTTCCGGGATCACGGTGATGAGATAAGACCTGCGACTCCGGCAGGCTTTGGCCCTCTTAAGGCGCCCCCCCCCGTCATCATGCTGACGCTCTTTGAGGCGCGCGTGGAACACAACGCGCCGTCGACACGCATGGTCCATGGTCGAACAGCGAGTTGCCCTTTACTCGCTGCCCTCATGCCCGCGCCTACGATGGCCGGAGATCGTCTTGCGACGTCTGTCGCCGTGGGCGTTCACCACTGCGGAAAGTATATGGATAGAGCGGTTTTGTTTCGATAAACTTTAAAAAAAAATATGTTCACATTATTGAGATAAAACCTAAAAAAGCTGACTATTATAATTATCTTTTCTATAATAAAATATGTAATATGTATACTTGAAATAGTGCCAAGCAGATCGAAAAAACTGACTTCTAAACGAAATTGCCACCAGCGTAAGCGCCTAAACCGGAAGAAATGAAAGAAGAAAGGGAAATGAATGAATGATGGGAAGCCCTATGTTCAGAGGGAAACTGCGCGGTAGTCACGTTTATGTAACCCGATGATTAATATGAACGTTCGGATCTTTGCATTTGATTTTATTCATTCCAAGGTTTTTTGGGCTAAAGCTGAGACATACAAATAGCAGTTTTGACAAAAAATATGAATCGTGAGATTTTTGCCTACTGCCAAATGTCAACGCGGCTCTGGGTCACGAAGGGCAACTTAATAATAAGTACCTAGGTTTGTTTTTAATCAATCAAGTGTCTGACAAATTAATACATAGTGATTAAGATTAGGTAACGTTGGGGCTCGCATGTCCATGGAGATAAAAGTCCCGAAATAAAAATTGAATAAAAAAATGTGTCTGACAGTCTCTCGCTTTTCCTCAGGGTCACAAAAAACTGCATATGTCTCCCGAGGTTTTCACCATCACCATTTAAATTGCAGCTAAAAGGTTGAGCGTTCTCACTTGAAACAATAACGTTAACTTATATACAATTTTTGCCAATATAATTATATTGGCAAGATTTGTATTTGTACACTTCACTATAAGATGCTTACTCACTTTACTCACTATCACTTTGAAATAAAATACTTTGATGCTGTTTTTCCCATTGTCCTTTAATAAAACAAAATTCCTTATATGCATTTGTATTGAGGCAAACGATAGCTCGCATTTAAACAGCGCAACGCCATCTATCGAGCTTAGGAGAAGATTTGAGATTTGACACCTATATAACCTTAAACATTCCGCCCACCATGGACAAAAATGCGAAATTACCGCCCACCTTGACCAAATATTTTGTCCATAAACAATTAGTTATACTACTGTACTCAACACTTATTAATAGCACAATATTTAGTAGAAATTTGTAACACACTTTACTGAACAGAAGAATATAAACTTTGTCAAACCCGACGTACGTAAAAATCATAAACAACAACAAAAAAACATTATTCTTTACAAACTGGAAGAACACATAATTTACTAACAGGTCTTTTAATTTCGGAACCCTTACACCTTAAACTAACCACGCGCGTAATTCCGTCCAATCCAGGGTATTTTTGAGTAATTTTTCCATAAAGCCACCTAGCTGGAGGTAAATCATCCTCTTTCACCAGAACAATATCACCAATGTCTGGTTCCGGAGTCTGATATGCCCATTTGTAACGATTCATAAATTGAATTAAATACTCTTTTGACCAACGTCGCCAAAAATCTTGAACGAGTCGTTGGGTCAATTGCCATCGCTTTAGACTAGTTAAAGTCGTTTGTTCATAGTTCAACTCCGGTACAAGCACAAGAGGTTCTCCTACTAAAAAGTGACCCGGGGTCAAAGGAATTTGATCTTGATCATTGTCACTAAACCTGGAAATGGGACGGGAGTTTAAACACGCTTCAATCTGGGACAAGACGGTAGCCATCTCCTCGTAAGTCAAGGTGTTGTTTCCAACAACTCGCTTGAGATGGTGTTTAGTTGACTTTATACCCGCCTCCCACAGTCCTCCAAAGTTTGGAGCATGGGGCGGGATAAAGTGCCAGTTAGTTCCATTGTCAGATAACCATTCTGCTATCTCTGTTGCCACACTTGATTTTTCAGCAGCCAACAGTGCTTTTAACTCTTTGGCTGCACCTACAAAATTAGTACCGTTGTCACTATAAAGATCAGCACACTGTCCACGTCTAGCAACAAACCTCTTAAATGCTGCCAAAAATCCTTTAGAGGTCAAATCACTGACCGCCTCAAGATGTATGGCTCTTGTCGACATGCAAACAAAGAGACAAATGTAACCTTTGTATGAATGATGACCTCTTCCCTTGGACGTCCTTATATCTATTGGCCCAGCATAGTCCACTCCACTTTGTCGGAAAGGTCGGCTAGCAGTTACTCTTGCTTTGGGTAACTGTCCCATGAGCTGTTCTCTTATGCGAGCTGCATGACGAACACATGATATGCAATTGCGTACATACAATTTAGTGCGATTTTTAGCACCAAGAATCCAATATTTGGACCGTAAATAGTTCAGCATTAGTTGGGATCCACCATGTAATGTCTTTTCATGGGAATCTGCTATCAACAAATCAGTCAAATGAGACTTGGCTGGTATAATTATTGGGTGTTTCATGTTGTCATCAATTGATTCTGCTCTTTCTAAGCGTCCCCCCACCCTAAGGACTCCTTCGTGATCAAGGAATGGATTAAGCGAGGTAAGTATACTTTTCTTATGAACGTTTCCTACTTTAACAAGATCTTCCTTTTCTCGGTAAAAATGTTGTCTTTGACACTGCTTAATAACAACCATTAATGCTTTATTGAGTTCTGTGGCCGTCAACCACGAAGGTTGTCGATCAGAATGGTCATTTCGTCTCTTACAAAGTACAATAAATCGCCTGCAATAAGCCACTACTCGAATTAACTTTCTCAGTGTTGAGAATTTTGTCCATAATGGTAAATTTTCATCTGTTACAACATAGCTCACTTTTTGTGCCTTTTCTTCCAACACTGTCTTGCAGTCAATTCTTATGCTGTAATCTATTTTCTTATTTTTCAACCATCCTGGTCCTTCCCTCCATAATATGTTAGATACTAAATCCATTGCCTTTACTCCCCGTGAAGCGCAATCTGCTGGGTTATCCGCTGATTTCACATGGGCCCACTGGCTTCTGTCCACTACTGTCAAAATCTCAGACACTCTATTTGCTACAAAGGTTTTCCAATTTGATGGATGTTTACTCAACCATGCGAGTACTACCGTCGAATCAGTCCATGCGCGAATCCTTAGCTTTTCTATTTTTAATACTTCGGCAACTTCATTCAACAACTTTGTCACTAAAACTGCACCGCACAGTTCAAGTCGCGGTATAGAAACTTGTTTAATTGGTGCAACCTTAGTTTTGGCTGTCACCAACCGAGAATGAATAACCCCTTGCTGATCCACCACACGCATATAAACCACTGCTGCATAAGCTTGATTCGAGGCATCACTAAAACCATGCAACTCCAAAGAATCACCGCAGTATGTTGATAACCACCTAGGAATCCGATACTGTATAATTTGTTCGAGTTCATTACGGTAAGTAATCCATTCTGTTAACAATATCGATGGTAACTCATCATCCCACTGAATTCCCGACAACCATAATTTTTGTATTAATATTTTTGCTTTTATGATTGCAGGTGCAAGCCAGCCCAACGGATCGAACAACATTGAAATATGTGAGATAACACTTCTTTTAGTTACAGGAATCTTCAACGGAGGAAGGGACACCGAGTACACAAATTCATCAGTTTTCCTGGACCAGGTAAGGCCTAATATTTTCATCAATAAATCCGATTTCAATTCGAGATTTTCTTCTTCTTTATCTATTTTCATGTGGTTCATTAATTCTGAACTATTGGTTTTCCATTTTTGCAGCTCAAAACCTGCTTTTCCTAATAATTGTGTCATTTGTTCATATACAAGTTTTCCTTCCGATATATTTTGACAGCCAGTCATCAAGTCATCCATATAAAAATCCGTCAAAGTTCTATCACGTGCCATAGGATAACATTCTCCCTCATCCAAGGCGATTTGTTGTAATGTTCGGACGGCCAAATATGGAGCTGATGCCGTGCCAAATGTTACTCTCAAATGACGCAAGTGTTGAATTTCGTCTTTTGGATCTTGCCTCCACAATATTCTTTGATAGTCAACATCTTCTTGAGAGACAATCACCTGCCGGTACATTTTCACAATGTCCGCAACTATACAAATAGGATGCATTCTCCACCTCATAATAGTATGCCGTAAAACAGCTTGTAAGGTTGGCCCGACCATTAGTTCGCTATTCAAAGACACACCATTCTTGCCTAAGCTAGAAGCGTCAAATACAACCCTGACCTTAGTCGTGGCTTTATCTTCCCTAATAACTGCATGATGGGGAAGGTACACGACATCGGGCTTGTTAATTTGTTCTAAAGGAATAATTTCTGCATGACCCAAATCGATATATTCCTTTACTACATCAGAATATCGCCTTTTTAACTCGTTATCTTTGGCTAACCTTTTCTCCAAATTTAAAAACCTACGCAATGCAATTTCTTCAGTTTGCCCATTTACGCATTGTGGTGTAGCCGTTTTAAATGGCAATCTAACAATATAACGACCTTCGGGATCCCGTCGGGTCGTTTGCTTATAATATTCTTCACATTTCTGTTCATCTTCTGTGAAGTGCCTTTTTGGAGCTACTGATTCCTCCAATTCCCAAAATCTTTTTAGTAAATCGTTTTGATCACCTTCTAAAGTTAAATAGTTCGAGCTCTCCCCATATTCTCGTCCCGGAATCTCTCCCGAGAGCATCCACCCGAACTCCGAATCTTGCGCTATTAAAGATCCCTGAGGATCTTTAGTAAGTCCTTGTTTGAGGACTTTGCTATACACCGAGGAACTTAAAAGTATGTCAATTTTTCCTGGTGTATCCCAAGTAGAATCCGCTAAATTATATTGCTTCAATTCCTTCCACAATGGGAAATTTATTTTGCTAGAAGGAAGGAATGAAGTTAATTTTTTCTGAACATGAGCCTTAACCGACAAAACAAAATTAGGATTGTGCATTGATTGTAATTTTAAATAAACAATATATTTTGAGGTCAATGCACAACCTGTTTCATCCTCGCCTAGCCTTAGTGACGATTTATGGCTGATATATTTCTTCAGCCCTAAAAGTTGTACCGCAGACTCCGTAATATACGAAGCCTGCGAACACTGGTCCAGTAAAGAACGCAGAGTCACCTCTGTGCCTGTACGGGATGTAACCTTCACTAAAGCCGTAGGCAACAAATCATGACTACGAGAAGTAGCAGCACAATTCGTAACAATATTTTTCGCATCGTTTTTTTATTTCATTTGTATCAACTGATTGCTTAGGTTCTTCTTTAGGGTCAGTTGATCCAACTGCATCTTTCGAGTGAAGTAAAGAATGATGTTTTCTTTTACATAACCGACACCTTGTCGGTAAACGACAGGCATACACCGTGTGGCCAGACCCGAGACAATTAAAACATAAGCCATTGGATTGGACGAAGCTACGCCGTGAAGTGACATCTTCATTACAAAATTTCTTACAGTTACCAAGTTTATGGTCAGATTTACAAAATAAACATGACAAAGTAGCTACATGTAATGTTTTAGTAGGACCATTTTTTGTAACAGTATTTTTAGATTTATTGTCTAAAAATTCTAGTGAACGGAACCTCTGTTCTAAAAACGCATTGAACTGCTCTAGAGTAGGTAAGTCTTCCGAATATTCACACATTTTAGCCTCCCACAATTTGCGAGACTCTTGGTCTAATTTTAAACATAAAATGTAAATAATTATAAAATCCCACGAATCGACTTTAATACCTAAATTTTTTAAGCCATTTAGACAATCATTTGTCGTGTCTAAAATTTCTCTAATAGCTTGTGCTGACTCAGTTACTACATTTTTTTGACTAAGAAATCTTTTCATAATGCAATTTGCTAAATATTTTTTATTATTGAAACGCTTGTTGAGCTGTTCCCAAGCATTTTTATAATTTGAGCTACATATTGGTATATTTCTTAGCAACTGATCCGCCTCTCCAGATAAATGACTTTTTAAATATTGAAGTCGTTGCACATCATCTAAAGATTTATTATTATGAATAAGGGATAAAAATAGATCACGAAAGGTAATCCATTCTGAGTATTGTCCAGAAAATGTGGGTAAACTAATTTTCGGAAGCTTTATATTTAAAGAAGATTCATCTGAATGTTTCTGTAATACATTTGGAGATGGATCCTGCTTACACAAATTAATCAATACTTCTCTTAAAACCGTTTTATACTCTAAATATAAATCTTCTGTTACCGCATAAACTTCTGATTTACAATAATCTGATTTATTGTAATCAGTTTCATTTACATCCCTTAAAATCTGCTGATGTGTCTGAGAAAATACCGACCACTGCGACTCCAGACTCTCTAGCCTTACTTCAACATATGCCTTTGAAGTTCGCTCGTTGGGTTTAAAGTTAGACCTAGCTCGAGATATGGCCTTAAAAGTGTCCATTTGAATTTTATTGAAGACTTCCATAATGTGTAGATAATATTAAAACAAGAAGTTTACACAAACTTGGTGCTCCGTCGACGACGGGCTCCTCTCCACATCAGTCTGCTGCAGGCCTCCGAGGATGCTCCTACTGGAAGCCAGTCTGCTGATGCAGACCACCGACGCTGCTCCCGCTGAAGCCAGTCTGCTGATGCAGACCTCCGACGCAGCTCCCGCTGAAGCCAGTCTTCTGCAGGCTCTGCTCCGAGCTGGTCACCTGACCACCTGACTGCTGCAGGTGCGGCTCCACCGGAGGGTTGCGCCCCGAGCAGCACTCCGCTGCTCTACAGGGTGCGCCAAAAACAGTTCCCGGGAACCACGACAGTTAAATCCGGCTCGAAGGACCATGTACACTTCACTATAAGATGCTTACTCACTTTACTCACTATCACTTTGAAATAAAATACTTTGATGCTGTTTTTCCCATTGTCCTTTAATAAAACAAAATTCCTTATATGCATTTGTATTGAGGCAAACGATAGCTCGCATTTAAACAGCGCAACGCCATCTATCGAGCTTAGGAGAAGATTTGAGATTTGACACCTATATAACCTTAAACAGTATTTTCATACATTTCTAGGAAATTTAAGCGAGAGAGAACGATATGCCAGTGTAAATGCGCTTATTCAGTCAAAATATTTTAATATTGAATATAGTAGCCTTGATTATGTCATCTTGTTAGACTGGTGTTCATTTTAAAAATACCTCAAAAAGAAATACGTTACAACCCATTACTTTTAGAAAATCCCGCTCGTCTGACCGCATCCTAAGTCATGTTTATTACGTCACAAAATGGGTTTCCCCCACAACGTATTATAGTGACATTAGGACATATATGAAGATTATTTGTTTGGGAGCGAAGGTTCGCTGAGATTACGACAAAATCATTTTTATTGGGGCGTCGGAATAGATTCATATATCGTTATTAAGGTGAAGTATGGGGGTATTTTGGTTCCAGAATAATGAGATGTAAATGCTGTGGCAGTTTTGGGCTATTAATAATCGTTCTGATCGATTTTGGAGCTATAGATTGTCATTATGTCAAAACGTCGTTTACCAGATTTACGTTTTTATTCTTGAGTCAAGTTCTAGTCTAGTAAATTTCTAGAAATTGTTAGCGTCACCACGACTTTACCCGTTGACACTGAGGGAATCAAGCACAAACATCAACTTCAGTAATGGCAAATGCACTGACGTGTGGCATGCATAGGTTGCCTCTGCAGAATCTAGAAGAGATTATCTGCACAGGACACCCATTGCTGATTTGGTATTTCTCTAATCTACTATCTCTAAATACGCAAATCTTTCCTCTCTCATTGTCTTCAAATGCCTTTTTGAATAGGTAGGTGCGTTACAAAACTTAAACCGATTCTAATAATTTTGTTACAACCTATTGTATGCCTAACATGGTGGAGCAGTGCACAACACAACCTTTAGAACAACTTCTGTAACCACTGTCTCGCAATAAACATAATTGACTTTGACTTTTTCATTATTCTACATCACAATCATCATCATCATCCTCAGGGCGTTAATCCCGGTTGCCACCGTGGCTTCCACCTCGGTGCCCGGGGTCCGCCTTCCCACCTAACCGCCTCCACTTCGCACGGTCTTGTGCATCTCCTGCCGTGAGCCCGTTAGCACGCATATCGTCCCTTACGACGTCAAGCCAACATTTCTTCGGCCTTCCTCGTTTACCTGGACCCGGCGGAGGCGGCATGGCAAGGCATTTGTTTCCCACGTAATCTGCCGGTTTTCGTAAAACGTGGCCATACCAGCGTCATATCTTCTACATCACAATATCCATATTAATAATATGGCAACCAATTACCACACCACTTTATCAGTCGATGTAGCAATGTCTGCATAATATTTTTTTTTTAACAACCACAACTTTTTAACAAATAAAATATTTCATGTAAAACTAAACCAATTCTCAAAACACGCGAACCAACCTAAGCATAGAAATTCCGACCCACACACTACGATTGTTCCAAATAGTACCTTCGAGTTTTCCTTCCAAGCTATATTTCTTGATCCCCTGTCCAAAGCACAATATGGGACTGCTGTTAATCTTTTTACGTCGACTGCATTATTTTACGTGGGTTTCTCTACTTTATTTAAGGTGCTTACTTAGAATCTTGTTGGATCTTTCTCGATTTTTCCGTAAGGATAAAAGGTTAACGCTAGTGAATGGGGGTTTTGGTAAATTGGGTGATGTATATTTTGGGATTTTTAGGTGGTTGGCAAGTTAGGGGATATAAATAAGTGGTTATACGGATCTTCATAACTTTCGAAAAGATCGTGAAGCCATATTTCTGACACGGTAACGGAAATGTAGTTGTTTTTTAGCGTGGTAAAATCATCAAATGAGTCCTCCCAAGGGCAGGGCGAGAAAGACTGTCAGACTCGTAATGACTAATATCCACGGTGTCCTTCAATAGCCCTTTACGTTCCGGGGTCTCGGTAATTCGAGAGTCCGGCGACCGACGCAAAACGTAGTACGGAAAATTAACCCCCTTTTTTGTGATGTCACTACCAAGAGTTTACCATAGTTTTTATGAAATAGACTACAAAAAAGTAGAAGAAACTGAAGATTTACCTCAAAGTGTGTAAGAATATCGAATAGTCTTTATAAGAATAAAATATTTTGATATTGCTACTCTGTAAAGCAAAGTCGCTGATAACTTTTGCAAGGTAGATACCTAAGTACCCATTAAATATCTGACGTGGTTTGATGAGCGGAATAAAAGTTACTGGCGGGTGTGTCAATCAGTTTCACCTTAAAGGGCAATATGGCACGTGCAAAAGAAAAATTAATAATTTTGATACCATAAGTGAGCAACTTCTTAAATTCTATAGAAAACAAAACATGGGTGTTTCGAGAGATTATTTAGACTCAAATTAATATTCTCTTGAAACACCACCACCCACTATGTATATGTATACTCTCATTAAAAGGTAGTACACATAAAATGTGATTAATTATTTTATTATAGTGCTGCTAACCGTGCTGTTGGTCAAGGCATGTCACGACACGACACAAGATGAATTCGAAAAATTTGTAGAAAAAATAAAACTATGATTATTTTATTGACTTTCTGAAGCTTCATTAGATAACCAACAAACTAAAAGTCATGGGCAAATTAAAAAAGTTGCTTTTAAATAATGAAATTAAAATGCACACTGTTTACTCATAAACAAGATTAAACTTTCGTTTACTTCCAGTATACAGCCCCGAAGAACATTCGAGTTTATACACTTCCGTTCAAAAGAAAGTGCAAGCGCTCCCCATTCGTATTCAATACACACCCCGAGACGTGTCCCAAAATTTTTAAATTCTACTCCCCACCGCAATCACGAAACCCTCGACAATTTACCGCGATCGACTTTATGTGGAGAATTTGTAAGATTTTTTGTGAAAAGAATGCAATTACGGAAAGTTTTTAAATACGTCTACACACCTTCACTCATTTGATTCTTTGTCATAAATTATGTTCATTTCTCTTTTTGAAAAGTATAGTTACAAGCATCCTAATACGGAAAAGAAAAACTGAATAACATAAATATTACAAACTCTTATGGGCCTACCACACGCACAAACTTCACCATAGTTTTGCCTGCGCAATGAGGACTATTCTGATTGATAGTTTGACAGGTCTCCAGAGGCAGTGGCGCTGCCCAAGCGGACATTTTTGGAACTGCTCAGATTAGTCCTCAATGTAAGAGTTTGATAGTTTGACAGGTCTCCAGAGGCAGTGGCGCCGCCCAAGCGGTCATTTTTGGAACTGCTCGGATTAGTCCTCATTCCGGCCCGCACACTTGCCTGTGTGTGTAGTTGGGCGTTCAGTGTTGCCAACCGTGTATTGTTTTTCTTGTGAAAAGTTTGCGCAGACAGAACTGTGGTGAAACTTGTGCTTGTGGTAGGCCTTTTAGAGTAGGTGGGATCCATCTCCTAGCGATCCACCTCGGACAACGGCACTAAAGGGTACCTGTAATAATGGTAGTGGTTGGCCTCACCAAGTCTTGTGTGTTCTGTTGATGCGCAAGAGTTACAGTTCCTACTGGGTAAGGTCCATCTTTGGCCTAATTTTTGCCAGTCAATTAGGTTTAACCCAATCTAAATATACCTATCTCAAAGGTGACTGACTGACATAGTGATCTATGTATCAACGCACAGCCCGAACCACTGGACGGATCGGGCTGAAATTTGGCATGCAGGTAGATTTTATGACGTAGGCATACCCTATGAAAGGATAGGGGATGAAACTTTGTATGAAACTTTATCAATTTGATAAAAAATACATATTTTTTAAGTTCCGACATCCACGTGAACGAAATTGAGGGCACAGCTAGTTTAAAATAAAATAAAATTCTAAATTAAATTATTTAATTTAAAAAATAAATAAATTAAAAAACCTTTAGTCATGTTCGAGCAGCCGTAAATAACGTCGCTGCAGTAGCATTTTTGTAGTGGCGTTCTGGTTGCGATTTAATTACGTTTTGGTTTAGATGTGATTTTGACGTGGTTTCTATTCGGTCATTCTCAACCATGCTTTCGACAAAGGTGATAAATATTGTGGTCACACACCACAATTGTTGCATGTATTCGTGATTACCACGTGGTTATAGTCGTGTGGAACAACCCTTAATCTTCTACCACGTCATGCACCTTATAACATCTCTGCCAGTCGATTCCTATTCGCCCCCAAACATTCAAAACTCAAGAGTTCGAAGGAAAAAATCAACGCAAAAGTGAATTTCCGACAGTTACATTAGCATAAAGACGGCGCGAACTGTAATCATTGCCCCAGCGCATCGTGACTGGAATTTCGAATGTAGTAGAAGAACGTTTGTCTGTCTAAGATGGGAGGTCGTCATTTCTTTTGTAATTTATTTGGTAATTTTTTGGGGCTTCATGACCGTGGACATTTTTTGGTGCGAATTAGGAGAATGAGGGGGAGGGAGGTTCGGTAAAAAAATACTTTTGAGGTTCTGACAATAAGAATCTCTAAAGTCTGACAACCAGTCTTACCATGGGGTATCGTATTACCCCAGTTCGTGTGTTGTGGAGGCCCGACAGGCAGTCGCCCCATGTAAAATACTGATGTCCAGCTGAATTTGGTTCGACTGGTAGCCGACCCCAATATAGTTGGGAAAAGGCTAGGCAGATGATGAGATGATGACTAAGCAATATAACATGAACCAAGAAATACTACTAATTGTCACTTTGAAAGTACCTAGGTACTCTATTTTTCCATTCCCAACCCTGTCCAAATGTCTTAAAAAGAGGAAAGGTGCAGCAACCCCTTTCTACAGAAATATACAAAACACCTCAAGTTATTTAAAAAACTTGCGACGACCAAGCTTTTAAAACTACTATTTTTATCCAACTTTCGTCTTAGTAATACTTGTGCATTTTATATCGAGAATATAAAAGTTAGTTTGGACAAAATGAATTTCTTACGACTTGCAGTTTTATAAAATGGTGGAAATTTTGATGGCTCTGTTTATGAAGCTTGAAACGTTGAAGTATAAAATGTTTATGCCAACAATAAGACTTGATAAGTGTAAAGATTAAACATAAAAAGACATAGATATTTGTGTTAGGATATAGGTTTAAAAAAATATCCAAATCATTTAACTCATAGGGTATGCTTAACACAAAAAAGCGAAATCTTGAAAAAGAATACTAATGCAACTGAGGGTTGCTGACTTTATAAAATCGGGTCGTCATTAATCGGTAAAGCCGGTCGGCTACCGGTCATAACTATTCGGCTGAAAATTGCCGATTTTTCAGCTTTTTCACAAATATTAACAAATCGAAAGATGTTTTAATCAGAATGAACTACCCACTTGGCACAAGTGTTTGAAGCTGAACAAGTGTAGTAACTTTTTCAAGTCGTCATTTTTATTCGATAAATGCTACCATACCGACAATTCCAAACGGCTAATGTGAGTACTCAATGCATTCTTTTATCTACTTCCATTACTCATTTACCGACATATTTACGGATAACTACTAAATAAGTTGTAACAAACCCTGCTTTTCATCTCATCCACTGCTGAAATAGGCCATGTAGAGCAAGAGCCTGTGAACCCCAGACCTACGTTATTTTATAAAGGCTGAAAGTTTGTCAGCTGATGCTCCCAACACTGGTAAGACGATGGACCAATTATGGAGTTTGGGTTATGGTGGCTTTGGCAGGTAAACGGTACTAAAGGTGCGTAAAATGTAAGTTAACTTACGTCATAGTATAAAAGCTGATTTTTATGTATAATACTCAGGTAATATGTAGATGATGTTTCCTCATCAGCCAGACACTTATCATGGTGGCAACCCCTTGCCAGACACCCTTAATGTTCAAGAAATTATGTAAGTTTACTTACGTCATAGTATAAAAGCTGATTTTTATATATAATACTTGGGTAATATGTAGATGATGTTTCCTCTTTAGCCAGACACTTTTGATAGTTCCAACCCCTTGCCAGACAAACATTGTAAATAGCCCAGTCAACGGATGTTCAAAACAAGGTATAGAGGGAAAGTCTTGGAACACAATTTTTGACTACACAACTTTGTTTGTACTAGTTAGGAGGAGAACATATCGAAAGTACCCATCCCTAGCCCTTGACCTAAGGGGGAGGGAGGGGTTTGAAGGTACCACTTATTGGTTTTTGGCTTATGTCTCGGAAAGTCGGAAACCGTAGGTCCTAGCGGCATAATATGTATGAACATAATAAAAGCTGAATAAATTCTCTATAAGTTTAATCCAGTAAACATTTCCAGGTTTTGTTTAGTTTTCGAGATATCTGCTCTTGAAAGTCTGTAATGATATTGGTTAAAATCATTTTTACCTCTTTGCATGTGGAAAGTTGTATTTGATATCGCCAAAGTTCCAGAAAACAGCATCCAAGTTGGTTTCAGACCCTCCAAGTTGCGCCGAATGTCATTTTAATTTATATTAGTTACATTACAACTTAAGTCGTATTTCGTTAGATTCGAGTCGTTTTATAAGATTTGACCCAATTCTGTTGCCCAGATATTATCCTTCTCATACAATAAAATTATCCTAACATGACACAACCAAATAGCATCATAAAAAAATAAATTATTTTTTAATTCATACAATTTGTATGAAAATTTTTTTTGCTGAATTTGACCAACTTCCGCCGTCTTGATTATTTTATTCCAATTTAATAAAACGATCCTTACCTGAAAGAGAGTCGAAGGGCATTAAAAAAATTGGCAACTCATTTTTATGGACACCTCGCACTTGATTAAAAATTAAATAATATGCTAAAATTGTTTACATTTTATAAAGCTAAAGGTTCCTAAGATTGTTTTTCTGTAGCTCTTATGGATGCGGATTTCTCCTTATCGGTCAACTTAGAATCAAAACCCCGTACATGTACTACCTAATATGTAATTATAATCTAGAATGAGTTTCTGAGCTATTTTTACTGCTCCCTCGGTGGAAGGAAAACAAAAAATATCAAGCAATTCTTGAATTCGCGGTAGCCATCATCAATGGCTACCGCGAATTCAAGAATTTGTTATAACTTTGTGAGCACAGTAAGAGACCCTTTTAGCTGGAGCCTCATATCGCCTCAAGATGCAGGTTTCACTTGGCTTTATTCATTGCAGGTGGTAAAGTGAGGGTCTGAAAAGACTGCTCATGCTTTCTGGACTTTGCTCATGCTTTCTTCGACTTTTGGCGATATGAAATACAACTTTCCAAATGCAAAAAGGTAAAAATGATTTTTCAGAATTGTGCGGGACGAATGAACTATCGTTGTGTAAATAGTAAAGTGTTATAAGTGAATAGTGCAAACAAACTGATAAGACAGTGATAATAGTTATAATCTTATAAGATAGTGTTTATTAGAATAAGTGAATCTTTTCCTTATTAGAACTTTGTTTTTTGTGATAAACCTAGTTGTATCTTGTAAGAATTAGTTCGTAAGTTTTATTAGAATGTTTTATTCCTTTGTATTTGATAGTTTTTTAATAGTTTTACGAAGTACTTAGTACGTAGGTCGAAAATATTAAATTATGGTTTTATTTTTCCCCAATAGAAATAAGTTTGTAGATTAAGAAAATATATAGTTTGTTATATGTTAGTATAGAAAAAACTCGTAAAAAACGCGAAAATTGTCACGCGGCTCTCGTTACGATAACGTTTCGCTGTACTTAAGCTAACTGCGTCGAATCCGCCCTTTTTCTAATTGGATAAAATTCGTGCGCTCTGATTGGTCAACCAATCAGAGGCCTTACATTTTTTTAGCGAAAATTGTATAAAAGACGGGTGGGTCCGGGCGATCGACACAGTCGGCGGGCAGCAGCAGCAAGAAAGAAAACCTAGAAGAAACATGAAAGAAGAATAAAGCTCTTCAAGTACCAGCTTCACCAGTGTTTTATTCACCAATCCAGCGAATCGAATGTGCCGTCCGGTACAAGAATATTACAGACATTCAAGAGCAGATAGCTCGAAAACTAAACAAGACCTGGAAATGTTTACTGGATTAAACTTATAGAGAATTTATTCAGCTTTTATTTTGTTCATACATATTATGCCGCTAGGACCTATGGTTTCCGACTTTCCGAGACATAAGCGAAAAACCAAAAAGTGGTATCTTCAAACCCCTCCCTCCCCCTTAGCTCAAGGGCTAGGGATGGGGACTTTCGATATGTTCTCCTCCTAACCAGTACAAACAAAGTTGCGTAGTCAAAAATTGTGTTCCAAGACTTTCCCTCTATACCTTGTTTTGAACATCCGTTGAGTGGGCTATTTACAATGTTTGTCTGGCAAGGGGTTGGAACTATCAAAAGTGTCTGGCTAAAGAGGAAACATCATCTACATATTACCCAAGTATTATATATAAAAATCAGCTTTTATACTATGACGTAAGTAAACTTATATAATTTCTTGAACATTAAGGGTGTCTGGCAAGGGGTTGCCACCATGATAAGTGTCTGGCTGATGAGGAAACATCATCTACATATTATTATTACCTGAGTATTATACATAAAAATCAGCTTTTATACTATGACGTAAGTTAACTTACATTTTACGCACCTTTAGTACCGTTTACCTGCCAAAGCCACCATAACCCAAACTCCATAATTGGTCCATCGTCTTACCAGTGTTGGGAGCATCCGCTGACAAACTTTCAGCCTTTATAAAATGACGTAGGTCTGGGGTTCACAGGCTCTTGGGCTAATGGGCAATGACTAGGAATGTGACATGGTATTACACGACCTTTATGTTCGCTACACAAAATCAACAATCAAACTACACAACAATAATGAATTATTTTTTAAACGCATTAAAGCCTGCTACGCGCATCGTAAAGATGATTTTTGAGCCATAACAACGTTCAAACGAGGAAAAGAGAATTTCAGCTTGCAAGTGTGTGTTGCAATGGCCTAGTTGGTTAAGGCGTCTGGAGTACCTATCCAAAAGACGCGGGTTCGAATCCCACTAGCAATCACAATTTTTCTTCCTCAAAAATCATCTTTACACAACAATAAATACAACAAAAAGAAAAACAAATTCAAATACCTAATTGAGATCCAGGCATCAAGTACATTTCGTCTGAAACAAAACACAATTTTATGGTTGAATAAGGTACAGTAACTGAATAGGAACGTCCTATAAACGTCCCCATGTAAAGGCAATCGATTCCATTGAATCTTTACAAATGAAACTGTCGGACCTATGTCACACGGCCACCGTATCTGTAGACTAGGTGTCGCATGTGGTGTCGTTTGGGTGGGTATTAAAATACATAGGTATTTAAATTTTAATGGGATTGGTAGGATTGGCTTTTTGATATATGGACGGAATAATTTGATGAGTATAAATAGATAAAGATTATTGCAGAATAATAATTACATTAAATACATTGTTACAATATAAATGCAGAAATTAGGTGTTGTGCTATGTAAATACCAGTATATAAAACTTAAAGGTGACTGACTGACATAGTGATCTATCAACGCGCAGCCCAAACTACCGGACGGATTGGGCTGAATTTTGGCATGCAGGTGGATGTTATGACGTCGCCGACCGAACTATTAAATGCAGCCAAAACCATCAATGACAGTCATTTTCTTATTTATTAAAATCCCTTGACATGTTGTTTGTGATTGCACTGCTACAAAATGGCTCCACCAATGTTAAGTTTTTTTTATTTGGTTTTGAGGTTTATGCAAATATTTGTCACCCTGCAACCCCAGCTCCTTCAAAACGTTTGACGCTAAGAGATTTTTTTGAGGGCACGGATCAACTACTATATTGTAATAAATAATTGTAAAGTTATACTTTCACACAACACATTGAAAAAGCTTCCAATTAAAAGCAAAATGTCTAAACAAAACAATTCAAAAACAAACTTTAAGCGAAACATCGGGCAATTTCGATTGGCTCGTTAAACTGGCAATAATTCACGCGAATTGAAAACCGTCGTTCAACGTAATTAGTATTCGAGGGGTAGTACTAAGCCCTAATAAATATCTTCTAATTGGTTGTCTTTTGGTATAAGCCATGCAATCCTGCTGAGGTGGACTGACGTATGGACTGACAAGCATTATGGCGTCGAGGTGAAGATTTACGTGTGTCTTGGATGCAAGGTAAGCTTGGGTATTATTGTGCTTTTGTTGGTATTTTTCATATTATTAGAATAAAATACTGAAACGTATAAGGTCAAATTAATTATATTTTATCGAAAATAATAGATGTGTCGTGGTATAAGCCATGCAATCCTGCTGACGTGAACTGACGTATGGACTGGCAAGCATTATGGCGTCGAGGTGAAGATTTACGTGTGTCTTGGATGCAAGGTAAGTTAGGGTATTATTGTGCTTTTGTTGGTATTTTTCATATCTATACTAATATTATAAAGAGGTAACATTTGTTTGTAAGTTTGTATGTTTGTAAGTTTGTATGTAGGGGGTAATCTCCGGAAGTAATGGACCGATTTTAAAAATTGTTTCACCGGTAGAAAGCTACATTATCCGTGAGTGCTATGGGCTATAAATTATAAAGATATCATGCATATTAGCCGAAATATCTTAATTTTTCTCTAGCCGGGCGGAAAAAAATCGCTCTTCCAACACAGTTATTAGCATGCGCTGCCTTAATAGTTGTATATAATTGAAAACAATGTATGGCAAAAATGTCCGCTTTAAATAGTTCTACAATAAAGTCAGCCACACCATATTTTTATCTTTTATATTTTAACAGATATAGCAGCTTTTATGAGTTAAAAAAAGGTTATTTTCGATGTACTTGCCTTTGGACGATTTTTTACACAACAAAACATTAAACCTTATCGAAAAAAATATTATTATGATCACAATAACATCATAGAGATGCGATTTTCCCAAAACAGTATGTCAATTGGTTAAATAGTTTCGAAGGTAACATAGAATTACTAAATCGCAAAATGCCGCCGTCCATTCACGAACCGCTTTAGAACACGCAGACAAGAACAGATCGAGTACGCCGTACGGAAGAGTCTGCTCTTTAAAATCATCAGCGCCTCTCGAGGAATAGAGAAAATATTTCGCAAGCTCGCTATGGGGGGTGCTATGACAGGATACCTCCACGTGCGCCCGTGGACTGGAGTTCCCTCTCGGATACATCTGGGGGGAAGACCAGTTTTTCGGGCCGGTGCACCGTGGGATACGGGCAAAAACTCTTCCTTAGGCACTGCGTGTCTAAGGGGTCTCTTTGCCCGTATGCGAATAGCCTGTCGTGTCGACGCTCCAACGCGTGTCCCTCTGTTTAGCAGAGGGCACAGCGGCGGAGCGGGCTTGCGGACGGTGAGTGATGGGTAGCTCGCCGTCCGACCAAGGACCAAGCCCGGGTCGGTGGCGCGTCGTGTTTCGCGCTGGGGTCGCGGGTTTTTTCTTAACCCAGGATACCGTGGCCCCGGAACGCTTGCCAACCAATCACCAAAGCTGGAGAACATCGCAGGTGGTCGGGAATCTAGCGCTGAACGTGCGCAGCGTCACACAGTGATTTAAGGCAGCATGTCTCTGCAACAAGGGATAGGAAGTCGAGCGCTAAGCGCTCGCAGCGGCTCACTAACCAAATAATATGAATATCGCAATCGCTCGGGAATCTAGCGCTGAACATGCGCAGCGCCTAGCAAAAGAAAGACAGTCAGGAAATAAATCATAGCACTAAGTACTAACCGAACCACACTCATAATTTCATCACAAGTTAAAATATTAATGCCCAACGAAGTGGGCACGGGTCAGCTAGTTATTATAATAAAATACTGAAACGTATAAGGTCAAATTAATTATATTTTATCGAAAATAATAGATGTGTCGTGGTATAAGCCATGCAATCCTGCTGACGTGAACTGACGTATGGACTGGCAAGCATTATGGCGTCAGGTGAAGTTTTACGTGTGTCTTGAATGCAAGGTGAGCTTGGGTATTATTGTGTTTTTGTTGGTATTTTTCATATTATTAGAATAAAACAGTGAAAACGTATAAGGTCTTAATTATGTTTTATTGAAAATATTGGATGTGTCGTGGTGTAAGCCATGTAATCCTGCTGACGTGGACTGACGTATGGACTAACAAGCAATAGGGCGTCGAGGTGAAGATTTACGTGTGTCTTTCCTGCTGACGTATGGACTGACAAGCATTATGGCGTCGAGGTGAAGATTTACGTGTGTCTTGGATGTAAGGTGAGCTTGGGTATTATTGTGTCTTTGTTGGTATTTTTCATATTATTAGAATAAAAGACTGAAACGTATAAGGTCAAATTAATTACATTATTTTATTGAAAATATTAGATGCGTGGTATAAGCCATGCAATCCTGCTGAGGTGGACTGACGTATGGACTGACAGCATTATGGCGTCAGGTGAAGTTTTACGTGTGTCTTGGATTTATCGTGAACTTTGGTATTATTGTGTTTTTGTTTGTATTATTAGAATAATAATTTTATAAACGACTACAAATGATGTGCAAGGTCAAAATAAATATCTTCTAATATTGCTTATGTCGTGGTATAAGCCGTGCAATTCTGCTAGCGTGGACTGACGTACAGATTAAAATGTAAGAAGCATTTTTTTTTCACTAACATGTTTTTTATAGAGGTGGCGCAAAGTCACGAACATTGGAAGGAATGGAGGAAGGCCTTTGCCCAGCAGTGGGACCGTTTAGGCTTATAATAATAAAAAATGTTTTTTTTTATGTGTTTTTTTAATCCCCACACGAGGAATTGCTCCTGTGTCGTGGCTACGTTTACAAATATATAAATAAACGCCCATACCCGGAACAAATACTTGTAGATCATACAAATATTTGCTCTGTACGGGAATCGAACCCACAACACGCAGATCGGATAGTCCAATCGCTCTGCTACTACGCTAATTGTGTCTTCAAATTATTTTATCTCGCATTTTTTTCATATTCAGAAATATTACAAATAAATGAAAACTTCGCGCAAGCATGTTTTTTTTTTTTTTTTTTAACGTGGTAAAATCATCAAATGAGTCCTCCCACCCCGGGCAGGGCGGGAGGGACTGTCAGACTTGTACTGACTAAAATCCACGGTGTCCTTCAATAGCCCTTTATGTACCGGGATCACGGTAAGGAAAAATCCCGCGACCCCGGCAGGCTTTGGCCCTCTGAGAGGGGGCCCCCTTCATTATGCTGACGCTCTTTGAGGCGCGCGTGGGACACAACGCGCCGTCGACCCGGGCATGGTCCATGGTCGGGCAGCGAGTTGCCCTTTACTCGCTGCCCGCATGCCCGCGCCTACGGTGGCCGGAGATCGTCTTGCGACGTCCGTCGCCGTGGGCGTCCACCACCGCGGGTGGGGTGGAGGGAGGACGCTGTCCTCTCTCGCTCGCGGCCAGCCTCCTCCTTTACGAGCATTACTGCCTCGCAGAAGGAGCTGACCGCTTCCCACTCCGTCTCGCCCCGCAGCATGGCCGCAACCAATGCCGGGCGCGAGAGGTCTCCGCCTATCGCAGCCGTGAGGACACGTCGGTGCTCCGCCCAAGCTGGGCAGTCTTGCACCGTATGCTCCACCGTGTCCTCCGGGCGATCTTCGCAGTGGTGACACCCAGGCGTTTCCTCCTTTCGCATCAGACACAGGTACCTCCCGAAACTTCCGTGTCCGGTGAGGACCTGCGTCAAGCGGTAGGTCAGGACGTCATGACTTCTCTCCAGCCACTCCTCAAAGAGGGGTCTTATCGCCGCAATTGCGGCGTGCCCGGCGCAAGCATGATTGTAGTAAAATTCGCAATTATCATGAGTATTTTCATCAAAATGAAACACAATTAATTCTTTATGAGTAAGTAAATAAGTTCCATTTAGCCAAACATTGCTGATCCGCCAAACCAATTTTGACCCAAATAGCACCAAAATACGCATCTAAAGTTAGGTATCAATCTTTTGGAATAAAACCTTTTATTCCGAAAAAGAATGACATGAAAGAAGATTCGTCCCATCAATTTTTTTACTCATAATACGAAATCTACTCAGGCCTTATCATTCGCTAAACACAATAGTTTTATAGAAAACTCAGTCATAGATATAAGGGGGTAGATAGATACCCCTAAAAAGGTTGACCAATCCTTTGTCGTAGAATTCCAATATCGGATGAATGTATAGAATTCAGTTCTATAGGGGATGGCCTATTCATGTTCCGTAGTGCGAGTACGGTTGGAAGAAAAATATTGTTTTTACAAATTATTTAGAAAAGTTTGTTATAATCCGGTTCATTGAAGAAAGGTTTCTTAACTGGCGGCTTGGACTTGCGTTGACAAATAGTACAGTCAGCATAAATAAGATTCCAAGTTAAAGTTTTTTCCAAATTAAAAATAATCTGGTTGACCGAGCTTCTCTCGGTTTTTTAAAATGTCTATATCTTGGGAACCGAGTTTTTCTGGAACCTTGGGACCATGATAAATCGATTCCTTGAGCTGAAAAACCCCTAATCTGTAACTTTCATGAAAAACCTTGGAGCCGTTTCCAAAATCCTGATTATACACCGTGACTTTTTAGTCGTCTTACAAAAAGGGTCCACTTAATGTATCCGACCTAAAATACCTCTAGGCAAGTTTTTTTTCTTTTTTAATCGTTAATAATATATTTTTTAATACATTAGAAATATGAAACACCCTGTTAAAGTGTTTACGTATCAAGCTGTAGAGTATACCTACCTAGTGCAATAGTCGGGCAGATCTTTCCATCTCCATTTTCTATGAAACAAGGGTGTTTCGAACTACGCCTGGCGTCATAATAACGAATTTAAATTTTATTTTTAAAATTTTCAAATCTTTTAAATACCAATTTTTTTATTATAAACGTGTTCTAGACATTGGATACATGATCTGGGCTGCTTTTGTAAGACGACTAAAAAGTCACGGTGTATATAAATAAATATACAAGAATTGCTCGTTTGAAGATATTAGATAGATAGATAAAAACAAGGCTTTATTACAATAATTTCTCAAACTTAACCTAACCATAAAACAAAACACAACAACAATAATATCAACAGGTAAAAACGGAAAAAATACAGAAACCTACCTATAGTGAATATTCTTAAAAAGGATCACTGAGCCCGTCAAGACATCAAGACTAATTTATTTTCTGCTTACGCTACGTGCGGGAGTGAACATAGACGGCACTAGTGTGCGAGCGGGAGAACACGATAAGGACCGCCATTTAAGATTTTCGTTTCTTCAATGAACCGGGTTATTTTTATGTAGAAACTATGCAATACATAATTTTATATGTTTTTTCTTTTAATTAATACAATAGATAGATAAATAAAATACTCGTAGTTTTTCTTTTGTTACGAAAACTGAAATTGACGAAGATACAATGCTTCTATAAATAAATTACAAAACGTTACTCGGTTGGTATAATTTTACAGGCGTTACGACATCACAAGCTCCCGAAATTCGAAGAGTTTTATCTTTATCAATTTTATTGATTCAAAAAACAAAAAAAAACTTAATTATTATTATTCAATATACTATCTGAACATATAAACAGATTTTCAATGTATGTGCGCTGTAAACTATTCTATTGCACATCAATCTGTTTTTCTAAGGGATGTCGCTTTGACCATCTGGTATATGGGCTCGGGAGGTCGGAAAGGCTGGAGGTCTATGTCATTGCATTTAAGACTAAAAGATGTGCTCAATATAGGTTTTTGAGAGAAAAGGAAAAGAAAAGTGGTTGTGCATAAATAAAAATAATAATTTCGAGTTCTTCGATCTCAATTTTTACAATTTCAACGAACGCAAAATTTTGTAAACTATTAACTACTAAGATTTTTTGATTCAGCCTCAACAGAGCGTTTAGCCAAATTTAGATAAATTAGGTCCGATTTTAACGACAGTTGCCAAACTGTTTATGTAAACTTTTTACGGTATTTATTTCAAAATTGTTTCATTTTCATTATTTTTCCTTTAAAATAAAAATAAAAAAGAAGGTTATGGTTATATGTTATTTGTCCTTCTTTATTTTTGGTATAAACTACTGAAGCTTTCGAGTCTATTTGAAATGCAGATACTGCTTAAAATCGTTACTCAATTCCAAGTAAAATACATAAAAACATTTTCTTTTATAAAGTAAAGGCACTTTGTATGAAAGTACCTAATCGAATGAAAATATAAATGTTTCAACTTAATAATATTTTATCATATCGAATAGAGATAAAAATAACACAAAAATAATATTTTTGACTCTAATACTGCCTTTTTATGCTAACGGTACTTATAGTGAAAGAATCTGACCCATGGCATTGTGAAGCCCTCCAAAGGATGATTATTAATTTGTCCACAATAATACATTACTCGTTATTAATTGGTTACTGCTATTTGGCTTCAGATTAATTATTATTATTATTGGTCAGAAAATTCCTTAAAGCTTATGTTTATATTTAGACTGTAATTGTCAAAGGTAAGTCTTTTTCTTCATCATTTCTTTTTTAGTTTTGTTGTTCGTTTTTATGCCACTTTAACAAGATACATATCAGAATTGGTTATGCGCGCTGCGTTCTCCAGGATAAAAGTCATCCTGCGTTTCAGGACTGCAATTATTCTGCATGGATGTTTGGATAACAATAATTTTTCTAAAATGTGAACAAGATCAAAGAATTATAATCTTAAGTGGTAGTCGTGTGAGACGCAAATGCTTGCATGACTAAATAAATGACGACAAACGACTTGAACGAAACGAAAAGTAAATAATATTATTATGGTACCAGAAAGACGAGTTTGATGGAGTTTTTGGAATATACCTGTGAATACTACCTGCCTGAATAACACTATATGTACGAGTATGTATCAATGATTTATAAGTAATTTATAAGCTTTTCTGGAATAAAAGTGCTCGATAAAAATGCTTTTGATTATTACACCATGCTTTTAGTTTTATACTCAAGATTGCGTTTGTAGTTTTTCATATAATTTACATTAGGTTTACAAGGAATGCTAAGCTGGGTACACGTCATAATGAGATTATGGTGCACGCTACGCCTTGGATATTGCGTTGCACACTTTACAACCTAAGTATTTTTACCATTACATGAGATTTAAACATAGCAGGCGAAATGTGGTGTACTATTACCAAAATTCAAAAGTGATTATTTTGGAAACAAATGTAAAAAAAACAGTAAAGAACAAGAAAATCACTTAAAAGTTGCTGCGTGTGCACGTTTAATTGATTGCAGCTATAGATCGTGTTATCTTTAAGTGAATTTAAGGCGCTCCCTCACCGGGAGCATTCTCGTGTAATATAACATTATAGATTCGGCATTACAATACTACCTCCTTGACTGACGAGCATTCGCGTACATTTAGTGTAGATTTGATACAAGGTGCGCATTGTGATGCTCGATTGTCTTCCCCCACTTATGAAATACTTAACCTGTAACGTTACATTACACGTAAATGGTCGCGGTGAAGGGAGCTCCTATAAAAAATTCTTCATCAAACCATACCAACAAACATTATTTTCTTGTGTATGACTTTATTAAAATAAAAACACGAAAAAAAACACTCCCCACGTTTTACCCCTTTTTCAATAGCGCCAATCTTATCGACAATCTTGACTTGAGCGATACAAACGAGTGTAACATCAAAATGTCCTCCCTAATCAAGTTTAAAGCAGTTAATGCCGGTTCATACACCCTATCTATTATGTTCTACCATCTACCCTTCAAAAATCCTTGGTAACGACCGTTTAAAATTTCCAAAGGTGTATTGATTTCTGTCAACCCTCTGGTGCCTGGTGAGGGTTGAAAGTAAGGGTGCGTTGTCAATAGTCAATATGGTATTGGCTTGGGGACGTGCATCGGAAGAGATAATCTAAGTATAAGTATATGATGTTATGTGTGGCACGTGCTGTTGAGGTGTTTATTTTATGGTGGAATAAAACTAGCAACCCGCGCTGGTTTTACTCGGGTGAATTGATTGACAACAGCGCTACTTTTCGGATTCAAAACCATCCTATCTTTGAAGTTATTTGTAAAATTTCAATGAAATGATTGAATTGTTTTAGATATTAGCTTATCGTAACCTGCAACACTGAAACACAAGGCCAATCATACACGCACTGCAGGAGTAGTCAAATTCAAATGGTTAATGTTGCCATTGCTAAATAATACTTCAGCAGTCGGTATCAACTGCTCCTGAAACAGTTTGACTGCCCGAACGACTCCGTGTATCATGGCAGGTGCCTTTAACAGACACCAGCTCCGCACACTTGACTGCAAAATGATCCCCCTAAATTGAATTTGTAAATTGTTTCCTATGGTCTTGTTTTTGTGAGGAGAAAATAAAGATTATGAATATGAATATATATATATGTTTATTGTTCAGTCGAAGCTTCAAGCAGTCCGTGTGTATCCGCTGTAAAATAGCGCCTCAATTTTTTTTTGTAGCATGTTGAAGAATTTTCAAGAACCTGTATTTCATCAAGAATCATGTAAAATTTCTTATCAAAATGTTGTCCTTCAACATAATATAATTATGAAACCTATTTATACTCTGAAAAATAAATAAAATACGTCATATAAAGAGAGCAGTGGTGGCCCAGTGGCATCGGTCCTGACTTACGAATTGTAGGTCGTGGGTTCGAACCCCGCCAAGCGCATTACTTTGTGTAATTTATTTCATTACCACTGCTTTCAAAACGGTGAAGGAAAACATCGTGAGGAAACCGGCATGTCCTAGAACCAAAAATTCGAAGACATGTGACAACTGCCAACCCGCACTGGGCCCGCGTGGTTGATTATGGCCCACTTCTCTCTCACAGAGAGGAGGCCTGTGTCCCAACAGCGAGAACATAGGCTGATGATGATGATAACAAGAGTCGCTTTCCTTATTGGTGTTGTTTTTCCAGTCTACTTTATGTGACAGAAAAAAGGCGGTAAAATTAGTAACAACTATACATTATCGATTACCAAGCCTTCACTACCAGATCTCACACTTGATTAAATACCTCCTTCACAACGAAAAATATAAGCATGAATGCGGTCTTCAACTCAAAAAGGGCAAAATCTAAATGACTTCGGGCAAAAGGAACCCCTCACGTTGATACAAAAAAAAACCTCATGGTTGAAGAGATCACCCTATGAACCAAACATGGTTACTGAAGCGGTAAATTGATTCAAAAATATACCGTTAAATTGAATAGCAGTAAGTGAGTTACGGTCCAAAATGTTTCAAGCGTGACCCTATGATGCGTTGTTTTGGATGTATCCCTTTTAGCGACAGCTGCAAGATCAAAAAATCTACACATCAATTAATAACTTCCCCATGAAACATTTAGTTGGTCATGGATATCTTGTCACATGGGCAACTAAGGGACTTTAGCCATAACTACAAGTGAAAATGAATCTTACCACTACGACGTAAATGACATTAACACGTTATTATCTACGGGTAAATAAAAAACAAAACACGATCGCCACGACGACGTGAAGTCAATCGAATTGCATTATTATTTCTTAGTAGCAAGGTTGATTTTCACTTGTAGTTGAAATCGGTCGAATCGCGTCGTATCGCGTCATGGTTAAAGTCCCTTACGTCATCGTCATCATGTTCCTTTTTAAAGAAAATTCAACACAGGCAAGAAACCACCACAGGATAGTCCGGTTATGCAGAATCCAACCTCTTCAGTAAACTTGCGAGTTGCTATTAAGGGTTGAACCACATCTGGCAGCACTGAATCGCCTTTTTCCGTTTTCCGTTTGAATTTCTCAAAGTTCTGTCGTCAGAACCCATACAGAAAAAAATGACTCACACTCCATCTATACCAAACTCAAGAATTAAAGTCACATGAAAGAAAAACAAGAAAGAGTGATACTTTTATCAATTGCATAAATAATAATATTTCAGTGGCAAACGACGTCTAATATAATTCTTTTCATCACTCGACAGACAAGCAAAAAATTCTCTGAAGGGAAACCATAGACTTAAGCTTCCGCAAATCATAAATAATTATAAAAACAATTCTCTAATGAAGAGTTTTTATATTAAAACACTCTTTTTAAAACTGTCCTTTATAAAATTGTGTTCTTTCCCTGTATCAAAGCAAAGGGAAAAAAATACATTGCAAAGAGCGTCTAAGATAAATAAGAGGCAATATTTTATTTACTGTTTTAATTAGTGTTTATTTATCTGGCTAATTAGCAGCTCTTAGATAGAAATCCGTTTTGTTTTTTTTTTTTTATAAAAACAAAAAGTTTTATTTAGGTTGCGTTGCGTTGCCGTCTCGTGTTGAATTTGAAATAGAATTCCTTTGAATGAGCATTTTAATGCAAATCGCGTATGTTTTTTTTTATAAGCAGGCTGCCAGTATTACTCTAGTTTTCTCTATTTATTGAATAAACTAAAAATTGAACTAAAAAAAGCTAAGCCTTACTACAAAAACTTAAACATCTGTCTGTTGAACACTTGTCTAAAAAAAGCGTGACTGCAAAACGGACCTTATTTCAACGTTATAATCTGACATTTTTTTAGACAAGTGTTAAACGGACGTTTAAAAGTTCTTTTGGTACCATGGTAAAGGTTTAACAATCAACTTTAAATTGATACTACATTCATAATAATTATAAAGCACGAAATTCCGAATTCACGAAATCTACTGATTAAGGAGCTATCCCGGGTCAATTCCAAGTAAGTGATTTCATACTTTTACTGGCTTGTGTAGTAGATATATGCCGTGCCTCTTTTAACATACATACTCATAAACGGGGATAATGGCAGAAAAATTATAAATGCAGATAATTGAATACGGTAAGGTAAATGACTTATAAATATTAAGTCTAAACCGTTCTCGTTACTCGACCGCAGAAACACCTCACTTATTGGGCTCAGTGCGGATTGCAGGATAGTAAAGGGCAATAAAAATACTGTCGTCATTATACTTTAAATTTTCCGAATGACGTATCGCTCATCGCAGTATTTTATAATTGGCGTTCAGAGCAGTCCAATCCTCGTCAGCAAAAGATCAAAGATGCGACATTCATCAATAAATAATTGCACGAATTGATCCGAACTGAAATAATTGGGCTCCAATATGTAACGGTATCCGACGGATGCTGGTCTTTACTACATTTTAATGGGTCATGTTATGTACACAGAAATGCATTTAAATGTTTACTTTTTCATACGTCCATACATAAGTTATATAATGTTATGGTACAGATTAAAAAAAAATCAGAAGTGTTTGGAGTAAAATTTGAGATAGGGAACTCGACTGGAGTGGGGTAGGATACCTGGCAGGGTGCGGTTGTGACAGATGGAGCGAAGCTATGACCGAGGGGCGACCAAAGTCTTAGTTTGAAAGGAAATGCTACAGATTCGGCTGGCGGCGAGATAAGGAGTCGATATGAAAATAAATTATGACTACTTTTGTTAGCTTGGGTATTACTTGTAATAGCAATTGTATGTGTTAATGAAATAAATAAATATGTTTACAGGAAAACCTAGGAGAGGGTAGTAGCCATTAGTGGGTGAAGTCATATTAAGGTTGGTCTTGGTAATGCAGTGTCAAGGGTTTTTTGAGCAGCTTGCTTTTTCTTTTATATGGAATTGGTAAATGTAATTCTAGTAAGTTATGGTGTACTGGTTGACAGATAATGATAAAATCTATCCAGAAAACACAATTCAACCAACATCTACAAACAATTACCAATAAAGTAATAAAAAAACAATCATTAATAACACTCAAAAATTGAACGATTACTGAACGAATGTCTATAGTCCGTTTCTTCGTGAACAAGCCATCAATTTCAATAAAATGCTGGAGTGAGACAAAAAATGACGCAATCAATCATTCCACCCGTCATTTTGACGTCGCATTTTGGGGTGGCCAGCGCAACGCTCGTTTCAAAAGTTTCCCCATATCATTCTTATTATTTTTTGGGGTTGCACCATTTGTTTGTATAGAGATATTACCTATAATTTTCGTCGATGGGTGCAATAACCTGCGCGTCATTATTGTGATGGACGAAGGGAGGATTTTATCGTATACACAAACAAAAGTAAACAGTTTTTTAAGATACTTTTTTGACCATATTTGACCAACCTCGTGGCTAAATCATAACAACTGCAAACAGCACAAGGTAATTAAGGTTAAGCCGCGCTTGCCAAGGTATGACTATGGATGGGTGACTAGCGAGTTTCCTCCGTGCCTCAGAAAGGACGTAAATCATAAAGGTGGAGCGGAAGCTGTCAGACTCGCACTAACTAAAATACAGTGTTCCGTCAACTGTCCTTTATGTTCCTGGGTCACGGTAGTCTTATTAGACAGTCTCACGGGACGTACCCCTTGAATGAAGGTTTTAGGTGCTGAAGACTACAACTTCTTATCCTTTATGCCTTTTGTTCAGTCAGCTTCAGAGTAATCTCACCCCCTTTGGGGGTAAAATTTATCCCTTTTGTTAATGATATCACTAGATAATTATCATTTTAACAAAAGGGATAAATTTTCTCTGCAGCTTATCATACAACCAAGATACGTAATGAAGTTTACTTAAGGTCTTGCCCGTAATGGTAATTAATAGACTTGGCTATCAATTTACTGTTCCCAATAAACACTAAGTAACCAAATATAAACACAGCTAAGTGCAATATTACGATTATTGCAAATATAGCTTAGCAATAGAACGTTAGGTTAAGGACACACAAGAGACTATTCTTTATTTATTTGGTTTAGTTTTTTGTTTACTAAAAAAATAAATGTAGAGTCTATATTTGGTTTAGTTCTTTGTTTGTTAACAAAATTAATGTAGAGTATAATTTACATTTTTTTATTTGATTTAATTGCAGCGTAATCTATTGATCGAGTCTGTTTATTGGTCAAGTCGGTATTATTTTGGTTTTGTGATCACAAGCATGAGGTCTTGGATTTGATTTCCGTATCGGGCATCAAATTTAATAGTAGTAGCAGCTGCCAAGGGCTATGGATTTGTTTCTGATTGATGGCAATAGAATCGCTCTCTTTTACATAGGACCTATACGTAATTTTAAGTATAGCTTTCCTATTTTAAGTACACCTCTGTCTAACCATTTGGGGCTTACAAACAGTACTAAAATTATAAAGGATTTACATCACAACAAATAAAAATGACAGTAACGCTTTTTGCAGTTCCACCATTGTGCCTCGATCCTTACAGTTTTCCTGAGCTACATAGCTACGGAATGCCCAGATGCAATGGAATGACAGCCCGAAGCTATAACCCGAAACTATTATCGTATAGCCATGGGTCTATTAATACTGAGTGTGCCTTACTGTTAAGCCAAGTATTAGAGTGGAATATTGTTCTGATCGCAATTGGGGATTAAAAGGAAAAAAAGTAAGTAAGGATTTTATGGGGAGTAGTAAACGAAAAATATTTTTGATTGGTTTAGTATTTATACACAGATGTTTGAGAACTTAATGGAAACAGACCTTTGACCAAATAGTGAAATAATGTCGTTAAAGTTGTAAGTTTTTTTTTTTTTTATAATTGGGGTAGCCATGATACAACTAGTACGCGTAAAATAACCGATTCTGATGTTTCGTTCTTCCTCCCATTCATCAATACATTCAGAGTCATGATTTCATTACAACCCTTATTTATGAACTAAAATAATTGTCGAAAGCAATTTTCGTTTACATACAAGTGGCAAGTTTTATAACTAAGCACAATCTTACTCCACACCTCACACGTAACAATCACAACAACCTTAAAAGAAACGCAACGAACGAAAACTCAGAACCGCAATTCCGACGAATAAAAACAATTTTGCAAAAACATTGACCGAACCACAACGACTATTAGCCATTACCCGAGCTCAAGCTACTATGGCTTCACCCCGTTGCGCTCGACTGTACTTCCTAAGGCTTCGAGGTAAGTAATGAAGCAGCCGCTTGTTTATGGTACAGTCGAGTACTGCAGCGGGCTTAATTTATTTTTGCTATTAAAAATAAAGGCGAAGAATTCTGCGGTGACTTGGGGTTAAAAATTGGTGGAGTGAAAAAGAGAGCGATATAAATTACCCCAATTAAGTACGTGATGTTAGAAATGGACATTTAGTGTAGGTACTTGAAAATAACAAAAAAAAAGAATATCTGGGACAGAATTTTATAATAGAGATACAAAACTATTTCTTCATTTATCCAAACTTTGTAAGGGTTAGCCTAGCAACCAATTGATTTGTTTTAAATTGAAATAGAGCGAATTGTATATAATTATTGTCACAATTTCAACCAAACCACTCAATAATTTTAAATTATTCTGGCTTTTTAATTTTTTTTTGTTTTCAATCAAAGAACAACTTTCGAGATTGTTCTGACGAAACTTTGAAATGTGAAGCAATGTTCACAAAGACACAAAAGCCTACACAGAAGCCTATCTAAAAGAAGTTGACCCGAACACGCTGTGTTTACTGTTTACACCGAGAGTAAAGTTTCTAAAGAAAAGAACACAATGTTTTGTACAAACTGTGGTGAAAGGTACCTAGGTAAAATAATTATATTATTATTATTCCATTTAGGGTGCTTGTATATGGCGCATGTAACCCGCGCAAGTAAATGTGCGGGTTTGCGGTTTACCCGCTCAGGTAATATGCGCAAGCTACTTCATCAAGGTACCCGCGGGGTGCTTGTACACGGCGCATGCAACTCGCGCATGTAATGGTGCGGGTTTGCGGTTTTCCCACGCAGGTAGCATGTGCAAGCTACCTACTTGATCAAGGTACCCGCGGGGTGCTTGTACACGGCGCATGCAAGTCGCGCATGTAAAGGTGCAGGTTTGCGGTTTACCCGCGCAGGTAGCATGCGCAAGCTACTTGATCAAGGTACCCGCGGGGTGCTTGTACCCGGCGCATGTAGCTTAAGCATGTTAAGGCACTTGCGCGGGTTACATGCGCCGTGTACAAGCACCCTTAGACAAAGGGTGAAAAGTTAGTGTAGGTATTAAGATTTACATTTTATTTTCAAAAAAGAACCTGTTTTGTGGATGTGAATACAAAAATTTTTACTCATAATTGTACACAAATTGTTGTGTACAAATTGTAAACAACCCCGTAACAAGTTTTCGTAGATCATAAAAATATTTGTTCCTCACGGGAATTGAATCAGCGACACGCAGCGCGACAGTCAATCGCTAAACCAATGCGTCAACTGTGCTGTCATTATTTTGTCGTTTTATTTTATTATTTACCAGCGCATAGATATTGGTATATCATTATTTGCCTTATGCATTTTGTTAAGTAAGCATTAGAAATTGAAACAAACTTCTTGTTATTATTATTTTACCTATCACCAAAAAAAGTCAAGTTGTAAAAATTACAAATACTCAACAGAATATTCCTCCACTTCACTTCATTGAAAATTCAAAAAAGAAAAACTCCACTTTTTTCCGAGTCGCTCATTTCGCTCGTGCCCCGGGGCTCTAAGCTCAAATGCTCCTTCCATGTTTGATTCTTATTTACAAGGCGGCAAAAGTAAATTACGTTCCAGCTTGCGCGATTGATTGTTCTCGGCAATCCCTCGAGATTGCGATTGCAAGTTGCAATTTTATTGCAACCTCTGTCGGCCGTACTAAGAAGTAAGGATCGACTTTGTTTTCTTGCGTGCGTTCTTTGAGATGATGAGCTGTTAAAGCACTGTTGATTAGTATTGATTGATGGGAAAATCATATTTTTTATCGTATTCTTGTTTTGTTACCGTGCTATTTCTGTTTTTTTTTTTCTATTGTTTATTCAGCAACATACATAGAAGAGAATTTATATCCGTAGATAAATATATCATTTGCGAACGACCTGTGATATAATAAATATCTCTAGTAGGTAGTGAATGTGAAAAATATCTCATAATTTTTGAATAATGTGTAAATTGGGAATAATAATTGATGGGGTGAAGGTGCTATTTGCTGCTTAAAATTAAGTTATATTAAGATGAGATAGAGAGAGCGAGCAACAGAAAAGGAACATAATAATCATAATATTCAATTATATTGAAACCCTTAAGGAAATAAATATCCGGAATCGTCCTAAAAATCTGTAGGTAACCAATTACCTAAATCGCAATAAAATAAAACCCTAAAGTACAGAGCTTAATACAATTTTAAGGATAATACTCGAGAGCACTCGTGGTAAGCTCGCAAAGTCGGGCAAATGTTTCCCGCAAATAAATAAAGGTGCAGAATTTCATCTGGCATTTATAGACGTGGCTGTACTTTACGACTTTTTTGTTGACTGTACGCGTGAATTTGTACAGTAGATCAGGTTGATGGAAGAAAAAGAAAGTACCGACGTATCTTTTACTGTAATTAATTAAATTTCCATTGTACCATTACTGAATTTTTTTCAGCGTCTTGAAATTTAGACAGATGAGCATAATCTATACGAATATTATAAATCTATCCAGAGTATTCTAGCAATTTACGGCTCAACGCTCGCACGGGGACCAATTGCTATTCTGTATTATTTCTACTGTAATAACATTGAAAATTATCAATGAAATCGTCTCTTAAAAGAAGAGATTGATAAAAAAACTACCCGATACACATGCTTTTTGCATTACAATCCTACTGCTAAGACAGTTTTTCCGCAAATGATAAAAGTGTTTGACCTGGATTGTAAATAAACAAACATAGGAAGTCTATTTAGGTAGAACTTTCCCCTGCGCTAAATTTTCGGCTTCGTCGTGGACATATTATCCACGGGTAATAAGTAGCTAGCCAGCAATAAAGAGTAATCCTGCAATAGCTGCCGCCCGAACTAAGCAAAGTTTCATTTCTGATTACATATTCTTTCCCTTCTCGGATTTTGACCAACCAAGAACCGTATAATGAATTCATCGTCCCCTTAATGAAATCACAAATTTTTCACTTGCTACTAAAATTTAATTATGAATTCCTGAAAACCAACGTCTGAAACGCTCGCCCAAATTCTACTGGAACCGTTTAATAGTTTCTTTTTAACCGTTTCAAGCGTTCCAGTAATTATTTCAAGCAAGTCTTGAGCTTAAACAGTATTTTTTAATTAATTTTATCGATAGTTGGCCTTTTCATTTCTATGGAAATATACTGACGCTTTTCTCGAACTTTTGAAAATGTTTTAAAATTTTTGTTTAATTTAATTTTTAATGCCAATTTAATAAAATATTGCTTTACATTGATGAAGCATTTCTTAAAATTAAACCAGAAGTTTAGAGAAAAATCAAATACGAAATTTGCTCTTTATGGTCTGTTTTATATTACTTAAAGCGGTAAATTTTTCAAGTTAGGTTGTAGACAACTGTAATTTCTGGAACTACTGAACCGGTTTTTATAATTACCAGCAGAAAGTTTCATAGTTCTTAAGTGACATGGGCTATATTTTATCGAATAGCGAAGCTAGGACAGGTCGCTATCATTATATTAGTGTAGATTAAAACCAATAAAAATAAATAAAAACTCCGTTCAAATCCTAGTTTCTACTACCATAATTCGCAGTATTTGTGTTCACAAAGTGACGCTGCAACTAAAATGCCTGTGACGTCAATCAACGTCATGACTACACGTTGACGTGACGTTGGGGAACGACGTAATTTATTTGTTGCAAGCCTACCTCGTTGCAAGCAGCTTTGATGTGCGTTAGTCATTAACTGTGGACTATGAGTACTTATGCAGTTTAAATAATTTGTATTTAATGTGAGACTCTATTTTAATTTATGAATACACTTTTAAAATCTCATTCTCATTCTTTCATCTCATTTTTACTCTTGTCTCTAAGACATTATCGCTGGACTCCATGTTGGTGGTAAGGAATGTAGGTTTCTCTTGCAAGAGCAAGAGATAACTGGTAGATATATTCATAAATCATTAATGGATCCGCTCTGCTCGCGATTGAAACCGGGCTTTACAGTCTTACCAAAAGGTATCGCATTACCCTCTATATTAACAGCTTTCCGGAGGTTAGAGAAGCTGAAAATCAGTACGTTCTGCCTCTCTGACCTCCGTAATACCAGTGTTTTCATCTGAATCCAATTAGACTGGAAGTCAACCCTCATAGGAAAAGCAAAGCCTGCAGCAAGAAAACATTGTCTCTTGAGCGTACTTAAATATTTTTGTATGTGCGTCGCGCTCATAAAATTGACGTACCTTATAAAATTATAATAAAATGAATTCAATATTTAAAAACGCAACATGATTAAAACGTATAAACAACTAGCCGAGGTTTTATTAAAAGTATTAACATTTTAAAGCAATATTGCTTAACCTGCCGTAAATTTTAAGAAAGCAGCTAGGGGTAGTGAACATTTTTATAAAATACCAAGCGAAAGGAGAGGGAATGATGCAAAAAATCAAGTTATACTAACTAATGGATTACTAAGACGTAATCCTAAACATCAGAGGAGCTCGCATCTAAATAATAATAGCCACACAGGTCGTTGTTCAAGGTTAAGTTGCCAAGGTTACTCCGTGGATGGGTGATTAGCCATCATAGCCCTCTCAGTCTAGGAAAGTATGTTAAGCTGTCGGTATCGGCTATTATTTCTAGATCATTGACAGTCGTTAGGTATTGTTAGTCACAAGCTTGAAAGTTTTACAACCAGTCAAATCGAGCGGTATAACTGTTATTAAGATGATCACCTAAGCAGTCTCTTCGTATAGAATGCCGATACCTTCAGGAGCATTTGAAGCGAAAGCGGAAGCCGATCCCACATCGGCTGGGCAGATAATAATGTGATGATATTTGAGGGTATATTAAAAACCATTTAACATATCTACTCGATATACCATAATGGGGATTGTCTTAATTTTTTAAACATTCGATTTTTTTTCATTTTCTGCAAATATAGAGCATTTTGAGAAACTAATTTGAATATTTTAATGATTGGCTCAATAGTTTTTTTATTTTTAATATTTTAATTTTTGAGGTAGGTGACGTCACCATTGGCCTAAAAGTTGTGCCGTTTCCTTACTAGAGCAAAATTAAAAAACTGTCAACACAACGTCAACTGTCTAAACGTCACTTACATCCCGCTAGGTTATTGTTTACAAAACAAAATTACTCCTAGATGAATATACAAAGGAATCTAAGGCTTCTGAAATACTAACATCACAGTGATCTTCGCAACAGTACATTGTATAAACCTTGCAACATTCCACGCCGTCATCACACACCACTTTTCTCGCAAATCTTCTTTAGTACGAACAAAATGTTGTTTCGATTATTATTAGTATTATTGTTGCAAGTTGGGACAAAGCACTTCCTGTATTCTATTTTACTTGTAGTTTATGTTATATTGCCGATGCCGATTTAACAGATTTAACAGAGATAATGAAGCAATTTGCAGTTACAATAAAAACTTGTTTGTTTACATCTTTGACATTTACAAATTGACACTTGTCAGTGGCCGTCTGACATCCCTGATTTTCTCATCAGGGATGTCAGACGGCCACTGTGATGTACCAATATGAAATATTGGTACCAATATGATAATTATATTGGTACATCGGTAAAATGTGTCGAAAATCAAATACGAATAGAAAATCTTTTTTTTTCTTTTGTTGTTAGAGAGTGGAGTGGAGAGTGCAAAAAAAGAGATTTTTTAGTAAGCAATACTCGATTGTAACAAAAGAAATAGATAACAGAGTACAGCTAGCGTGGAAGAGATATTTGTCACACAAGGTTGTCAAAAATCCTCGGGTTCCTCCCAAATCTAAGAAAATATTTGATTTCTTCATTTTACCTAAATTGACGTATGGATGTCAAACTTGGAGCATTAATAAACAAAATATGCGAAATCTAGAGCCCTGTCAACATAGCATGAAGCGTAGCATGCTCAACGACAAGTTAAAAGACAAAATCATACTAGAGACATTACTAAACCAAACTAAAATCAACGAAATCACACATTGCATAAGGAAATTGAAATGGAGATGGGCAGGTCATATGTTGAGGAGTACTAATAATAATTAGGCTAAGGACGTAACCAAATGGTGTCCAAGATATAACAAAAGAAAGAAAGGAAGGCAACGCCTAAGATGGGAAGACGACTTTCGAAAGATGGCTGGTGCTACTTTGAGGAGGATGACCCATAATCGGAAGGAGTGGCAAGCAACAGGCCTCCCCCCTTTGCGAAATCGAAAGACAATCTCAATATCGGTGTCTAATAATACATATATTTTTGTTTTGTAAGATTGTTAAATAAAGGCTATAGTAATAATACTCGATTGCACCCTAAAATTTGTTGTTTATTCTGTATTGTTGGTCAACGTCCAATCTTGGTTTTTTTTCTCGATTAATAATCTTGGTACATGGTACGTGACACTGAAAACTGGTATGTATACCAAGACTTTGGTACTTATGCCTGACAACCCTGGAAAATACTTGTCACTTATTTTTTAGGGTTCCGCAGCCAATGGCAGAAAACGGAACCCTTATAGATTCGACATGTCTGTCTGTTCGTCCGTATGTCACAGCCACTTTTTGTCGAAATTATAAGAGATAGCTCTTATAATTTCGACAAAAAGTTGAAACTTTGTAAGTAGATGTATTATGTGAACCGCGTTAGGACTTTCACACAAAAATAAAACAAAAACCAATTTTGGGGGTACCTCCCATACTTAGAATTGAAAATCAAAATATATTTTTTTTCGCCTTACCCATTCGTGTGGGATATATAGATATTCCATATATATGTATAGGAATAGGTCTTGAAAAATTATATTGAGGTAGTACTATTATTCTGTGATTGAGGTTACAAACATAATTATTTTTTTCTAAACTGAACAGTTTGCTCGAGAGACACTTCCAAAGTGGTAAAATGTGCCCCCCCCCCCCTCCTCTGTTACTTCTAAACTAAGAGAATGATAAAACAAAAAAAAAATTGATGTGCATCACCACGCAAACTTCAATTGAAAATTGTTTTGAACGAGATCGAGTTATTAGTTTTTTTTTTTAAATAAATCGTGCTACTGCAATTTACCTGGCAAAGTTACAACCAACTACAAGAACTTTACTTGCTGCTACGGAACCCTTTATGGGCGAGTCCGACTCGCGCTTGGCCGGTTTTATATTTTTTATATTTTCTGTTTTCTGAGGCAAAGATACAAAACTGTGTACAGCCAAAGGTTTGAAGAAGGTGTTATACATTTGAAGGGCAAGGAAGGTCGTATTTTATTAAAAATATCAATGAAATATGAATATTTTTCATTTTTAATTAGTACATAATGATCAGTAACGCTATTCCTCGAAATGGTTTTTCAATTACAGCATATTAAAAAAAATGAACAATGCCCATTATCTAAACATTTTTATCACGAATAGGAACTGTTGTTCTTAAGTTTGGTATCTGAACATTGTACAAAAGCAGACGATAGTCCCATTAATAAAAGTTCAGTATAATGATCTGTGCCACACCTTTAAATTCTTTTCTTTCTGTTGAATAAAGTAACACGCTGTATAATAAACCTGCTACAACACCGGAGAAGCTTGGCTATACAGCTCGTTTTATTTGGATGTACTCCAAAAAAGTTTCCAAAATAACCGAACTTACATTCCCATCTGCGGAGTTTGCCACCTAAGTGAAAAGTTAGAAGGAAAATTACATTTCGTCGCGCCAGTAAAAAAAGGTATATTTCGGTATTTCCACGGCACGTCCGCGTTAAGAATATAAGAGGCTTAGAATAACGCAAGCCGCGTGTTTTTTCAGAGTGTCGCGAATTTCTTGGTGTGGGGTGCGTTACGAACTTTTTTCATTCGCGACTGGATCGCGTTGGTCTGTGATACTCAAACTGTCGCGTGGGTATAAATATTATTTAAAGTGGGGGTTTTCTTGGGAATAAAGTATAATGTAGAGCAAACGGGCAGGGTTTTATAACCATATCCGTTGATGCCGCTAAGAAACACTTTGAGAGAATATTTAACAAGCAACGTGCATCAACCAATATTATATTTTTTAAGACCACGTGTTGCTTATACATCGGTGACACGGGGGAAAATAGCGTAACCTTTTCGTTTTGACTGTTTATGGAAGTACCTAATTTTAATAACAATTGTGGTGATTGAATTAAGAGATACACAGTGTATGAGTATGTTGTTAAAACATCATAATTATTATTTACGAATAGCTAACTTAGCAAACTTCATGCCGCCTCAAAATCACTTTTTAAACCTTCCCTGGATTTTCAAAAATAATTCAAAACAGAAAGTAGCCAAATCGGTCCAGCCATTTTCGAGTTTCAGCTAGACTGATGAGCAGCAATTGTTTTTTATATTGTAGATTCTGTTTTTGAATTCCTTGGAAAATGCTCCCTCATTTTCCAAAACCGAACTTCTCTATCTTACGAAGCTGTTCTCCGTTTGAGGCTCAAAAAAAGTTTGAGCACCACAGATCTAAACTTAAAAATCCGCATTTGATTTCGTTCGGCCGCCCATAACTGCTACTTATACACAGGTGGTTCCCCTTTTTCACAACTTTATGCAAAATAGTATTCGACTTTAATATTTCGTGGAAGGTATTACGTTTTATAAATTACTTCGCGACGTGGCCCAAAACAAAGTTTTCGGGTTCGAAGCGGGAATTTTTATTCAAATGAATTAAAACTTTCCCTGTAGGCATGCGATCGAAAAGATTGTATTATAGGTGTATGGTTATGTTTTTGAAGATGTTGTGTTGTTTATATGTGTTTACATAAGTTTGTTAAACAAAAGTTAAGTTGAAACTAATCAAAATTTACTTGGTTTTGTTAGTTATAATGATGCTTTATTATTGTTCAGAAATTTCAATAGGAACAATATAAAAGTCCTACGTCTATTAGGTAGTAAAATGATGCTTGCAGGTTATCTAATATTATGTATAAAGCCAGCAGTACACGACTATGTTTGAAGCACGTTGGAAGGTGCATGCGATAAGTATGGATATCAATTGTGCATGACAATTTTATTTTGATAGTCAAAGATCGTCAAGTTTACCTCAAGCCGCTGCCAACGATTCCACACTTGACGATAAAGTGGATCGTGTATGGCTGACATTAAACAATCCGTACCTAGTAAATAATGATAAACTTACTTATGTGCGCCAGCTTGCCGACTTTAAAAAACCTGAAAAATAAGAAAATTTTGATGAATTGAAAAAAATCTAGCATAATATTTTTTTTTTTGTAATTTATAAAAGTAAAGGGCAGTTGATCGGGGAGATTGGGGATTATCTACTCTCAGGAAGACCAATAAAGAGATCAAAGACTGTATAACTAATAGACTAAATAATTACACCAAATGCATTTTTTGATGTGTAAGTTCAAAAAATGTGTCATGAACTCAGGGTGGAGTGAAACGCTGACTTTTAACGACTAAAGAAAGAAGAGAGGGTACTCTATTCCTTCACTTGTCGTTGGCGTTCCGGGGTTGCGCTAGTCTCTAAAAAACATTCAATGCTTGCCAAGGATTTCGAGTCCAGTTACGCATCAACTGTACCATCTAATTAAACACCCCAAAACGTTCCAAAAACATTTACTTTCCAGACTCGCACGCATAATTACAGCCAAAATTTTAATTTAACAATCTGTCACCCGTCAACGCGTCAAATACACGTCGCTCGGAGCATTCGCAATTATTATCGCGGCCATACTGTAGCGGGACGGTGAAAAGCGATGACAGATGCTCAGTGGAGATCAAATAATGAATAAAACGCAAGACTAAGGCGGTTTTCACCCCTGTGCTAACGAGAAAAGTTGAGTTTGGCTGATACGCTGCGAACCGCACATTTCACTCTTTTTGTGGAGCGACTTTGGTAGGGCGGAAAGCGATTTTAGTTTAAGGAAATCAAAGCATTTGTTTCAAGTAGACCAGGTATTAGCACTTTAGAGCTATGCTATCAAAGACAGAAAAATATGATTTAAGACAACCATCTACCGAGCGCTCGTCCATACTAAAAGTGAAAACGTTTTCCTGCCCCTAAATGTTAGCCTATCTCAATATTTTTTTTGAATGCTTCTGACACTGTAGAAAAATAGTTTTATAGGTTTTCTTTTTTTCAAAAATAATAGTTTGAAAGTTACCTACCTAAGAGTTACTTTTGATAAAAGAAAACCTATAATAGTACATTACTGCCGCGGCCTATAATGGCTACTTTGCTGGTCGCGCTGATGATGGCCGACAGCGCAGCCTAGCGCAGCTCCAGGCCGACACAGCGCGGTCAGCATGCACCACTTGATGGACGAGCTGAGATAAAGGCCGAGGCCGGAGGCCGAGGCCTTTACAGTGAGGACAGCAAGGGCTGCATGATGGCCAAGCTGGAAGGCCTAGAGCGTAGCTAGGCTAGCTCGAGGCAATCATAGCGTGACCAGCGAAGAGTCATAATGGGCCAAGGCTTGTATAGTGCTTTACTCAAAAATGCAAGTACCTAACCTAAATAAAACCAGCAAGTGATTTAAATAAAATACATATAGGTATTAACTAGAAAATTAATTAAAATAACAATATGAAAGTACAGTTACTAAAATTCAACACCGGGTTTCCGGGTTTCATATTACTTACTACTAGTTTGCGATAATTTTAATGCGGTGTTTGACTGTTAGGTATATTTTCTTCACTTACTTAAAGCAAAAAAAAAGTCACTAAATAAAAATTAAAATTTCGCTGAACCGCGCTTTTGTTACTTCTTTGTATTTTTTTAAAAAATATGGAATACAATCTTTTTGTGCCTACCTCTTTATATACAAACAGCTGTGTTTTAAATAAAATTTTTTTGCATTTGTTTTTTTAAAACGTTGAAACGTCAAAATAGCGGCCGGCAATGTATTGCCGGCCTGTAGAGCGGCCAGCAAAAACATTACTGGCCGCTCCTTGAAACACTCCGGCAAAGGCGACTTTGCTCAAACAAGGTTGTCAAAATAATGACCACATTACATGCATTTTTGAGTAAACCTAGTTTTTTACTGTGTAGAAGCATTCTAAAAAATCATTGAGATAGGATAACATTTAGGGGCAGGAAAACGTTTTCACTTTTAGTATGGACGAGCGCTCGGTAGACGATTGTCTTAAAACTACAAAATTATAGTGCTACAGACGGTTACAAGACATAATAACTGTGTACTGTAGTAGATCTCTATGGAGAAGAATGGTCAAGACACTCCATATTAATGTTAGAATAGATAAGTATTGAAATTGAGCATTTAAATTGCAATCGTATAATTACATTGTGAGCCATGCTTTTACAAAAAAAAGAAGATTTTCTAGGAAGAGAAATATTTCAATTTGGTCGGAGTGCAATATTCGACATCGAACTGATTGAACGGGAAATGTCGTCTATGGGGGAGACTTTTGACCAGCAAAGTCCCAAAACACGATGAATTACGCGCTGCTTTGGAAATCCACGCAAAATAAGAAAGGGATGTCTGTATTGACTAGCCTTAGTCGCGCTTTAGTTTATGAATTGAATTAGACATTTATAGATTTTCTCAGCTTGTTTGTGCAATCTCCGCGTGGTACTCTGATTGCGATTTGTGCTCAATTACATGAATTAATTTAAAAGTCAAACTTTTATGAACTTGTGCCTTTTAAAAATTGAGATTCTGCATATACAAAATTCGAGCAAATTTTAAATGTTTATTTTTTCTTTTCTGAAGCTCTCGCAAAAATGCTGATCATAAAATTCAGGCTTTAACTTCATTAGTTTTCAAAAAGCTCTTGCTATAATGAATACCTTTTAATAGCCGTGAAAACTAAATTCCACCCGCTTCTCTCATCACCCACAAAAGGCAGACTCACACAGAATTGCCGCTCGCGACTGTCAGCGTTTCTAGTTCATCTGCCTCGTTAGAGCACAATTGCCGACGTGAAATTAAAACCACCGCCCATCTGAACGTACGTACACGTCATTGTGAAATGTTGGAAACGCGATCAGTATTGTTAGCGCCCGTTTTTGTTCATTGTTCTGAAGATTTTGATTTGCGGTCCATTGACGGCTTTGGGATATACTCTTTGTGGTTTATAGTTGGAATTTTGGATGTTAATTAAAGCTAGATATTTAGTTACCTAATAGAGGTCGAAGAAGATAGTTAGTAAACAGGCAGACGAGGGTCAAGTCAATGGAAGATTGTTAGCCAAAATAGACTATACTGCTGATTACAAACAAATTCTATGTCTGTCTCTATCTATTGGAATGAGAGGGATTTTATGTATGTAGCAAACAACAAAAAAAAGCGGTGTGATTGGTTTAAAAAAAAATATATATTGCCCGACACTTAGAATTTTTAGACAAGAAAAACGTGTTGTAGATAGAAAATAATGTTGGAAAAAAATCTCTGATCGGGCAGTCTTGAACATTTCTATCATGGAGTATTTTTCTTATTAAAAAACTGTAATAAACATAACGTCGATAGGATTAAGCCCTGAAGGTTGCTATTTGAATGGCTTTAAAAAGGAATGGTTTGTATTTAGGAGGGCAGAAGCCTTAACTTTTCTACTTACAAAATCTCGGCTTTTAGGTTAGGTACTACACCTGTCAACCATATGTCATCGTAATCAGCACGTGTCAGGTGTCTGCGACAGTTAGTGGCTTGTCAAGTGCTGTCAACACGTCGTCAAGTTTCGACAACATACTGTTGATTACCATCTACATGCTGCTGAAAGTCATTGACCGCTGTTGATAGTGTGTCAACGGTTTTACATCTGAAAATCATTAGGTGGGCAACTACCTTAAATAATAAAGTAACAAATTTTTTTTTTTGACCACAACACAACATTGCTTTTATCGCGCACTTCAAGATTGTGTGCATTTAATAATTTTCTGTTACTAATAAAAACAAAAACTTAAATATGTGTAATATTGTTGTAGGATAACATTGTTTTTTTTTTCTTATAAAGAAATATCTACTTTGATAATTTTCTTAAGAAAGCTGCTTAGTACGAATGAGAGATAATAGCAGATAAACAGGCAGTCTGTGAACGAAAAATATTGAGAGGAAACCAGGACTTAGATGGATGGACTTTACGTCATGGTAACCTGCTTAGACAGTCCCGCGATGTTAATAACAAAAACCCCTCAAAAAAAAAAAAATACCGATCGACTGTTTTAGTTCCAGCCTACCCCTCATGAGGATTTTTCTATGTCTGCGTTTTCTTTTTTTAAATACATTGACCCTCACTAGGAACTTCCTCCTGTATCATGGGATCGTTTAAAAACATATAAAATCACATACAAAAACGCCCAAACCCGAAACAACTACTTTGTAGGTCATACAAGCTCCGTGCGGAAATCGAACCCACTACACGCAGCGCAGCAGTCCAATCGCGCAGCCACTGCGCTAACCGTGCCGTCAGATTTAATAATGACCATGGATCGGAATAGATAGAGCTATTTAGGTTCGTTAACCGCAAACATTGACGTTAAATAATATGGATATTCCACGGGATCGAGACGCGTAATGCCGCTGTGTTCATCATCATCATCAGCCTATTAATGTTCCCACTGCTGGGACACAGGCCTCCTCTCTGTGAGAGGGGGTGGGCCATAAGCCACCACGCGGGCCTAGTGAGGATTGGTGGATGTCACATGTCTTCGATTTTTTGGTTCTAGGACATGCCGGTTTCCTCACGATGTTTTCCTTCGCCGTTTTGAGAGCAGTAGTGATCATGCGCCTGCCTGGATTCGAACCCACGACCTACAACTCGTAAGTCGGGGCCGATACCACTGGGCCACCACCGCTGTGTTATGGAAACATAAATAAACAATAGCGGGGTGTTTCTGTCGCTAGAATGACACACTTGTTTTTGTCTCTTTCTGCGACACTAGAACTCAACTCTTTACCAATAGTAACTTGTTGTCTTACTCTAAATCCTGGGACTCAGGGAATATCCACATTATTCTTACCTATATGACTAGTACAATCTATAAAATTGAATCATGACCCAACATAAGCTTATTTTCTAACAGATATTCAAATACAATTAGGTCCACATTCGCGTAAACATACATATCCATGGGTACGATTTTGATCTTAGTCAATTTGACGGATTCAAACCATTTTTTGTCAAAATGGGTAATGATTCAACTTTTCGACTGTACATAAAATAATTCTACCTATTCCGATCTATGCAGATAATGACCAAAACAACTTAAAACGTAAAACAGCTACCAAAACATATCCGCTACAGTAAAGCATTTAGTATCTTTCCCCTCAGACACCCTTACAAGTCTCCCTGTCTGTCTGTATGGCGACAATCGTAGTAATTATTGTTGGAGTACCGACAGAATGATAAGTGCGTTGTTGATTCATTGCGAGTTGTCGCAAGTAGTGTGGGGGACGGCAGTAGACGTGTATGCGATGAAAATAAAAATATGACTATGTAAATTGCGAAGAAACACTTTTTGTATTAATTTTACGAGGTGGAAGTTGTATGTTATTTTTGTCGATAAAATATTTCTGTATTTGTAAAAAAAGGAGTTGTATTATTTCAGCGAGAATACATTTCATTTTCTAAGTTTTGGCTAGTAAACCAAAACTAGGTTACTTTTTCAACCTATTCCATTATTCGTAGTTTTCCTTCAATCACTAGCTTAACCATTTTATATTATTTATTCGATAAGGTTAAAAAGAAGTTCTTAATCATAATCAAGAACAGACTTCTATTTAAACTTATCGAAACCTATTCCTCTTCGATCTTGAAAATCAAAGTAAATAATAATTTATTTTGACTATGACATAATTTTCTAATTGAAGACAAATAGACTTATCTTTGAAGACCTCTGCGTAATATGACGGAACTTAACTTTATTATCTAACGACATGTTGATGTAAAGTAAGAATAAGTCTACCTTAGCCATCCGAGATAACAGTCGTTATGTCTCTTATTTAAAAGGTTTCTTAAAAAATATCTAATCACATTAAAATCATTTAACCCTTACAATGCGAATTACATTTAAAAAGGCTTCAGAAATTATAATCCGTATTGAGTATTCTCTAATTAAATAAAACCGCTATCAGAGTATGCTCGTATAAATTGGAGAATACTGTATACTTTACAGAAGAGCTGATTTAACCATTTCAACTCGAAAATATTTTTCAAGTGAGAGTTAGTAATAATACTTAAGTAGGAAGCTTTTTCGAGTGAATGCTGCCACGCCAAAGCAGTAAGCCGATTAAAATCCCCAATGAGACTTATATGGAGTGACACACGGTGTATTTTATTAAACAGCATTATTTTCTTTGTTTTTTTTTTTTTTTCTTAAAAGATACTACTCGCTTTTAGGTTTGTTTATTTTTTGTTGTTTTATTGGGAAGAAGTGTGTAAAAGTCGTATAGTTATCTCTTTGATTTACATTCAAACCAGCACGTTATCGTGTTTCATTTATGTATTTTCACTCCATGACGGGATTCAATAGTGCACGGTTTGATTTTGTCGTATCAAATTAAAAACACTAGGATTTTGATTGGTACCTACCTTGGTGAAATTAACCAATTTAGGTTTTTTTTTAATAGTTCATTAAAAAAAGCAAACAATCAAACCCAGACAAAACTTCATTTAAATATTTTAACACTCAAAATTACCTCTAAAACACGTAGTAACTCACTACATTAAATTCAGATTCCAACAAAGTTCTGTTTTATGAGTAATATTTGCAAAGTTAAAACACTAATTTCACAAATAAAACAGACTAAAGACTAATTAAGTGCATTGTTCTGAAAACGCGAAGTTCAAAGAAACCATTTGAGTTTCAATGCTTTTATAATTTTGTCTTCACCCGAAAATTGCAACATTTTTAAGTTTTTTTTTTGAAATTTATGATGTTTGTTGTAATTGTGAAACGATATGTATCTTACACTCACAACTGTAACAATGGTATTTGTGCCTTAAATGAAAACAAAAAGATTTTTCTCAAATGTATAAAAAAAGCAGTGATATTAAAGTTTGTTCTGAAAACAATGGACTGAAACTTGTATTTGTAGCAATCTCTAAGTTTTTTTTTGTGAATTTGACCTTTAAGTTTAACCTTTAAGCAAAAAAAAAAAACTAAGTGCGAAGATAGCATGCAACCAGATGTAAATGCTATTGGCTCTTTGAGTGCGTTAGACAAACAAATCGTCCGTGTGTCACACAATAGGTTGAGATGGAACCGTTCTGCTTCCATAGTTATATAAAACCCTATTTTATAACGCATAAATTGTGAATACTTAGGGGAACTTTGTTCTTTACGTTAAACTTATACCAGCTATGATTAAATATTCCTCTGATAAATTATTTTATGGGATTAGGTACGTATTGATTCGCGTAGATGCAAAAAGAAGCCTTAATAAAACTGCTTGACACAGGATTTAAATGAAGTTGTTTTCGTCTCTTTGGGAGAAGCTATATTAAAAGAGAGGTCAGTACGTCTTAGGGGCGTACTGACTTTCTGTACATAACTTAGTCTCATTTTGTATCTACCTATCTGTAATTTCTCACATTCAAACAATGATACTTCAATTTATTGAAAAATTTTCAAAAAAAAAGTTAACCATCTCATATTTGTAGGCCATGTTTTAGGCAGTGGTCAGACCGCAGACGATGAACGAGTAACGAGTAGAACTATATACTCTAAGCCTCTGTTCAGACACGGCGGGAACCGCGCGTTTCCCGCGCGGGAATCGCGCGGTTATGTCTGAACGATTACTTAATAAGCCTCTGTTCAGACACGGCGGGAACCGCGCGATTTCAGAATCGCATGGAAATCGCGTGAGTCTTATTTGTATGAGTTATTAAGTAATCGTTCAGACATAACCGCGCGATTCCCGCGCGGGAATCGCGCGGTTCCCGCCGTGTCTGAACAGAGGCTTACTTAATAAGCCTCTGTTCAGACACGGCGGGAACCGCGCGATTTCAGAATCGCATGGAAATCGCGTGAGGCTTATTTGTATGAGTTATTAAGTAATCGTTCAGACATAACCGCGCGATTCCCGCGCGGGAAACGCGCGGTTCCCGCCGTGTCTGAACAGAGGCTTACTCATACAAATAGCCTCTGTTCAGACACGGCGGGAACCGCGCGATTCCCGCGCGGGAATCGCGCGGTTATGTCTGTACGATTACTTAGTAACTCATACAAATAAGACTCACGCGATTTCCATGCGATTCTGAAATCGCGCGGTTCCCGCCGTGTCTGAACAGAGGCATAAGACTCACGCGATTTCCATGCGATTCTGAAATCGCGCGGTTCCCGCCGTGTCTGAACAGAGGCTAAAAAAGAGTTGGCGAACGGCAGGAAGCGAGTGTAGTTTCGATAATTTTATCGCCGGGCGACAGCGAGTGTTCAAGTGCGACTAGCGATTACTCGCGCTACTCGCCCGCGATCGCTTTATGTGACATTTCATTCACTGTACCGATCGCGAGCAACGAGTGAGCGAGCATCGCTGAACGAGTATCGCTGAGCGAGTTAATTCTTGAAAGCTCGTCGCTCAGAGGCAGAACGAGTGAAATGAGTCGTCGCCGGCAGTGTGAACAGTCAGCGAGCAACTATTAATAAATGCATCTCTTTCGTTTACACGGAATGTACATTAATTGTGCGTTTTTTGAGAGAGAAAATCGCCGAGAGTTATTTGTTCTCTCGCCGTTGGTCGGACCACTGCCTTATGAAGAACTTTACCTATTGATTAGTATTGAATAGTCTTGACAGTATGCCAGTTTGGTCACCATTTTTGATAAAATGTCATTGCTTATGTCTACGATAACACTCAGCCTTGGAGAAAAAATACTGAAATTATGTACAATACAGCTTACCTCTTGAATCGAAAATAAGTTGTCCAGATGGCAAAGTCTTCCGCTTGATAAAGTGTAGAATCACGGTAAATTCTATTAGAATCAACGCGACGTATCAAACACTAAAATTTCGTACAAAATCAAAGATAAAATCGAAATAAAAAAGACTACATAAAATATATAAAAAAAACACACAACACAAAATATGTAATAACTAAAATTTTAGTCACATTGCTCGGCCATTTATCTCACAACTGAGAAAAATAAAATGACATGGAAAAGTCACGATTGTATGGAATTCATATTTTTATCTTTAGTGGCCAGTGTCAGTTTCGTTCAACAAGTATTTAATTGAATTTTTGATAAAACTTTTTACGAATAAAAAATCGGTGTTTTTAGAATGTAAATAAAAAAAGAAAATGTATCACTCCGAGAAACTGGAAGCCATTTTAAATAATCGGGAATAGGCTAAACAATTTTGCATTGATCATTTTGTAGGATTTCAGCGCGGCCTAATATTGACTAAAAACTCCTTGTATAACTTGCTAGGTGCGGGACGCCAACTTTTTTTTGCTTTCTTTATCTTTACGCTCTTGATGCGCTATCTTCGATACAGGATAAGCCTACTATGCCAGTAGAGCAATATTTTTTTTACAAAAAATCTATGACCACTATTATGTCTCTATGTTTTCCTTTTTCCCATAAATTAATTATGAAAAGAGATATGAACATTCAAAATTCTAAAAAAATGGCCAGATTTTCCGCTGTGTTCAAATAATCAGTAAACAAATTTGACGAGATTATATAAAAAAGGAAAACATAGGAACACGGTCAATGCCTCTATCTTTATTTTTTAAAGGAAAACGTAGTGAAATCGGTTAAGTTTTGAATCGTTGATTTTGTGCCATTTTTAAGGTATTTTCGGTCCAAGCTGCAGTTATCTCCTTCGCGCTCTGTAACTCTGTTGTGGGCACTGTGCGACAGCAATAGATTTTACAAATACCTATTTTGCAATTCCCTTGCTGTTTCCTCTTAAGTTACGTAATGTCCAAGAATCATCTTCTAGGAACTTTTTGTGTAATTTTTACCTGTCCAGCTCAGCGTTTTAGTATCAACCGGGTTATAATATAAACACCTCAAATTCTAATCACTAGTAGACTCTTTGTTTCTATGACACAAATCTATTAAGCTTATAGTTAAGTATACTCCAAAAACTCAACCAAAACCAAACACCAAAAAAATACACAGCGAAAAAAAACAGCCATTTTCATTCCTGTTTCCAATACTGTAGACTAATCCTCTGAACAGGTTTTCAGCAGTATCGTCTATATTGGGACTAAATAAAATAAAAAAGAGCCGGATTTTTTCATCGCACGAAAATGCAAATCGAACGTACCCATCTTTATAAAAATGCAAAAACGTACCATGAAGTTTATAATCGTATTTTATCAAAGTCAAATCGTGTTTCGACATTGTGAAAGCTTTGTGTTGTGGAGTAGGGAAAGATGAGCTACGCTATGCGAGTGCGTATGCGTAGCTCTTAACTTTTTATTCAGTGTGTTTGCTCCTTAGAACAACTAAGTGTTTATTAACAGTTATATTTATGCAAACGTTAACGTAACGCTAAAATTGTTCCTAACTGTCTGTGTCATTTCATCATATTACATTAAATGTAGTACCACTAATTTTCCGCAGGTCATGAGTTTTCCGCGGCTGTAAGACCCCTCTTTAAAGAGTAATTGGATAGGCGTCACGGCGTCCTCATCTACCGCTTGACGCAGGTCCTCAACGGACACGGAAGTTTCAGAAGGTTCCTTTGTCGGATGGGGAGGGAGGAAACCATATTCCTTGTTACTATAGACCCCTTTTTCTTGTATGACAATAAAAATAAACTTCAGTTCTTTCAGCAGAACATTTTTATAGCACGATTTAGCTTCACTACCACTGGATTGATACCTTTCCACCTGACCTGATTGCATCGCAAATTGTTCATGAATAAATAATATCGAGACAGTATACTTAAGGGGAATCACTCTAACAAAACTGATTGTGTATGTAACGTAATTTCTTTACTTTGAAACGTTTAACGTACTTCGTTTTATAAATAGGAGCAAAAGTACGCTTTTAACGGATCCCTTTGGTGATTTTGTAGTCCATTAAGTCAGTTTTAGATTGTTTTTCCGGAAATTGTTGAGTTTAAAATGCAATAGTTGCTTATTTGCCGTGTTTTTGTTTATGTTCAAAATCTTTTTCACAGATAAAAATGAAACATACTCGTCTTTCCATTTCATAGAAATAATAGCAAAGATAGCATAGCATTAAGTGATGGACTGCTGTGTTGTGTGTTGCGGGATCTATTCCCGTACAGAACATTTTTTTTGTGGTTGCCTCGGATTTGGATGCTGTGTACATAAATAAGAAAATTTATTTCAAAAAAATACTCCCACGATTGAATAAAAATTCTCAGAATAGAATAACGTTTTTTAAAATATGGTTGAAAGCTAACCCATAATAAGCGGTCTTGTGAAATAACCCGTTCCAATCATAACATGACAGTAGAAAAGGCAATTTATTTCAAATATTGAATAGAAAAGTCTAATTTTAGACCGCCAATGCAAGGCAGAACCGACTACCTAGTGAATTATTGAAGAGGTTGTAATGCAGCCGACATGCTAGCCTGATGTAAGTCATGCATGTCATAGTTCGATGCCTCTTCAAATTTTAATGCATAGACTGGTTTAGACATAATCGTTTCAATGAGATATCGTCGATGACATGAAAATCAACCTTAGAGACTTGTTATACCGGGATCGCGGGACTGTCTTCTAGATCTTGGCTATCTTAAAATATAACAGTCGCAATGGAACGCAAATGGCAACTGAAAGAACAGGGTCGATTTTTACTCAGTATGAGTTAGTCTCTTTCGTCTGAACCAAAATTAATTAAAATTGGTTTATCAGTCTTGACGTAAAATTGGTACTTTCATACATACACACTTTTTATTCTATATGTAATATTTTAGAAGGGAGTACCTAAAGAAACTGGAAAAGTAAAAAAGTATTTTTTTTTTACAACACTTCGTCCCGGAAACATCAAATCGTCAGTTCTAAAAAGTATGTCGAATCGCAGTTGTATCATAATAAAACTCTTGAAAATTTTAGTAGGTACATTACAATCGGAGGTACCTAACATTTCGGCATTTCCCACTAATAATAAAGGAACAGTCACATGTACCTAACTATTTTCTTCAAAAACGAAATAAGATTAAAATTTCATCTTTCTGGCTAATTATAAAGTTTTAAAATGGGATATTTACCAGGTTTATTTTTGTTTTGATACTTCGACACTGTTGCAAGCACCAGGATCACGAATGAACTGAAGTTATTGCGGGTGGATGTTTTTGCGCAGAAAAATCGGTCTACCCTCCTTCTTGTTTATTTTTTGCGTTCGACACCACAACCATTGTCATTTGTCTTAAATATAGTAAATATCCCGTTTTAAACCGTAATAATTAGTCAGAAATATGAAATTCCAATCTTATTTAGTTTTTTAATAGTATTAGTGACCATGTCATTCTAAAAACTTGTGTCTAATTAAGTTTCAAAGAATTAATGTCGAGAAGATCAAAAATACGTGATATTGAATCTCTTGTCAATTCCACTATTATTTAGATTAATCAAACAAAATAAGCAGTAAGCCTGATTGGTTTTTTTTTTCTAACGAGTTCGCCCGCCCACGGTGGTATGAGAGAGACTGTTAGACTCCAGACTCGTTCTGACTAAAATCCACGGTGACCCTTCAATAGCCCTTTACGTTCCAGAGCCACAGTTACTTGATGGGACAGTCCCAAGACCCAAGAAAATAAAAATAACACAGAAATAAAAAGATTTACAAAGAGTAAATCATAGGAAACCCTGAAGACATGTGACACCTACCACCATGCTTTCCTATAGGAAAAAAGGACCAATTCTCAGCCATTAGAACATCATTAAAAGCTGAATCCTTTTTTTCATTCAGACACATACCACTGCATCTTCAAGTTCTTCAAATTTTTCATTCGAATGCAATCGCGGATACATAAAACCTGTAGAATTATTTCAAACTTATATTTGGCCACAATGTGGCATGACATGTCATGTACCGCAGCATAACAAGCGATATTGCATTGCATTTTAATCGTTAACGAAACGATTCCGATACGATGACAAGTAGGGCATTATAAAAGCCCTATTCCAGTAATAGCCCGGTCAATACGCGCTTTGTATCGCCGTATCCAAGTAACTGTCGACCTCATCAAGTATTGACCGGTTCGTATCGACCGGCACACTTGTCTACGATACCTATGGTAATTTGTATTATTGCTTTCTATAGTCTATTATGAGGTGAGGACGTTGGTAGAAATGTAGGGCAGTTCTTTTTTCTTTTGTTGTAATGCTAAGACAATGAGTGGAATTCACTACTGGGGGTTATACTTTCTAAATCTGCAAAGTAGATACGGGTAATGATACGGATGTACGGACGTAACTAACGTCAAAATAAAATTTGCGGACGGTGAAATACTTAGTAACCGCAATACTTTATTGAATTCCTTTTGACATGGCGCCGGTGTATATCATTACAAAAAAAACTTGAGAGGTGTCAAGGGACACCCGGATGGAACGAAGTTACTGTATACATTCAACAAAAATAATCGTCGCGACTCCACTCCACTGCGCTCCGCTCCGCTTCGCTCCAATCTACTCCAGTCTTTGAGCTCTAGCACCCTTTCACAACGCGCGATAAGGAACTTCGTTCCAATTGCATTTAAAAATGTGGTACCACTAACTTTTCGCAACTCATGAATGAGGTGGTGGCACGGACTCTGAGCAGCTATCTGTCAAATCGTAATATCATTAATTCTTAGCTCGGGCTCTTTGTTAAACCGTCTGTAACTTAGGCCGAAACAACGGGGTTCATGGTTCGAGATCAGACAACCAGCTTCCAAAAGCATACACGGATCTCTTCAAAGCTAGAGAGAACAGACTTCTTCTAGGTAGGTAAGCTCAACAATTTCAACTTTGTTTCTACCATATCTTACCTACACTTGAATCAAGAGTAAACTTTATAAAAAATGTGGTTTTTTCTGCAGTGATTAGACAAACATCATAATTACTACTATATTTTTAAAATGTAGTGGTAACTAAGATGTAATAGTATTTATGATGAGATGTGACTATATTTTTAAATCGATTTCGACATACAGGCGATGAGACAAAGAAAGTCAAACGTGAGCCAGTTGTATATAATAAAAAAACTTTTTTTTAAAACTAGGTAAATTAAAAAACAAAGACACTGACTTCCGAAAAAAAGTTATTTTACATTTTTTTCTGATGGTTTTTGAAGGCGGTTAGTTTTTTAAGTTTTTTATTTTACCTATTATAATTCAAAAAGATGGCGAGACGAACTACATCATGAGAGCTGGTTCGAATCGGCCCAGGAAATGAATTCCTGGAAGGAATTGAGGGAAGCCTGTGCTCAGCAGTGGGACAGTATAGGCTAATTAAAAAAAACATCAAATATTTAACCCAAATTCTTGTCAAATACATAATTATCTTACACGTGCAATTTTTGTCCACTTGGACGATGTTATAACTTATAACTCCTCCTTTTTTGAAGTGCGTTAAAAAAAATAATCATTTACGTAATTTCAACGTCCAAATACTAGGAGTATTTTAACTCTTACTAGTCTAATTTAATTCGGGAGTCTATTTTAAATAATGAATTAAATTGGACTGCAATCTAGGAATGGCCCACAACGTGCAGCGCCACCTGTCTCATAATACATGTCTTACCGTCATAGCGCTATGATTGGCTGCCAAGCATGCACTGCAGTCACCGAGCTCAATAAATCACAAAAATGAGAACACTCTATTTAATAAAATGTCTATGCACTCGGGCACAAATAATACAAAATTATTCTTGGTGAATTTTCATTATCTAGGTTATGGATTCAGGATTCTAGATTGGGTTACACAGGTGCCTAAACTTTATTAGCACTTAGTAGATATAGCTAAGTACCAATTTAAGATTAAACTTTCTTTTGCTAGCGGCTTCTCCTGCTCATGATCTCCTCCCTCACAGCCTTCTTAGAATTAATGCAGCTGAACAAAGAATTTTGGTGAATAAATTTTAAATTCACTCTACGATGTGTGGATTTGATCTGTATAAACTCAATTAGTGCTCAGTTCTGTGAATAAAATTTTAGCACATATAATTTTGTGCAGACGGAAACCAAACACTATCTCATTACAAAAATATAAACCTTTCCGCTTTACAAAATTATTAAATAAAGTGTTACTTTACAATACCTAGTTACACTCAGGATTTTTAAACGACACGTTGTGACTATAAACGAATATTGGTTACATTATTTGTCCTTGAACACAAGGAGAATTACACTTTATATGTTATTTATGTTTGTATAGCACAAAATCATATCTACTACTGGTTAAACACATACCGTTTTCAGAAACCACGAAGATGAATCTGAATTTTCAGAAAAAAATCACTAGAAAGATCAGTGTATCTTTTTCGTATCTTATAACTTTTCGAAACTCACCATTAATCGCCTTTTTGGTAGACCCATATACTAGCATTCCACTAAACCAACGTTTCAATTCACTCTTAACATAATAACTAACTGATTAATGTTAAAATATAACAAGCTTGTATACGTTCGCGATATAAAATACGCATCAATGAATCATTGAGAACAAAGAGCTTCAGAGAGCTTATGAATGGGCCAACAATACAGCTGCAACTACGTACATTATTATCAATTTATTACAATAGTATAGTGTAGTGGATCGGATCAATGATCTTAAAGTACAAGCCAAGTAACACGATCACTAAGGGTTTTGGGAAATGTTATTTGGTTTTAATTTCGAATACACCTATATCAACGATCCACAACTATTTCCAAAAAGTTGTGTTTGACTAGTAATTATTTTGCAATCAAATGATTGGCCTGTTGGTCTAGTGGTTAGTGGCCCTGACTGCTATGCTGGAGGTCGTGGGTTCGATTCCCACCCAAGACAAATGTGTGATGAGCGCGATCATTTGCTCTGTGTCTGGGTGTAATTTATCTATAATATGTATGTATTTAGAAATATAATATAAGTATGTTTATCAGTCGTCTAGTACCCATAACTCAAGCTCTGCTTAGCTCGGGACTAGATGGCGTTGTGTGATAATTGTGGAATATTATTATAATTCCTATTGATGATTTTAGTCAGTACGAGTCTGACAGTCCCTCCCGCCCTGCCCTGGGTGGACGTGGGAGGACGTGTTTTGATGATTTTACCAGGTAAAAAAAGTCTTATAAAATAAATATAGTGAATATAACTAGGTAACGTACCATTCAATGAGCTCGGTTATTTAATCGATTTTGAAAGGCTCGATCTTGAATATTTGAGGAAACGCATCGTTTTCAAACTGCAATACTATGTCTACTACATTGAAATTTACGAACACTGGTGGGTTATGTCCATCTTCTGAATTCCAAGTTATTGAATACGTATGTACATAAAAAATATTCTGGCAATCAAAATATCTAACACACATATTGTGGTCAATCAATGAAGCAAGTGACATCTTCAACGTGGCTGCCAAAATATCTTAACTCCACATCCAGAATCAATACATCAAAATCCCCACACAAAATAATTAGCTCAAAACATAATGATATATTACAATACAACTATGACAAGTAAACTAAACACAAGAGGGTAATTAATATCACAGCCCGAAATAGTATCAGGTCGTTGTACCGCGAATCAATGGTTGCGTTCCAACAATTTATGTTCTAGCGAATGATTTGATGCTAATAGGGAATTAGTGGGTGTCACATTGAATTAGTGATTGAGTTATGTGACTGATTTTAAAATTGAGGCAGTTGGGTGTGACTACTATTTTATAAGTATTTTTTTAACGTGGTAAAATCTAATGATTCCTCCCACTCAGTTGAGGGGAGGAGTTACTGTCAAACTTGTACTGACTAAAATCCACAGTGTCCTTCAATAGTCTTTTACGTTCCGTGATCACGGTATTCGTTAGTCCCGCGACCCCGGCAGGCTTTGGCCCTATAAGGGGGGGCCCGTCATTGTGCTGACAATCTTAGAGGCGCGCGTGGAACACAACGCGCCGTCAAACCGGGCGTGGTGCATGGTCGGACAGCGAGTTGCTCTTTAGTTGTTGTTGTCTCGCATGCCCGCGCCTACGATGGCCTGAGATCGAGTTGCGATGTCGGTCGTCGTGGGCATCTACCTACCACTGCGGCTAGGCTGTGAGGTGGACGCTATCCTCTCCTGCACGCGGCCCGCCTTCTCCTTCGCTAGCATGACTGCTTTGCAGATGGAGGATTTTATAGGTGTTATGGTGACTTTATAATCCTTCGTCATCATTGAATCACCAATCCTCCATGCTAAGGCAGACACTATAGTTAGTCGCTAGTCAGTAATTTAATATTTGACATTAACTTTATTGAAAAACTCTACCTACTTTTCTAATTAAAATATAAGGACATACTATATATAAAAACTAAAATTAAGATTAAAATATTTACAGAAATAACTAAACAAAAACTAAAACTAAAATTTAAAGGGCGTCAAAAAACTCACACCCATATCGTTGTCAATGGGGAAAGTGCCCAGAACGCTGGCAGCATTGCCACGTTGGATGGCAATTATAGTCGTCACGTCGCTAGTTATTTGTTGATCCAATAGGTTAATTTTATACTCCTTGTAATAGTTAGCCATCACATTATCTAGGCTAACTGTAGTTGATAATTGGGTTACCTCTGAGTGCAGGCTTTAGATATAGTAACGTTTATGATAAACACAATCATATTGCATTACCTGTATACAATAATGCAATCAAGAGTATAACGTACCTTTGAAGATCTGTAAATACGGCGGCGATGGATTTGAACAAACTTATTTTCATAAATTTATCTAGAAAGAAGTAATAGCAATACTTTGAATAATAATAATATTGAAGATCAAAATCTAAATTAATAGTGTGATAGTCATGAGTTCGGAAATCATGAACATGGAATTATCCTGCGGATGGTAACATTCTTTAAGATCAATAATCAGTCTTTATAATTACCTGAGTGCCATCCCGTACAATGTTAATTTACACAATTATACCCTAGATGAATTTGCACAAGATTTCTGGCTGACTTCGAATCTACTACTACTATTCTCCATAACACAAGCTCTGCTTAACTTGGGACTAGATGTGTAATAGTTGTGGAATATTACAATTATTATTCTACTACTATACGGGATCTTTCTTTTAAATTTGCCGTAAACGAGAATTCTTAAGAGATACGGGATGTGATGAGCACTTTTATAACGGTACTCTGATTATGCTAGCTGACTTGACTTTCTTATACCCGAAATTAATATTGTATCCTCAGTTTAAAATTTCAAATTTTAATTCAAATTCGGAGACGGTTGCTTACGATTGTACTCTTTAAGAGTCGGATAGGCAAAAATCGTTGATTGGCTAAAAGATCAGGTTCATAATTGCATGCACACGCATGGTTAATTTCCCATTTTCCATAGGTTTCAACTATGGACCTCATAAAGCATTTTCATATAATCTAAAATCAGTGTGTCAAAAAGATAAAGCAAAGCAGGCAGGGAACTCTTCAAGAAAATAAACCATTTCTTTAAAAAGAAGCAAAAGAATGCCGAAAAAAAAACATGCCATTAAAACTGAATCGGCTCGTTGCCAACTAAACGGATGCAAGCCCATTCATTTATTCATATCAGTAGGTATGTGTGCCACCTATTATATCATTAACTCACATAACGATTCTAATGAGGATGTACAGCGTTCGTAAAACCGTCGAATAATATATTTATTTTAAGATTACAGCAATATTATTAGCTGGCAGATATTCACGGAATTCTCTCTGTTATAAAATTTATCGAGATTAGGTTATATAAGAGGGATTGAGCGTGTTAACGTGGCTGATGACAAATAGTTGAAAGATATATAAGACTTTTTTTTATTGAGAATATTGAAATCTCATCTGACTTTTAAGAATTAAAATTAGCGCCTCAGAATCAATAAATTCGTACGCACTTCGTAACACATCAGAGTCAATAAATAAAAAAGCTGTTTTTATCAAAACCTGAATTAGCCAAATCGGTCCAGTCGTTATCGAGTTTTAGGAAGACTATAACGATGGTATCTATGACTAACGATGGCTACCAGCTTTAGAGTCTACGCACACCAGGTTTTTTAAACGCGCCGTCGACGCGCGTTTGATGCGATACAGACGTGCCGGTGCTGGTGCCGCGAATTAATAATAATAATAATAATATTCCACAACTATCACACAACGCCATCTAGTCCCAAGCTAAGCAGAGCTTGTGTTATGGGTACTAGACAACTGATAAACATACTTATATATTTCTAAATACATACTGTTACGAGCTGGGTATCGGGATAAATTAATTACACCAATTAAAACCAAATAAACTTTATTCACAGACAAATCACAAATTAAAACAATCACAAAACACTACTCAACACTTTAACACTTATACACACTCTTAATCACACGTAGAACTCACTTAGATATCGCTTGTAGTTCGCTTCGAGTTGCCTCGATCGTAGTCAAAACCAGACTGACTCAGGTTGGCGATCGACGCCCCTTTTATACTCCGGCCAGACCCACTAGATGTTTCTAGAAGGTGGTCGAATGTTCTGGAAACATCCTTTGACTTCGATGTAAACCCATACCTTCTGGAACATTCTAGAACCATCTCGAAACATCTAGAACAGGGTAGAACTTTCTAGAAATTTCCTGACCGAACTTGAGTAGAATTGTCGAGAACCTTGTGGAACTTTCGAGAACCTCATAGATAGGTCTCGCAATTCGATCGACGTAACAATACATATTATAGATAAATTACACCCAGACTCAGAACAAATGATCGTGCTCATCACACAAACATTTGTCCTGAGTGGGAATCGAACCCACGACCTCCGGCATAGCAGTCAGGGTCACTAACCACTAGACCAACAGGCCTGTCGAGAATTTGACGAGATACAAACGACAACAAACTGCTCTGTTGGATAAAATAAAAACGCGCCGTCGACACGCGTTTCAGAAAAAAAGCAGAAGGGACAGTCGGGCTTGTATTGACTAATTGTATCTTAGACAATTTTCGTAAAAAAAGGAAAGACACGGGTAAATATTCTTTGATTATTGAACAGACGAATTAATTCGATTTTTTCAGTAATCTTGGCTTGGCGATGTTTTTTATTCATCACATCATCTTCAAAAAAACATAACCCGTTGTACTGGAATTTCACTATCCTCTTTCTAAGGTAAAAGTTCAAACCATTTCAAGACAAATCGAATTCAAACCGGAATAAACACAGCAATAAAGATTTTGTTCCAAATACAAAAATTGTTCCCAAGACTGCTTAGCAAGTCTGTGCTATTTAGGATATAGTTATAAAGGTGCTATATAGTATAAAGGTCTTTTTCTTTATTCAGAAAGCAATAGTTGGTAAGTGTGGACAATACTGCCGTCCTTTAACAAGAATGCCGTTAAGTGACATTTTGGCATTTTTGACTTTCTGATGCCATTTTTATCAGAAAAAAAAGCTCTATCGATCTGTCTAATTACGGTTTCAATAGCTTTTATAGTTTACGAGATATGAAAAAAAGAAATGCCGTTAAATGCACAAATCATATAGTAAACCTACGCTAAAACGTAGTTATGTGGCATTGCATAGCTAAAACGCAGCTAAGGCTTCATAACTACAGTTTTTGACAATAAATTTGTGATTTGATACCTAGCTAAATTGCCGTTATTTAAGATTCCTATTCATAAATGCCGCTAAAAGCCCTTACCTGCATTTTAAGCATTGTATAGTACAGTTAGAATTCATAATAGCGGCAGTTATTTAAAAATCTAGCAAAATATTTGAATTATTGTAAAATACTAAATTGCCGCTATCCAACATAACTAATCTAAAATGCCGCTAAGTATACTTGCGTCGTTGCACAAGAGGGGTTTTGGAGTTGATCTTTTAAGAGGTTCAGGGTCCTTCGTCCTTGTGCTGATGGTGATCACCGGGATTTTAGTGAGGTAAAAATTCCACACTTCCCGGTCTTATCCCCAAAAACCAAGTGCCTTATGAAGATTTCCCCCCAAAACAAAAAAAGTGTTCTTGCGAGAGTAAGTTTGGGTGCTTATGCTCCCATGGCAGCGAAGCGGGGACCGGAGTCCGGTGCGGGATTGACGCGTGGCACTCTGAACTCCGTTCCCACGTCGTTGGAAGACAGAGAAATAGGTCCTCATTAAAAAGCACGGGTGCCCTGCTTAATCTCGGCCCATAGTGCTGTTTGAATAGGTGGCTAAGCTCTTTGAAAGAGTGGTTGCGGATAGCCTTGTCGGTTTCTAATGCATGAGAGCCAGTAAGATTTCAGGAGCGCTCGACTGTGGACGCCATCATACGCGTAATAACCCTCACGACGGGGACAGTATCCCTGAGCAGAGTCATCTTGGCGGTGTCACTAAACATCACCAACGCCTTGAACACCTTGCCATGGAGTTACACCAGGTCCGTCAGCTACTCCAGTCATCGTGGTGTCCTACAGAGATCGGCCTTGGGCCGCTCTTGTGGAACATGGGGTACGACTGGGTGCTGCAAGTGACCTATCTAGTGACCTCAGCGTGTGCTACGTTGACCAGACGCTTGTCCTAGCGCCGGGATAATCACATCAGATGGCAGACAACCTGGCAGTGCAGGATCCAGCAGTTGGGGCTTGAGCTGGCGCTACACAAGACAGAGAACGTGTGCTTTTATGGCCGTCTGAACGTGCCACTTTACGGTGTCTTGGTGGTGCTATACGGAGTCTCAAATATGGTAGAAAGGGTTGACATCGGCGTTGAATTGACTATGAAGTACCTAGGACTCGTCCTCGACAGCTGATGGAACTTCAAGGAGCATTTCGTTTAGCTCCAAAACGGAATCAGGCTGAGGCCGCCTCCAAGTGACTCCTGCCTAATCTCGGTGAGCCAAATGCCTCCTGCCGTAGACTGTACGTCGGTATCGTGCGGTTCATGGCCCTCCACGGGGCTCCTATCGACCGGCACGGCTGGTCTCAGGGTCATTGCCATCCGGACGATCTGGAGATACCGCACGATTGCCGGTGAATCAGTCAACCTCATGAAATGAAATGGGAAGCAGTTGCCTTCTGCGAACCGAAAAAAGAGGCGGGACGCGTGAGGGAGAGAACCGTCTTCACTTTATGAACTAACCAAGGCGGAGACGCCCCTGGCAACTGACGTCGTGACTGATTTCCGTCCACCGCAGACGCGTAAGATAATTAATGGGTATCTCGCAGACGGCGAGTGTCTCATGGACCAATGTCCGGGTCGATCGCGCGTCGTGTTACACAGGCGTTTCAAAGAGCTGTCAGCAATCTGACGGGGCCCTTAGAGGGCCAAGGGCCATGGCTACCTGTCGCAGAACTCTCTCTCCAGGTAACCGCGACCTTGGAACGAAAATTGCTATTGAAAAATCACCGTGGATTTCAGTCAGTACAAGTCTGACAGTCCCTTGCGTCCCGTTTGACTTCAATTTTGTTGATTCTCTATCAATTTATGAAACGTAATCCAAATCTAAAATGCCGTTATCATGAAATGTTTTGTATTTTGCGACACTTAAGTTATGTAATAAACAAAAAAATATCTACGGCAAAAAGTAGATTAAATAATTATTGAAATTTACTTGTCTTGATTGCCGTTAAGGTGTCTTAGCGGCAATATAGCATGGTACGAGTCTACTTGTTTAACCTAACCTAGCTAACCTACATTGACATTAAGCGTATTTAGCGGCTTTTAAAGTTAGTATTATTATAACTTTTTAAGTATGGTAAATAACTAAATTATTAGTTCAAAACCATTAGCAAAAATGCCGTTAAGGTATGCATTACGGCATTATAGTTATGATTTTAGGGCTAGATATTTTAAAGATTACTTTAACAAAATGATAAATGTTTATTTTCTCTAATTTACGGAAACGTTTTTGACTGTCAGCTGCACTGTCTAAAAGAGCCTTTTAAAATATATTTTTTGGTATTTAAAAGTTTCGAATACGACTCCTGGTTAGGAAGTAGCATCAATTTAATTTTTTTCTACCGTTTTTCCCCCGTATCTCAAAAAGTGATTTTTGCACTTAACGGCACTCTAGTTAAAGGACGGCAGAATAGTCCATGAGCTCAAATATGTCCCAAATGAGCTCTTACGGTGAATGTACTCCTAGCATAAGCACGCTTAGCTTATGGAGAACGTAATAGAAATAATGTAGGACTATTTTTGTTGTAACACTTGGATATACGAATCATGTTGCAAAAGGACATTTATTTAGTCTTAATGTATTTCTTTTTGGCTTTAAAGGTGCATATATTTCGAATGACACCATAGTCTTTGTAGTGTAATATCGTCGTCATTACAGTTAGTTAAATCAATCATACGAATTACGGCGTCTGCCTGTGACGTGTGGTGAGACTTTGACTCTGACGCCATTTAGAGAATCTGTTATAAAAGTTTATGAAAAATATTGCGTTGACAATAATTGCTCAAGATCCTAGTGGAAGAAAGGAAGGGAGTTCTTTGTCTTGCAGCGGGAAAACATAGGCTCAGAATACATAAAAAAAAAAAAAAAAGGTTGCACTCCAGGAGTGCCGGTAGAAGTGAAAACTTTTTTGTTACTATGTTTTATTTTTAATTTGAATGACATCTTACTCATTTTCGATCAGGGTCACGTGACCCTGACGCGAGTTTTGGTCACGTGACCCTGACGCGAGTTTTAAATTTTTTACCCATTACAGAAAAAGTGTACAACGCCGCTAAAGAAGTTTTCACTTCAATAAGAATATTGAAAAACGGTTGCTTAACAATTTTGGTGCATATTAATTATTTATATTACCTATCTAGTGTTACGTACTACGGACATTATTAATATTATAATTTACAGTATTACGGACATTATTTATATTACCTATCTAGTATTACGTACGCTATTCGCTAGTTTTACAACATCACAAATACATGAACTAATATTGACGAAAAAATGATAGGTCACAATATTTTATCCGAAATAGAATTTGATTAACGACTCCCTGATCACCTATTTCATAAATCATAAACAGTAAACTGTTGTTAACCTTCACCGATATTTCAATTGTATACTATTGAGCTTTAAACCACCTATTCTATTTTATGAATCCTGTTGAATTCATAAAATAGAATTAAGAAAAAATATTATGATAAGAAAGTGCCATGTGCGTACAATAGTTTTTGAAATAGAGAAATTAATTGCTTTATTTTGTACATGAGCGACGCTATTACCGGTGCTAAGAATTACAAAATTCTAATGCACATTTTTGTAAGAAAATGATATATTTGACAAGCATTTGGGTTGAATATTTAAACTAAAAAGAGTAAAACAAAAAACTTTCTCAAAAAAAAAGGTAACACGCCTTCAAAACCAACCACAAAAAAGCTAAAACAACCTACAAAATATTTTTTCTTTCGGAAATCGGTGGCAAAAAAGAGAATGAAATAAACAAAAAAAAAACAAAGTCATCGATTTCCGAAAGAAATGTTATTTTGTAGGTTATTTTACCTTTTTTTGTGGTTGTTTTGAAAGCGGTTTGAAAAAGTTTTTTATTCATTGGGCTCTTTCAAAACCTCTCCAAGTTTCCTGCCTTATGTTACCCATCCATTCAGAATGCATGACCATGTTTATTCCGGCCAAAACAATAATAAGCCTGTAGTTAAATCAAGTGTTAAAATGCTCAACTAGACTGCACTAAATGCATTTGGAGGCGTTTTCCCTCAATTCGCCAAGCCGTTGGCGGATACTTAGGGTTGCCAAGTGCTGAAATTGTTTTTTAATGTCTTTTTATTTTTAAAAGTTGGAACAGAAATATTTTATATAAATGGACTGTGTTAAAATCTGTGTTAAGTAATCGCCGAGCCTAGATATTTTTCGAGTAGGTACTGTTTTTTTTTGTACAACTGCTGGCTGAGTATCAAGCTCCCGGTGAGATGCTGGTGTTCTTGAATGATTATTATATAAATGAAACTGCTTCTTGACAATTTGAAAGACTGTATTAGGGCGCTGGTTACAATCAAGAAAACCGCTAGTATGCGCGTGTGCGATAACGGTTACAGTTTTTTTTTAAACAGCATTTTTAATTGAAGTCTGAAGAATTTTCCGCAAGTCGTATAGTTTGTGGCATAAATGTTCATAGCATCTTGCTTTACTTTATTTCCAACGCACCTCACTACCTAAAAGATATTCAGGGTTATTCTAAACGTTTATTTAAGTATTAAACTATCAATCAAAAATGAAAACTTGTTAAAGATGATGAATCTGAAAGGTTTGTTTGTGCAGTGGAATTGAAAACCTTTTAATTAGCCTAGCTAACCACTACTTTATCTCTTTGTCAAAACAGACCACTTAACTAATAAACGTCTCTCTTTCCTCCAGTAAATCTTCAAGAAATTCTCCGGTCAAAATTCAAGACGTCTCATAAATCAATAAGTTGTCAAGTAAATCAGAGCATTCGACAACCCTCGAGGCACAGCACAAACTGCACTAATTGTTTTGGAGTCGATCCAAAATATATACTTACCAAAATTTCACTCGTAACACGGTGCATTTGTGAATTGTTTCAGTAATATAGTGGGTGTAAGATTAATGTATAAAGTCTTACAATTATTGGAATTTATAGGAACAACAGCTGTTTCCATTTTGAGGACTCCCAGTGCAATTTGGGAAGTATTTAACAAAAAGCCGGTAGTAACAAACCTGGATTTATGTCATTGTTTTTGCTGCTACATTTTCGAAGGAGGGTAGATGAAATATCCTGTATTTCGAAGTTTCTTGTCGTCAAATATCTTGGGATTAATTTATTTGAGGTTCAAAAGAGGCTGGGGTTTCCCCAAAGGAGACCAAGTTTTGTCGTGCAAAAAGTTAGATGAAAACCCGTTCAAGGATTTTGCTGATATTTCCTTATTTTCCGGTATAAACATGTTCCCGTAATTTAGTGTACAAATTAGGTTTTTGAAGAAAAACCGGAAGATAACACATTTTAACTCAGTTTCTCCATAAACCTATAACAATCCAGATTTTTGAACTAGTTTGGGTTTATGATAAAGTTCTTGCCAAATCACGAGTTTTCTTTGTTTTATGCGTGCCCCACATTGTAGACTGATTATGCAATAAGCTTTTCTTTTATTAAATGCAGCTTGACCATTTTTTTTTTTATAAACCCTCCACACTTTACCCAAAGTACTGCAACTCCTGAAAGCCAGAATCAACAACAGTGGCAACCACCAGTTAAGCGCCGAGACAATCATGTAGCTCGACGTGTTTGGAGAATGAATTTACCTGTCTTGGATCCTGCAACGAAATTAATCAGAAAATAATAGTGGAGGAGTAGGAAAAAAAAACACAGCTAACCTAATTATGTAGTGAAGCGATGTTATGCTTAAAATGAGTCTGTATACTGACTAACTCTTAGTAAAGGAATGGAGATACACTGACCTACTCCCAGCGAGGAACAGTTGATGTAGGTGCTTATGTTTCATTCAGATAGTACGAAATTAATTTATTATTCGATAGCAGACTTACATAACAATAATCAATAAATTATGTTGGATATTAAAACGTCTAGCAAATCAAGTGGAGACGAAGTCCTTCCTGTGATAAAACGAATAATTATTTTGTTCCCTTTCAACGTAGAAATAGAATATTTTGAAAATGCAGAAATAGAATATTTCCAAAATATTTATGCTCTTCTCTATGAGGTGGGTGACTCCATTGAGGTGGAGCGGAGCCGAGCGGAGACGAGTTGTGCTGCGATTCGCCAGTCTCATGGCTTGAGTGGAGAAGAGATGTGGATTGCAAGTCATGTTATTGGTGTATCGTGGCACGACTCGTCTTAGCTCTACTCGGCTCCGCCTCAATGGAACCGCAGCCTAATTGTCTGATATTTTAACGTTTAGAGTATTGCATATTGTAAAAATGCTGTTAGACATTTTCTCTCAAATTATTGGATCAAATAAGACAATAGAAAAAATAAGTATAACTCCTGTGTTTGTACATATTTTTGTTGATTCTCACATTTCAATACCAGCCTCAAACAAAGTTTTTGCAAAAACAAGAAATATCGTACAAAATATACTTGAAATTGTATATTTTGTACGATATTTCTTGTGACTCATGGATACTAGAGTATATTGTAAAGGGTCGTTAGGCTTTAGTGCTGCGAAGCTAAACTACGCGTTAAACTTATGAACCATGCTAGAATAAACGGAGTAGTTATAGTAGTTGGTTGTTATTAGTGAATTTAAATGGTTCGGGTTCTACGTTTCAATCTATATTATCGAAAGTAGGATGGATGAAAATATGTATGGATAGGTACCGGAATCAATCTAATAATCCTTTCATGCCGTTCTCGGCTACGGCGACCGTTTCATCTCTAACCTATTGGCGTCTATCATGGGCTCTCATGTGACTAGAAAAACGCATTTGTTTACAAACATTCGGACACGGGAGAGCACCATTAACATAATTGTAGTTGATTGCCGCTGGTGGTCGGGCTTTTAGTTCGTCACGTTTAATATCTATAGGCAATCTAATCAATCAATGGGCAATCTAAAAATTCCGTCAGTGAGTTTTGAAAAATAATGAACACGTATTTACTTACTTGTCTTAACTTGTTAATGGGTGTCATGACGTCAGAAACTAACACCTACAAGTGACGTATTGTGAAAGAACGATGCTTTGGAGGACTTTTGTCTTCTTCAATAAAAATCAAAACCAAAAATCTGACGTAAAAAAAACGGTTATAAATTTAATCGTATATTTATTTTGTAGTATATTTTATTTAAACAACTCATTTTAAGCCCCAGGAGTAAAGAGCCAGCCATTTCTGGCAATTTTCAGTTCTAGGAAATTCTGATTTCATTACAACCTAATTAATCACCGTTTTCGGAACGCAGTTGATGAAATAAAAATAAAAGTGACAAAAAAAAGACTTGACGAATATTTTCGGTTGAATCTACGATAAGGTGTCGAATACATTACAACTGGACTATTTTAACCCTGATGAATGATTTATATTTATGATGTCCTTTCTGTAAACTGTTCATATAACTTTTAATTATCCAAGTTGTTTTAACTTTATAAGAGGTGTAAGTTAATAAAAACTTACGTTGGCCATGGACCATGCCCAGGTCGACGGCTCAAAGTTAGTATTTACGTTGTTCTAAGCTAAGGAATATAATTCTCCAAGTCTTTGTTTTTTTTTTATAGCTACAACCATGGAGTTTTTAAGTAAAAGTGTATAGATTACTTCTAGACATACGTGCTTTACTTAGGAACAGAATATCATCACTTTCTATCAGGCTAGAATGTGGTTAAATGAAAATCAATCTTTAATAATAAATAAGTTCAAAAACTTAAATAGTGGGAACCTTTACCTTACCAATACAAAATATATAAATATATAACTCAAAGGTAACTGACTGACATAGTGATCTATCAACGCACAGCCCAAACCACTAGACAGATCGGGCTGAAATTTGGCATGCAGGTAGATGACATTATGACGTAGGCATCCGCTAAGAAAGAATTTTGATAAATTCTACCCCAAGGAGATAAAATAGGGGATGAAAATTTGTATGAACCTTTGTCAATTTTATAAAAAAAAAAAATTGTTAAGTTCCGATATCCACTCGAACGAAGTCGTGGGCACAGCTAGTACGTGTAATAATTTGCCTACACTACAGAGGTAATATTCTTTCACGATATCCGTTAGCACATAGGTCTAAGCTGTTACTTCTTGCGCAGGTCATAGAAAGAGCGATTATTTATCTCATGTTGTCTGTCACCGCTGACGCCCACGACTGTCGACTAGGATATTTACAGCTATCTACTAAAATACTACTGACAATTTCTCACAGGTACTGTTTGTCGCACTCTTTGTCAATCAACTCTTGATTTCAAAACAAGATTTATTTCTTGTTGGATAGAGTTTGAATTACTGTGACTTAAATAAAGAAAGATAGAGGAAGACCATTTTGGTCTCAATTTAGACCAGAAACAATGATCAATTGATCAGGTAATAATGATCTTTGGTGAAGGTACTGGAACCAGCAGAACCTAGTAAAAATTGTGAAGTAGTCGGCCCCGATGAGGTCTACAAGTTCTACAACCGTCAGTAGGAGTTAGCCTCTTCGGATACTAGGCGACGCAAGTCTCCGATACCTTACGACTTTGGTATACATTGATGCGTGTCTATGGACAAACCTCTATGGATTTGTATTGGGATAGTCATTTGAATACAAAACTCTTAGGCCTTTGTCAAACAGACAGGCGATAGCGAACCGAACCGAATCATGTCATATAAAAATCCGAAAGCGATCCGATATTCTATGTGACAGGCTTCAAACAATTCCATAAGGTGCATCCACACATGCCCGGCGGCACGGCCGGCGGGCATGGCCGGCGGCCGTGCCGCCGGCAATGAAACAATATCTCATGTTTAGTTTGTTTATGTTTTCAAGGCGGTCTGAAACCCGGCGGCATAAGCCGGCGGCATGTGTGGATGCGCCTATACATTACAAACAAAAACGCCTCGCTTCGCGTTCGTCACGCCTGTCTGTTTGACAATAGCTTTAAGGTATTGGAAACTTGCGTTGCCTAGTGTATGGAGAGGCTTATTGTTAACCTTGGTGGAGTAGATCTAATCCACCCTATGCTTTTGGAATCATACAATAATATTTAAGTCTTTAAAATTGACAACGCGATTTTAGCCAACACGACTTCTGATGTAAAATACCTGTTGAAAAAACCTAATAACTCCACTCGAGCTCACTATTTTTATGCTCAACAGTAGCGAGCTATAAAGTGCAAATTATTATGCGCTTGGAAGATATTAGAGAAATCAAAAACACGTAATTGGGAACTACTGCAATATTTTAATGGAATTAGATGAAACTATTTGAGCGTAGGACGTCCAAATGTAAGGTGTACAGTCTATCTGATTAAGACCACAGGATTGTCTGAATGCAAGCCGCTTTCAACTGGTACAACTGCAGATCTAAAGGAGAGGGATCCAACGGTAGACGTTCTACGGCTGAATTAATGATGATGTTGAAAACTATTTCAATTCAACCACCAATTCTATTAAGTCAAAATAGACAAAAACACATAAAATTATACTATTTTTAACAAATGATTTTAGAACCGGTCGGTTGGTGACAGCACTACGTCTCTGCACTCTAAACATTTCGCGTTGCAAGCCGAAAATAATTACACTTTCGAGGTCACTGCCTACGTTCGCTATTTTATTTTCTTCTGTGCATCGTTCAGTAATATTTATACTCTTGTTATTCTTTGTTTTTAAGATGCAATAATTGTTTTGTTTTTCATGTTTTTCAGAGGTCAATTTTAGTGATGCTGTCTTCATAATGAATTTAGGAACTGTTTGCTTAGCCAAGATTATCACGTAGTTTTCCTAATGATCGATGAAGTATTTTGATGGTGATTGTGTTTAGTTCTGGTGTAGTGAATGCAGCAACGAATAACTCTAGCTGATTTAGGCGACTTTCTGACTTATAACTATGCAATATTAATTTTACTATTGCACTTGCATTCCACAGTGCACGGAGATGCATCGGCGGCTGCTATTCAAATAATTATTTCATCTTTGCCTCCTATAAGATCCAGTAAGTGAATCATAAAGGTGAGTAACATGTCACTCATGAAACCAAAGTTATTTCCTCGGCCACTTGCCAGTATTTGCTTTGGTGACACGAACTCGAAGATACGCTGCAGTATCATTAAAACAAGAGATGTGTCAACAAGGTGAATAACCTCTGGAAAAAATGTAATTGGAGTGAATCCTATTTATTAGGATGTTATAGATATTAATGCAATGCAAATGCAAACCTTTGTGTATAATGACACGTCCTATGTACCAATCACCCATGTGTGCTAAAATAAATAAATGATTTGACTCGAGTCTAATTTCCTCTTAGTCAATCAATCTAGATCCGAGGTAAAGATGAGGCTCAAGAGGAACTAGATCTCCTGAGCATCGACGCAGCACAGTAAAAATGTTTAGCGACGGCCTCTAACAAGATGGTGGTCACCAGCTAGACAGCGTTTCCCAACCTTTTCAGCCACGGACCCCTAGGAAATCAAGCGCAGTTTTCACGGACCCCCTTAATAAAATAAGCAGCAAAAAAATCGGATTAGGTATTTATTTTATTTTTTACATATACAGAATAGGTACACATAACAGTTTATTATCAAAAATATGAAAAAAATAATGTGAAAGGTTGGTGTTGCTTGTCATCATCTCTCAGCTCGACAACACAAGTTTTCCATGAGACGACCAACGCACTTCAGCGTGCAATAACAACTGCTTGTAATTGTTTTCCATTTCTTCACAAATCATACCGATTACAGGATATTAGTATTTGACGTATGGTCCAGATATGACACCGCGGACCCCCATACATATACTGGCGGACCCCCAGGGGTCCGCGGACCACAGGTTGGGAAACACTGAGCTAGATGACCCTAATGCGACCTACCACCGCCTTTGAGACTGCTCTACCCTCACCACAGGTTAGCAGGTTTGTGAAGTCGTTGCAGGGTGGACCGCTAGGAGGTTGATCCCACCCACCTTAAAAGTTTCTGTGAAATAATATTAAACCTGCACGTGTAAGAAGCCGTAGGCTAGTAATTATATAAACTGTCGAACATTTGATTCAGTTGGGAGACAGAACAGTCAAAAGTTCCCAGAATATAATTACAAAATTCAGGCCAGCCTTTAATTTGTAGAAAGGCATTTCGTCACGATACAAAGTTTGAATTAGATTAAACTATTCGCGTTCATTTGTCATTTCGTGATAATAAAATTAGCTGAGAAGAAGATTTTCTGGACACGACGTGCTGTCAAGACTTATAAATCGTAATATTTTACAGACGCGGCTACAAAAAGAGATTGTAATTATTTACTGAGCTGACATTGTAAACGATTAAGAAATAAGATAGAAAAATTGGAACTTTTATCTTAATTCTAAAGATTCATCAATGCTTCAAATATACCTTTTAAAGATGTTGTTGAACTGTCTTCAATGGCAATCCTTTTGTAAGTATATGCAATTACTCCGTAGATCAAAATAATGTTTTAGGCAACTATAGAGATTTCAAAATAGAAGGCTCTAGATAATTTGAAATAGCATTGAAAAAACCAGTTTTATTAGTTTGACAGTTCAAAATTGCCTGTAATGGTCTAAGTGAAATAACGCTTTGATTTGATTTGAAAAAAATACTGAACGTAGTCAAAAGGAGGACACATTGAACTTAAACGACGGAAATACCTTTCAGCTTTCTTTCAGGAGGTACGCAATTACGCATATTTATAATGCTTACAACAATTTTCTGAAATTCGCAGGATTAAGAATTTGGTACTCAGCCAACAATTCGGTCATTTTACCGAATCGCTTTAATTGAATGCATCTCGTCTAATTCCAGTTTTTGTTTCTCGTCTTGAAGTCTTGAAATTTTCAAACATTGCAGTATTTTATAAAGAAAATGATTGGGGCAGGTGTTTCTTTAATCTCATTGTTTTCAACGTGACCGTAACTATTTTTAAATGCATTAAACAGATATTACGAATATTTTTATTTTAGAATGATTGTTTGTAATGAGATCTTGAGAGATCTGTAATAGATTACTTAATTGTTTTAATTTGTCTATTACTTTTGCTCTCTTAGGGCGACTTTTACCAACTGTTAAACATGTTTAAAATTTTATTTAAACAATTTTTTTCAACACTTTTGCTCGAAAAATGCATTTACGAAGCCTGTATACATTGTTCGAAAGTTAAAAATTACGCACCATACAACGGAGCGTGCGGTAAAATAGGTACTCTCACCTAAGTACCTATTTTACCGCACACCTCGTTGTTACTTGTTGTTACCCCCGTGCGTTTTCTATACGGTTTTTTTTTTAATTTCCATAAAAAGAAAAAAAAGAATTCCACCAAAGAGTTTCACATTAAAAGAATAAACAACCTGACTGATCAAACCTCCTTGGAAGCGCTTTTGCTCAATACGTTGTCTCACTTTAATACTAAAGAGTAAATGAGACGAAAGATGTAGTTCTAATTTTCACCACGTGCATGTGGCGCCACTTGCGAATTCGCGCCATTTTCATATTAGAAACTTCAAAAATTGTTGCGACTTTCCCACTGATAAATAGACAAAATAATAATATGAGTTCAAGCGAGGAATCTGATATTAATATGGAATCTACTCCACCTGATATTTTGAATGAGACGGAAATTGCAGAAAACGGTCTCTTGCCGCCAAAATCGCGAGAGCGCTTTACAATGACTTACAATAATTTTGTTTTCACTTCAGTAGCTCAAACATGTAGGTTTTGCTGCCTGAAATCAGTGAGCAAAATGCGATTTTGCTCACTAGTGAGACAAAGTAGCTTTTTAATTTAAGTTTTAAAAAAAGCCGCGAATATCATATTCAGCCTTGAGTTAATCATACTTACAATTCGAAACATTAACACTCTATCAAGAGATAAAGCGGGAAAGATCCCGCCAATAGAAAGAGAGAGAGACAAAAACCAGCCCTTTCGAAGTTCCGATTTTGAATTTGGTCTCAAAGACAAACACGTGCGGAACTAACCAAAGAAATGCAAAAAGATAATAATGTCTTCGAATGTATTTTATTGAATTTTTAACTTATTGCTGTATTTAAATGAAAATAAGCATTTACTGTAAATATTTATTTCTAGTTTCAATTTATGTTAATAAATATTTTGAATAATAAAATATTATGGGTGCTATTTCCGAACACGCCTTAATTTAAAAATAAAAGAGCGGGAATAAAATTTCATGACTGGCGTAAAGAGTTGAATAAGTTAAAAAAAAATGCGTAAAACTAGCGACGAGAACAGTACTTATTTTAACATAACCATTTAAAACAACAAATTATTAATGCAGAGATAAATTTCCTAACTCTAACTAAATATCTGAAACCATACCATGTCTTCAATGAATGGAGACTTAACAAAGAGCGCAAGCAGTTTTTCGGAGACGGTGTTGCTATCTTATTTTTTAGATTTATCACAGACGAGACGATTATCTACAATGCGGAGTATTTACTTATTGTTGAAAGCTACTTTTAAAAAAAAAGTTATTTTAATCTATTCCTATTTATTATTTTATCTCCTAAAGTGTTCTCGCTGCTGAAGTGAAAAGTTATGTGTGTTACACGAAAGCAAAGTTTTTTGCATCTCGTGCCTTTGAATCTCTCGCCACACTCAGGATTCAACTTTAGAATCACTCGCTACGCTCGTGATTCAATCCTTGAATCCTTCGCTTGCTCAAGATTCAAAATCGACACTCGCAGCAAAAAACGACTTTGCTCTCTTGTTGCACAAATAACTATTAATTACATGTTGTACTGTTTTCTCGCAAATGTGTTGAAAAACATTGTATGACACACGTGCAGAAATTGGTATTTACAAACTCGTGACTATGGTAAGCCCTCGGCTTCGCCTCGGGTTTACATTCGTCTACTCGTTTATAAATACCAACTTACCGCACTAGTATCATAAATAACTATGGTAAAAGTCGCCCTTAGTCACAGATGATAAAACAAGGCCAAGAAGAGTTTAAGCTCAATTAAATTTGAGGGTGTTACGAAGATATTTTGATAATAGAATGATAACGTTTAATTGTTGGTCTAGTGATCGTGGTACGACTATTTAAAATGAGTTCGGTGGTTTGTTTCCCAGGTCGTTATAATTGTTATAGTTTTTTTTTTTTTTTTCATAAAGAATTTCTCAATAGAATCCACTGAGTCTTTTTTATTGTTGTAAAAAATATCAAGTAAGTCCTCCCCCCTTGAGTGGAGCTGAAAAGACCGTCAGGCTTGATTGACTGAGATCCAAATTTTCTTTCAGTCTTTCCTCGTTCCTTTTCGTGAGTGTGGCCACCCAGAGTATTGCCAGAACCAGAGTTAATTATGCCGCCTCTAGGAACACCACAGGGGTCGGGCATGGCTTCGTTACTTTTACTAGGGCCAAAAGTATTACGTTTATTGCTTGACAGATGGTCCATATTAATGTATTTTAAATAATTTATACAAGTGCGTGCAAAAAACCCAAATTTCAACTTGTACGTAAATGTGTTCCCTTATCAACGATTATTATTTATCAATATGTTATACGTATATGCCGATATTATAACATAATAACTAACGATCAAGGAATAAAGATAAGGATAGACGGGCACGACAGAAATGCGTTGACCTATGTGACGGGCTGTGATAACCCTCGGGTCGGTTGGTCCGTTCTTACGGAGTGTGCACAACGAATTGAAGCTTGCATAATATTTGCAATGTCTTTACAATTGGGTATTTTACTGCATAAATAAAGTGAAAAGCTATTTAGTGCGCCAGTTAGAAAAAAGTCAATTTTTTTTTGAAGTGAAAACTTCTTTAGCGGCGTTGTACACTTTTTCTGTAATGGGTAAAAAATTTAAAACTCGCGTCAGGGTCACGTGACCAAAACTCGCGTCAGGGTCACGTGACCCTGATCGAAAATGAGTAAGACGTCATTCAAATTAAAAATAAAACATAGTAACAAAAAAGTTTTCACTTCTACCGGCACTCCTGGAGTGCAACCTTTTTTTTTTTGAAATTTTAGATTTAGTTGAGTTATTTTTGTAAATATTTTACTTTTAATTTTAGTTTTCATAATTTATTATGGTATGTATATTATAGGTATTTTTTTAATAATGAATTAATAATTATTTAAGTAATTATCTTGTCTAAAAATTCTCTCTAAAAACAAGATTATTATTTAATAATCTTGTCTAAATATTCTGGTCTAAAATTTGTTTTTTGTAGTTCATTATAAAACAAAATATTTAATTGTACAACGTGATTCATCATCATCATCAGCCTATAATGTTCCCACTGCTGATACAGAGAGGAGGCCTCTCTCTGTGAGAAGAAGTGGGCCATAATCCACCACGCGTGCCCAGTGCGAGTTGGTGAATGTCACATCACACGTCTTCGATTTTATTGTTCTAGAACATGGCGGTTATTTCAAACTAAATATTTACAAATAATTCTTTAGTACTTCTTCTACACGGTGCGAATTCTGTATCCATGAGGCACGGTCATGAACGGCAACCAATTGATAGCTTGGCGTCATCTCATTCATTGCATTCTAGTTACTGAAAGTACTATCTTTGCAGCATGCAGGCGTAGCATGGCGCCGTAGAAAGGAGTTTTATCGACGCAAGAATAGACAAAATGACAGAATATAGAAATATTTTTAGCGTTTTATGAATGGTAATGCAAAAAAATATGAAAAATAAACGTTCTTTTCTTCAATAGTGTACTCGTGGTGTCATATTTGTGCAAAAAACCAGTCGATTTGTGTAGAAATAACGATGAAATAACTTTGTCTTTTGGTAGTAGAGATAGAATCGCCATGCTACGCGTGCAGCTTGAGTTATTTTTCTTCATTAGTTGGATAATTTCTAGTAATTGACAGCAAAGTGAGATAAACCCACATGGAAAGATGTTTGCCTTGATTTCTGTTATGTTTACAATACAGTAATAACAGTCATATAAACAAGTGACAGACTCTACATCAGTTCTACTTTTTGCCACCTTAAGCGCTGCAATCGAATAGTACTACCCTACCTTGTACTACGCAACCAGCGAATAGATACGTCTGACAGATTGATTCGAAATGGGGATTTGAATTGATTCGAAAAGGCAAATCAAAGTTACTTGTAGATGGCGCCACCATAGCTTAGTCCTAATCCGACCAATGACGCCTTTAAACTGATTTGAACCAATGACGATGCTTGGAACAAGCTATATATTAGCCACTGATATTAGCGCCGTGAGTTCCCCAGTTGCCATCCCCTTTAAATAGATGACAGAGCTGAAAGTACTCTGTGACAGAGCCTACATTATATAAACCTACTTTTTGCCACCATGAGCGTTGCAATCGAAATTTTTTTCAGGTCTGCAGAGAGGACGTAGGATACCTTTCATCCAGAAAAAGAAGTACTGTTCCCGAGAAAAGCCCACAAAAATGTTCATAATTATGATAAAAGCGAAAATTTTTGTGGCGTCGTACATCATCGTCGATCGTACATGGCGTCTTATGTATGATCTGAATTGACTGTTACATTATACATAATATATGTATAAACGAGTGACGAGCGAAGCCGCAAGCAAAAGCTAGTTATTGAATAATTACATACACTTCATAGTTCATAGTAGATTTTAGCTATTAATAAATTCTATATCGAATACTTAATAGTTCAAATTAAGGGGGGATTGCGTCAGCTGGGTCCTTTCTCACAAAGGTAACTAGCGAAGCTAAGGACCGAAGTCGACTATTAAGGCGTAAACGTACAGTTGTACAGTCACGAGCAATAAAATGTATACACTTAACAAAATAGAAACGCGATTTTCTCATATGACCTGTTTCGTAATAGCATGGCTTCCAAAATAGAAGGTTCATGAAAACGCAAAAGGTAAATCATTAAATGTAGGAGAAAATCGCTTTTGAATTCTACTAAGTGTATATATGTTATTCGGGCAGCGAGTAAAGGGCAACTCGCTGCCCGACCAAGGACCATGCCCGGGTCGACGGCGCGTTGTGTCCCACGCGCGCCTCAAAGAGCGTCAGCATAATGACGGGGCCCCCCTTCAGAAGGCCGAAGCCTGCCGGGGTCGCGGGATTTTCCCTTAAAGTAACCCCGGAATAATAGGCTATGAAGGACACCGTTAGTATTTTAGTCAGTAAAGTCTTACTTCCTCCCGCCCTGCTAAGGGTTTTTTTTACTCATTTGATGATTTTACCACGCTAAAAAAAAAAAAAGTGTATATGTTATTGCTCGTGACTGTACACATATCAAAAAAGTTTGCTATAACTTTTTACTTACGGTAGGTTAAATTGTACATTACCGTGATTCCTTGTTGTTTTTGTTTTAATTCATTATTTAAACATTTAAATTTACAATATAAAACAATCAAAAGGTTTATTTGTTACTAGCACTTTGCCCGCGACTTCGTCTGCGCGTGTTTCTAACTTCGAACTCAGTGAATTTAATTCCTGCTCACCCTACTTATAGGATACTTTTGGAAAATATGAAAATGCGCTAGTAGTTTTGGAGCCTATTCAATACAATACATACGATCAATCGTAGAAGACAACTGATTTTCCAATTTTCACCCCGCTAGGGGTTATTACGCATCTTTTATTCGATTGAGAGACTTTATGCCCAGTTTTGAGTTCATCGAAGCAAGCTGTAAAATCCTCCCCTTTTTAAAACTTACTCTTTTCACAATTTAGGGGGTGATTTAAGAAAAACCTCAAAAATTGAGGGTAGTTTTGAAAAAAGAATAATTCCAAATTTTCAGGTCTGCATTTAGGGACGTAGGATACCTTCATCCAGAAAAAGAAGTACTGTTCTATAAAAACCCAAAAAATGATCATAATTATGATAAAAGCGAAATTTTTCACCCCGTTTCATCCCCTTCGAGGTAGATTTTCGCAAAATAAACGAGTGACGAGCGAAGCCGCAAGCAAAATAGTTATTGAATAATTACACACATTCATAGTTCATAGTAGATTTTAGCTATTAATAAATTCTATATCGAATACTTAATACCCCTTTTCAAACTTAAGGGGGGTGCGTCAGCTGGGTCCTTCTCACAAAGGGAACTAGCGAAGCTAAGGACCGAAGTCGACTATTAAGGCGTAATTACAGTTGTACAGTCACGAGCAATAAATATGTATACACTTAACAAAATAGAAACGCGTTATGATTTTCCATACAAACTATAACACCCCGTAATAGCATGGCTTCCAAAATAGAAGTAGTTCATGAAAAAAAATGGTAAATCATTAAATGTAGGAGAAAACTCGCTTTTGAATTCTGTAAGTGTAAATATTTATTGCTCGCGTCAGGGTCACTGTGACCAAAACTCGCGTCAGGGTCACGTGCCCTGATCAAAATGAGTAAGACGTCATTCAAATTAAAAATAAAACATGGTCACGGGTTTATTTCCTTACCGTGCACCCCTGGAACAGCAAGGGCTATTTTTTTTTACACCGTGGATTTTAGTCAGTAGAAGTCTGACAGTCCCTCCCGCCCAAGGATAAGATTTTTCATACAAACGTTTTCACCCCTTTTCACCCCCTTAAAGAATTTTCGCAAAATCCCTTCTAATTGCTAATTTTTACATGGTAGACTGTAAATGCTGTCCATTCCTTCAAGTTTCTGAAATTTAGCGGTTTCGGCTTTAGTCGAGCCAAATAAAAACCCCTGTTCTTTTATATGTATAGATTCCATAAAATTAAAAATAAAAACATTTTAAGGCAGTAACTAAAAACTTTTTTAATGTGTGTATTTTCTGTTCAAATTAAATATATCGATGACATTAATTTACTTTGAGTCGTTAAAGATGTGAGTATTTTAGTAATTAAATAGTGAACTAGTTTACTTATTTAATGATTGCTTAGTTAGGCGAAATTAATAGTTTGAAGAAATCTGCTTCACAGTCCTTTGAAATGCTTTGTTCTTTTGAATGAAATAATATTTTATTGAAATCTTTTTGTAAGGTTGATTTTTGATTGGCAAAATCCAGGTTAGCTTGGATTGGTCGAAAGTTTACTTTGTCTTTACATAAAAAGGTACTATGTGAAAATAATGAACAGTACTAAGCAATGTTGTGGACAATTTTGGTGAAATTTCGCCGTGGAAGCTCTTATAGGGATGGACTCTTTAATATAAAACTCTGTTGTTTACATACTGAGACAGTATAAGTGACTGAGAGCGAGAGAGAAAGAGCGTGTCATCTCGTGTCATCAAATCAAACACTAGTGAAGTCCATGTTACTTTAATAAAATAAAATAAAATAAGTGTATACCTAATTAGCTAATAGAAAGAGACATATAAGTAGACACTCTATGCCCTTCACCATTTTGTGAAACTAGAGGTTTCTCTGATAAACCTATTGTTATTATAATAAGTAGGTCAACATAAGAAATCTATTAACTTGATAATTAATTACTACTTAAAACATGTTTGTGATAACTGAGTGTCTTGTGAGTATTCTCCTTTATATTTGCGTAAGTGTGCATTAGATACGCTGTTTTAATTTTTAAAGGTCGATGAAGGGTCACTTATTAATTAATAATTTAAAATACATAAATTTTAAAACTTACTAAAATTAAACTTTCGGACTTTTCTTTCAAAATTTAAAATAATCTGTTAAATTAATGTTGAATGGTGATTTGATTTATCTGTAGGTACTTACGTACTTACAATGTAATTTAATTAAAACTTAGTACTATATTTTTACAAATGAAGTAATAAGGCCTGACATTAAACATCTCCACTCAATAAAATTCTCATAACCATTTCATAAAAAAGTCAAGTAAAAGTTACATCACTTTTCGTATCATAAGAACGTTTCAAAGTTATACGATTCTCTATCAAAACTTACTAACTTAAATAACTATTTAACGAGTACCCGAGACTAGTAAAAAAACTGTCAAATTGATCCAAATTTTTATGTAGCCCTTGACATCTCTATTACTAAAAGTTATATATCCAATAAAAACTGAAATTAAGAATAATCACCGTTCACAAAACGAGCTAATACGTTCATAATACCGTGAAAGTAGTATAATAAACAATTAAAAACAACAATAAAAAATTAGCATAATCCACTCACCGGTCGAATCCGATAAACATCAAACATGCACACCACAAATTGAACCACACACTGCACGTAATTGGGGTGAAAACCGTCGAAAAGTTTCGCTAATCAAGCGGATTGTTAGCAAACTTTTCGTACCACAGTCCACGTGTTGCTTTTACACTTTCGTACCGTTTCGTACTGTTTCGTTCCGTTTCATACCGTTTCGTACGCGGGGAAAACAATTTTATTTCATGAGCGCCGGACGCCCCACTCGGCCTTCTTTCCCGCTAGTAACTGACAACTGACTGACCGTATTTTCTTGTTCATATACATATAAACAATTTATTTTCATAGCGCATCGATGCGACTAATGTACGCGCCGTGTCGGATTTTTGATTTTAGAAATGATGATGCTATTTTCGTTTCCCCAGTGACGCGACCGTATCGGATGGGAGTTTGCGCGAATTAAAGAGTTATTTTATTCAACTTCTTAATAGGTTATTTTTAGTATTCAAAGGTGAATGCGACGTTGTTTCTTCGAATTCGTTTTAGAAGTTTTTTATTTCGTGATAGAACAATAAAAAGCTTTTGATCCGGCCATCTTGTGTCATTTCGTTAAATGACAATAACATAATTAACCTGTTTGTGTCAATATCGGTTAATATTTGCCGTTCATATTATCAATTTAAATGACTGAGAAACAAAACAGCTACAATTAAGATAAATAGTACAACTTATCGAAAATCGTTCGAACTTACGTTTTCGCAAGTATCCTCAGTATTAAATGTTGTAAAAGCCAAAATAAGTGCAAATTTATAATGACTTATTTTTTAAATTAAAAAGTGACTAAAAACTTATATTAACAGTTTAACTCGGACAACAATAAAAATAAACACACCAAAATCAACAATAAAATAAAAAACCCATGCAATGTTTACTAATCGCTATAATATTTCGATATATAACTGAGGTAGATTTTAAGGTCATCATTTATTACTATAATATTACTGATGAACAATAAAAATAATTGTCACATACATCAAAAAAGGGGGTCCATTTCAAAAGCTTTTGTTAAATATAAAGGAACACACAGACACGCGAAGAGAACATTAACTGTATAACAATAAAATAACAATAGAGTACATTATTTTGTAATATCAGGTTAACAATAGTCTATTTATTCTAAGTGACAAATAAAACATTATCACGTAATGGTAAAAAAGCTCCTCACACTTTGCAAAAAATATTAAATGAAAAAGTATTTATTTAGTTTCTTAAAACTTATAAAAAATCGCTCTTTTTATCTTAACATGACCTTGCTGCAGACCAAGCACAGCAATGACTTAAAAGATTTAAAACACTGAGACCTTACCATGAGCTCTTAACGCGATCCAGTTTAGGCTGTGAGAAAGAGACAGAACTATACAAGTTCTCTAGCGCCATCTCTTCCCCACAGCCTAAGCTGGATCGCGTTAAGACCTTGTGGTAAGGCCTGTGGGCACACTAGTAAAAGACAAAATCGTATGAAAAGAGAGGAGAAATTATACTCAAATATTAATTTTATTGCTTCCTCAACATCTCAGGTTAATACGTGTCAGTCAGTGAGATTTTATGTAAATATGACTATTTTACAACCTTATAATATTCATAACTCCGTTTTATTTAAAACTCATAAGCCACACAAATATAAAATCTTATTAAATTCACACTACTAGAATTTATTTCTCAAAGCAACTGAAATAATCTTTATACTGTTCAAAGCAGAAAGCCTCATAACTTGGCTAGGATATTAAATTGTTTTGTTGTGATTTCTCCTGGCAGCCCTAAATCAATATTTACTAATTGGACTGAGGCACACCGAGAGCATTATATTTCATAAAAGGAGAAAAAATCGACCTGCATGGGCCTTTTTACGCTGCTGCTAGGCTCGTGTTGTTCTCTTCGTTTATTTTCTGTTGTTTAGGACTATGTTTTCCTTGTATTTCTGCTTTAAAAATATAAATAAAGTTGGTTTTATCAATGCTTCTGTATGCACTCGTGTCATGTACCAAATAAACGTATTTTCTGTCTTTGTTTATTTTGAAGCTGTTTCACAATATTGCCAATTCTATGGTTAGGTACAATAGCATCTTATAAATAGTTTTTAAATTATAGTTTGTATTGCGAGAAAGCCAGTACACCATGTCCTAAAACAATGTAATAATGTGGTTATTATTGTATTTACTTTTGGTACAGTTTGACAGATAGTCCAGGAAAAAATCTTGAATCGCTCTACATTATATTGTGTTACTACTTTTGCCATGTCCTGTTGGAAACGCTCCTCATTTTTGTCACGAATGGGCCCCCACAGATGTCATAAAAGTGAATATTTTTTTAACGGAATTCACATAAATGTTCGTATATTATACACGAACATGTCACGACTAAGGTATGATAAATAAGATATAGTGACATTGTCATAAAACCTAACCAGCTCTGACAAATATATACAAAGAGGAGGCCTACTGTCAGGTAGAGTGAATATTATGGATAGATTAGCTAGATTTGCAATGTATGATGGATAGATAAATATTATGTCAAGCCTTTACAATTCGCTCCATGCCTATTCTCATAATGGCGAAACACAACTTCCATACAATGTTACAAGGACAAAACAGCTTGTCCTAAAAAAACATTTCTCACCATTTTCAACACACGACACAAAAATTGAGGTAGACAATTCTAATCCTGGGACCGTCCAATTTTTCACCGGGACAAATAAAAAAAAACTTTTTCACGTAATTATGTCCAGGCGGTGTGCCACAGCCGTAACAAAGGTAAGGCAAATGACCAAATCGATACGGAGGCTTTAATAATTGATGGGTCTGTGGACGTTGGACTCGGACTTTTACATGTCTTATCGACCCGGCTATGTTCGGTGTTATATGGGGACTATTGGGGACTGGGTAATAATTATAGATAATTTTAGTGTGTTTTTCTTTTTTGTTTTATAGTGGTTTGGGTTTGGGGTGGATCCATGTCTATGATAAAAGTTTTACCACAGATAACTTTTTCTTTCATTTTTGATGTCGTGTTATTCTTAAATTATTTATTGTTGAAGTTGTATTTTTCAAAATCGTAGTTTAGTCTGTCACTGTTTTAAATGTTTTTAATACAAATTAAAAGTCATTTAATCAAAATGGGTTGATTTATCACAACTTTTTTAAGGAAAATTTTACTGAACGCAATCCCAAAAGGACTGCGTTACGTAAAATTTTAACGGTGTCGACCCTATGACACTTCCTAGTGTTTTGGCTGAGAAGAAGAAGTGGCGGAACAAACTCCCCAGCAACACATCTGTCTGTAATTTAACAAAATCTAAAAGAACATTTCATTACACATCAATTCGAAATTACAGCCAAGTTCAAAAAAATCGGCGTGAATCGAAAAGCTTAAAAAGAAAAGTTTTTTAATATTTTTTTCTGTATTAATTTGATTTAAGTTATTTTACTTCTATAAGCAGCAAAAATAAGTACCACTGTTTGATAGAGATGTCATTAGCAACAACTATATTTTAAAGGCAATAAAGACGACTATAATTTTCAAAGAAAAACCAAATAAGGAGTAAAATAACCAAAAAGGTTCTTGAATTTTATTACGACAAAGTCCCTCAACAAAAGCTAATTCATACTTCAGCCGTCAGTTACAAACCCGTTTCCCATTAACCACGACAGCTTATTAGCTATCATTTCTTCATCAAAGCAACCTTCATAGCAGTCCTATCGACCGCCTGTCCGCTAGAAACAAAAGGGTTGTTCGCGCAGTATCGATAATTCTATAAATAGAGTTGCGACAGTACGAGTTGCATTCTACGGGCTTCTAACAATGAGTACGATAACTAAGACGGCTCGCATGTTTATAGGGCATGCGTTGACACAGAAAATGAATAGAAATGTCTGTTTTGTGGGAGACGTTTGTAGGTAAGTTGTCGTATTTACCAGTAGGTATACAGTTCGAAATAGGCTTTTAATTTGTATTTTGTACAAATGAGTAAAAAACTATACCCTATAATTTTGAAGTTGACGTGATATTCACCAACTCGTACAGGGATCAAATATGGTGGTTTACATCCCACCCTTAATACTCGAAAGCCTTAACAGTGACGAAGACGCGCGACAGTGTGGTTGATGGCAAGGCTGTGAACAGTGACTACTCTGTGACAGTGACTGAGCTATCGACTGCTTTAAGCTGTATTTACAGCGTGTTTTTGTAAATATGAAAAAGCGCCTCTAGTGTGTGAACAGGAAAATATTTTTTTCCTTCATGTTATACGTCAAAGTTACAGTACCCTTAGTACGAGTTTTCAGAATTTGAGACGTAAAGAAATTGGAATTTTGACAATTTCAAATTGACAATTTTCAGGGAAAAAAATAGTACCTTCTTCGCACACCAGAGGCGCTGTTCCAATTTTTCATACAAAAACGCTGTAAATACTGTAAAGTAAAAGTGTGAAAATTCGTACGAAGGGTATTGGCCTCAGGTGCAATTATAAATATGAGAAATCAGTAACTGGAATAATTGCATGAAGGTAAAGTAAAAGTTAAGCTCTCTAAGTTAATGAGCAATTAAATTACATTTTTGTTTTATTGTTGTTGCAACAATGGACATTTTATGTTGTGAAAAGCTAAGTTAATACAATTATAAGTTCGAATTTCAACAACGCCTAACTAATCTCAAAATAATTGAGCCTTTCTGAATTTCACTTGTCTAGTTTATTATCCTTCAGTAAGTTATAGTTTAATAATCTAGTTCAGATAACAACAGCTAGATTAAGGGTCGGTTAAAGGTTAAACTATCATTTAGGCCTTACAGTTTAGGGTGACGTCAAAAGGCGAAAAGGTCTTTTTTTATCGTGGTATCGTAAAATCATCAAATAAGTCCTTCCTGGACAGACGGGAGGGACTGTCAGATTCGTACTGACTAAAATCCGGTCATACTTCAATAGCCCTTTACGTCCCAACGTCACGGTTACCTAATAAGACAGTTCTGCGACCCCGGAAAAAGAGATGAGGCCTAAGATGGCGCGAGCTCACCCAGAAGGAACTCCAACTCCTACGCACCGCCTTAAAGACTGTGGATATGGATAGTGGTAGCGAGACAAGCGTCCTCCGGGCGATCTGCGCAGTGGTGACACCCAAGCGTTTACTCCTCATCAGACCTCCCGAAACTTCCGTATCCGGTGAGGACTTGCGTCATGAGGACAGGACGCCGTGACGCCTATCCAGCCACTCTTCAAAGACGGGCCTTACCGCCGCGATTGCAGCGTGCCCGATAATACTAGTGTAGATTAGATGTTATAACTTCTTTGACTTATTCTCAATGTCTGAAATGTCCATCCAGTCAATGTCTTATCCTAACTAACGTATAATTGCCCGAAGTCCTGTAACCAAAGCATGTGAAATTCAGCATGAAATGACAATGCATAGGACTCCATATGTGGTTAGGCCCGACCGCAATGATTGCGGTCTATCGAACAACATTGTATTATGTTGTGATATGTAGCATTCTGATGATAAATGCTTCATAGCATTTAGGCAGTGAACAGAAGCAGAACATTATCTCTTGATTTCCTTTATTAAATTCTCTCTCAAAGAGTTTTTTGAAAGTACTGATTCAGGGCCACCACTTCTCTTCAAACGGTATAAGATGAGGATGCGTCGCGGACGTGCGCGAAAGTATATGAGTCGCGCCCGCGCCCCATCTCTTCTGTGTGTTTAACATCGCGACGCTTCTAGATATTTTGTACGAAAGAGACGCTAAAGAGACATAAGCTATTATGTCTCCTCCCCGTCTGCGTCTTACGTTTTTTTTACGTGGCCCATGCCTTAGAGAACATCTTTAAAAACAAAGTTAGTGTCCAACAACGCAACGACCTTTAATGCGGTTTTCATTCAAGGTATTTGTTTTTTTTTTTAGATTAGTAAAATAATCAATTAATAAGTCCTCTCGACCAGGGCTGGGCGGAAGGGACTGTCAGACTTGTTCTGACTAAAATCCACGGTGTCCCTTAATAGTCCTTTACTTTCTGGGGATCCACGTCCATGCAGGTCTCACGACCGGACCCCGTGATTCGAGATGATGGTTTAAATGATTATCTAGATTGTACGCGTGCAATACTAGGGCGGGTCACTACCGTGTATAAAAAGTTATAACGCAAAAATCCAAAGAGAAATGACATCCTGCTATCCTCATCACGTTAATTTCTTTTGAAAAGCGAACTCCTGATTTTTATTAAGACTTTCTACGATAGAAACAAATCGTGATGATGGAAAACTGAATGCAATAAGCTGCATGGGAGTATTCTGTGGTTGTTTATGAGAAAACACACTCATCACCGATATACATTTTTCAGCCTGAATGATGATTATCATTCTTTCCACTACCCATTGAAGAGTTAGGGCTGATTTTTTAATAGTCAGATAACTGTTATCTGAGGAATAAAAATAGCGGTTTGACACACATTTTCTATAGATAAGCTGTCAAACCGCCATTTTTCCTCAGATAAAAGTTATCTGACCATTGAAAAATCAGCCCTTAATAAACTAGTTATAATTATACCTGTGAGGCAAAACTGTCTAAACACAACGAAATCTTCAAAATGATCTTAAACATTCCACTCCAGACCTATCTAATTAAATGCATGAATGTGCAATTAAAAATACACCCAAAACTAGGTCATTTGCTAATGTCGTTACGGGCTATTACTCCGTAAATAATTCATTCATATTTAGCCTATATTGCTTGAATATTTTGTTCTGCAGTGTCTGGCTTTCTGCCAACAGTGTGTCGGTGCATGGTCACTTTATAACTGGCATCTCGGAAACTATCATGATCTGGAAAAAATAACCTTGATTTAATATTTGATACTCGTTGCGAACGGTCAGTGTTTGTGCATGTTTTTATTTTTCTAATGTGTTTGTGTGTGATCGGTGCACTATCAAATCTCATTACTTTTGTCAAACTATTTACTTTGAACTAATACAATACCTGAAGCCTGGGCTTTTATTGATATATTTCTGGTGCAGTGGCTGAGCGATTGGTTGCTTAGTTGCGTACTGTCTTGGGTTAGATTCTTCTGATTAGATTGTTTGTGTATATAATTGCATACGCACCCACGACACTGGGCAAATTCTCAGAATGCCACACAATGTCTTCATTTAAAAAAAAAAAGCAAAGGATTCCTAAGCTCGAGTTTTTAAATTCGATACCTAGGTAAAGTCATACCGCCTTACCACAAAAAAAAATAAACAACTGTTGAACACTTTGTCTAAAAAAGTGTGACTGCAAAACGGAACTTATTTCAACGTCATAATCTGTATTTTTTTTAGACAAGTATAATTCAACACACGTTTAAATGTTTTTGAGGTACCACGGTAATAATTTATTCCCCCTGAATTTTTCGAGTAGCACCAGTTAGATTTATGGTAGGTACAATGAGCATAGCAATCGCAATGTCGTGTTCCTTTAAGGAAGAATCATAACCACATCTTGAAGCAGACTGTACATGGCTATAGGCCCGCTCTCTATTGCTGAGAACCTATAGTCTTTAATTGCTGATTTTTCAGCTGAAAAACCTATACCAAGGAATTCTATGCTTTATTTAATCATCATCATCATCATCATCAGCCGGAGAACGTCCCCTGCTGAACGTAGGCCTCCCCTTTAGACCGCTCACCGAACGACAATTCGCCACTTGCATCCATCAGCTGCCCGCGACCCTCACGATGTCGTCGGTTCTCCTAGTGGGAGGCCTGCCTACGCTGCGTTTTCCGGTCCGTGGTCGCCACTCGAGAACTTTTCTTCCCCATCGGTTGTCAGTTCTACGAGCGCTGTGGCCTGCCCATTGCCACTTCAACTTGCAAATTTTATGAGCTATATCGGTGACTCTGGTTCTTCGCCGAATATCCATGTTCCGGATTTTATCCCGCAAAGAAACTCCGAGCATAGCTCTTTCCATTGCTTTATTTACGAGTAATACACCGTCTTTATCCACTGGACTTGACTGGACTGAAATCAAACTTAAGTACCTATCAATACAATATAAGTTTTAAAAAAACAAGTTGCCACTACGAACTTATCCAGTTTCGTGGGTTCGATAACTAACATAAAAAATCACATTCACAAACATCTAGACCCAGACCAACTACTTGTAGGTCATATACATATACTCGTATATTTGTTTCAAGCGGGAATCCAACTCGCGATATGGCAAAAATCAATAGTTTATTAAAAAAACATCGCATGAAAATATCATTTAATAAAATGCTAGATTTCAATTCACTGAGTATTCAATAAAAATTACTGCCAAAAGCAAAACTTCATTGCAATATTATTTAAGATGCCTTAAAACACTGTAAGCATGTTTGATGAGATAGTATTCTCGAAGCACATAACAGAATTTCATTGCACCAATATTGAATATCTGCGACGAATATTTGCATAAACGTTCAGAATCAACTTAAAATAAAACTGATGCACCTTGTATTTGCTTTTTTAATATTGGAAAACAAAATGTATCTTTGACTGCAACTCCCGTGTGTTCACAGTTTGTAATATCTACGGGGAATAAATAAAGCATTCATAAATAACATAAAATCTTTCGGTTTTAAAGTCAAGGGGAGTTAGTATAGCAGGAAAAATGTAATGTCAGTTTATTTATTTTAAGATTATCTGTGTTATGACGGGGCCCCCCTCTCAGAGGGCCAAAGCCTGCCGGGGTCGCGGGATTATTCCCTTACCGTAACCCGGAACTTAACAGGCTATGAAGGACACCGTGGATTTTAGTCAGTAGAAGTCTGACAGTCCCTCCCGCCCTGCCCGGGGTTGGAGGACTCATTTGATGATTTTACCACGCTAAAAAAAAAAGATTATCTGTTGATTGTGTGAAATTGAGATTTATCAAAATTGTTGTTTCCTGTCTGTTTTTAGAATTAACCTTCACAGATGGGGATTCACTGACGGCTCAGGCCTAAAATGTATACCAATGGCTCACCTCGCACGCTGGAAGTCCTGTCACCTGTACACTTGACGACCTTATGACTGCATCAGTGGGCAGGGTTCGCGTAGCCGAATTTTGGGCTAAACAAAATATAAAATCATATTTGCCATCGACACGCTAATAAGAAGAAGAATTAAGTGAAAATTTCAAGAAATGCATGCGGTATTATAAAAATATAATACAGATGAAAATATGCTACAGGCTTTCGTGTGCTTTACATGGCATTGTTTGTAACTAGAAATACTTTCAATGAGTTAATCACTTTTTTTATCGTGGTAAATTCATCAAATGAGTCGTGAACTCAGGGCAGGGCGGGAGGGACTGTCGGACTTGACCAACTAAATATTGGTTTATTGTTCCTTCAATTGTCCTTTGCGTTCCAGGCTACATAGTAACCTCATGAACATTTCCGCGACCTAAGCAGGCGTTTAACCCTATTCTATTCTAAAAATCCACCATGTTCATTTGTTGACCTTTGCATTCCAGGGTCGCGGTATTCTCGCGAGGCTGGCAGACATTTGACTGGTTTAAGGTTACACTGATCTCTGATAAACCGAGAGTGGATAGTGACATCGACTTGGTGCAACCATTAAACACCTTTAAGGAAGTTTACCAACAGAACATCAAGTAATCACTTTCCGCACAGTGAGCCAAACAGAAAATTCCAAGGCAAAAAATTCCGTCTAATATTTTTTCCGTAACACATTCTTTTAGAGGAAACACGGAGTGGTTGAAAAACGATTGGGAGACGGGACACAACGATCAGGAGGAACAACATCCTGTTGGCAGATGGCCAGCAATCTCGATTGATAAATACTTCAGTTAGAATTGTAAAATACCTACCCACGTACCTACGGGCTATATCTGGAAGCTAAATTGTTTGCTTCCCAGGCGTAATTTTGAGTAAATAAATTTAGATATTTGTATACGAATTACGCCTGCGTAGCAAATTCTAAAGCTTCTTTGTAGAAAAATAAATCGATTGCAAGCGGGATTAGAAGAATATTTTAGTATTTACCCAAGTTGAACACGCTTTCATGACTGTTTCAGTAGCTTTCTATAAAATTAATTATGAAGAAATACGCTAACACAAATATGAAGCGGATAATATCAAACAGTGCATAACAGGTAAATACTTTATTGAGAAGTACTCACATCCATGAAAAGTGATTTTAGTGTTTTACTTGCAGAGTTCATTATAATACTAGTAGAAACAGATCATGTTTTGGATTGGATGCAATTTATTTGGAAATATTAAAGGGTTTCTTAAAGATAAATATTAACAATTTGTGTTCTAGGGTACATTTATATCAAATGTAGTGAGATCTCACAAGACGGCAATTATAGCAACGGTGTGACAACTTTTACTCAGTGGCGTCGTATCAAAAATACGTCTTTTAACACGCGCATATAGAATAAGAAAAATGTGAACAACAGGTTCATAAAAACATCACAAACAATAAAACTTCAACCCGACTAATAATAAGCGCCATTTTTATTTGCGTCTAGATGCTAGATCGTGAAAGTTGTACCTAGTTTATGCATGATACATTTTTGTCATCGTGTACACTGATCTGTAACAGTGGGCTGATTTGGCTCACGGCCAAACGGCACTCAATTGCGAATGACTGACGTAGGTACACTCCTCCAATTGGATTATTATCATCTGTGATCGTGGAAATTAGGCAGATGTGTCTTGGAAGTTAGGTAAAGGTGTCCTTGAAAATATTATTACAAGTATACGAGGACACACGTTTACTTGTAATATAATTTGTAAGTAAGCCATGAAGGTGGCTGTCAGAGATTCTTATAAGAAGATTTTTTGCAGTGACCACTGATGGTTTAATCGCGGCACACAAGATTTGTAGTGACTGATATGATTGAGAATAATTAGTCTCTTTGTTTTATTAAAATCTTTGCCACAAGTCTGTAAATCTGAAAAAAAACATTTTTTTTTTTACAAAAAACTTTCGAAAAATTCGACAATTATTGTTTTTTTTAGGGTTCCGTAGTCAACAAGGAACCCTTATAGTTTCGCCATGTCCGTCAGTCCGTCCGTCCGTCCGTCTGTCCGCAGTTTAGCTCAAAGACGCACAGTACTAGAGAGCTGTAATTTGGTGTAAATATACGGATTTGTTGTGCCGAAAAAGTGGTAAAATAAAATCTCGAAAAATATTTTTTTTTAGGGTACCTCCTGTACACTTAAAGTGGGAATGATTTTTTACTTTCTCGCGTACCCCTAAGTGTGGGGTATCATTAAATAGGTCTTTAAAAAATAATGAGAGTTTCCATTAACAATTTTTTGATAAAAAAATTAGTTTGTGAAATATTAAGCTTTAAAGTGCTAAATTTTGCTCGACTCGAGTGTCCACCCCCTCTACCAGCTAAACGGTTATGTTTGGGGGTGTGAAAAAATTCACAATATTAGTATATATAACGAAGTTTAAAAGAAAATTATCATGACTAAGTAGGCTTTACAACTTTACGAGTAATAGTCGACCAACTTATAAAATGTACTTGGATAACATATTTTCTTAAACAAAATGTATCGGAGAACATGCTCTTCAACTGCAAATGTAAGTTTGTCAACTTTATTTTTACAGTTTTAATAGGTATGTTTCTACGCCATGTTTTTTGGGGATAGGTAGGTTTTTATCGTCAACTATTTATAACTAACTTCAAAAAAGGAAGAGGTTCTAAATTCGTCGTAATCTTTTTTTTATGTATTTTCCCGATTTCTCAAAGACTCCTGGACCGATTTTGAAAATTCTTCTTTGTTAAATTCAGCGAATGTTAGTTAGTTCGCATAAGTATTTTGATGGGCAACTACGGAACCCTACACTGTGCGTGGCCCGACACGCACTTGGCCGGTTTTTTTTTAATTTTTCTAAAGGTATGGGAGGTAGCCCGGGTAGCCCAATTTGAAACGGGTATGCATGTAAAATTACGCGTCGTTCTTGCCAATGAGAATGTGTGCGCGCAGGACGCGTCTCATCTCGTTTTAGGCAGTCTTAAGCTACTATTGCATTTAATGTAAGTGGGATCTACCTTCAAGTAACCCAACCCGGAGAACAGCATATCAAGTTCCCTGTGACCTGCGGTGATGGATGTGGGATCCCACTGGCGGTATTTAGGCGTTACTAGAACCAAGTGGCTCGCGACCACCATCCTAGCTCGCAACACCCTGTGGGATTCAGGCGACGATCAATTTTTACTAGGTTTCGTTGGTGCCCAAGTGTTCCAGTTCCTTTTAGTTGAACTCGGTCTATCTCAGATTTCATGTTTGCTCGTGGCCAAAAGCGTACCTAATGTATATTTGAAAAAAAAAATGATTTTTTTCCTTGTTCTTGTAACTTGTCACAAAAGCAAGAATTGAATAAAGCTTGCGACAAAAGTAACTTCGCTTTTATTCATTTTCATTTTAACCAGCTTCTTGTAAGAACAGAAATATTAACTACGTAGCACCATCAAAATTCCTAGTTATTTCAGTGTTTCAAACAAAGGAGAAACTAGAAATTTTATCGCGGTAAAATAAATTCTCAGGAGAGAGCTAAAATTATTCTTGTGTAGTTTCTTAACGCACGGGTTATGTTTTTCATAATATGGCCGTGTTTCAGGGAATTTTAAAATTATGAATCGGAAAATGTGCGAAATAGAATATTTTTGTTTCATTTTGAAAAAATTACGGGGAGTTTTCTACACCATATGCTGCAGATATTCAACGTCTCCTACGGGCGATCCGCACAGTGGTGACCATCGATCTGTGTTCTACTTATAGTTTCAATAAACAGAACATAACCAAGGAGGAATGTGAATGCCAGGTAATGGTTTTGGGAACCTTGTTATTTTTTTTTTCATGGCAAATCATGCGATTAAACTACAGTAGCAAAGTAGAGGCAGGATAATTTGAAGCAAAGCGCCAGATACATTAGAAAAGGAGTAGGTAACCTACAATGGCAAACATAAAAAATAAAGATTACGCAATAAAAAAATACGCAGTCCCGTCAGAAAGACTCACTGCACTTTCCATTGATATACCTATTTGGTATACCTATAATTATGTTAATTGTTGGTATACCTGTTTATATTGTAATGAATAATAAGCTAAGAAAATTGATCTGCTCAACCCACAACGAGGATAGAGAGAAGACAACTCATAAAAAATTATGATTTTGCAACATAAATTGTGGTTAGTAAATAAATTAGGTATCCTTATTATTTAAGAAATATAATTATAACTTCCTAGTAATTTATAATTACAATAACGGTAAATTAAATACAGAAGTGGTAACCAAATAACAAAATTTCTTAATAACACGTTATTAAAGACCTATTTCAATGTACAAACAATTTTCGTGTACTTGAGTCAAGTAAATAATTATACGTAAGTATTGTAACGATCTTATTTACAATAGAATAAGTTAAGAAATATTTCACATTTTCCTTGAAGATGGAAATTGCCGTAAATAACCATTGAGTGCCGAGGAGAGGGCGTGAGTGCGCCGCCATTTTACAAAGTCCTCTCTGTGTAGAGTATAATCGTTCTTGAAATGCCTTGAATTGAATGTTTAGTGGAAAACAATTTGTAAGTACATTTTTATACAGACTGAAATATAGACTTGAATTTACTTTCACTGGTTAACTGTTTCAGCAAACGTTGAGGCAAAGCGTTTCTCTAGATATCCAGTTTTTTTGAACCTGGGTGAATGTGCACCACTTGTTGTTGGTTTTTTTCTAGCAGCTTCTCACTACTTGTGCGCTGAACACAACACGCCTTCGACTTGGGACTGATCCTTAATCGGACGGCGAGCAAAATATTACTCACTCATCAAGCCTGAACTTATAATGCACGTGGTAAGAAAGCGATTTCTACTTTACTCGCCACCTGCCCCGAGCATCGAGACGGTTGTTGAGGAGGAAAATTGCCTCTCTCTCAAGCGTTCTGCTTCCTACTTCGCTGAGACGGAGGTGACTGCTTACCATACCCCCTAGTACCATACCATGGTCTGCACTAGAGCCCAACGCGTGGGGTTGCCACCGACTATTATAGCTGATCCAGATCTACTTCAGAATTTTTAAAATCTATATTTTTACTGCAAAATTTTAAATTCTGTAGAGATATTTTTTTAAATTATAATGAAAACCTAAGACGTATTTTTTAATTATCTTGGTCAAAGAAAAGCTTGATTACAGATTGCCTTACAGCAAGGTCAGCCTGTGTATCTAACGGAAAACTCGTAATTTAGTCTTACTTTTGTTTTTCTACGCCTTGTATTAATGTGGTTGCTTTATGACCTTGCATTTTTTTGATGGCACGATTGCCATTATAATTAATTATTTGAACGATTGACTTTTGCGCTATGTGTTAGTTGCATTGTCGCACAGAATAAATATTTATAATTATGTTCTCCAAGTCGCGAACATTGGAAGGAATGGACGGAGGCCTTTGCCCAGCAGTGGGACAATTCAGGCTAATAATAATAAAATAGAATAAAATTACGTTCTACAAGTAGTTAACCCAGTTCTTACTGATTGTGACTCTGAGTTAAATATTATGTTTTATCCTATAGACATATGCATGGGAATTTGATAATATGGTTTTTCAAGCATCTTGAAATAAATATGATTTGTAATAGTATCTAACCATTTCAGTAACATCAGAGTGCAAACTCAACTTCTAAACTTTCAGACATTCTCATAACTTATAGCCACAACAATTGGCCTGCAAAGTATTGGACGTTACAAGCCAATTTAAACAAAACAATATGTCTTCAAAATCGAAACATTTGTTCATTTGAAACGCAGAGGTCGTTATGGTCTACCTAAAACATAAATTCATTGTAACACAAATCGTTTTCGCTCGGTGCGCCTTCGAAAATGGTCTTTAACGTCTACGGGGCTTTGTGTAAATAATGTTCTTTAAAATTTATCGCTATAATAAATGTTGGGTACCCCTTTTTCTATGAAAATAAGTTTAAATTTACTGGACACTGTAGGTCAAATGCTTGTTCTCGTTTTTGTTTTGTAATTTTTGTGATTTCAATTATTAACGTTGGGTGGAGTTTAATAATTTGTGGGTTTAGTTTTGATGTATAACGCAATATTGGTCATGTATTTCCCGAAGTATTATTTCAGAGGTGCACCTTCTACCTCCTTATCTTGCTATTACATATCAGTGGCAAGTTATAATAATAAGTGATGCGCCTATTGCCATTACTGAGAAATTGCTGATGAGAAAACTTATTATCTTATTTTTTGAGTTTAATTCTATAATCTTAAAGATTTTTAATATTTAAAGTCAAAACATCATCGTTCATAATTTTGATAAATGTTTTCAAAAAAAATATGAGGGTGCTCTCTTGACTCAATTTCCCTACTGCTGGATGTAAACCTCCCCTAAAGAATGCCAACAATCCTGGTCATTTCGCATTTAGCCACTTTCTTCAATTGATCGATCCATATATGTATATTATTTCGTAAGTTGCAGAAAATAATTATATTTTCCAAATAATCTGACGTAAGCGTTTTCTTCTAAAGCGCTAGTAAACTCTATAATAGAGCGTGGGATCATTATTATTACATAATATCTGTTTAATTTACTTCACGCTTAAGATCCCACACAAACTCTTTTAGGGATGGGATAAGACTGAAAAGTATGACAAGTATGTAATGAAGGTAAGTAATCTGAGATATCTTTTAATTGTTAAATAAATAACAGAGGCCTGAGCACAAGATTCCAGTTTAAGAGGCGTAAAGTAAACTGGAATTTTGCAGTTAATTTGATGGAATACTGCGATTTCCCTGTTCCAACTCGCTACAACATACAGCAACAGCTACCTCATATACTGAAAAATAAAATACTAAAAAATCAAAGTCTGTAATAAAAAAAATACAGAGATATTTGTCCGTCAAACTGACGTCACTGAGATGACACTAAAATCTGAGCCACCTCTCGTGACTTTCGGAAATATCAAGATAGCAATTTGTTTTTTTTTTATCTTACAGAATAAACAAGCGCTGGGCCATAATAAATTCAACCAGCAGTTTCAATGTGTTGAATCTGTGAAAACTGAATTTAAAACAGTACATCACCAATAGAAAACCACCAACTTTTCTCAGCAAGCTAAAAGCTCTTAAAAGGTTGCAGCTGATAACTATCAGTTTGGAAATTATACATTCTAATTACCTAATAAAACTTTCAGTTGAAGTTTGATCAAAGAACAGAAAAGTATCAAGGGTTTCAGGAGTATGTAACACAACTAATAAAATAATGAATTATATTTTTCCAAAAACAACCGTCATTATCTGTTTTACCCCGCATTAGCCAAAAGTCAATCTCGTCCCATCCCTATAAGGTGTTGCCCTGCCTGTGTAACATATTCGTAGATAATTAAGATAATAAACCTTATTAAACCCAGAAGGGTTCGGCTTTGTCATAGATGATATCACGGCCTAATCATTGTCAACCCTCTTTTGGGGATGTTTGATGTCAATATCAGGGTCGCAGCCAAAACTTGCCATAGGTAACACTGTTTGCAACTTTTCTGTTGCGTAAATTTTAATATAATGCGTGATAATATGGAAATTAGGACCAGATATCGCCCATAGTTGGTCCTTGGGGATGATTATGCCATGTTGATGTCTGGTATTTGGGTCCCGCTTTGTTTGAGATTAAATAATGGAATTACTACTACATTTTAATGACAGTAGAGTCCACAGTAGAGTCTTATCACCGTTACTGCTTTTATGGTCCTTGTTTTTATTAAGGGTCACAGTCCCTTGCAAATGTTTTTTATTAAATGAAGTACAGTTTATTTTTTGACAGTTGTCCAAAACGGCAGTCCTCTTGTAAAAACACAAACCTTCTTGCTTCTTTAATTTAAACTTCGCCATACTTTAAATCCCAGCTCCACACAACCACACAAAATAAATCAAACAAAGTACAAATTTCGCAAGCATAATCTTCAATAAGAAAAAAAAATTGTCCAAATAAAGTCGGCGGGCCACCCCGAGCCCGTTTTTATCTGCACAGTTGAGACCATCTAGCCGTCGCGAACCCGGTCCTCTGCAAAATTTAATCCCAGGATAAAGAGTATCGCTACCCGGTATTCGTTGGTATATTTTTGGGTATATTCCCCGGGTTATGTCCCGTCGAGTGGTCACATGGGGGATTTGCTACCAGTACCCTTCACACCCCCTCCCTAAAAATTTTCTTCTCGCAATTGCCGTTTTTATTTTGTCGGAGTGAACTTAATCTACATATTTGTGCAACTGTACGGGCTTTTACTGGTTTATTTATGTTTTTTCTGGTGTAATTTTCTCTCCTTTGGGCGAGTGTGATATGAATTGAGTTCTCAACGTGGCTGTAGTTAATTGCGAAACCAAATAAAAACTGGGAATCATGTTGTTTATTAAGCGAAAGCTGTGTGCAGACTTCCAAGCAAAAATGTAGCATGTATGGAAAATATTAAAGTCTTTATTGCAGAAAACCAATTTGATGAATACAACTAGCTCGATTGGAATGTCTAATATTAATTTAAAGGCATATTTTGCGTCCGGATGGAAAGTTACAGACTCTAAGCTAACAGAAAACCATAAATTTTGTGATCAAAGCAAGCAAATAAAGACGTCAATATCAGGGATGAAAATATTAATTACATCACGTTCAAAGATGTCGATTAAAATCATACGTAGTTTTATTTGTTTAATAAAATTTACCAAATACGACTTGAAAGGCCAAATTGCTAAAATTTTCCGAGCACTGCCGAAGTTTGCTGAGATCTTTCGAAGTTTACTGAGTCTTGTTTGTATAAAATTACGATGAAAAGCTTTCACTTATCGTGGTTACTAAATATTGTTTTAATTTTTCTGATGTTAATAAGTTTGAAATATAAATGCAAATGAATACTGTTGGTAACCCGTCCCGACTACACTCAGTGCGGGTGTTCTTTCTTAACATTATTACTCCAAGCACAAAAAAACATTTATTTCTTCGATTTCTTAATTATTAATTGTTGATGATTGTGCTAATCACAATTTATGAAATCACTTACCAACTCCAGTTTGAGCAACCTAACGCCATCTAGTGACATTCTTAAGCTTGCATTTGCTGCCAACATAATCATAGCAATTTTCCGCACGAGGTTTTGATTGCAGTAAGAATATTGAACTTTATAATTCTTGTCAGTTTCTCAGTTACATTTGAGAACAGTACCCTTAGCACGAATTTTCACTATTTTACTTTACAGTATTTAAAAATGGAACAGCGTTTCTTGTATGGAAAAATTTAACAGCGCTTCTGGTGTGCGAAGCAGGAACTAATTTATTCCTTAAAAATTGTCAATTTGAAATTGTCAAAGTTCCAGTTTACTTTACGTGTCGAATACTGAAAATTCATGCTAAGGGTACAGTATCCTTAGTACGAATTTTCAGTATTTGAGACGTAAAGTAAACTGGTACATTGACAATTTCAAATTGACATTTTTCTAGGAAAAAATAGTTCCATCTTCGCACACCAGAGGCGCTGTTCCATTTTTTCATACAAGAAACGCTGCAAATACTGTAAATAGTAAAAGAGCGAAAATTCGTGCTAAGGGTACTGGTTCATATTGTGGGCCTTGTCACCGTGTTTTAATAAAAACGGTCATAATTATTGAGATAATTAATATAATTATGTACGATGAAAGTATTTGCTTCCACATGGTTTTCAAAAGTTTTAGTTTTGGAGGTAACGCGTTTACATCTAAGAAAGTCGCACTAATATTATAAGTGCGCAAGCTTATAAACTCGGCATTACTCCAGTCAATCCATGTTTGTGTATAGGTTCTAATTAATAGTACTACTAAAGAAAAAGTTACAAAACCAGCTTACTCGTCCACAAACAAAGTTAGCTCACAGCTGAGGCCAGATTTTGGAACAGGCAACACTGAATTTAGCTAATACAGCCAGTGTTGCTAAACTTACTTCAATATCTGAAACTTTTCTGCGAACCGGGCTCAAACTTTACTCATGTATGTTCAAACTCTATGTAGATCATAATTTTAAAGCGAAAGACAACTTTTAATTCAGTAGTAATATGGTTTTACAAAGTGAATACAGTTACACCTATACTATACGTATTTGACAGTATACTTGTCTTATTAATGACTTTATTTGTATGGATCATAAAAATGGCGATAGTGTACGAACGAGGAACTAATTTTTTCCATCGAATTAATGTCAAAGTCCCCGTTTACTGTGCTTCGTAATGACGCGAAAACTTGATATAAGTAAAGCCTTTTAAGAGCATAATATGAAAGCCACGTTTTTTAAACGCGCCATTGCAGCGCGTTTGACGCGATGCAGACGCGATGCGTACGCAAGTCAGACGCAGTCTAGTAACTGCTCTGATGAAAACGCGCCGTCGACGCAACGGTGCAGCGCGTTTCAGAAACGCACTCCACCGGCGCGTTTAACAAAAGTGGTGTGTCGGCATTCACGTAACACAGACAAAATGCGAAGTATTAATGACTAAAGCAAGACTATTTTCAGAACCAATCTCCTAACTCTTCCACAAAGCTTCTCAATTAAGTGCAGTCTTAAATTGTAGGTAGAAAATGCAGCCTATCTTGTAGTTGGACTGATGCCGAGTAGAATGATGTCGTCTGAATTCTGGCTAGCACAACAGTCAGGTAAATAAGTCTGCCAGTAAGTGAGCCCACACAATAGCGCCAGGCTAATTTATTAGACAGCGCTTAAGGACAGTTAGGCTAGGAAAACAGCGAGGTTGAAGGAGGTAGCGATTTTTATAGAAAGGTGCATGTCAAGAAACAGTCCCCTGATTTAAGCGAAGTTTTTCAACTGGTACTGTGCTGATTTTACCCTTTACTACTACGAGTACTATTTAATTATAATTATCACTCTGAAAATGTACTACCTTTTTCAATTTACACTTACAATAATTGAAATAGGAAGTAGATATTCGAAAATTTCTCGTGAATAAAATTGCGTATTTTAACTAGGAAAGAAATATTCCGTATAACAACTATACATAACCATTTATTAAAATTACTATATTGATTGCAACTTCGAGACATTAATTTATTCAGCAAGGGACTCTCCACAGCATAATAACTGGTCCATCATTACTAGTGTAGATCAGTAGAATATAATTATTATACATAGTCTCCCAATCTCATCAAAAAAGATCCACAAAAAACATAGATATTAAATAAACAGGCAATATTGTATGTGCATCGAAAACTTGTGCAATGATAAAATTATTCCCTACACAATAATAACTTACGACGTTACCACGACGCGCCTTGCCAGAAAAAATCAAATGTCCCAACTTCATGGGTATCGGAACTGTCTGGAGCGCAAGACTCAAAAAAGGACAAACAAAGGAAGTTATTGGATTGTTAGTCAGTAAGAGTCTGACCGCCCCATTCACTCCACTCAAGAAAGGAAGGACTTATTTGATTTTACCACTCCATAAAAAAGGCCCAACTTTATGGCCCCACGGTACAGGGTAGTTGGTGAAATTTACACCCTCTAGCTTGTGGCGCTCTCTTAACAAGGTTTCTAACAAACACTGAGTAGAAATTATATGAATTCACCGCCTCGGTTATTAATACTGGTTACGTAGAGGGTATAGGCAGCTTGGAAGCTCGCATCTGTGAGCTTTTGATTAATTTTATTGCTGGAGTTTTATTATGGCCTGGTTTATTTATGGTTCTGGTGGTTTTTGTTTGTAAGGTTAGTTCAAATATGATGGACAACGGAGTAATTAGTTTATCGATTAGTGAATGGTAATCGAAATAATTTCACTAAGATAAAAAAAAAACCTGAAGAACTGTGGATTTTTAAACTTCTAGAAACCATAGCCACGCCTTGTTGTCCCTCTGCCACTGTCGTTACGTCTGTCAGACACTACAATATCTATGCGACGTTGCCACGTTGTCATTTCGCGGCATATTGTTCTGTGTTCCTCTGTACCTTCTTGCGTGAGCACGCGCCTCCAGCCAATGTAGCGGCGGTAGCTGTGGCATGTGTACGTGTGGAGTTAGAGCTGTTTGGTGTCCACGAGACGTAATGTCAGTAATAAGTGATGGATCTGGTAGATGTATCGTCATTAAAATAATTATAATGCCATACTGTCTTACAAACGTCACGTCAGTAAATTAATTTTAGTCATAATGTCTGCCAGGCGTTATCTTAGTAAAATGAATAAACTGTACAGCAGTTTATAGGTACAACTCATAATTGCATTATTTTTTAGATTGTGAGCGAAATGGATCTGGTAGACGTATAGTCATTAGAATAATTACAATATCATACTATTTTACAGACGCCAAGCAAATTAATTTTAGTCATAGTGTCTGTCAGACGTCATCTCAGTAAAATAGAACTGCGGGTGACTATACGTCGTGATTTACCAGCTGCTCCTTCCATCCCAAATGAGCCTGAATCATCAGCCGGAAGAAAATTATGTCGCATCTGTCCATGCAAGCCGAAAAAGCAAACAAAAACCGATTTGCGGGCAGTGTGCAGCGCAAATTTGTGTTCATTGTAAAGAGGATTTATAAGGCTAGATTTTTGAAAAACTACTCTAAGGATATTTTTTTTCTTTTTCTTTCTAATAAGTTTAACCTAGAAGAAGGCATTATTAAGTTACTTTTGTTGATTTCATGATTCTTAATTTTTTTTTTTAATTTTTTATGGTAGCTGTGTCTACAGTTCCTAGATTTTGTCATAAATAAAAAGACTGAGTATTTTCATTAATTATGAGTTTCATTCCATATTTAATTACCCTGACACATTGTGTGATGTTATAATTAAACTAGTGTTTGCCCGCGGCTTCGCTTGCGTTATTTTAGAATTTGAGAAACAATACGGATCGTGTGGCGCCATCTGGAATATGAACGTAATTGTTTTCTCGGAAACAGCTCTCTTCTGTTATTCGGGATGTAAGATACCTTATATCCGTGTCTATTCTCTGTAACGTTTTAATAAGCTAGGAGGTTAAACTAACAAACTAGAAATGTTACATTTTATTTAAAATAGAAAATACAGGATATTATAAAAGATACAGTCCACGACACTAAAGATACAGTCCAAAACACAGTTCACAACACAGTCACAGTATGAGGCCGCAATAGCCCTCAGTAGGCAGGAAGTCCCAGAGGGCAAGAACCTCCTCTAGGTTGTTAGACGCTCTTGAGTAGTCCTCTGCAGCAGGGAGTTCTCCAGAGGCAAGATCCTCCTCTGGAGTAATAGAGGCTCTTCAGTAGACCTCAGCAGCAGGGAGTCTCAGAGGGCAAGAACCTCCTCTGAGTGGAAGATCGAAGAGTGCTGGTTAGAAATAAAGATTACATGACTTGGATAGAATGACCGACAGTTCCGGATAGAATCTACCCGACAGTCCTGGATAGAATAAGTACGACACTCCTGGATAGAATACGACCGACTGCCCCGGATAGAATACCACGATTCCTCAGAATCCTCGGCTTTTATACCAGTCAGTTCTTGTCAGCTTGATTTCAAAAACGTTGTTCTCTTCTCTTTTTGAATATTGTTCTCTTCTCTTTTCGAATTGATGTAGAGAATCTGACATATCAGACCACGGAGGTCTGCGTGCTTTTACATGTGTAAAAATAGAATTTAGTATTTTAATACAAATATTAGTTACAATATTTAAATTAGAATTTATACAACACAATGAAATTAATTAGATAAATTAAATTATATAAATCAAAATGTAGCATACAAAGATCAATAAGCTAGAAGCTAAACAGTAAATAAAAATAAACTGACAGTTTGGCAGTTGACATAGCTTGACATAAGTGTCACAAGAAAAGTAAACAATTATAAAAAACGATTATAAAAAGGATGATAAATAAGATGAATAGTATTATGAATACGAAAGTATACATAAATACTATATTTCCCCAACGACCCCGAGAAAATTTTTGGCCTAGGACAAAAATTTTGTAAAGGTTAAAATATTACCACATTCACAAAACTTCCATAACTCAATCAAACACACACTCAATCAAAATCAATCTTACATAAAGTGTCAGGTAGGATTCACACTCAATGATCACTACTCAACCGATAAATCAATAACTTTAAGGCTTATTTTCGGAGTTGTAATCCGCTCGCGTCGAAAACCACTAATGAGATGAGATTTTTAACAATGGCTTGTTTAAGGAGTTGTCATCCGCTCCAAAAGATAGCTATGGTTTAGAGCCATAGTTATCGGACATGATGGGGTAGGCCATCATGCCGTAGTTTACCATTGGGGTAGGCCAATAGTAGAGAGGTTAACAGAGGCTTATTTTTAACGGAGTTGTCAGCCGCTCCAAAAGATAGCTATGGTTTAGAGCCATAGTTATCAGACATGATGGGGTAGGCCATCATGCCGCAAAGACTATTGGGGATACCAATAGTATAAAAAAATGAAGCGATGAATGAATTAGATAAGATGGCCTTATAGAGTTTAAAAACCACGAGACAACTCTATAAGGGAAGAAAGAAAAGGGAAAAGACAAGTATGAAGAATTTTAAAATCTTCATAAAAAGTACGAGTAAATACTTCGAAATAAAAAGTTTATACAAAATAATTCTATAATTCTATCCAGGGTGATTTAAGAAAGAGAGTAGGGGACAGTAGAAAACTCGAAAGAGTTTTTAAAGTAAGAAGAAATTAGTACTTAATTTTTCCATGCAAAAAGTTCCATACCAAAAAGTCAAAAAGTCGGAACTCTATGAATCCGTTGCTTAGCAACCAAATGATTGTTAAATCAATTAGTCGGAAAAATTTTAAAAATATTTTCCCACGAAAAATGAATTTTAGGATGTCTCCCCGATGAAGGATAAGTACAAATAAATAAATTTAAGATTTTTGTAAGAGTAATGTAGGTGAATAAGTTTTGTAAAAACGTCCACAGGATACTCTCCTGTTTCTGTCGTGAAGTGTCTCAACAACCAACTTGGGAGTGTCCACGAATGGATTAAACACACCAAGCGGCCGTTGAGTACGAATACCCGAGGGTATACGTTGTGGTGTGCAAGTCTGTGGGGATGTAGTGTAAAATTGTTTTTGTTCAGAGTAAAGTAGATGTGAGTATGAGCGACTACAGGATATTGTCCAATAGCCGCCGTAGAGTAACCGATCTCCAACCTTGGTTGTGCCCACAAGTGGGTTAACACTCCCAAGAGGCCGAAAGGGTGCCGATTATCTTACGATAACGGAATGTCTGAGGGGGTGTAGTAGTATAATATAATAAGTAAATAAATAAGTAAATCGGATGAGAAGATGATGAATATTCACGTTGGGCGCCAATCTGTAACGTTATGATAAGCTAGGAGGTTAAACTAACAAACTAGGAATGTTACATTTATTTAAAATAGAAAATACAGGATATTATAAAAGATACAGTCCACGACACTAAAGATACAGTCCAAAACACAGTTCACAACACAGTCACAGTATGAGGCCGCAATAGCCCTCAGTAGGCAGGAAGTCCCAGAGGGCAAGAACCTCCTCTAGGTTGTTAGACGCTCTTGAGTAGTCCTCTGCAGCAGGGAGTTCTCCAGAGGCAAGATCCTCCTCTGGAGTAATAGAGGCTCTTCAGTAGACCTCAGCAGCAGGGAGTCTCAGAGGGCAAGAACCTCCTCTGAGTGGAAGATCGAAGAGTGCTGGTTAGAAATAAAGATTACATGACTTGGATAGAATGACCGACAGTTCCGGATAGAATCTACCCGACAGTCCTGGATAGAATAAGTACGACACTCCTGGATAGAATACGACCGACTGCCCCGGATAGAATACCACGATTCCTCAGAATCCTCGGCTTTTATACCAGTCAGTTCTTGTCAGCTTGATTTCAAAAACGTTGTTCTCTTCTCTTTTTGAATATTGTTCTCTTCTCTTTTCGAATTGATGTAGAGAATCTGACATATCAGACCACGGAGGTCTGCGTGCTTTTACATGTGTAAAAATAGAATTTAGTATTTTAATACAAATATTAGTTACAATATTTAAATTAGAATTTATACAACACAATGAAATTAATTAGATAAATTAAATTATATAAATCAAAATGTAGCATACAAAGATCAATAAGCTAGAAGCTAAACAGTAAATAAAAATAAACTGACAGTTTGGCAGTTGACATAGCTTGACATAAGTGTCACAAGAAAAGTAAACAATTATAAAAAACGATTATAAAAAGGATGATAAATAAGATGAATAGTATTATGAATACGAAAGTATACATAAATACTATATCTCCTGACAACGTTTAAATTTTGGGACGATCGATTCAGTAGGTAGTACTGCGTGAAAAGGTGAAAAACAAACATACTTGCATTTTTATTATTAGTTTAGATCAATAATGTTATATCTAGGTACATAGTTTGCATAGGAAGCGTCCTAATTTGAGCGACATTAATTTCAAAGAACCGTGTTTATTTTAATCAATAGACTATAATTTTTGGGTCGATTTACAGTATCGCTGCAAATTGAACGTACGATAGCATTGCTCTTCTCCCTTTAGCATACCGCGTGATACCTAAAAAATAACTAATTGTCTGACTCGATGAGTACAACTTGTCGTCGTTTAAAACACAATCTATGCACTGGTTTGAGCACCAATTCAAAGCATAAATAAACACAAATTATAGAAACCCTGATTTTTTTCTAATCTTTAAAATTCCACACCTCGAAACAATTACAATTTAAAAAAATATCCAACTTACTACCTACAGTTTAAATCGGTGTAGATTTACATCCTAGAGAAATATTGAAAAAAAATAGTAATTATTTAAAATCGCGAATAATATTGAAACAAAAGTATGCACATTTATTTAAATTATTTAAAACTCTCACGACAAATAAAAAAAAACTCAAAAAGAGAAAAAAAAAACTACGCGAGATTTGATCCAGAGACCCCTTGCACGAAAGTCAAGCCGGTTACCGACCGGACTGGCTAGTACGCTGACAGTGATTTTCAAATAGCGGTTCTTGTACAAATGTCAACAATGACTGAAAATCAACATATTATAAAATTGCTAATCCCCCAAGGGGAATAGCGTAATTATACATATCCTATTAATTGAAAAGCAGTTTAAGGAATATTTGAGGAAAAATTGACTAAATAATATCCAGTGGTTTAGCTTCCAACTATCAACAAACATCTAAAAACAACAAAATTCAAAATTGCTTTTCTCCCAGAAAAAATAGCGTAATAATACATAGCATATTAACAGAAGCATACTATTAGGAATATTTGAGGAAAATTTGATCGACAACTTTACAGTAGTTTCGGAGATAGATCAAATCAAAAAAACATGAAAAATTTCGGAAAAAAATAAAAGTTGATCTGGCATCAGAATCGATCCCTTATCTCGAAAAAAATACAAAAAGAAAAAAATATTCAATGTACAGGAATGACATCTCTACGATTTTATTATATGTAAAGATAGTTATATTGGATTTTCCATAAAAAATGAATAGTTTTTTTTATAATGCCACCCAGAATATACGTCTGACAGACTACTCCTCAGTAGAATAGATACAAAAACGTCACCTCAGTGGCAGAGGGATATTATAAATAAGAGACCTAACCAAATTATACAATAATTCTTAGTCACTTAAATAATGAGTGTTCTTTTATCCTAAATAGAAAAATAATGAAACGAAAATGTTCAAAATTTTGTTACATCAAGAGCAGATGACCTTATTAGTACCAACTACTTTTAAAATTGTAAAATTTCTGATGATAGGCGGATTTTCGTTAATATTTCCCACAAAAACCACTGAATGGATTTTTAATAAAAACCATAAAAACACAAATAGTTTACAATTTTGAATAACACAGGAAACACGAAGTTCATGTGGAATAATCACCGATCTACACGCGGGCAACATCGCGGACACAAACTAGTCATAAATAAATAAATAATCTTACCAAGCAATCAAAACCAATACCAAATACAAACATACCAACAAAACACAAATACAAAACCGAAAATAATTTCTAAGGATTCCCATTAATTAGAGAGGATACCGAAAATGGGAGCACTCTCCAATCCCTGAATGACTTCCCCTTGCTCATCATTATATCACCCCTTTTTAGAGGGTAGTTTTAGAATCAATAAATAAGAGGCTTAAATCGAACGGGTTGCAATTAGGGGTGAAATATTGAAAATCTAGTGGGATGATTAAGTAGGCGATTGAGTGTGTGTGTATGGTTAGCTTCGATGGTAAAGAGGGCTGTTTTACGGTTAATTTCGAGCAACAACTATTTCATCTTTTCACAGTGAAAAACGCTTTTAATAAGAATGTTTATCTACTCTCATGTCGTAAATTCGAAATACAAAACTCAAAACGAGTTTATAATGACATACTTTATACCATAGAGTATCGTAATGAAATTAAAAAATTAAATTATAACACTGTTTCTATAACAAAACAATGTTATAATTTAATTTTTTTTCATTATGATACAGATTACTGATCATAGATACATCTATTTCATTTTTTATCTGTGGCTCCGCCCGCTTTAAATGGGAATGTTGTAATTTTGACGTTTGTATTTCGGTGGATGAATATTAGTGTTTATTAATTTTTATCTTTTATTTGATATGTTCGTGTTCAATGAGAGTAGATAAATTAGTGTATGAAACTGTACATAACTAGGTATTATACCACTCGTGTGATACTATTAAAAAACTCGCATTGCTCATTTTTTAAACTCACACTCGTGTATAATACCCCTCATTATGTACCAGTTACATAAACTACTATTATCACTAATATTTTACTAGTGTTTTGAGGTACAAATAGTCGAAAAAGTGTATCGGGAAAATAGCCAAATCATAACCTAATTTAAAGATTAAGTATTTTTATATTTACATAGTTTAATTTATGCTTAAAATAGTTGACTTCAGTACTAATAAATTCAACTTCGTTATAAAAAAAAAATTACAGGTGTAATAAATGTGTAAGTTTGTTAGTTTCTTGCGGCACCAAATTACAAATAAACTTTCAGAGTTATGTTTGGTTTTGTGTACAATGATTTATAATGACTGAAAGTAGACATGTAAGTTAAAACCTGTAACCTTAGCACGAATTTTCACTCTTTTACTTTACAGTATATACAGCGTTTCTTGTATGAAAAAATAGAACAGCGCCTATGGTGCGCGAAGACGGAACTAATTTTTAGGGTTCCGTAGTCAACAAGGAACCCTTATAGTTTCGCCATGTCCGTCCGTCCGTCCGTCCGTCCGTCTGTCCGCAGTTTAGCTCAGAGACGCACAGTACTAGAGAGCTGTAATTTGGTGTAAATATACGGGTTTGTTGTGCCGAAAAAGTGGTAAAATAAAATCTCGTAAAATATTTTTTTTAGGGTACCTCCAGTACTTACACGTAAAGTGAGGATTTTTTTTTCTCGCGTACCCCTTAGTGTGAGGTATCATGAAATAGGCCTTTAAAAGATAATTATAGTTTCCTTTAACAATTTTTTGATAAAAAAATTCGTTTGTGAAATATTAAGCTTTAAAGTGCTAAATTTTGCTCGATTCGAGTGTCCCCCCCCTCTACCAGCTAAACGGTTATGTTTGGGGGTGTGAAAAAATTCACAATAGTAGTACATATAACGAAATTTAAAAGAAAATTATCATGACTAAGTAGGCTTTACAACTTTACGAGTAATAGTCGACCAACTTATAAAATGTACTTAATATCATATTTTCTTAAACAAAATGTATCGGAGACAACTGCAAATGTAAGTTTGTCAACTTTATTTTTACAGCTTTTATAGGTATGTTTTTTGGGGATAGGTAGGTTTTTATCGTCAACTATTTTTAACTAAATTCAAAAAAAGGAGGAGGTTCTATATTCGTTGTAATCTTTTTTCTTATGTTTCTCAAAGACTCCTGGACCGAGTTTAGTTAGTTCGCATAAGTATTTTGATGGGCAACTACGGAACTCTACACTGTGCGTGGCCCGACACGCACTTGGCCGGTTTTTTCTTGAAAAATTTCAACTTGAAATTGTCAATGTTCCAGTTTACTTTACGTCTCAAATACTGAAAATTCGTGCTTAGGGTACTGAGATGTAACCGTACAGATTCGAACATTCGAAGACAATAGATAGAGCATCGAATTGCGTACTTTAATGTAACATTACGGTGATCCCCGCCTTTAAGGAGTGATTGTAAAAAAGTCAACAGTTCAGTAAATTTTGACGATTTAGGCAAATATAAAATACTGCAGATTTATTTAGCGATTGCATATTGTCTTGGTCCCAAAATAAAGCTATTTGATATTAATGAGTACAATGACGTCATTTTAAAGATAAATTGTAAACGACCTTATTTACACATAAAATATAGAAAGATCATCTGACGTGTAGTAATATCGTTTCTTACACCACTGTCCTATACATTTTCTTTACCTACTGAATGTTCACACCAGTGTTCTCCTCTCAATGTTATTCAACCATCAAAATATTATAACAACGCTGTAGGTTATAATATCTTACTCGATCATAGCTTGTCTTCATCACAAGACTGGCAGGTAGATTACTATATAGTGATCCCTTTATGACGTTAATCAGTTATGTATTGAGTGATGTATTAACACCTGAGGCAACGGTTTATGTTGTCTAATAGCTGAAGGGGATTACACATCACTTACAAAATGATGATGTTGAAGGGAAAGATAAGGAAGGGCAAATATAGAATCAATGTTTATTTATCTTTACATATAATAAAATCGTAGAGATGTCATTCCTGTACATTGAATATTTTTTTCTTTTTGTATTTTTTTAGAGATAAGGGATCAATTCTGATGCCAGATCAACTTTTATTTTTTTTCGAAATTTTTTATGTTTTTTTGATTTGATCTATCTCCGAAACTACTGTAAAGTTGTCGATCAAATTTTCCTCAAATATTCCTAATAATATGCTTCTGTTTATATGCTATGTATTATTACGCTATTTTTCCTGGGAGATAAGCAATTTTGAATTTTGTTGTTTTTATATGTTTGTTGATAGTTGGAAGCTAAACCACTGGATATTATTTAGTCAATTTTTCCTCAAATATTCCTTAAACTGCTGTTCTATTAATGGGATATGTATAATTACGCTATTCCCCTTGGGGGATTAGCAATTTTATAATATGTTGATTTTCAGTCATTGTTGACATTTGTACAAGAACCGCTATTTGAAAATCACTGTCAACGTACTAGCCAGTCCGGTCGGTAACCTGCTTGACTTTCGTGCAAGGGGTCTCTGGATCAAACCTCGCAGTTTTTTTTTTCTCTTTTTGAATTTTTTTTATTTGTCCTGAGAGTTTTAAATAATTAAAAAAAAATGTGCATACTTTTGTTTCAATATTATTCGCGATTTAAAATAATGACTATTTTTTTTCAATACTTCTCTAGGATATAAATCTACACCGATTTAAATTGTAGGTAGTAAGTGGGATATTTTTTTTAATTGTAATTGTTTCGAGGTGTGGAATTTTAAAGATTAGAAAAAAATCAGGGTTTCTATAATTTGTTTTTATTTATGTTTTGAATTGGTGCTCAAACCAGTGCATAGATTCTGTTTTAAACGACGACAAGTTGTACTCATCGAGTCAGATAATTAGTTATTTTTTAGGTATCACGCGGTATGCTAAAGGGAGAAGAGCAATGCTATCGTACAGACGCCAGCAGGTCAACCTACCCGAATCTGTCAGATTTAACCATTCAAACCTTAACCTTCTACTCTTGTGATAAGGTTGAAATTTTATTAAAGAAATCTGACAGATTGTGGTAGCTTGATGTGCTGGTGTCTGTACGTACGTTAATCTATATCTATATATATATACATATAATAAAACTGTAGAAAAGTAATTTTTGTACATTCAAAAAAAACTCAAAAAATATAGCCAGGGTTATAAAGGACAACCAATAGAACCCATTTCTAGCATTTTTAGAATTTTTGTCTGTTTGTCTGTATGTCTGTTTGTCTGTTTGTATGTTTATTCGTTCGGGCATCACGTAAAATGTACGAAAGTTATGTAGATAACTTTAATACACAACGACTGACCGTAACTTGAAGTAACATTTAGTTTTTGTTTAATTGAAATCGGATCAGTCTATCAAAAGATATTTGAATTCAAAGTGTACCAGAAGTAAAATTACGGTCAGTTTACACCGAACACGCAGTTCAGTAGCGCGATCTAGCTTGGAATAGGAAAACTACATATTCAAATATAATGGTGTGGACTGGAGTGGAGTGGTTTGGAGTGGGATGTTGTGGGATAAATTGGGATGGAGTAGGATAAAGTGGGATGGAGCGGGATGGAGTGGGACTGAGTGGGGTGGAGTGGTATGGAGTGGGATGTAGTGGGATGGAGTGGGATGGAGTGGGATGGAGTGGGATGGAGTGGGATGGAGTGGTATGGAGTGGGATGTAGTGGGATAAAGAGGGATGGAGTGGTATGGAGTGGGATGTAGTGGGATAAAGTGGGATGGAGTGGGGTGAAGTGGGATGGAGTGGGATGGAGTGGTATGGAGTGGGATGGAGTGGGATGGAGTGGGATGGAGTGGTATGGAGTGGGATGTAGTGGGATAAAGAGGGATGGAGTGGTATGGAGTGGGATGGAGTGGGATGGAGCGGGATGGAGCGGGATGGAGCGGGATGGAGCGGGATGGAGCGGGATGGAGCGGGATGGAGGGGGATGCAATGGGTGCTTTGAACGCTGCTAGGTGGGCTTTGAACAACAGAGGGCGTTTATCACAAACAGCTCAAATATTCTTGAAAAATCTTAATAAATTCTAATAATAATAGGATTTATTTATGAAAACGATTATCATTTATAAAAAAACAAGGCGAAAATCAAGCGCTTCGCACTAAGAAAACATTTTTAAATTCCGACATCCACGCGGACGAAGTCGCGGGCACAGCTAGTTTACACATATAAACGTAATAGCTGACCCCGCGAACTTCGTAGCGCCACAGAATCAATACTACTACACTACTACTACTACATTATTTGTTGCAAAAAATGTGATATGAAGAACCGCTAGCTAGACCGATTTTGTGCAAACTTCACCTAAACCATCTGCTAAAAAGTCTAAACATTTGGCCCGTTCTTGAGTTATAAAATTACAACGAAAAGTGGCATTGATTTTTTATATAAATATAACACATACAATATATATGTCTGATCATTTTCAGTTCAAAAAAAACAATAATTAAAGTCACCGGGGCGTCTTATATACTGGTATCTTAAAATGATTCAAAGCTCTTTGAGCATCAGCAAAGATAACTTTTCATGAATTCTGTTTATGTAAGTCAAATTCAAAGAAGCCTATAAATAAATAATGTTTCACCTACAAAACTCAAATATACGAGTAACTCAAAAGTTACTAATACAGCTTTAGTAAAATATTTATCTTTTACATGGAGTAATTACGAAGTTTGCACCCCACTTGAAAGTTCATGCGTTATAAAGTGGCGTATTTAAGCTTAGATTAATTTGACGAAATTCACCCCTTCGACTAAAAACGATTGACGTTGATTTAGGAGATGTGGAAGTGGCCTTAATTAGAAAATTTAAAGATACTGTTAGTAACATGAGATTATATGAGTTAATCGAACGAATCGAAACGTTGGTATGAAATTTATACAAACGTATAACTAAATACATAGGTAAAATTATTTTATAATGTAAGATTGTTAAAAAATGATAATTTTAAATCTGTTCGTAGCAAACGCTTTCGGTGAAAGAGTTGATTTGACTTGATGGTCATAAACCACTTAAATAAACGTTGGATTTGATTGAAATAAACAATTAACTGGTAATAATTATCAATGAGTCTTCTGGATGAAGCAAGAAGCTTGGCAGGTGTAGCATGTCCCTTTCAGACAATTTAATAAAAAATGAATTCTAAAAACGCCTCTAGTAAATCTTATTGCTAATTCACGATTGACAAACTTACTATTAATTAATAGAAGCAGAAGCAATATTAATAAAGAATTTCATAACGGGAAATAACAACTAATTGATATGAGAATCAAATCAAAAATCTCACGCTCCAAACCCGTGCACAGCAAGATTGACAAGGAAACTGCACTCCACTACATTTTTTCTATGCCACATCTAGTACGAAGGTTACTAAAACACAGAAGTGCGAATGTTCCCCTAAGATAAGGCACACACGCTACTGCTTTTTGTCTCATAATACCAGTCTTAACGTGTGAACCTTTGTATTAAATCGTTAGCTTGTGTGGGCTTAGCTCAAGTTTGTATGGATCTATGTTTAAATAATGAGAATTCGTTAAGTCTAAGTTCACGTTAAGTTTCCTGCTTTATTTGACTTAACTTGGGTATGTAAGAAGATAGCGGTGTGTTTAATTTAGCTAAACTTGCCGAAGAGAAAACATTTTCTATTGGCTTTGTTTTTAATAGTAACTTTATTGTAACGTTCTTGCTCAATAAAAATGTCTCTAGAAAGTTTTCCTGTGTTTTGGTTGCATTTACAATCATATAAACTCAGACCCCAAAACAATTACATGTATGTACTTGTAGATCTTATGACTCGACACCCACGACACGCTACGCAGCAGTCGACCTCGCATCCACTGCACCAATCGTTCCGTCAAAACACCGCTTCCTAGGTCTCTACCTACTGATTCTCTAATCAGTTATTTCGCGTATTTCAATGACTTTCTATGAAAAGAAAAATTGTAAAAGTATTTTAACTTACTTCGAATTCAGTTTATGCGATGCTCTTACCAACCGAGCCACCGGGGTTCTTACCTACTAACGTCAAATTGCGTTTATTTACCTACACATCAAACCTACTTATTACTATAAGATGATAGTATAACATTACATAAAGGGAGATATAATACTAAACACACATTCTACAATTAATTAACACCCGACAACTGCAATTAGCCACATACCTACATAATTATGTATTTACATACATAGCTAGTTACCTACAGAACTGTTACTACTCGCAAATCTGTGGACAATTTATATTTAACACTGCAGACAGACCATAGTAATTATCGGGATACTAAATCATAGGTAATAATAGTAAGACAAGGATACCCTTTTATGACGCAGTACTACTCGTAAAAGAGAATGAGATGAAAATATTATTTTGCAATGCCTGCAATACTGTCTCATCTTGAGACGAAAAAAAAACTGTCATGCTACCACTCCTTTAAGAATATACCCAATTACATAAGAGATTACTGATATACAATAATAGTGTCTATTTGGTACAGTTTTTTGATACCTATGAGAATTTGATTCGTTGAGGTACGCCCGCCATTTTGACTGTCACTAATCGATCTATTTGTCTAATGAGTGTCATCGAAAAGGGTAAGCAAGGTGGACTTTTAGTCAGAAGAGTCTTACAGTCCGACCCCTCTATCCAGGGAGGGAGGACGTATTTGATACTTACTCGTACTACCCACGTAAAAAGTGCTGTATCATGCGTCAAAGGTGCATAATTATAATTATGACACTTGTTGCGTTCATTTGGAGTATCCTTGCGTCTTCAGGAGCATCGTGCAATAATTTTTCTTGCACTAGTTTTTACTGTGGTTGATTGTTGGCAATATTAACCTGAGCATGTATAATGTTCCCAATTAGTAAACTGATATGCTCTGCACACTAAAGTCACCAGCCAGCCACATTTCAGCGACTTGTCCATGGGCTGAATTGCTTGTTAATTTCTACAGCAATTAAAAAAAAGTTGCATAATTCGTGCCGTTGACAAAGTCTTTAGATTTTCAAAGATATTAGGCCACCATTTAAATATTTTTTTAAATTATCTCGAATGAAAATCATCGTAAACGATGAAGTGGAAGACAGTGAAGTATACTTCCCTAGAAGTTACTTGCCAGCTGACAACGGCGACATTTATGTGTCGACGGATTAACGACTAAGGCATATGCCTAAACAGCAAATCTATACAATTCTCCATCAATATCTACAGTAAATTGAAACTAATTAGACTTAGACCAACCACAACAATGCAAGGGACATAATAACCTGACAATTTATGGTGCGTGCGAAAGCCCAACGAAATCAATGGACTGCTTTTCAATCTTAATATTAAAGGCATAAGGATTATAACTGGTCAACCACGAACTCTTCTGGCTGTTGGTACATACGTCACTGATGACGTCATCGCTCTCGTAGAGGGTCATCAATCAGTATTAACTGTACGTTAGGACGTTTAAGTGGATGTGGTGACGGATTTAGGGCACTGTTATAGGTTGTTGTGTAAATGATCATCATTTCATTGATCGGTTAAAGTGCCAGAGATGGCATGCCAAAATTCGGTACTAAAGCCAAACAATCGCTAGACTTATTTAAGAGCCCATACTACCTCAAATGGCTTAGAATCCTGTGATACGTCGAAAATACTGCAGCATTAATTTTGAAATAAGTGTTATGGTAAAGTTGAGGATTAATGTTAGGTGTAATGTTTGGCGAAAACATGATTCCATAAAATTTTCTCGATAGAAAAAAATCTCAAAGTTACATCTAAATAATAAACCGCTGGCAATCATGAAACACTTGAAATTAGATCATGAAACTTTTTGTATTATTTGAACTAACTATAAACTGTTGCGCCGCCGACCCCAAGTAAAATGGGATAAGGGCAGGAAGATGATGATGATGATGAACTAACTATAAAGCAGGTCTTATGTTATTATTTTTTTTGAATTTCCTTTTTTTTTCGCCGTAAAGTAAATAGATTTGCGTGTAGACAGCTAAAAGAAATAGCAAGCAATAGTGCGTCATATGTACAAGTGCAAGCGAGTAAGATTATATTGAAGTACTATGGAGCCTTAATTATTGTCATATTTGTATCCATGACATTCATTTATCATTGCATGCCGGTGCTTTTTTTATGGCTCAGGTGCAAGATGTCGCTTTCGTAAAAGTCCACAGGTTTTTTGTCGACATTGAATTGAAGCTTAGCTCAACTTAGTACTTGGTCTTAAACGTGGATTAAACCTAAAGGCGCTTCCTCACCCATTTGAGCAACTATTTCCTACTTATACTAAAAATGCTTCTATGAAATTAGTTGCTCACATGGGTATACCGAGCATTCACCTGTAATGTAACGTTACAGATTCGAACATTTCATCAGTGAAGGAAGACAAAGTGAGCATGTGCACCTTGTACCGAATCTATAGTAAATGTAAGCGAATATTCGTCAGTCAGGGGTATTGTAATGTAATGCTTGAAATCAAATCTATAATGTTACATTATACGCGAATGCTCCCGGTGAGGGAGCGCCCTAACCTTGCACATTAGAATGGTCATAAAAACAAATGAATCATCAAAAGCAGAACAAACCAACTAGCCTACAGACCTCAAAAGTTGAAACTCCATTATAAGGGTTAACGTGAGTAGAAGAATTTCCCCTGTCTCTATTTGATCGAGGTCAGGAGCTATTAGCAGATTGGATCCCGAAGTACATCAATCAATGTTCAGTATTGACCAAGAGCTGCTGATTTATTGAGTGAATGGTGAATGCATTGTTTTTTGAACGGTTGAGTCGGTAATGACAGGTTGGAGTCGTATGGCTTGGATGAGCGGGATTGCCCTGGGCGTTCATTGTTGGGAATAAGTTATTTCTGGAAATTTTTATGGTATTGATGATAGATGACGATGATGATTATGAAATTTCAATTTATCAACAAAATAATTAAAGGTATGTGTACGGCAGTTTTTTAGGGAAGATTGATATTGAAACTGAATTTTATACAAGGTTTTTTTATATATTTTTAAACCGACTTAAAACTTGATTGGTTTATATATTTTGATGTATATTTAAATAGCCTGCGCTACTTCTTTTTATGTCGTATTTATTGATCAACTTCAGTTAAGAAAAATTTAAAAGAAGAGCATAAAGCAAGCCATTCATCACCGCGACCTGTCTTGAAGATCGAGGGTACAAACAGCGACGTTTTTATGTCGCTTGACGCAAGACGCATTGGAAGTCACATTAGCCCGAGGAAGTGAATAGGGCTTAAACCTTAGGATTCCTTCATCAGACAAATGTAGTTCAGAGCTAGACATAAGCCTACCCTAATGAACGCCAATCATCCCCATCCTGAGCAGTCCGCAATCATTCACTACCAGCCACCTTCTTCAAAATCAACCCTCTGATATGATAAAGCTTAGGATCACCAAGTTCCAACTTACTTGCAAAAAAACAATAAATAAAAAACAAAAACAATCAGCTAGAAACTAAGAAACTATCAACAACCTTTATCAATTATCGAACCCAAAACAACAGCCCGTTATCACATGATAGCATCTCACGTTTGAGACGTATTGTCCCAACCTCCTTTGTGTGGTAACTTGGAGATTGTTCTAAGGAGAATTAATAGAAGTTTCCACGTTCAGCCCGTGCCTGGAGCCCTATTGTACCCCTGATTTATCGGCGAAGAACAATGATAAATCAAATCGGAATTGCCCCGGCGTTCTTCGAATTACCTTCGGTTTGGCTCAGGAATACTAGTACGTGGGATTTGCGGGTTGGTTTTGAACTTCATTTTCTTTATGAAGGGGTTTAATTAAACGGAACAGGGAGCGTGTTTTCGTTGGAGCATGTGTGGGTAAGTAGCAGAAATCTGTTACTTAGGTTGTTCAGTTTAGGAAATCGTTGTATTTTCACTTTATTTTCCACCTCCCAAAGAAGAATAGACTGCGGGCGCGGATGGCGCAGTGACTGAGTGATTGGTTGCTACATTGTGTTTTGTGCGTTCGAATCTTGAAAATCTTGCGTGTAGTAAAGTTTTGTGGATAATTAAAAATGTAAGAAAGTTATTTCCTTTATGAAAATCGTCCCGGAATTTTCCAATGAAATATTATAATAGTAAATTTGCCAGTTATTTTTTGAAGAATTGACAAAATGACTCCTACATTTAAACCGTCCCTAAACGTAGGGTGTATGCACACGTACGATATTTATGTAAATGAAATGAAAAAGCCTTTCCCCTCCAAATCGTTTGAAAAAACACACAAGGGAAATGTAAGTAAGGACACTTTATTTTTGTATTGCCATATTATAATAATAAAAAGTTTGCTTGAGCACTTAATCCTGACGGCAGTTAGTTAGGAGAAACTTTAGTTAATTCTGGTTTCTATATGGCAAAACACCTCCTGCAAGTTTGTCAAAACAGGGATCCAGAATCCTGGAAGCCAAACAGTAACTGAGAGAACAGGGTGGTGTTAGTCAGTACGAGTCTAACAGTCCTTTCCGCTTTACACAGAGCGAGAGGACTCATTTGATGATTTTCCAACCTAAAAAAGGGTTAGTATTTTGGTCTACACTAGCTCATACCCAGGATAATATTCCAAGGGACCATCATGCTGGGATATTTTTATCTCAGTTTGTCTCAGTAAATAAAGCAAAATTGTATATTCCCGCATGTAAAAAATAAATATGCCAGATCTGTATTCAACAAATCTTTTTTTTTTTTTTAGCTTTGTAAAATCATCAAATGAGTCTCTCTCTCCCACCCAGGGTAAAGTGGGCGGGACTTTAAGACTCGTACTGACTAAAATCCATGGTTTCCTTCTATTCCACGGTTTTCTAATAGCCCTTTACGTTCCGGGGTCACGGTAATTCGTGAGTCCCATCACCAAGTTCCATTTCTAGACCCGAGTTTGTGTGTGTGAGTTTAAATGATAGTAAACATTCCACCCACAACACAGGAGAAACTTCTGGTGTGGTGAAACATTTTTTTTCAGTAAGTAAGGTATTAAATGTATGTTTTGATGAGGAAAAGCAGCAGTAGACGGAAAAGAGGTTCTACGAGTATGTTTGCCAAATTACACTGAGTTGTTGCCTAAATACAAAAAGTACTGTCATAATAACTGGACGGAATATTTTAATGAGAGATCTCTGGTAAAAGGAATTTAGTACAGAACAATACAAAGTGAGTCTCCTCGAATACCGTGGTTCATTAATGTAAGTTTGAGTAGGTATTTAATTGTAACAGCGCTCAGGTTAAGATCTGGTCATGTTCCATTAAACAAGTTTGCACACAATATGATGAGAAAATCAGATTCTCCAAATTGTGATGTGTGAGGTATTATTGAAGACGTGCATCACATGTTGGTGGAATGTGTCCGTTACAATACAGATCGAGAGCTCTTAATAAGAACTCACAACTTGAGCAGAACTAATGTGGCTCTACGAGACCTTGTCCTCTTCGTTGTCTGAAACCGCTAAAGCGCTGTTTATGATACTTAGTCTTAGGTGAGCCATAATTAATAAGTAGATGTAGTTTAGTTTAAGTTAGGTTACGATGGAATTGACATTTACTATAATGTATAAAAATTCCTTAAATAAATAGAAAAAAAAATGTTTTGATGAGAACTTTACAGCACACATAATTTAATATTGGTTTTAAAATATTAATCACATATGCAACAGACATTTTGGCCGTACAACCGGATAACGGACGTCCGGTTGAAACTAAAATCCGGAGAGCTTTATTCATTTAACATAAATAGTGCTTCCTGTGTGGTTAGTTGTTAAAATGGTTATGTGTATTTTTGAAACGTTGTTTTACTTCCTAGAAAACATTTTTGAAGTACTTTAAGGTTAGGAGACAACTCATCCATCTTTTTTACACCATGTAGGTATCCTACATGTAATGTATGATTGAAAACGGTTTCATCATTTTCTAAAAATACGGACTTGAAAAATTGTACCTATATAATGCCGCACGTCGTACACGTTCATAAGGGAGTAACTTTAAATGGTGGCTTCAACCACTTGGAGGACCGAAATTATCGTAGGTATTGAAACTACTACCGCGTGTCAAAGAAAATCTATTCCCTGAGCAAGGTCTTTTAGTGTCTACTCATTAAAAAATCAGTCCAATGTTACAGACTGTTCGAAAACTAATTTAGACTTATCAGGATAGGTACTAATTTAGACTTATTTAGATTTATACCCTGCGGTATGGCTTGCCTAACAAATTCAACACTCTGTTTAATATTTGATATTCTTTGGAAGGTAAGTCTAAAAGTAATTACAATCAATTTTGATTACACCGACCAACTTCTAAGTAATAAAGGCTCCTGAAACTAGAAACCGTTTATGAATAATTAAACTCCACTCGGGCCGTAGATTTTTATAAAAAAGGTAAATAAAATGTCGATAGGAGCCCTCTTGCGTCCACGTTTGCCCCCAGGCCTCAACATTCCCGTCACGTCCCATACTTCTTTCTGAACGGAATTGCTTCCAATAATCTCGTAAACCAATTGAATTGAAACCTTTTTGGGTTCGTAACACGCCACATTTTGGCACGAGCCGTGTCGACGCTGTGATTCTCCAAGAAAATCTGAAAATCTTTCTGTGTTGTACACTTTGTATGGATCGTGGGTTGTCGTGTTCAGGAACGGTGCGGCTAAGGCTTTTACATCAATTTTCGTATTACCAATGGATTAAATCCAAGGGTTATCCCCCTAAGGAAAGTTTCCGATTGGATTGGGAGGCTGTCGTGAATCAACGTTATAGAATTTGTATTCAGGTGTGGTACCATACTTTCTCTGGACGTTAGTTGGGGCGATTTTTTAAAACTGTGCGCTATGCTTCGTGAGTATTGGCGTATGAAGGATTTATGGCGTGTGTTCTGAATTGGGAATGAGTGTTTCTTTCTACGTGTGCTGCACAAGGTGTCGAGAAGTGGGGCTGCATTGGATTTCAAGTTTTCATTTTCATTCAAGTCAGGTTTGGCATTGTATTTCAACTATTTGGGACCACTTGAGCTTTAAAAATAAAGTTTTCGCCTTTTTAGTGTATGCTTAAGTATTAAGTAATCTATCACGTTCTCTGAGGCTCAAGCCTCGTCTGTGTTGGTTGTATATTTTATATTCTGTTCCTAGGTATACTCGTATTTCACATGACATATTGTGCATGATCCCGAGACGAATTGGTAGATGATTACCACGAACTCGTGGTAAGGCCTCAGGACTTTGTTTGTCATGCTTTTGTTTAGCAAAGCCGCGGACATGCTTCTTCTGTATATCATAATGACTGAAATTGAAAAACTTATCGCTACGGATAGTTCAATATGGAACTTATTAAAAAATTTAGTCAAAAATAGAGTATTTGTATTTTTAGAAATTTGTTCTCAATTCCCAAATCCCAAAAAAAAAACCATTCCTCAGCAGCTTTAATCTTTTTATAACACAAAAAATTTTAGTGCGTTAAAAAACCAGCAAAACATCAAGTAATTTTATGCTAAATTGTCACAGAGCATTTTGTTAAAAAGGCATGTAATTTCTTATGGACACACCTAATATCCAGAAAGGGGAAGACGGTTCAATGGTCACGCGTAATGTCACGGGAGATTCCGAGGTCAAACATTGTGCGCGACCGTGACGAGGTCATCGAGGTCACGCGGTTTGATTATATAGTTGACTGTTTTGTACTTACGTACGGTCTTAGAAAACGCGAGTAGGTTTTTTTTTCCAGAATAATTAAAGTTTTTCTGAGAGGTAAGAAAAACATGCCATTGCTTTTAGCAAAAGGGTTTTTTTTGTTATAACAAAACTAAAAGTCATGCATGTCCACATATCATTTATGTTGTCTATGCATTGTTTCAGTGGCACAAAATTTAATGAAAGTAAAAACAAATCCATCGACGTCAGAAAGTTTTTTTTTTCCTTTAAGGGCGCATAACCAGAAAGTTGGCAACGTTGCTAATAGCTGTCAAATATTTACGAGTTTTAATTAATATGTCAATGTTACTGTATGGAATTTGTTTTAATGTTTGACAGCCATTTGCGAAGTTACCAACTTTCAGAATAAGCGCTCTTAAATTGTTTCTTAATTATGTCAGTTTTCTAATTTAACTAAGCTTTTGTTTATACAGCAGTACCTACATCATAAATAGAAGTCAAACTTAGCACCAGTTCTAGATGTAACTTCAATACAATCTCTCCAATACCATAACTAATACAGCATTAAATCGCGACACAATAAAAGTATCGCGTGTATATTGCCTCTAAGTCGATAATAAGTTAGACTTAGCACTAAACTTCTTTTACTTAGTGCTTAGACTGGACTTTTAGCTTTATACTTACGTGTCATGCGAGAAACCGCGCTTGATTAAACCATTTTTACTCTTATCAAAGTGCATTTGTTGAAGGTAATGTGTTTTATGGTGTAGTAATAAGGGCTAATATTGTATTGACACGATTTTACTACTTTCTAAGTAAGTTTTTCAAGTTATATTAAAGTGACTGAGTCCATAGTTTGATTCTCTAAAAATCTAACTATTATTAAGAGCTGTTGGTACACCAACAGCCTGTAGGTTTGATTCGACACAGCTGACTCAATGGCTGAGCTTTCGACTATTACACAGCGTGTTTAAGGTTCTTAGCCCACACGGAACTTTTATATGACCAACACATAGCTGTGCCGGGTCTAAATGTTTGTTTATGTGAGTTTCAATGTATGTAAATGTGTCTTAATTACAGGAAATAATTCCTAGAGTGGGGGAATGTCCTTCAAAGAAACATTCAGACTGGTAGAGACTCACGTTTGGAACAGCGGGAGAAAACAGGTACGCAATGACGTCCTTCTTTGGATGAATGTCCTGATGACTTTTTGACTTCTCTCCCACTTTTTTTTTAATTTTCATAGAGAAGGTACTTTTTTCACAGTACCTGTCTATAATGACATCTTCTGTATAAGACTAGGTCTATATTTTATTGCACTTTTTTTCTCCAAGATCATTCAATTCAACATATAACACCACGGCTGAATTCACTTGCCACCTTCCCAGACTGCACAGACTTTACGCTTCGTCGCTCACCCTGTTGCACTTGTGCGGCTAGTCTTACTGCATTGTAAACATCTAATCTATGATGTAATCTGAGGACCGTATTGAGCTGAAGTTGCATTCTCTGTAAAAATAAAGATCGTTCAATAAGTTCTGAAATAACTTACTTATTTGAAAATCAAGGTACATGTTGTATCGTAACTTATCGATCCTTCGTAGGAAAACGTTTCAGAAAAAAACATAATTATGAGCTTTCTAACATAATAGAAAACATTTTGAATACGCAATAACAAGCAAAGATTTTCTGTGGATTTACTGTAGTGTTAACCCACTTGTTACTGAAACTTTTTTTCATCTCCGATTATCGTGATTTTTGGATATGTTTATTAAAATTACTCAAAATTGATAGGAAAAATAATAAAAAAAATCCAGGTTTTCCGGAAAAACGAGGAAAAGGTGGCCTTTTAACAGGCCCGTCGTAATATGGGGATAGTCCACAGATATGTATGGCAGTTCAATCGTTAATGAGATAAAGTATTTTGGAGTCAGTTTTTAATCATCTTATGTGGTCAAAGAATATCAGTACTAAGTTTTTAAATAAATTAATATTTATAAATAAAAGAAGGGGCGGATATTTTCATAGACATTACTGATTTTGAGGGTAATATACCGAAAAAACAGTACTTGGGAATTAATTGAATATTTTACTTAAGTTAATTCTTATTTTTTTTAAATTATTTGTACGTTTATCATTGTTTATATTGTTTATCTTCTAAGTGACCAATTCCATCGCACCAAAAAGATGATCGATGCGATCTAGATGACGGACATGTGCCTCTCTTTTAAAGTTCTGAGTATACTCTTTCCTAATAAATGACCCATAGAAAGCAAAGTGATTAACCAATCATATATTCCGCCGTCTCGTTTGTATACCTACTAGGCATTATGTGCGGCTATAAGTCGGCAGTGGCAGATGACAGAAAATATCAGTACCAGTTCTTGCCGTAAATAGAAATTTGTTTTCTGATAGGTCAACTTATATGCTCCTTTCTTATTTTCATTATACTGTTTGGTATATTTTGGGGACCTTTGGGCTTTTCATTTTTTATCTAGCCCTTATTTTAAATATCATGAAGGCGCTATACAAGAGTAATTCCTCAAGAATCAAGTAACATGATAATATTGGAAGGCGGCTATCCGAACATAAGCAAATTTTGATAAGGCACTTGCCTGCAGACCAAGCTACCAGCAGTCAGTATAATATACTGACTGCTGGTAGCTTGGTCTGCAGGCAAGACAACATGGTATATTATCCTTTCATCCTTACTATCATCTACATATTATGTAGATGATAGTAAGGATGAAAGGATAATATACCATGTTGTACGAGCCTCTTTATATAACCTAACATCACGCCTGTAAACACAAAGGGAGAGAGTTAGCTAAGGCTAACCCTAAGACTTATGATGATCAGAGACATCTACTTGGCATTCACAAGTGGAAAAATGGTTATTTGGAACAGCCATAAAGCGCCTTCATTACATTGCACTAGCTCATCAACAATTTATGTGAAATAAAACGATTTCAGTGGTCATGAGCTAAAATAAAATAATCATATTTTGCTATCCCCATAATACGACGGGGCTTTTAAAAGGCCATCGATTTCGAACGTAAAAAAATGTTATTTAGTTATTGTTTCGAAACAAAGTAATAAGGTATTTATTTCGGTAATTTATCTAAAAGTTAGTATCAACGTTCGATTTGTCCAAATTCCGCAAATAAATATCTTAAAAAATTTCTTTTGTAAAGTCGTCGTAAAAAAAAAAAACTCGAGTTCTACAAAAACACTAAAATAACTGGGATAAATGAATCACATAATAAACGTAAATGCATCAAATCAAACGTTGATAGGTACCACATAATGTGACACCATAAATATGAATGTGAAATATTTTTAATAACAAGAAAAATGAAGGTAGATTAAATTATTTTTTTGGGACTTTTAAAAGCCCCGTCGCCGTATCTGGGTGTGTTATCAACCGAGCAAGTCTCCGGTTAGGAGCACCACATGGAGCTTCGGACCATGTAGTTGTAAAGCATGGGATGTCCTGAATCTGTAGGTCGGAGTTTCAAATCCCGCTTGTGATTCGAAGTTTTAGTTTCACAGATAAATATTTGATATTATAATAGCACACATTTTTGAATACGTAGATTAATTTCTTCTTGGAATCTGTTTATTCTTCGAAAGATTTATAACAAAATATTGATACTGTAACTGACAAGCGGTTTGGAAAAAGTCACAAAGATGTCTTAACTTATTTACAACTGGGTTTTTCTATGTTCAATGGGAATACAGTCATTCCAACTGAACCCAGAACTGCGTCTAACTATTCTATTGACACGTAGTTATAACAGACAAATACCTGTACGTCATCACCAATTTATTTGCAATTAGAAACATCACAGTCTACAATGTCATTGTCATTGACACTACGAGGAAAGAACATGAAACACAAAACATTATCATGACAACTACGAATTGTACAAAATTGGGTGTTATTGTCTTCAGTACATGCATACGTCAGTTTCGTTGTCTGAATTCTTCGCTGACTTCATCCAAGGTGAATAGTCCTCACCAAACAATAATAATATTATCTAGTAAAAGTTAATTTGCTTGTAGTTAGTCATCATCTGCCTAGCCATATTCCAACTATATTGGGGTCAGCCCAGTCGAACCCGATGCAGCTGAATATCAGTATTTTGCATGGAAGGACTGTCTATCATAATATATGATATAATTATGACGTCCATAACCCAGTAACTAGACAATATACGATACCCAGTGGTAAGACTGGTTGTGTCAGACTTATGAACTTCTGACTAACAGTAACGACAGTCAAAGATCTCTAAATGACTGCCAGGATCAACGGTTTTACGTGCTTTCTACGGCACGGAGGAAACTCGCTATGACAGATAGTCACCCATCCACAGACCAACTTCGGGAAACGCGGCTTAATTCGGAAGATCAGCCTGTGCTGCAGTAATTATTAAGCCATGAGGTTGTTTGTAGTAAGTAATCTCTGGAATTAATAACACGAATTTGTGAATTCTTTTACCAATTAATTAACAGACATAATTTGTAAGTGTCGTAAGCTATAGGTATTTTTGGAACGAAGTTCCTTATCGCGCGTTGTGAAAGGGGGCTAGACCTCAAAGAGTGGTGAAGCGGAGCAGAGCGGTGCGGAGTGGAGTGGAGCGGAGCGGAGCTGACCGTAGCAGAGCGGAGTGGAGTGGAGTCGCGACGATTATTTTTGTTGAGTGTATACAGTAACTTCGTTCCATCCGGGAGTCCCTTGACACCTCTCAAGTTTTTATTTGAATTTGCAGCTATAGGTAACAATGGGTGGATCACTAGTATTATAATAAATGCGATGGATGTTTATTTTTCAATCAGACCAGATACACACGTTATAGTCTGGAAAAACACTTATTATAAATTTTATCCCTGCATTACATTACCATGTTTTAACGACAACATTTAGTTTTACAGGTACTAGATGACCTAGTGTTCACAAGTATGATATATCTGAGGACGATATCAAAATAGGAATGTGAATTGGAAAATGTTGAATTTCCTTGTACTGGGTACTGGGTGGAAGGAAGCCTATTTGAATACTGTGATTGGGTGCAGTCTACCTATGTGGCATGTAATAATAAACATGTTGATGAATGAATGGAATCCTAGGTTCCAGATCATAATATTTTTACCAAAAGCAACAAGAATATAATTATGACAAATATAAACAAAGAGCAAAAGTATTTTTTAAATAATTATACACTTTATTTATCACAAGATTTCCGTATTTTATCTACAGTGGTCTGTTACTGCGTTTACTGTATGGAAAATGAAAAAGCACCTGTTACAGTTTACGAACGAGGAACTATACATTTTTTTTATCAACTTAATGTCAAAGTTCCCGTTTACTTTACGTCACAAATACGTGAAAAGTCATTCTGATTTACACAACCTTCAACGTATTCGGATTATAGGAACAAAATCTGTTCAGTGCTACACTTTACGACACAAATATTTGCACAGATGATTAACATAGCATTACACACCACGTTATGTTTTATTTGTGACTCACGCAGTAGCTGTTTGTGGATTCTATTGTATTATCTACGCATACAAAAAAATGTACAAACGCAAACGCGCGCGTTTATGTTCTGAAAATCCTGACGGTAAATATTTATTGTGTTTGTTTCTTTGTTTTGAACTGAGAATGTGATGTTGTACACGATGTGAATGTTTTACAAATGGCTTAGGTGTGAATGTTAGGATTTTTGCGTATTTCGTTTGCTATCAATATTTTTTTAAAACTGTGTTCAAACAATTTCATGATCAGAAGAAACCGGTAAATAGTCGTAAAATTGAATTTAAAATTCTCAATTTCTTATCGTAAAACAAGTACGGTAGAGATTTAGAGATCACAGCATGTCTTTAAAAACCGTTCGTCAACATCTACATATTTCAGCATTAAACAAAAGCCTTATTTGTTTTTAAACCACAGAATCGGTGAGTTTCCATTATGCTAGTCTTGCATACAAGTCTGACGTCACTTTTGTACACAAGTTGCTTGTATTAGAAAAAACAAAATGTACTAGTTCAGACTATGTACTTGCCTACCTGCTTCTATGCAGGTTTATTCAAGTTTGATACAATTTGCAATATTTGTATATTATACAAGTAATTTGTACAATAGAGTCGTGGCCTTAGTTGAAGTGGCTTAACATAGTAAAGTCCTCAAAACGTAATAGTATACACCTTTTAGATCAGGATAATAAGTTGTCATACACTGTAAAACGTTACTTTACTAAGGGAGTAAATAATAATAATTATGTTAATCTAAGGGCGGCCACATGCAATAGTTTTTTTTTCCTTTCGGAATTCGAAATGATGAATGAAATGTGAACATTGCATTCATCATTTCATTCTACACATACAAAACATGCACACACATTATTTTGTATAATTCACTGTTCGGATAGAAAACAGATCAGGATTCCTGATCAGGAAAACTGATGTATGTGACCGCTCTAAAGGGTTATATTTTATAAGACTACTTATCTTAATAATCTTGATACTTAAGACGGAGATTATAAGGAAAACACTGTAGTCAAGGTCTATTTAGCCTCTAAGAATAAGTTTAAAGATTAAAGGATTTGACTAACAGCATGCGTAGCATCGCCGTTGTAACTGGTTTTGTAACCACGAAGGAATAGATAAAATGTCATATTTTATAATGATTTCAATAGGACCAAGAATGGCTATTGTTTTAAAGTATTATGAAAAAAAAAATAGTTTACTCTTATTTAATTTAGTATTTTCATATTTCTATAGCTTATTTATTGGACAAATACAATATTAAATAATAATTATGTATTTGTTCAATAAATAAGCTATTTTATTTATGTAAATAAACTAATTATGAAAATGATTTTATTTTCCAGTAAACGAGTCGTGCCAAAAGTACTCGGGTATAAAAAATACGAATTGTATGGAAATAACTCCATATAATTGGTAGTGCTTGCTTGTTGTGCTATACATGCTTTTATTTCTTGGGTATGGGTTATCATTTAATAAGTCTTAGCGCATTGTAGAATCAAAAACTGTCAGACTTATACTGACTAAACTAGACGCTGATTCTTCAGTAGTTTTTCGAATCAATTTCACAGTGAATTTGCTTCTTGCGTCTGATCATTGAATGGTGGGACATGGGAATGTACGTACATACAATCAGACCAATCCTGATTAATTTTAAACGTGTCTTCTTCAACTAAAAATAATTATGTGAGCAGGTAACAATCTTTAAGCACTAATCAAATGGTTATTAAGACATTATTAGTTGTAAACTGCTAACAAAAGACATAGCGTGTTCGTCGTAGATAATAATATACCTTCTCATAATAATAACTTAAATCTAGGACAAGAGAACGTCACTAAACCTGTTTTATATAATAATGACTTCGCTTAGACAATGTCAATAACTTGACATAATGTAATAATGACACTAGGCCCCTGCAGGGCAAAGGCCTTTGAGATGACAATAAAATTTTACTCAGTACATGTTTGCGTTTTGAGAACTAATTACCGGAGTGACTGAACAAGAACATAATAACCAAATCACGTGTATGAGATAATACAGTTGTAACACAGTTTTTTTGGGACAGTCATACCTCACTGTTCCCAATCCACTGCAATACCTGAAAGCCAAGCATCCAGAGCGGCAAAAACTAGAAAAACATTTAAATGTCTGATCCTGTAGCAATTAAACAGATAAAAATAGCGGAGGAGTTGGAAAACACCGTTTAGAGGAACTGATCAATGTTGTTCCTTGTAATATCATTTTAATACGATGTTTCTTTTATACATTAATAAATTGTATACTTAAACAAAATTATTTGCACGCCACATGTGGCAGAATGTGATTAAACTATAGTTATATAATATTAGACCACTATGTACAGTCACGAGTAATAGTATGTATACATCAAGCAGTATTCAAAAGCGATGTTCTGCTATCATAGTGACCTCGACTTCGACTTCTATTTTGGAACCCATCCATTAAGAAATAGATCTTATTTCAAAGTGGAAACCAGTATTCCACGAGTAAATTTCGTTTGAATTTTTTAAGTGTGTACATGCTATTGCTCGTGACTGTACTATATTTCAGCCAAAATTTCGGCTTCGTCACTTTTATGGTCCTGTAATGCTTCTGGTAATGCAGGTCTTACGAGGCGATAGGCATTTACCATCATGTGATCCTCAATATACATACATAAAGAGCTTGTCATATAAATAAATAAATAAATATATCCATATTTAATTTTATCCATAATGGTAGGTAATGAAACCCTGTAGTTTCAGATTATCAAAATTAAGAGAAAAGAAAATGAAAACTTTGAAATAGGGTTATGGTTTTCTGTACAGTTTTTTGAATTGTAAATTTTATTTATATGGATTTTATTTATTAATTTTGTATAGTTTAGTTTAGTTTTTAATTCAAAGAAAAGTTCTTTGAAATCTAACAACTAATTAAATATTACATTAAATTAACTCTCAAAGTGTTCATTTAGATTACTTTGTGTTTGCGTCGGTCAATGTTCCCACAAATTAAAATGAAGACGTCAACAACTGTTAGAATTTTGCACAAAAAACATTTAATTTAGAAAAACTTGGCAAAACCTGTGAACAAGATTTTTTTTATTAAACTGGCTATTCTAATAGTTTTTCACACCAAGTTGCTTTGAATACTTTTATGGACATAAAAAGGTTTAAAATATATTTTCTGGACTACATTTTTAAGCTTATGGAAGCCATAATAAATGATTGAAAAAAACCAAATTGGGGAGCACAATTTCAATTCTAATGAATGTTATCATTAAGACTATGACCTTGCATTTGAAAACGCCACTGATCAACATTATCAACCTACGAAGGCTGCAGCGATGTAAGAAGTGGAGTATGTGGAGATGCTGGTGTCGAGCAGTGAACGTCCAGCAGTGGACGATTGATGACCATCACATCTAAGTATTTCAATAGCACGGAAAACCTGTCACGTAATGGCTGATTTCCGTCTCTTTGTAACAGGACTTTGAGACCTACACTAAAACAAAGTGCTTGTACTTTGTAAACTACTATTTTAAAAGACAAAAGTTCTTATTCATAATACACACAAACCAGATAGTTAGGAGCTAGAATCGATGATAAATCATGACATCATTTGTGATTCTATAGACGCCAGCACATCAACCTACCCCTTTGTATCTTTTCTCAATGGAAAATGAACCTTCAACCTATTGGAATAGAGATATTAATCTATAATGCACTTGGACAATTTTGTTCGAATCTATGGCATAGTCGATTTATCTGAAACTTCTGAAGTGGTTTTAAAGAAGGTTACCTCCATTGATGCTACTATCCATTTTCTTTTTAGGAATATGCCAAAGTAAAAGCCACATTTTAAACACAGTATTTAGCTAAAACCTTGTTACTCTTTTGACCTTCAACTATGCAAAAGGTAAACAATTAAATAATATTTAAGGAAATTGCATGCTTCAATAATAACAAACATTTTATGTAATACAAGAATCGTGCTCGCCTATGCACCATAACAATCAAAATAGGTACGTTAATAATAGAACAATCAAATGCTATTATATTATTATATCACTGCAAAAAAAAAAAAAAAAGAATTAGCAAATATTGGTCGATTAAATAATATTAATATTTTTGTACTAACTGTACCATCTTCGAGCATATTCGTGAGGTCGACAATTATTGGCATACCTATGTGTATTTTTTTATTGGAGAAGACAAAAACTATAAGATTGCTATAGTGCTAAACGGTGTTTACAAGGTAACGCATAGTCACACTTCGGTGAGCTAGATGTTAAGATGAGTAAACACCGCAGGGGACCCAATAGAAAACCCCTTTCGTACACAAAGTGACGGAAGTCTCCTATAGCTGACGACTTTGGCAACTATTGACGCGTGCATGTGTACGAACCTCTATGAATTTGTCTTGCGATAGTCACCTGGATACCAAAGTCGTAAGGTATATAAGACTTGCGTCACCTTGTGTACAAAGGGGCAAACGAAATCGGCAAATGAAGGAACACGGAGAGTTTTTTTTTTATCGTGGTAAAGTCATCAAATGAGTTCCTCACCCAGGGCGGGAGGAACTGTCAGACTCGTACTGACTAAAATCCACGGTGTCCTTCAATAGCTCTTTATGTTCTGGGGTCACGGTATTGACATAAGTTCCGCGACCCCGGCACGCTTTTTTGGGTTAGGGTTATGTTAGATTTGGCTTGGGTTTGTGTTTTTCTTGGACAAAATTTTACTTCTCTCCTCTGGGGGGGTATTACAACGTCTTAAAACCAGGCTTGTTCCAGTGAGTGAACGAGATGGCGCTAGACGACTTGTATAGCTCTGTCACTTTCACTCGCCGGAACAAGCCTGGTTTTAAGACGTTGTAATACCCCCCCCCCCCCCCTGTGCTTCTTTACGTCGAAACTAGCAAACTAGCCAAGACATCTGACATCATCTTTTTCTCATTGAGGCGGTATACAGAACAAAAAGGACAGTCCGAAATTCGTGGTTCAACTTCTAAATTTTTTTTTTCTTGTTTGGCACTGAGTCTTTTCTTCTACTCTTCCAGCTGATGATGAGATGAACCCACAGGATGAGCCTGTGCCGTTGCAAATAAAGGCTAGGAGATAGTTTTTTTTTAAATAAAATTGGTTTTCTATTAGCAAAATAGAAGCGTGAGTTATGGTTACACCCAGTACGCAAAGTTTTATGTAAAACCATAGCTAAAAGTAATTACTGTAAGTTTCTCCTAATTAAGTTAAATAATATTTAAATCCAAGTTGCTTAGAATAGATAAAACACCAGTCTAGATTAACTTAGTCCGGAAGTAGACAGAAAGTTTCTAAACATTGCTAATTTAACAATATCAAGACCCTTTCAAGAAATAGTGATGTTCAGTGACCATATCGATGGTAATTACTCCGTGTTTTTATTTTTACCAGTCCGAAGTTAATTTCCATAACTCTGAGTAGTGTTGTGCGCGGTGTACCGTGGCATGCTCTGACGCCACTAGTGAGGGAATAAGTCGATGTTTATTTTGAAGTACCTCTTGACTTATTTTTATTACGATCGTGATTTCAAGATTTGAACTTTCTTTTAAACCATCAGTGATACAAATTATGCAGAATTTTCGTAGATTTTATCAGATTTTCTGAAAAAAATATTCTTACATACTAAGATAAACGAATTAATACAAAATCCTCTAAAGATAAGATAACCGATAAAAATAGAGGCAAAAACAATCCAAAGCAAACTGCCGGTAATACAATTCTACACAACAACCCGTGACCCATTAACGTTAACAGTACAATAAAAGCCATCATCACTCACGAAACAGCTCGTCACTATAAAAATATTATCGATAAACCAGCGCATCACTCGAGCGCACCTTCCGACTCGGTTCAGTGTTACGTGCTGAGCGCATGCGCGCGATTGTGTACTAAATTAAATTTAAAAATTATTTTTATATGGCAGTGGTGAACCGACCGTGTGGTGATTTCCAATGTGCTAGAAGTAAATCATGCAGGGGAAGGACTTCTAAACCTAGTTGGGTAATAGTCATTAATTTAATAATTTAATCTCTATAAAAATTGACCTTGTTTAATGTTTACAAAGTGACACTAATTGAACACTCAGGTTTACGTGTAGTTGTAAAAAAGGTGTAATAAAATAATGTTTTGATTGTTTTTTCTTTGGAAAAGATCGTTTCTAGGGCGCGGGCGAGGCCTTTGTCACAGCGCGTTGGTTGTTTTCAAGCTGATTATACGTTTACGTTTCGCGGTACATACTGATGCAAATGTGTGTTTATAGCTACGAGTATCTACGTAACTGTCATACCATTGATCATCACTGAATGAAAACGGATACAAAACGAGGTGTAGGTAATTATACCTAACTAAAATTAATTAAGTATAGGGATTAATGGTGGTTCTTCAGTTCTTGGCGTCAATTTGAGATTTAATGTTAGACTTACCAGCCTGTCAGGGCCACGACAATATCTTGAGAATTTACCACCCTGGAACGCAACTGAAGGAACAGGGCGATTTTCAGGAGGTCTAGTTTAGCAGTGTCTTCCGCCCCACACAGAGCGGGAGGACTTATTTGATGATTTTCCACCAAAAAAAAAACGGTCAGCATCTACACATAGATCTATACATAATCTTGTTTATTATGCTAAAGGCTACGTTGTTAGTTCTACCATTCATCATTATTATCAGAATTGGAAGCCAGAATAGAAAACATCTGTTATATGCACCTACTAACTAAGCCTACCTACCATATTACTTTTCAAAATACACACGAGTGCAACCGCCTCTGCCTACACGCATGTGTTCCCCCGAAGAATCGCGTCAAAGAACATTGATGTCGAAAAATGACCTCCCCTATAATCTACTATAATAACTGCTGGAAATATTCAAATTACTTGCCAAAATAATACTAATCCGATTCTGTTGCCTTACATTTTTTTCTTTACATGGATCCTCAAAATTTTATTTTTAACCATGATATGTTGATTTTTTTTTCTTTAAAATAATGGGCCAATTCCACATTATATCTGAAGTAATGCAACTAACTACCGGTACTTGATTACGTGATTTTTATCTTGTGAGTATCATAAGCACATAATATTACTTTAAAACGTAGTCATTATATACCATTAGTCAACATGTTGGCTAATCACAAAGATGCTTTTAACTTCCGGTAGACAATACCATCTCTATCCGTTCAAAATTATTTAATAAATACTCAAATATTATGCGAGGACTCTATGTGTTGAGGAGCACAGTCAGGAGTGCAACAACCTACCACAATATCCTGTAAATAGAGTATAATTTGATTGTATTATGTATAGTTTTAAGTCAGGTTAAGCTAGTATATACTTTTACACCCTCTTTTGACTATTGTCCTCTGTATTTAGTTAAGTTTTTATGATTATTGTTCAATATGTAAATTAATAAAGCTTTCAAATAAGTAAAATGTACTGTGAACGGCGGACGAACGAAGCAGACGTGGTGCGCAATGCCTATGTGTGCGTGTGAGCACGGGGCGCAGGCGATTGGCTAGAGCGAGAAAGATGTGTGGGCGCGGTACTCCCACGCAAGCCACCTGCGCTCGCGTAAATAAAAGAGGGGCGGTTGCGCGCCACGGCTGTAGTCCAGTGTCGTCCGCCGCCGAGAAAACAAGCCTCCAAGCAAGCTCCCTGTATAGTGAATAAGAAGCCTTTGTGAACCGAGGAAAGGAAGAATAAAGTGTGTGTTTTTCAAGAAGCCTCAAGCGTTATTATTTTCCCTGATCAAATGCAACCCCGCGCCTGAAAGTGAACAAGTGTTGGTCCTTCGTCAGCCGGATCAGGGAACAAGCAAGAACAGCGCACCATGAGTGAGAAAAGCACCATCACAACAAGGAGCCAGATGAGGCGGAAAGAAGATGCTTTAAGAAGGCGGGCGTTAGAAGCGGACTCCGGAGTACCGTCGGACAGGGCTCCGGGTTCACCATCCATCGCGCCAACTCTACAAACGGCGGATCAAACGCAAGTCATCCCACTGACGGGGCCCGGTAGAGTTATAGACTACCGGGACATGTCGACGCCAGTGCGTTCGGTGCCTGCGAGGAAAGGAAGATCCGGTACAAGCGTTGCGTCATCGAGGAGCGGCCAGAAGAGCGCCGAGTACCTGCGACGACGGGCCGAGTACGAGGCCGAAAAGGAGTTGGTCCGCATGAAAGAAAAATTGGTGCAGAAGAAACTGGAAGCGGACTTGGCAGAGATAGATGCCGTCGCCGAAGAGGAATTGTACTCGGAGGCGGACGACACTGCCCACCGTGTTGAAGAATGGGTGACACATACCACACCCGCCGCTACCAGTAGAGATCAAGTCCGAGAAAGTCAAGACATGTCGCCGCACCGTCAACAACAGCCACAAGTGTTAAGTGAAGTGCCTGCGAACGTGACCACGAGTGTGCCCGCGAACGTGCCCGCGAATGTGCCACTGCCGCCGCTCGAACAAGTACCTGCGCCTCCTATTTGTGCGCCCGCGTCCGTTCCGTTTCGTAATACCGCACACGCAGCAAACACGGCTGTTCACGTTGGCACCGCGCGCGCGCCAACTCGTGACCCGATTGAGTGGGATACGGGTGTTGAAGAAGCGGACAGAACAAGGACAACGCGGGACAGGAAGATTGACCAGTTGGCAGAAGCAATCGCAAACATTGCGCGTCCGCGACCGATACCCAGACAAGCGTACGAGTTGCCGGTGTTCAGAGGCGACCCGGCAGAGTGGCTTTCGTACAAGAATATGTACTTTGACACCACAACATTATATGAGTTCAAGCCACATGAAAACCTCGCTCGACTCAAGACGTCTTTGCAAGGAGATGCAAGACTGGTGGTCGAAGATTTGTTACGCGCATCAGCTAGCCCGTTGGACATTATTAAAACTTTGGACGAAGAGTTCGGGCACCCCAACTTAATACTCGAGTGCGCGCTCAAGAAAGTTCGAGGATTGCCAAGAGTGACGGATAGTGGCCGCGAGTTGCGAAATTTCTCCAGTACGGTGAGAAATTGTGTTTCGCTGTTGAAAAGTGTGCAAGCAAACGGATACTTGAACAATCCACAACTGGTAAGTGAGTTATTGAACAAACTTACACCCGTCCAGCGCGCACAATACGGTGACTTTGCCATGGGAGTGGCAACCAGCCGGGGCCTAGACATGAGAGTGTCTCCGAGCTTGGAAATGTTGTCAGAATTCCTCGGTCACCTGGCACGCGCCTCTTCATTTTACACCCAAATGGACCTCGGCCAGACAGTCACAACGAGCAAACCTCGGGTCAGTGCGCCACCTGCAAAGACAATGAAAAACGTTCAGCGCTTGCACGTCCACGCGAACAGAGAGAACGACGCGTGCCCCCAGACCGCTGACGAGCAGTGTCACCTGTGCCAAGAGAAACACACCATCGTGACCTGCAAGAAGTTTAATGACCTCGAGGTGAACGACCGGTGGGCAATCGTCAAGGAAAAGAGACTGTGCTTCAACTGCCTAAGTGCGAGGCACTCAAAAAGGACCTGCCGCCGTAAGAGATGCACCAAATGCAACTACGCGCACCACGTGTTACTCCACCAACAAAAGCCAGAGATAGTCACAAACGTGAGGGACTACAATGGAAAGGCGCTACTCAAGATACTCCCTGTACACGTCATCATCGAGGGAAGAGAGCAACCCTGCTACGCGCTACTGGACGACGGCGCCACCGTGTCCCTTATCGACAGCTCTCTGGCCGGGAACGCGAAGGGCAAGCGAGTGCCCATAACCATACGTAGTGCGCGAGGACAAGAAATTACTGATAGTACGTCGCGAGTGCTGTGCGTAGAAGTGCGTGGACCTAACGGACAAACACACCAAGTTAAGTGTCGCACCTTAGTGAATATGGACTTACCCGCCCAGTCAGTGCCCGCCGCCGTCTTGTCGGAGCACGCCCACCTACGTGACTTGGGCTTCGAGGCGATGGAGGGAGCTAGGCCCTTGCTGCTGCTGGGTCAGGACAACTGGGAGCTGCTGATCGGCAGGGAGACTCGTCGAGGGAAATCCGGTAAGCCAGTAGCCTCTTTGACCTCGTTAGGTTGGGTCGTGCACGGGCCCTTAGGTACAGTTAGTCGCGCTAATCATTCTGTAAATTGTGTTGTAACTTCAGACGTAGACTTACACAATCTAGTGAAAAAACAATTTGAACTAGAAGCTATAGGCATAACAGAAACGCCGCGCAAGCACGAGGACGTAGAACGCGCCAAGCGTATCCTAGACACCACCAGCCGTCAATCGGAGGACGGAGCATGGGAGGTGGGCCTGTTGTGGCGGAGGGACAACCCTCAATTACCCGACAACTATATAAACGCACGCCATCGCTTGGCGGGCATATTGCGCCGCTTTGAAAAAGATAGTGCCTACGCAGAGGCATACGCGTCGCAAATAAATAGATTACTCTCGGAGGGATACGCGAGTCGAGTAGAGGGCGGAGTTAGTACCGAGCCAGTATGGTACCTGCCACACTTCGGGGTCACTAACCCCAATAAACCGGGCAAGTTACGCTTGGTCTTTGACGCCGCCGCGAAATATAACGGGACGTCATTAAATGACCAACTCCTCACAGGACCCGACCTACTGAACCCGCTGTTAGGGGTCTTGTTTAAATTTAGGTTAGGTCCCGTCGCCTTTACAGCAGACATAGCCGATATGTTCCTGCGAGTTAAAATTCGAGAGCAGGACCGCGGCGCTCAGCTATTTCTGTGGGCACAGAAAGGCGACGAGGAACCGAGTACCTATCGAATGAATTCGATGATTTTCGGAGCAGTGTCATCGCCGACCTCAGCGATCTATGTATTAAATAAGAACGCTGACAAATACATAGATACGCACCCGAGTGCAGTCGCGGCGATACACGATAAACACTATATGGACGACTATCTGGACAGCGCATGGTCAGTCGCACAAGCCAGTCAACTAATTGAAGATGTGACCCAAATCCACGCTAAGGGCGGATTCGTAATACGGGGGTGGGTCACGAACTCTCAAGAGCTACGCGACAGACTGTGCGCTGAAATTCCAGATAAGGTGTCATTAGACAAAGGTGAAGACGGCATTGAACGGACGCTCGGTCTAACGTGGTCACCCGCAGCTGATAGATTGGCCTTCGACCTCTCTTTCAAACGTTTGCCGAAAGAGATCACTGAGGGGCGGGTGGTACCCACGAAACGCGAATTCTTAAGGTTTATCATGTCTATCTTCGACCCATTGGGTTTTTTGTACCCGTGCGTTATTCAGTCCCGGGTCCTGATGAGGAAGATATGGCAGACCAACATAGGCTGGGACGAGCCTCTAAAGGAAGCAGAAGCCCACTGTTGGTTCCAGTGGTTGAGCAATCTGCAATACCTCGCGGACATCTCCGTCACCAGGTGGTACGGGTTGAACACAGACCACTTGGAGTTACATGCTTTCGGTGACGCAAGCGAATCTGCCTACGCGGCAGTGGTATACATAGTAGGTACAAACACCTCCGGGGACAGAGACGTCGCGATGATAATAGGAAAGGCTAGGGTAGCCCCCCAAAAGGTAGTATCCATCCCACGGTTAGAATTACAAGCGGCCGTATTAGCTTGCAGATTAGCCGACACCGTGCAAAGAGAGCTAGGAGCTACCATACAAGAAAAATATTTATGGACAGATAGTAAGACCGTTTTAAAATGGATCAACTCAGAGGCAACTGAGTTCCAACGGTATGTTTCTCATCGATTAGCCGAGATAGATACAAGGTCAAAGAGGTCACACTGGCGCTGGGTTCCGTCGACGATGAACCCGGCTGACAAGGCCACCCGGTCAGACTGGCCTGGTAACTGTAGCGAGTGGCTGGAGGGCCCTTCGTTTCTTCGTTGTCCGCAGGAGCAGTGGCCGGCGAGCGACGACCCTGACGGAGTGGTGGAAGCTGACCTGGAGCGGGTACAACGGGTGCACGCGACGAACACTTCCCCCGAGCCGGTGTTGACATACGCCCGGTTGCCAACGTGGACACGAGCCCTATATGTAGTGGCTAGACTATTAATTTTCGCAGAACGCTGCCGCAAGCGACGACGGTCCCCTGACGTGACCGCTGTCGACCTCGACGAGGCGAGACTTCGCCTGCTGCGTCTGATACAGGCGGAGAGCTACGCGACGGACCTCGCAGCGCTGCGGGACGCTCGCCCGCTGCCCACCAGCAGCAGGCTACGCGCGCTGGACCCGATGATATTTGAAGACGGCTTACTACGGGTGCGCGGTCGACTGAGAGCCTGCGATGAGTTGAGCTTCGGTGAGCGACACCCCATCATCCTAGACGGCAAACACGAGCTCACACGCCGTCTCATCCGACACTATCACGAAGAGGCTATGCACGCAAACCAAGAGGCCGTGGTAAATCGTATCCGTGAGTCATACTGGGTTACGAATTTACGGTCGTCTGTAAAGGCAGTCGCCGCGGCGTGTCAGCGCTGCAAAAACGAAAAGGCGAAACCCAGAACACCTAAGATGGGCGACCTTCCTACCGCTAGACTGGAGGTGACGCGGAGGGCCTTTGTACACTGCGGGGTCGATTACTTCGGCCCCATGGAGGTGGCCATCGGGCGACGACGAGAGAAGCGATGGGGCGTGTTGTTTACATGCCTCACCACACGCGCCGTGCACTTGGAGCTGGCAGCATCTCTCAGCGCTGACTCTGCGATTTTAGCCCTGCGGCGCCTCATTGCGCGCCGCGGGCGACCATCGGACATATACTCCGATCGAGGCACGAACTTCGTCGGGGCTCACTCAGAGCTCCGCGCCGCCCTTCGTGAACTGGACCATTCGAAAGTGGAGAGCGAAGCAACTGGCCGTGGCATTGCTTGGCACTTCAATCCCCCGGCGTCCCCACACATGGGTGGGTGCTGGGAGAGGTTAGTGCGTTCAGTCAAAAACGCACTTAAGGCGACGCTGCGCGAGCGCGCCCCCCGCGAGGAGGTACTATACACTCTCCTCCTGGAAGCCGAGCTGGTCATTAACAGCCGGCCTCTCGCCTACGTGAGCAACGACGTTGATCAGCCAGTGGTGCTGACCCCCAACCATCTCCTGCTGGGCACAGCCGCGGGAGATGCTCCGTGCACACGAGGCCACGCGCTCGACGAGGACTCGCGCCGTATGTGGCGCAAGGTGAATGCGCTGGCCGACATCTTCTGGAAGCGGTGGCTACGAGAATACCTGCCGACGCTACAGCGCCGGAATAAGTGGTCGGCGAACGTGTCAAATGTAAAAGTTGGTGACGTGGTGTTAATAGTGGACGATAATAAAACGCGAAATCAGTGGTCGAAAGGTATTGTGGAAAACGTTTTTCCCGGCGCGGACGGTATTATAAGAGTGGTAGATGTAAAGACCAATCATGGGACTCTACGCCGTCCCGTTGTAAAGGTTGTTGTGCTCCCGACCGATAGTAGTATGATCGGTTGAACCCTCATACGGGGGGTGGAGATGTTGAGGAGCACAGTCAGGAGTGCAACAACCTACCACAATATCCTGTAAATAGAGTATAATTTGATTGTATTATGTATAGTTTTAAGTCAGGTTAAGCTAGTATATACTTTTACACCCTCTTTTGACTATTGTCCTCTGTATTTAGTTAAGTTTTTATGATTATTGTTCAATATGTAAATTAATAAAGCTTTCAAATAAGTAAAATGTACTGTGAACGGCGGACGAACGAAGCAGACGTGGTGCGCAATGCCTATGTGTGCGTGTGAGCACGGGGCGCAGGCGATTGGCTAGAGCGAGAAAGATGTGTGGGCGCGGTACTCCCACGCAAGCCACCTGCGCTCGCGTAAATAAAAGAGGGGCGGTTGCGCGCCACGGCTGTAGTCCAGTGTCGTCCGCCGCCGAGAAAACAAGCCTCCAAGCAAGCTCCCTGTATAGTGAATAAGAAGCCTTTGTGAACCGAGGAAAGGAAGAATAAAGTGTGTGTTTTTCAAGAAGCCTCAAGCGTTATTATTTTCCCTGATCAAATGCAACCCCGCGCCTGAAAGTGAACACTATGTGAGGACGATTTCTATTTTTTATTACCATGGTAAAATCACCAAATGAGTCCGGCACAGGGCAGGATGGGAGGAACTGTCAGACTTATACTGACAAAATCCACAGTGTCCTTCAATAGCCCTTTACGTTCCGGGGTCAAGGTAATTCGTTAGTCCCGCGACCCCGGCAAGGTTTGGCTGTTTAAAGGAGGGCCCGTCATTGAGCTGACACTCTCGAGGCGCGCGTGGAACACAACCCGCCCGTCTCGATCCGGGCGTAGTCCATGGTCCTAAGAAGCGATAAAACTCGTCACGCTTGGTGGTAGGTACCCATTCAGGGTGTGTCAGGCCAGCGAACACCCACTCCCATGAAACTTACTGCAGCTCGTTTGCGTTATGTCCGCTTGTGTGAGTGAGCAAGTTCTTTTCTGCAGTGTTTTATATGCACTTGTCACCTCTGGTGTCGCAAGTGTCCGTAAGCTACGGTGACCGCTTTTCATAAGGCCTGCCGTATGTTTGTTTGTCACCTAGGTTATATACCTAGGTGACAAACAAACATACGGCAGGCAGGCAGGGTGACTGGTAATTAGTGTACGATACTTAAACAAGTGATTGTGCTCATGATAACCAACAACTTTTACTATGGGAACAAAACTGAAAACTCGATGAAAAAATCTGCGTTTCAGTACATTGTTTGTCTAATGTATTGAACAGCTGATTTTTTTTTCGATTTCAGCTTTACTCCCATAGTAAAAATTGTTTGTTATCATGAGCACAATCACGTGTTTAAGTATCGTACACTAATTACCAGTTACCCCATCCCCATATACGAGTAGTATACAAAATGGCTTACAGATTCATCATTTTCGACAAGGATGGTTAAAAAATCTGATTACTGAAACCTTTCTTCTTTTTCTTTTGATCCAACTCAATGAATGAAGTATACAATTTTACGTTGTGATTTGTGAGTTGGGAAAATTCAGCAGCAATCACTCCTGAGTCGGTCTATCATCATATTATCATCCTACTAACTTCAGTTCAAGGAAACAAGAGTCTTTGAGAACACTAAACCATCTTGTTACGATCTAAAAGTAAAGGATAGTTCGATCGAAAATGATTTTTCTGTAAAATCTGTAACATAATAATAATAATTCTATTTAAAACCGTTTGCATACGTTCTGTCAAGTTTTCCACTGTTCCATAACTATGATTGATGTTAAAAGTATAGAAACTATAAACATTAGACATATTTCTTTTGAATCGTCCAATTGTTCAATAAAATTGTGCCTTAGTTTTTCTACGACCATTGTTATGGTCTTTGTTAAGCCTGCTAAGCCTAACAGTTACAATTTAATCAAAACACCTATCTATCTTACTTCAGGAATACACACGTTCATGAAACTGCAACAGCATTTGAAAAATAATACAACACTTTTCATACTGATGGGCTCGATCAATTTCTCATTTTGTATGAAAAACCATTTTTTTTTCTTAAAGTCTTTGTAGAAACATTGTTCAGTAACATGGGCTGAGTTATCCCACGAGAGGTTTTGCGCTATTAACGTTACACGTTGTATAATGGACATAATTAAAAAAAAATGTTATCTCCTAAAATAACTGAATCAATAAGCAATGAAAGTTGCCCCTATGACATGTGAATGTTACTTTAAAGCAATTATAAATATTTGATTGAAATGTGTAGTTAAGGTCGACAAACATTAGCAAGTATTTTTAATTTAACAAAATAAAATGAAATTTTACATTTGAATAAAACCTACATCAAAGAAATTTTCTCATTCATCAAAGAAATTCTCACACTATTCTCTGATTATTTATTAAAAGTAAACAGACTTTTCTTAGAATCACACGGCGAAAATGTATAAAACATTACATATTTGTTTAAAATATCCGTTTTTTTTTCATACTAATTATGTTTCTTTGGTTCTCTTTTATTTAAAGAAAATAGTTTCGTATTATATTCTTAAATAAGTTTATCTTAGGACCCTTTTGTAAAGTATGTCATATGCACTCGCAATATCGGAATCCCCAAGGTCCCTTCGTTTTGTATGAAGAGTAAGGTCGAGGTTTCATACCGATAACATTTTCATTTCAGTGCTATCAAAAATTCATTACACACTACGTGGTTTTGTTTTCCTGTAAATACTTAATTTTGACCTCGGCTTATTATGCTGTCGTGGCTTCCTTTATGGGATTTAGTAATTTAGGAGTTTTGTTTGAGAAAATAAAGTTTTCCGGTACCATGCAACTATTTCCGGTTATAATGTTCTCACTTATCATCATCATCATCGTATCAGCCACGTATACACTGTGATTGTTCATTTCCATCATCTGTCCACTGTCTGTCCGTTGATCTAATTCGAGAACATAAACTGAATCAATGTTCTTAATGATGACCTAACCCTCACGAGGTTTTGTGCCTAGTGCGGTAAGACGTCACTAGTTTTCCATTTTGATTTTTATGTCCTAGATGTAGTTTATTATTTATTCGTGAATTGATTATTGTTTGATTCATTGATGTTCAATAAACACTTTCCGTGGTACCACAAAAAAAAACGTCTGTTGAACATTTGTCTAAAAAAATGTCAGATTATGACGTTGAAATAAGGTCTGTTTTGCAGTCAGACTTTTTTAGACAAGTGATCAACAGAATACGTTTATGTTTTTGTAGTAAGGCTATTTGTTTTTATTATTAAATATTTCCTCCCCCATCGTGAACTATAAGAGGCTTTGACTACCATTATTTTTTTAAATAAGGCTTGTGAATACTTTTTTATTACAGTAGTCAATTTTAAAAGGCGCAACTTAAAATCATTTTATTTCCATTCCATGATATTTTAATTTGCTGTTCACGACTTTTTGCAATGCCAAACGGGTAATTCGCAATGATGCATTATTTCTTGGCGAGTTTTTACACCTAGGTATTGTTTGTTATGTACTTCATCGTACCTACCTATGATTTAATCATCTGCATTATTAGACAAGAAGTTATTCCGTTACGTCATTTGATATTTTATGAACTTGCTTCGCTGCATCGTGCGAATGCGTGCGTTAACCTATAATATTTTGATATACTTAATTATCATAGAAAAAAAAAGTTAAGTATAAAAAAAAAACAGAATAAATGTAATGTCACGCCAGCAGGACAACTTACCAGAATCTGTCAAATTCGTCCAATTGAACAATTATTAATATTAACCTTCCATTATTGTGAAAAGATTGAAAATCTATTAAGGAAAGACAGATTTAAATATATTGATGTGCTGGTGTCCGTACATCAAGTTTTAGAAATTAGTTAAAGGATATATAATATCCTCCGACTTTACTGATTTTATTTACACTTAGATAGGTCACAACCTTAACGTCCACTTCACGAAATTGAAGTATGTCACGGGATAGTCTAAGCAGATAACCGTGACCATGGAATGGTGGATTTTAGTCAGTAATAGTCTGGCAGTCCCTTCCAGTGCACCTAGAGTGGGGGAGGACTTATTTGATGACTTTGGTACCCTTCCGCTGCACCCTGAGCGGGTCATTTAATGACTTTGACACCTAACATAATGGTTTTAGAATAATTATACCTTACATAATAACTGTACAATACTCAGTTCAACTTCAAAGAGTAGCAATCTCTAGTCACACTAGACCATTCGCAGAAATGTATGTGCCAACCACCATTGTTCACACTACTATGCAAATAATTACAAAGACATGGTTATGACATCACAAACGGTACAACTAACGTAACAACACATGCCAGTTTAACGCAGAGTAGGTGTACCCAATTACCTATGTTTATATCGCTTGTAAAAGACGAGACTCGTGATTCCCACAGTGTATTCCACAAAAATCAGCGAACCCATTCGCTGATGATTCCCAATGTCCACATGCATCACCCTTCATGACGACAGTGACAATGAAAAAAGTAGTTTTCACTGTCCAATTTTTATTTTATTTTATCCTTTATTGTAGGCGTCTAAAGGCCCATAAAAAACAATACACATATTATAGTCAACTGTGCGGAAACCCGCAGCGGGTCGCAACGTCATTTAAGTCGTTTTTGACCGCGTCTGTGGAGAGACCCTTTCCGGGTCGCTCTGTCTACGCTCACATATTTCATGTGAAAAAACAGCGATAAAACTACTTTTGTCTTTGTTCAACTAACTTATTAAAATGCGTCTACGTAGAGCGAGACAGCTAGCAAGTGTCGTTTTGAGTTCTCGGTAAAGAAATAATTACCGCGAAATCGCCAGTAAACAGACGGCCGCGTCGCAGCCTTCTTTTTTTTTCTTTACTTAAAACTTGATTTATTTAAAATAATTGTATGAGAGTCACGACTTGTGTGATATTGTTACGTGAATAGTAATAAAAGATTATAAATAAATACTCTTGTTGGCTCGCTAAGTGTGGTATAATATTAAAGTATGACCCAAAATGTATTGAATATTTAGGTACCCAGTAATTATACCAGCTGTATAATATTATTACCAACAAATATATAACCAAAGTACTATTTTCTAGGTAGAAAATTTAATTTAGAAATGATTCAGATCAATAAAAGAGCTTCCGCTTGTCCAAGGAACCCCTGAGCGGGTTTCGTCCACAGACAGGGGGTGCAAAAACCCCTGTCTGTGACGAAACCCGCTAAGGGCTTCACAGACGCACTTTATTAAAAAAACCGGCCATTTTAAATTGACACAGTTGAGGGGAGAACTATAAACTAAAACATATAATATTATTCTATACTTAAAACTACTACCAATAATCGAGTACCTAATCTGGTAATTGCCGATTACATTATGTGCCTTCAACCGGGCACAACAAGACTTCATGACTGCTTTTAAAAATGCTGATAGAAAAACCCAATAACACTGCATGATAAAGGAATCGAATAAAGAACTTCATGTTCTACAGTAGCGCTTGCTAACACTTGACCAACAAATCTTCTTATATAAGAAAAATGTGCGTGAAAACATTACTAACACAGAAAGCAGTAAATCATCGACAGTCTATAACTGCTAATGAGTGATTGTCGAAAGAAGATCGCGTGCAGCGTCAATTCACTCTCTAACCATTAGACCATTACTCTTTATTTCCTAACAATTCGAAATGACTAAGTAATGCACATAATTATTGCTAGGAATATAGCGGTTAATGTGATAAAATGTTATAATGTTACATAGTTTTATAATGATTGCATCTGTACATATCTGTAGTTGAATTATGAATGTTTGAATGAGACTGTATATTTCCTTCTTAGTTTTTGTGCTGTTTTATAAAATCTGAAATCATTTATTTCATTTTGCAGTTATTTACGCAATCGTTTCAACAAATATTTCAGAATTTTGAACATTAATTAACCGACTTCAAAAAAAGGAGGAGGTTATGTTCTATCTGAACTTAATGTTTCTATGAAAATTCTGTTTCCTTTTTATGAAAATTTTTAAATAAAATACATTTCAAAAAAGAATAATTGGAAAATCCATGAGAGGACCGCGACTATCCTTCTTTGCAATTTTATAATCAACTAACTTTTTTCCGTGATTTTCGTACAAGTCGCTATTTAGAACCAAGGTCTATATTTAACTATATTAATGCAAAGACTGATAAATTAAAGTTAAATTTTACTGCGTTAAAATTAAGTATAATTATATTTCCTCTAGCAATACATCAATGAAAACCGCATTCATTTCATGCAGTAGTTTTTACGTAATGCGTATTCAAACATACAGACGGGTAAAAAACTTTAACTTCTGTGAAATACTAAAATAATATCACAATATCTAACATCATGGATAAACCAGCGATACAAAGAATGTATCTGTTTACAGTCCAAAGCAACAGGTATTTTTGTTTACATTCTGGAGAACTGAGAATGACAACAATGAAAACATAAAAAGGCGTCAATTTGATTCGTCAGAACGACATCATAGTTGTTTGCTGGAACCTGAGGAAATTATGTATTGAAATAAGAAACACAGTATAAATTTAAACTGCAATAATTCTTAGTAGAACGTGGCGGTACTGGGTGGCAACCTGCAAAATGAGAGACCGACTTGAAAATTCGGTATTCATCATGTCTCTTCAAGACGAAGATTATTGGTGGTATTGTTTTCTTAGTCCATGTATAGAACAGAAAAAGGACTGAAACAGTCTGGCAGTAACCCCGTAGATGCAAAATCCTGTCTGGTTGCTAGTACCATGAATTTTCGTCAGTACGAGTCTAACAGTACCTTTGCTCCACTCAGTTTAGGAGCACTATTCCACGATACGTAAACAAGAGGTGCCATAATAGCTGTCGTGGAATTGAGTATTATTTACAAATTATTTTGAAATGAAACACCTTAGTATTGTTTGAATGAATCCTTTCATTGGAATGCTGAAGACAATTAATTAGTCTAGACCTCATGTTTATAGAATTCCATACAATAACGAACTGTCTATCAAAATTTCTTTGTCTTTGTACTAATAATAATTATAATATTAAACTAGGATAATAGATGACTATAGTTTTGTATTAATAGGTACGCTTTGTTTGAGACTTTTGATAGTTGATGGTTGGCCACAAACACCAATATTTTGTTACAACTTTAACCTCTTTATACTGAGTTTTATCGTATTTAGAAATAAGACCTTTCAAAATCAACTTAAAACAGTGCCATTCGCTCCACTCAGGGTATAGGACTATTTCAGGCTGTTCAGACAGCAGAGACCAACCGAAATTATGAAAAACATAGCAGACAAATCTTTTTGCAAATAAATTGGTAACAGTACGGAAAAACGTCAGCTCGTAGCTTGAACTCAATATCCAGTTCCGGTGCGTGTCGTATGCGTGTTTTGTAATACGAAGAGAGAGGATGTTTAAAAAAAACTCCATTACAACAGAACTGTCTATCAAAATTTCTTTGTCTTTATACTAATATTATAATATTAAACTAGGATAATAGATGACTAGTTTTGTATTAATAGGTACGCTTTGTTAGAGACCTTTGATAGTTGATGGTTGGCCACAATCACCAATGTTTTGTTACAACTTTAACCTCTTTATATTGAGCTTTATCGTATTTTGAAATAAGACCTTTCAAAAACAGCGGCCATCAGCGATATAGACCAATATTAATTTATACCATTAGGCCGTTCAGACAGTGTGTTTTATAATACGAAAAGAAAGGAGTTAAAACTCCATTAATATTTGCAGCTACTTGCACCTAGCATTAAATAAGCTACGTAAATGCAGTGAATTAAAATAGACCGTGACTAAAATTAAACAAAAGAAAACTACACCGTGACACCTGTAATGTCATCGACTTTTCTGACGTAGATATCAAGGTAGGTACTTTAATCCTTTACTACAATTGTAAAAGAGTTTTAATTAAAATAGAAAATAAAATGGCTACCGCTGAGTAAACGGTTTAACGAACATATACATTATACCTTTCGTGATGTTGGTACGGTTCCGGATTTGCACCTGTTTTTCGGACTCGGTAAGGAATGTCCGACGTATCCATACGATAAATCAGTGGACCAACGTAAAAGTAAATTATTGGGAGTAATTACGTGGGTATTAACTGTAGGCAAAGTTCATTAACTCCTGGTCGCAACCACGAACGCGACCGCCAGTTGGCCGTGGTTGTTCTATATGCGGGATATTGTTTATAGCGTTTTAAAACTGTTGGTTACAACCGTGACCAGCATTTTAAGGGACCATTTTCACCTGAAATCGGTGAAAATGGTCTTTTTAAAATTAATTTAAATGATATCTGAAAATGGACTATAATTTAAATTATAGTCCATTTATCCAATGCTTCAAATAACCTTAATAATTATTGTAAAAAATATTTCAAGGTAAACTTATTTCTATTTACCATATTTTTATGCTTTCTGTATAATTATTATTACGGAAATATTGTGTAATAGCTGAATTATATATTTAAATTAATTCATGTTTGTAATATTATTTTAAAGTACACCAACATTTTCAGGTAAGTAACGGGTAAATATTTTTTTTGTTAATATTACCGTTTGCAAATGGCAGGATATGGACGTTGCACAAAGATTCTTGTGCATTTATTATTTAAATATTTTATTTGTATTTTTATATTACGTTGCATCAGTTTAATTGTTGTTATGCATTACTTCACTATGGTAATGTGTTGTAAAAGTAAATGGATAGGTAGATATCGCTTTGATAAAATATGAGTCTATGTTGTCTACCTTCTACCAACATACGCCTTTATGTGAGAATTGTACCAAAGCCCTTTTTAAGTAATATTACGTGATACGAGATACCTGAATTATTTTGAACGAAATTGTGTTATTCACTTTTCAACTTTCTGTGCGGAGCTCAATTTTTGAAATCGAACAACATGTTATTATAACCAGATGAATTAAATAATTAATTTAAAGAATACAAAGATTCATCTAGCTACTAGTATACTTGAGGACTCGTAACATAAAGTATAATTTCACTCATGATTCTTCCATCAACAACTCAAAAATCAGAAAACCATTTAAAAAACCAACAATCAAACTTGAACTCTAAACCAAAGCAATTATGTAACAATTCACTTGCTCTCACGTAATCGATCACTTGTCGTCGGAACTATGATGAAACGGTAGCATTACAAAGAAACTGATAGATTTGAACCACTAGACTGAAGAACCGGACTGTGACGTAATTATGGAGAAAAAAGCCTCTGTTAGTTTCACAAGGTTAAGAAATTAAAAAAAAAAAACGATTTTAAAGAAACGATTGGTGAAATATTGATTGGCGGATGAGATGCAGTGGTGTCCCAGTGGTATTGGCCCCGACTTACGAGTTGTAGGTCGTGGGTTCGAATCCCGGCAGGCGCATTACTTCGTGCAATTTATTTCATCACCACTGCTCTCAAAACGGTGAAGGAAAACATCGTGAGGAAACCGGCATTTCCTAGTACCAAAAATTCGAAGACATGTGACATCCACCAATCCGCACTGGGCCCGCGTGGTGGGTTATGGCCCACCCCCTCTCACAGAGAGGAGGCCTGTGTCCCAGCAGTGGGAACATTAAAAGGCTGTTGATAATGGATGAGATGCAGGAACCTTGCTCAGATTCGCATAGAAATGAGTGCAGTTTTGATTGCCAAGTACCAGGCAAACAGACTTGAGAGAATGTATTAAACGCACGCACGCACGGTTAGCGCAGTGGCTGAGCGATTCGATTGCTGTACTTTGGGTGTCGCGGGTTCAATTCCCGCACGGAGCAAATATCATCTGCAAGTAGTTGTTTCGGGTCTGGGTATGCGAGTTAAGTTAATATGTTTGTAAACGCACCCACGATACAGCAGAAATTCCTAGTACAGGGCAAGGTTTTTTTTTTTTAAAAAAGAAAGGTTTAATCGTAGGTTGTGCGAGATGTGATCCCTAGCTCGATCTCTTAGCGGTTCGACACAGCCCAAAAAATGCCTGGAACCTGCAGTAACGGCTGAGAAATCCCACAGGCGCGTAGGCTGTTGTAGTGGGTCTCAACAGGGCCATCTGGCTAGTGACCATATTTTATGCCTGTCTGTGTCTGTGTGTGAAATCCAGCGCTGAATATTTTTTCGTTCTAATTCTATTTGGGTGGTTCCTCGCTCCACCTTAAGGCGCTCCCTCACCGGGAGCATTCGCATCTAATGTGACATTATAGATTCGATTTTGAGCATTACATTATTACAATACTACCTCCCTGACTAACGTGCATTCGCGTACATTTAGTATAGATTTGATACGCACATTGAGATCCTCGATTGTCTTCTCGCACTCATGAAATGTTTGAATCTGTAACGTTACATTACAGGTGAATGCTCGCGGTGAGGGAGCGCCTTAAGACCTTATCTTTGTTTGATGCTAAAGTAAAACCATTTCAATTTTTTTTTTAAATAGTGTTGTTCAACTCCTGGGTCGCGACACTAACGAATACCGTGACGCAAAGGGCTATTAAAGGACACCGTCGATTTTAGTCAGTACAAGTCTGACAGCCCCTCCCACCCTGCTCTGGCAGGATTCATTTCATTTCTTTATCACGCTATAAAAAAAAAGTTGTTCAACTCCTAATGTCAAAGTCATTTAAGTAGGGCATTAGGCTGAACTTTAAAATAAATGTCTTCTTTACCTGAAACGAAAAAATCCTGAGGATCACTGGAGGAAGGAGCATCCTGCCATAAATAAATAATTTAACCTCTCGAGCCTCCGAAGAAAATGTTTTTCCACTAAATACTAATCGATTTTATGACTTATTTTTCCAAAAAAAGGATTAATATCGGTCTGTGTTTTGGTGGCACAAAAACGTGCCGTTGGGGATCGGGCGGTTAAAGACCGCATACCTGAGCCCCCTCCGTAGTAGTGGCATTTGACTAATTAAAAAGATATTATGCCTGTTAGAGTTGTCAAAGAGATTTGTTCCGCTCTAATTAGAGGCTTGAGCTACAAAGCAGGAAGTTCAATTATTATGACAATGTTAAGAACTCGACAGAAATGCGTTAATGTCTCGTGATAAAAGCAACTTTTTCTCAATGAAAAATCTTTTTATTTTCTAAATGAAAGTTTCAAAATTCCAAGCACTATGAATTAAAAAATGAAAACAGATTTTTTATTTTTTATCACAAGGTGCTGATAAATATACAGTTTTTTTCTGAGATAGTTTTTTCTGCAATGAAAACTCAGAATAGAACTAAAGACAGAGATATTTCTCGAAGATATTATCTTCTGAAATTCAGCAATGGGGATGGCAACTGGAGAACTAATGGCGCTAGTATAGCTTGTTCCAAGCATCGTCATTGGTTCAAATCAGTTCAAATCTAAAAGGTACCCACTTCAAAATACTACTATGTACGTCATTGGTCGGATTAGGACCACTCTATGGTGGCGCCAACTACAATTTGACTTGCCTTCTCCATTGAACCCTTCTCAAACAAATAATTGCGGCCACCCTAACCACTTCATCATCATTATCTACAGCCTGGCCTCACACACATCTGGCTGTAAACTTCAATTTACTTGTGTCAATTTCCACGCCACTGTGCTATCTTCTTATCCATATTTTGTTCATTCAGGTTTTATTTACAGTGCTACCAATGTCGTTTTTCCCTAAATCCTTTTTTTTTCTCTAATCTGACTCACTTCTGGACAAAAATCACCCACATCACATTCCTATACGGTGCACGGTGAACTGTTGCAAATCATGTGGAATAGGTATGATGACAGCATCAATAGATTGCAATAAAGGGCTTCACACACAGCAGCTATAATGTCAAGATGTACATTATAGCACGATACATCTCATTATATCTTTCCATAGAAATTCGAAGATGTTACATACATTATAGCTGCAGCGACTGTGTGGTCTCCTGACGATTTATATGGAAAGATGTAATGAGATGTATCGTGCTATAATGTACATCTTTTCATTATAGCTGCTGTGTGTGAAGCCCTTTAATGTGATAAGAGTTGAAAATAAAGAACTCGTTTTTTGTTTTTCTTTACACATATCAATGAATATTGACACAAATAAAACGCATCAAACTCGTGTTGACAGAACTAGTGAGGATTATACCAAGTAGTGTCGTTTTGAGAATTTAAAAAGCGTCGTATCTTCATAAATATTAGCTAACGTAACAAATCAAAAATACAGTAAATAATTTTTCAGTCATCTGTCCTATTCATGTAAATAACCAAAATAATCTCTTTTTCAGACGCTAAAATCAACATGCGAGTTCATCAAAACACAGCTATGCACCATAGCAATATCTCTAACGCTGTTCAACTCAGTCCGTCTCCGGAAGGAGGCCTTCAGATACGGAGCAGTTCCTTACCTGGTGATCTACTCGTTTTGGCTGCTGGCTGCAGGGCTGCCGACAACGCTGCTGCAACTTGCCATGGGGCAGTTGAGTCAACAGGATCCTGTTGGAGTGTGGAGGGCTGTGCCTATATTGAGAGGTGAGGTTCATATTTTCCTGTTATTTACTTTAAACGTAGGTATTTGTTAGGGATGACCATGGTCATTTTGAAAAGGATACCTACACAAAAAAGGTAGTGATCACAACCATAAGCTCAATTTTATGGAAAAACATTAATTGAACTCATTTATTGTTTTATATCATTCCAAATCTATATTTTTGAATAAAGAATCTAAAAAGAAAACAAATCATAATAATATAATCGATGTCAAATATTGGAGTAATCGCCATACTACGTTTGTATGGAAGAATCACCGACTAGACGTATACCCTTAAACATCCATTGATCAAATAGATTTTTGATGGCCTCTAGTGCCGTAAGAATAGAGCATTCGAATTGAAAATTACGTAATTTTAGAAAGTTTAGTGATTTTCCTCCCATTCTTGATGAAATCACTTCAAAAATATTTTCATCTCACCTTGTAAACATAGATTTACAACGCCAAAACCACAATCTAGGTACACAAACACGTGATATAATGTAAATAGACATAAGTATCAAGTTAAGCCTACAGGTAGATAAAACTCGGCTCCTTGTGTACAGCGTGGAATCCGATTATAATGTTCACATAGCTGCAGTGGTATTTCTTATGTGTTCTCTTGTAGTTTGTTCTTGGTCATTTGCCATTAAAGGAGAAACAATCTAACAGTAGATTGAAATCATTGAAAATTTTCGGTTCGGAAATGATGTTCCTGTTTTTATTTTACTAACATTTTTTTTTTCTCTTAATTACTTCTGCCTGTCAGTTGAAATCATCATACTTACACTAATACTCCCCTGCGACTTCGTTCACGCGAATTTCAAACCTTACCTCTGTGAAATTCTGCTCCCAGCTATCCTTTTTATGGGATACTTTTGAATCAAGAAATATAACGTTACTTATCTATTTGACTGTATCCGTTGACGAAGAAACTGACTGTAACACAGCAGAGAAATCAAATCAATTTTAACTCTCCACTTATTTTTCCAGGTGTCGGCCATTTAAAAGTCCTAACATCATACGTATGCTGTGTCTACTACATGATGTATGTCGCCCTATCGTCGGCCTACCTCGTGTGGATAGGCAAAGGGTCCTTCCCTTTGAAGGATTGCACTAAACTGCACATAACTCCGGTAAGCAGCTTTGTGTTTCATTGTTCTGTAAAATGGGGGGTATTTTAATAAAAGCTGGGCTGTTTTGGGGAGAGATGTTTTAAATGCATCCCGTTAAGTCTTGTAAAGTATAATGTCTGATGTAGTACAGTAAGTACAGTCACGACTCACGAGCAATAGTGTGTACATACTAAGCAGTAGGTATTCGAAAGCGATGCCTTTTCATCAAAGTTATATTTTGAAAGCTATACTATTACGAAATAGATCTTATTTGAAAGTGGAAACCAGTTCTTTACGAGTAAATTGCGTTTGAATTTTGTTAAGTGTTTATATGTCTTTCCTCGTGACTGTACAGGGATGTTTTCACGTGTCGTTAAAATGGGAAAAAGCCAACCACCTTTCTTTTTCTATACAATTTGTTTACCACTGGCGCTTATCTATTTTTTTTTCGATTCATCATCGCTATGTTCAGTGCAGGACTATCTTAACAGGATACAGAAATGCAAAAAGTCAACCGGAGGAACAGACTGGTTTATTTAGTCAGATTAAGAGAGTTTGACAGTCTCCTCTAACTAGGGCGGGAGGACAAATTTTATGATTTTATACCCGAAAAAACCGCTAACTTACGTCAGTTGCATGAACTTAAATAGTTTTTTTTTATTATACGCATCAATGATTCTTCTGAGTGTGAGTTGCGGTGGCCTAAATGGTAAGGCGTCTGGAGTTCTTTTCCAGAAGACGCAGGTTCAAATCCCACTTGCAACTAATATTTTTCTCTATTTTGAAATCATCTTTACGTCAATAGATATTGAAGTAATAGTAAAGTCTCTATAAATTCATTCAATTTGAATATTTTCGTGTTAAAGGTTTTGGGTAAGCTCACTCCATCCTCGTTGACTTTGCTTCTGTCACTTAAAGTACATTTACTCTGACGTCTAGAGCAAACAAATATGAGACACTACTGAGGATATGACGGGTTTGTTTATTACTGGACATTTTTATTGTTTGTTATTTTGTGTTTCAGAACGGGTATGAAAATAAAATGAACGCAACCGAGTGTTTCAAGTGAGTAAATACATTGATCATAAAATAGAAGACAAAAATCGCATCATTTTGATGAAACAACATGCCTGCCACCTAAAAGTTCAATTGAAGTGGTGGCACGATTAGCACAAGGCGTAGCGATTCGCTGCTGTACTTATGACGTGGATTCGATTTCTACTCGGGTTAAAAATTTTTGTATTGTCTACATACATATGTTCCAGGTGTGATCGTTTGTGTTATTTGAGTTGAATGCTTTTTAAACACATCCACATTACAAGAGAAATTCCAGCAGAAAGAATTCCCCTTTTGTTTTTCCCTACTAATATTATAAATGCGAAAGTTTGTGAGGATGTACCCATATGTGTGTATGTAGTTATGTTTATTATTCTTTCACGCAAAAAGCACTGAAAAGATTTGGCTAAAATTTGGTACACAGATAGTTTATAATCTGGATTAACACATAGGATAGTTTTTATTCCGATTTTAAATGTTCTCGTGGGATAATTTTCGAGTTGTAGCGGGTGATGCCGATGGTAACAGCTAGTACTTTATATTGTCTTTTACTCCCTAAATTACAAGGAATACTTATTATTTCAACTAAAGATACGTTATAAACAACATAGCGATAGAATATGAAAATTGAGAACTCGATACCTACGAGTACTTACTCATTACTGTGAAAACAGAGTCACGGTATTATGATCAAGCGACTCTGTCATACAACTGCAATTGAATCAATGTCAAAAGTCGTAAACCTTGTCACTAGGGCAGCTGTGTCTCGTTATAGTTCGTACCAGCATCACAAAAATAGCTACCCCATTCTTACAAGTTTTCTTTAAAAAGAAAAGGTACCGCGCGGAAGCAGCGTGACTGCCGCGCTGCGGTTGCACTGCTTTATGAATTCACAAACATTAACTGCTGATCTGAAACAGGTTAAAACGCAAAAGTATTAATTCAGTATTTATACAGTGTGTCCGGGCACGAGTTAGCGATATTTGAAGGGGATATTCTAGGCTCAATTTCATCGACAAAAATGCTTTAAAAAAAAATTCTTACGCCAAAACTTCGCGAATGGCAGCCATTTTAATTTTTTTGATCTGTGTGTACAATTAAATGCAAATATCTTTGAATCCAAGAGACCTACATGCATGCAAATGACTTTATTGCAAAGATAAACGTTGAGGCTTATCAAAAACTTACGAAAGTTTTTTAAATAATATGTAAAAATAACCAAAAATCATGGGTAAACACGAAATTGTACACAATAATTACTGAATAATTTCACATTTTTAACTCTAGCTCGATAAATACCCCTGAATTGTCATCCACCAACCCGCACTGGGCCCGTCTGGTGGATTATGGCCTACTCCCTTTCACAGAGAGGAGGTTGCCAGGGTTTTTGCATTAAATTAAAAGTATTTGAGTCAGGCTATAAAACAATGTCAAAATTATCACTCTACATTAAGTATCTTAGGAGTTATTCTCACTTGAACATCACCCTTCCTTAGCGCATGTATCCCAATATTACAGGTGTCGCATTCTTTGGGTGAGCTAAATCGTTCCAACGAATATTTATGAGCTGGAATTATTGACCACCGCGTAAATGATCCCCAAGTAACCATCCTTAAACTGAAATAGTACAGTTTCTTGGATTTATTGCTGCGGGGCGAGACGGAAGGGTGATGTTCAATTGAGAATAACTCCTAAGATACTTAAAGTAGAGTGATATTTTTGATATCATTTTATAGCCTGACTCAAACACTTTTAAATTAATGCAAAAACCCTAGCAAAATTCGGGGGTACTCATCGAGCTAGAGTTAAAAATGTGAAATTATTCAGTAATTTTTGTGTACAATTTCATGTTTGCCCATGCTTTTTGGCTATTTTTACATATTATTTAGAAAATTTTCGTAAGTTTTTGATAACACTCAACATTCAACTTTACAGTAAAGTCATTTGTATGAATCTAGGTCTCTTGGATTCAAAGATATTTGCATTTTATTGTACACACCCCAGTTCAACAGATCAAAAATTTGAAATGGCTGCCATTCGCGAAGTTTTGGAGTAAGAATTTTTTTTCAAGCATTTTTGTCGATGAAAATGAGCCTAGAATATCCTCTTCAAATATCGCTAACTCGTGCCCGGACACACTGTATAGATTTTTATACAAATAGATTAAGGGCGACTTTCACCAAAAGTTAAACATGTTTAACTTTTGGTGAAAGTCGCCCTAAGATACAAAGTTAAACGACCCGAAGACGCGGCAATCTGAAATAGCTCTTATGTCACGAACATTATCAGACTTTATTGACAACTAACTTTAATTTGTAACAGCTGTTAGAAATTAACCTTGATCTTCAAAAACAGTTGTTATCCATAATCTTAACAGATATTACTTTAACTTTCAGTTCAACATTTTTGGCGCCGTTCACAGAATATCCCCAGTATTTGGGCATAATGGCTATTTTAATATTTCTTCTATGGTTCTTCGTGCCCATTCTGTAAGTAATAATACTCTTATTTCGTGTAATTATTCGTGTTTCGTTTGTAATTAGCCATTTCTTAGATATATATTAATATTTTGTGAAAGGAGAAGGAACTCATTGTTTTAAAGAAAACAGAGACTAAATTGGCGTAGTTTATCGTAGCATCTCTAATTAAAATCTTTATAATCCGTTCCTTACAAAGGTTTCTCATAAGTAAAGAGAACTTGAGAGCAGTGGTTGCTTAGTGGTAGTGGCATCGACTTATGAGTTGTAGGTCGAGGTTCTGTACCCAGCCTGGGAAATACTTTGTGTATCACCACTGCTGTCAAAGCGGTGAAAGAAAACATCGGGAGGTAACCGGCATGTCCTAGAATCATCAAATTCGAAGAACTGTGACATCCACCAACACGCCCTAGGCCCGCCTGGTGGATTATGGCCCACTCCCTATCACAGAGAGGAGGTCTGTGTCCCAGCAGTGGGAACATTATAGGCTGATGATGATGAAAGAGAACTTAATGATTCCTGAACAATATCCTCGCCATTGTTCTTTATTTTACTTGAAGCGCTGCCATGAGCGTGCAATATAAAGTAAAAACGGCTTGTGACTACCTACTTGATGTAAAAATTACTCAATTAGACTCCTCAAATAGGCTACATTATCAAAATAAAATCACGTTGTTTACAATACAATATTAATTGAAATGTAAAAAAAAATACAAAAACGAAACAAAAGCAAAATAATTTAGCTTAAATTAGCCTAAAGTGTAGTAAACATGGTAAAAAAGTATATTTTACAATATAAATGTAATGTTTATCAAAATTCGTGTTTTGTAGGTGCCGACTGTGTTGATATTCAACAATAATTATTACTAACTAATTTCTACTGAAAATTTGCTTTCAGGAGATGTACATGAAAAACACATAGTGAACAAAGGGAGTTATACCTCCTTCTCAAAGTCTTGTTTTCGGTAAAAAATAAACCCTTGCTATTTATTTAGTTCGAACATCAGGCTGAAAATTCTAAAATAGTTCTTGTAGATACATAAGGCTGCCTAACTTCATACCCGCTCTTTTTTCACTATCAACTTTTCTTCAAAATCCGTTTTTCACTGTACTCGTAAATGAACGAAACTTCATCAATTCCACGTATTTCAGGAAACCCATATGAATACCGACCCTATTCGGTAACAAAGAAGGATTAGTCGAAATACCTCCATTGTGCATACCGTTCACGCATTTCATGTAACTGACAAAGCAGAATTGTGAACAATGTGCATGCGAAACCTTTTAACAGAATAGATAAAAGATCTGTATGGGGATTATTTCGAATAAATAACTTTGCCACACGTGGGATATGGAAATTTATAGCTATGTCTCGCTGGCAATCTTGATTTGGCTTTTTTTCTGTAACCAACCAACGATCGAATTTGCCAATATGATTATTAGAGATGTTCATCATAAGCAGCTGGCAAAGAACATGGATCAGGATTTGGATTGAGATACAATATTCATCAAATATTCACGCCTTCTTCCCATGGGTAGGCAAAAACTACAGAGAGCCACCTGAGATACAATATTAATTTTTGACAAAAACATATTTTCAAACTATCCTTAAATTAGGGCGCTAGCTGAGGTAGACGCATGCACTGCGATCCCTTGCGGTGCAAAGCTCAGTCAAGTACATTTTCCGTCAAAACCAAATCATACGCAGTGACCAAAAAAGGCCACTGTCTCTGTTTGCCGGTAACAAAGAATCATTTATCGTAGGTACCCATGTACTCGTATTATGTAGACAATGTATATTATGGATTGCTCAATAGGTGTAAAACTTCGAGCAAGTAGATACCTAACCAATTTTATTACTAACTTGATACATTAGCTTATAAGATGAACTTTCAGTACAGCCTTATTAACATTTTTTTTTTCTTTTTCAGTTTATACCGCCTCCACAAAACTTTGAAAACGACACTCGTCTTCTTGACCATAATTGTTGTGATTATCGCCATACTACTTACTTCATTTCTGGCTAAGACCGCAGTTCTAGACACGATGTTCGAATCGTGCGTTCAATGGACATCACTGTATCACCCTTACATTTGGCACAGTACTTTGGTACAGGCACTGATGTCTACGCAAATTGTCAGTGGGTACCTGACAAGCGCCGGTGGCTCTGTTTACAGACATTCTGACGTCCGATGGTATGATATTTAACCACTTGTTTGTTATTGTTAGTTTACTTTTGTTATTATAGTATCAAGACTTGTACGAGTATCTTCACATTCCATCACAGTATATTACAGTTTATTTTGTTATAATAATAGTAACAGATCATAAATGATTTATAAATTTGTAATCACAGTTTGTTTTCAAGAAGTAAATATTGAGATAATTTAATCCAAAAAATACTTTCTAGCGAAGGACAGCAAATTGACCGTTCAAAAAATAGCCTTTGTTTTGAATAGTTCCAAATGACTGGTTTGGAGCTATGGAGAGGGCTATGCTCGGAGTCTTTCTGCACGATCGACTCAGTAATGAGGAGATTCGTAGACGGACCAAAGTAACCGACATGCAATGTATTAGGAAGTTGAAATGGCAGTGGGCAGGCCATCAGTTCCTATAAAAAGGAGTTCTGCGTTCCAGTAGAGGGCAATTTATAGGCTATTACACAAGATAATTATGCTATGATGGTCACACAGTAGGGTATTGGGTAGAAACATACAGGTAAAACACATATAAGACGTTTTGTCCATACACTTCAGGACTTCAGTCGTAATAATGGCCAGTATCTTTGCTGGTGGCTCTGGGTGTTACTCTGGGAGTCCATCGTCAATAATAGAAAGGATCACGCAGTTTTATTTCAATTCTAGTCTTAATATACCAATTCTGTACTGGAAGTCTATAAGGAATGGCCTATGTTCAGCAGTTGTACTTCTTTTCAGCATTATTATGTGATGATGACTGCTTTTTAAAGTGGTAGCAGTATATTAAGTTGACGTGGATCACTGACAGATAAAGTTTGGCTTTTATCTGAGATGATGTCATGTTCCAAGAATACGATGATAATAAAACCATTCAAAACAAAAATAAATCTAACATGTGACATCTGACAACCCGCACTGACCAGGCCTGGTGGATTCCAACTCATCAGGTCCTATAAAAAGGAGTTCTGTGTTCCAGTAGAGGGCAATTTATAGGCTATTAGGTGATTATGCTGGCTAAACGTCAAACACATACAGGTAAAACACATATGAGACGTTTTATATGCATTTCAGGACTTCAGCCCTCGTAATAATGACCAGTATATTTGCTGGTTGGCTCTGGGTGTTACTATGGGAGTCCATCGGAGGAAATAATAGAAACGACACCAGTTTCATATCGATTCTAGTCTTAATATACCAATCTTCTGTATCAGAAAAGAGGAATAAGGAATGGCCTCTTCTTGCTTTTGGAGTTGTCTTCTTTTCTGGCATTATTAGTGTGGTATGTATCAAATTTTTTAAAGTGATGATCATCTTAGATAGTATACTAAGTTGCTCTGAAATTCATAGGTTCTAGTCGTTAAAATGAGATGCCGTGATAGCAGTTTTAAAAAGATCAAAGTAGCAAGTTAATTTCACAGAATTTTACCCTTGAAAAATAAACTTCACTTTTTTTTTTTACATCGCTAGTCGTAGTCTTTTCCCACAGCTCATTTTGCAAAGGTCTTCCTCACATCCAAGTGCTCTTTTGTTCCCCTTCTTTTTACACTTGAATTATTTCTTTTCTGAATAAGAATAACTAATGATTGATTTAATATCTGAAACGGTGCCGTAAGTAAAAAAGTGTCCACTATCCATAGATGAATTGCAATAGCTGATGATTTTTGATGATGATTGTATATATACTCGTTTTGCTGAAAATCGCGAAAAACCAACCAGTGGTCTTGAATGTTTTTTCCAAGGATAGATGCTGCATTGCAATAAGTAAAAAAGTTGGTACATCAAAAACTTTAGGAACTAACTTATCTCTTTCAATCTTTGAAACTTTTTTCTGTACTGATGCGTATTTTATAAAAATCAACGCCAAAATTTCACAGAATTTCTTTCCATTTTTCAGTTGATACTCCTATACCCAGTGTATGACAAACTCCACCGAATGACAGGAGACCACTGGCGAGTCTTCGCCTGCGCCACCTCAGCAGTGGGAACTGCCCTCACCGTGGCTGTACTGGCTCGAGGATTGGAAGTAGCCACCATACTGGATGAACTGGTGGTACCAGTGCTGGCCGTGTTCACTTCTGCTGTTGAAGTGATTGGATTTGTGTATATTTATGGTAGGTTTTAAGTTTATTTATTTTTAATGGTAGAATTTTTTATCGTCTCCTGTTCCATGGAACTTGAACATAACTGGTAGGATATGACATTTAGTATATAGATTTGATACAAGGTGCACACTGTGATGCTCGATTGACTTCCCTCACTGATAAAACGTTCGAATCTGTAACGTTACATTACAGGTGAATGCTCGCGGTGAGGGAGCGCCTTGGGCCACAAAAACAGGTCAAATTTCCTAGGTACTCAGCAAAATTACGTGAATTCTCTCAAAAGCAAATTAATTTATGACCACAAATCACTTACTTCGTGCTTTCAATTATATTACTGAGTAATATTACAAAAAATGGAAGATCCGCTATTGTAAGAGCTACTCTAAAATATCTGCAGTCAATACCACCGGATTCTAAGACAAGATAATTTTGTGATTTCAGGATGGTGTTACCTCACAGTAGACATAGAATTCCTCACAGGAGTAAAGCTCCCATACTTCTGGGTGGCCACTTGGTGGTTAACCCCCTTTCTCTTCATCGTCGTTTCGGGCTGGTGGCTCCGTTCTTTGCTGAGGATATCCTGGGGAAATGGCCTCACGCTCTGGCCTCTTTTAGCAAAAAAATACTGTATTTGTAGTTGTTCAGTATTTGTAGTTAGAATACGACGACAGACCTGGATAGTTCTAGTGTTTGTCATACCAGTCGGTTCTTGTCACATCAAAATGCATCAAAAAATAGTACCAACACCAGATGGTGGAGGACAGGGTGTCAAGCACCCTATTAGTGGTCATGGTCATGTTGGCAGCAGTGGCTGTCGCTAAGGAAGAGCAGTTTAATTTAGTTACAGTGAGTAATTTTTATTTATTCGTTGACATGTTGTTTATAAGGCTCGCGATCAAACTCTGCCTTGATTTTGGTCGATGGCGAATCATGCTTGCCTAGATATCTCACGTTCGGTTACATTGACTTGTGCTAAGTTGTGGCTGTCAGGTAAGCAAACATTCCATGTAAAATACTTGTAAGGTACTCGGCAGCAACCAATTAGATTTGAAGGAAACAGACAGAGCTATACAAGTTGTGTAGCGCCTACTCTCGGTTGGCAACTTTTCACTGATCAAACGATGCTTTCGCTTGACCATACGCCGTTAAGACGTCATAATACTGCTCCTGAACATTTTAGAGAAATAGTTAAAAGGCAAATGATAATGATGAATTCGAATCCGCTTGCACCACAGCAAATCAATCTAAATCGGTTTTGTATCGGTCAATACTTTGAGATGGCAGAAACAAAAAATATTTCAAATAAATGTTTAACGCTAAATGCATTAGTGATGGTGGTACAAGTGGCCTTGATACAAATTCTGCAGAGCCTTTTATTTCTACACAGATGACAAGCCTTTCAAGTGTAACCTACCTTGATAAGCCATGCTCAATTAGATTTATTAAACGTAACGTGTCGATCAGTTTATATTTGCTAATAACAATCTATGTGGTTGAACTATATGGTACAAATTCTGCCTAGCTCTTTGAAGATAATCGGAACTTGGTAGTTTATAATATTCCGCAACTATCACACAACGCCATTTAGTCCCAAGCTAAGCAGAGCTTGTGTTATGGGTACTAGACAACTGATAAACATACTTATATATTTCTAAATATATACAATTATTATAGATACATTACACCCAGACACAGAACAAATGATCGTGCTCATCACACACACATTATTGTCCTGGGTGGGAATCGAAACCACGACCTCCGGCATAGCAGTCAGGGTCACAAACCACTAGACCAACAGGCCTGACATAAAAAAAATCTGCATTCAGTTTTTTTCTTAATTTCTATCTAAATTATTATGAAGAGTATGAAATTCAGCAATATCTTCTATTACAGAAATTAGCTTCAGCGTTCCGTCCATCCAGATTATGGGGTCCCGAAGAACCCATGGCGAGATACGTATGGATGTCACAACGATACGTCAACGAAACACTTAGCACAGACAACGACTCAAATTCCGAGCCAAACAACTACTCAACAATAATGTATAACAAAGATATAGACAAGAAATATCAAGATGAACTTTATAGGAATGAACTGTATCAAAGGACCTATATGAATTATAATAAAAATGAAGTTCTTGATAATGATAATCATGTATTTGGAGGTATAAGATCCATATACGGTACTCACACAATACCACGAGGTAAGAAAAAGAGTACAGACGAACAATATCGTTCACCAAACATTTGTATTGCCAAAGGTAAATTAGGGGGTCCCACAGAATGTAGCTGTAATAGACATTTTACACTTAACGTTCCAGATTTGAGGAGCAACGAAGTAACTACCAGTCTTTAAATACGTACAACGAAAAGTAACCTAGTCGAATTATTTATTTAAAATTATGTGAACACTTGAACAAATAATTGTATGGGTAGGTTGTGATGGCTACCGCAATGTGCACTTGGAGCGATGTAATAATAAAATGTTTGAAACCTTTTTGAGTGTTTGACACTAATTTCTTATATATTATCTGTAATCCTTTGGAAATTAACAACTAACAGGGTATTACTCAATACGATTTAAGGGAGTGCATGTGTGTGTAAACCTACACAATCACCTGTACACTTTTATAAATACTTACAGTAAAATATGGTGTCCCTAAGGATTGGAGGGAGCCACTTAGACGCTCCTACGAAATAGGAGAAGAAGGTGACCAATTCATAGGCAAAGACCACACGAAACAGACTCGACCACAAAGACAATAAATTCCAATTAAGGACCAAGAGAAATCAAATACTTTTGTAATAAGAACACGAATTTAAATAAACATAACATCAAAATGTAGAACGTTTCATTGTTCCAATTTTTAAAAGGACCACTGACAAAAGAAACTTTTTTTGGGATAAGAAAAAGGAGAATGATAATCGTTCACACAGTGAGAGACGGGTATAGGGGGAAAAAATGAGAAATGGACGAACTTTTTAACATAAATCTCGGACAAAAAGTATGAAAAGTATTACTTGTAAGAATCCAACCCCTCGTTTTGAGTGTACTACGGTTTTATATGTATATGTTGTGATGTTAGATAACAAGAACAACTAATGTATAAAGAATTTAGGAACATTTTTTTCTGAAACAACAAAATGTATATCAATATTTTTCCACATGTATATCAACTTTTTATTACACAATTTTCTTCGCAACATCCAATTATGACACGATAAACAAATAGCTAATTAACTGACAAATATGTAAGTAGAACGACAAAACGTTAATTAAAGTTACTTTATTTCTTTTGATAACTAAAATGAAAGTGACCTGAAAATAGAAATGTGATAAGGTAGGTTTACACTCACCTTAGTTAACAATTTTAATGATAAGGCACGCGTGGCGCATCGTTTTGAGCTCTAATTTAATTGAATCACCTACCCTTAATGAAAATAATAAAGTTTATCACGGTACAGCTTTAAGGTATCGTCCTGTTGTTGCGTGTGTTGGGCGTTGGGCTACAAAATAATAATACGGTGTAATGATTGAACGGAACATTTTTATTTCTTTGTTGAGTGTTTTGGGTTCATAGTTCAGTTCATAGGTCAGTTATCAAAACTATCGGCAGCAAACTATCGTCTCCTCTTACGAGAGTTTTAAACAATTTATGTTTATTTCACTTTTTTTTTTTATTTTACAAAAGTTTTAAGTGATACTAGTTATGCTAATCACCTAAATTCAGCCTTATTTTCACACTGTCATTATTTCATTGATAATCAAACAGGATATTGAGGGTAATAAAAATATAAGAAAGTAATTTTAGTCATAGCGGTGAATGCATCGTGATAAAATTACTATTCAAAATACTATACTAATCTGGTGCTTAAGCAATCGAATAGAATAACTATTCAATGTGGTACGAACTTTATTAATTATTATCAACTATGATAAAGTGGTATTTTTAGACTTACTGGCAGTCTAATCGCGTACTAATCCATATAAGTCACCAAAAGTTAATTACTTATTTGTTGCATCAACAAAACCAGTCCTTAAGCAGAAAATATAAAATTAAGGGTCGCGCTACCAGATGCCTGAATTTTTCAATATCTTGCTCGCAGTAAATGAGAATTTATTTGATAACCGCACTTGAGCGCAGCTGGTGACGAATTATGGCTACTTTATCATATTCTTCATAATTTTGGGACAGCTTCTAATGGAAATTGATACAATAATTATGTGGCTTTAAGAAAAACAGACGGGAAGGAATGTTTCTTGAGTATTTTGGTTTGATTAGGTCCTTGGTCATGAACAATATTGTAATTTGGGATTGAGTTTGATCTAAAAGTAGCGTTGATAGAATAAGTAAACTTTAACTTATTAGGTACCGCATAAAGATAATCAGCTGTTGAACACCTGGCTAAAAAAGTGTAATTACAAAACGAAACCCTTATACGTGAAATTTCGTCTTGACGTTGACAATTTTATAGACTAGTGTTCAACAGATGTTAAACTTTGATGTAGTAGGACAAATTGACTTTGTTTAACTTTAATAGTGGATATAGTTTAATTAATGTAGGGCTATTCTTTCAATCTAAATTCAATAAAAAAAAACGATTTTTTTCTTTAGTATATTTTCGTGAGCAGTCATGGAGCATGGATCTGTGTCTACTGCCTAGTTAATGGGTATGCCCTTTATTATGTGACACTTGTCACAAAACTGGAGAAATATGCGCTCCTTAACGTTCTTCGGTTTGACACCTAATTCAATTCATTATTTATTATCTAGTCTAATTACATCCAAAACACCAATAAATATGCATGAGGTTGTAAGTAAGCTACAAAAACAGACACTGTTTACATGTCTGCTTATGATTCTATTATATGTCTTATGATATATTACTATGATTCTCATTGATTTAAAAGTTGAAACCGAATGCTTTTGCTCACCAATCAACACAACATACACGTAACATACTAACCAACCACGCACATACAAGAATTTCTTACTAACTTTTCCAAAAAAAGAAAAAGAACACCACATCAAACATTCACCAGAAAACTTTCTTATTAACGTCTGGAATGGGACCGATAAAAGACCGACTGATATAAATTGAATGATAATTTGTTCCATGTCGGAGGCATAGGGAAAAATCGCTTCCCAACGTCTCGAACAAGATAGATGCCCTTAGATAACGACCCGGCTATTCCTTACATCGGGCTTTTCAATTGGAAATATCGATTTCCACAATTTGATATGGAAAGTGTGTGGTTTAAGATGTTATTATAAGACATTTGTAAGTTAAAATTACATAAATTAGTGTAGACTTTGAGTTGGGGTATTACAATTGACTTGAAATTTTCTCGTATCCTTGGATCCTGTTTCTGTGTCGGTCCACGTTGTAGGTGGACGTCCTTTTCCACACTTGCCAGTAAAACATACTCAAGTCCAATAAAAAGAATTCAGTCCATTTTTTTTACACTACGTTTTCTGAAACGTATCACAAGTTCTTACACAATCATATTGTACGTACAACGTCTAGTTTTTTGCTCACATTATGATTTTACCCGACTGCGTACAAAAAATGAGTGGAACAATGTCCGATATGATAAAAACGAGCAAGAAAAGAGAGGTTGTAGGGAATTAATAGCGACTAATAATGACTTTATCTGGCGGAGCGGTAAGATGGCGCTTTTAATATGACATAATAACAGGTTAAGTGGGAATATTTTAAAGGTCTTTCTTTTACTTTCTATACTATGGTCGAATTTTAACAGCTGTAATTTTCCGCATATTTTGTTAACTTTCATGAAGGAATGAAGAAACTTAAAAGTGCAATATTCTTGCATATTGTGGCAAATTTTGTCTTTTGTTCTTGCTAAAAAATGATTTTCTAGATTCATTCATTCATAAATTTTAATCTGAATCAATACTTGGCTGGCCAGTTGGTCTAGTGGTTAGTGACCCTGACCGCTATGCTGGAGGTCGTGGGTTCGATTCCCACCCAGGACAAATGTTTGTGTGATGAGCACGATCATTTGTTCTGTGTCTGGGTGTTATTTATCTCTAATATGTATGTATTTAGATATATAATAATATATAAGTATGTTTATCAGTTGTCTAGTACCCATAACACAAGCTCTGCTTAGTTTGGGACTAAATGGCGTTGTGTGGTAGTTGTGGAATATTATTATACTTTTCTCACTCCGTGTTCGATCAATTTTCATCAGATCTATGAATACCTAGATCAGTTTCAGCACTTTTGTTTTACGTGGTAGTTTACGCCCATTGCTTTGCTAGCGTGAAGTTCGATCGTTCTACGGATTACAAATGGCAAACCTGCAAATTTTTGCATGAATAGATGTCAAATCAACTCTCAATGTTAATCGACAGCTGCTCTGTGTATTGGGGGTTTGATTCCCGCTTGTATCAAATATTTGTATGATCCACAAGAAGTTGTTTCAGATCTGGCTGCGTGTGTGTGAGTTTTAATGTTTGTAAAAACTAATTTATAACTAAAGGACCATAAACAAAAACACACCACATCCTTGCTTTGTCATTCAATGCCCCAAAATCCTGAAGCATCTAATAACCTACAAAAGCGTTCTCTTAGTTGCCCGACAATCAGATAGGTAGGTCACACGACAGCGACAAATGTGGTTGTAACTCACACAGCCTCCCGAGATTTCTTACACACTGGTCGTAATAACCAGTATTACCTTTCTCCTCCCGTGCCCAGGATGGCCCAGCTTCTTTTTACATTTTTATCTGCGATATTAAAGTAATTATTTAGCGTGTGTTGTGAGGGTAAGGCTCTTTATTAAAGTTGCTTGGGGAAAAATGAGCGTGATAATAAATTGCATTTTTGTTAATAATGCGTTTCCAACTAACTATAGATTATATTGCTTTAGTGTTCTGTGGGTTGTATATAGTTTATGTCGAAAGGAAAGACGGAAGCTATTATTTTCATTTGGATGTTGTTTATGTGAATTTCGGAAAAAACAGTTGCCTTTCAGTTAACTGTTTGACATCATTTTTGTTAAACTGTCAACCAATTTACATCCAATTTTAATTTTTTTTATTAACTTTCTTGCTGGTTTATTCTTTTCACCTGAAAAGAGGGTTCTGGGTAAGACTTTTAGGTCGTACTTAGAATTATTGGGTTTAGAAGTCCACAACATACCCATGTGCGCGAGAAGACGATAAATAATTATGATAGTAATATACAAATTGTGTTAAAGTTGCAGGAAAGATAGAAAACTTGAGGTTTTAGTGGTAAGCTAAGGATGTGGTCACCATGGTAGGCTAAGGCCTCATACGCACTATGCGGGTAGCCGCATTGCGGCCAGCCGTCCGGCTGCCCGCAAGATGCGGTTGCGAATGCGGGCAGCCGGACGGCTAGCCGCATTGCGGGTAACCGCAACGTGCGGTTGAAGAACCGTTGCGGTTTGCGGTCATATCGATCCATTTCAAAGATGGACGTAGACGAAGTTGCAGCTATTTACTACATTTATTAATACCCTGGTAATTTGATGTTTCAAATTGCTGGCCGACTTTGGATTTCGATGATATTTTTTTCGGCATCGAATTCCATTTTACCACACGTATCACGTGCACACACTCACTCAATGGCAGGCAGCCGCAGACTGAACCGCACAGTGCGTATAGCAACCGTCCGGCTGGCCGTGACTCGGGCTGCAGCCCTCCGAGCGACCGGAGCGGTCTGCGGGTAGCCGCATCGCAGTGCGCACAGAAATGAATATCACGTACATAATTGTGCTTGCGGTCAGCCGGACGGCTAGCCGCAATGCGGCTACCCGCATAGTGCGTATGAGGCCTTACAGCTTTTCCAAAAGCTTCCAGAGCGTTTCCAATATTAATTAAATGTTAAAACTGACATGACATAGTCACTAAAACTTAAAAAGGCATATTTATTACTTTGTTTATTATTTGTTTTGAGTTTACAACATTTCAGCGATTATTGCGTTTAGTCCACTCTCGTCCCCTCGACCCCCAAGAATTAAAGTGTCCACTCGACCCCTAACTACAGTTTTTTCTCGACCCTTGGGGGTCGAAAGTGGATTTCATTTTGAAGCCAAATTTTGGTTTCCACTCGACCCCCAAGTACAGTTACGATGAAAAATCATCAGTCTACCCTATAGTTTCATAATCTTTACATATAATAAAATCGTAGAGCTGTCATTCCTGTACATTGAATATTTTTTTCTTTTTGTATTTTTTTCGAGATAAGGGATCGATTCTGATGCCAAATCAATTTTTTTTTTTCGAAATTTTTTATGTTTTTTTGATTTGATTTATCTCTTAAACTACTGTAAAGTTGTCGATCAAATTTTCCTCAAATATTCCTAAAAATATGCTTCCGTTAATAGGCTATGTATTATTACGCTATTTTTCCTGGGAGATAAGCAATTTTGAATTTTGTTGTTTTTATCTGTTTGTTGATAGTTGGAAGCTAAACCACTGGATATTATTTAGTCAATTTTTCCCCAAATATTCCTTAAACTGCTCTTCTATTAATAGGATATGTATAATTACGCTATTCCCTTTGGGGGATTAGCAATTTTATAATATGTTGATTTTCAGTCATTGTTGACATTTGTATAAGAACCGCTATTTGAAAATCACTGTCAGCGTACTAGCCAGTCTGATTGGTATCCTGCTTGACTTTCGTGCAAGGGGTCTCTGGATCAAATCTCGCAGTTTCTTTTATTCACTTTTTGAGTTTTCTTATATTTGTCCTGAGAGTTTCAAATAATTAAAAAAAAAAATGTGCATACTTTTATTTCTATATTATTCGCGATTTTAAATTATTACTATTTTTTTTCAATAGTTCTCTAGGATATAAATCTACACTGATTTAAATTGTAGGTAGTAAGTTGGAATTTTTTATTAAATTGTAATTATTGTTTCAAGGTGTGGAATTTTAAAGATTAGAATGTTTAATTAATTAATTGTTAATTTATTAATTCCAACATTGTTAAAGAAGGAACAAAAGCGCGGTTCAGCGAATTTTTTATTTTTATTTAGTGACTTTTTTGCTTTATGTAAATGAAGTAATAAATGAAATGCAGTCAAACATCGCATTAAAATTATCGCAAACTATTAGTAAGTAATATGAAACCGGGAAAGTCGGTGTTGAATTTTAGTAACTGTATTTTTCATAATTGTTATTTTAATTAAATTTCTAGTTAATTTATATATATTTTATTTAAATCACTTGCTGGTTTTATGTAGTTTAGGTACTTGCATTTTTGAGTAAAGCACTATACAAGCCTTGGCCCACTATGTCTGCTTCGCTGGTCACGCTATGATTGCCTCCAGCTCGCTCTAGGCCTTCCAGCTTGGCCATCATGCAGCCCTTGCTGTCCTCGCTGTAAAAGCCTCGGCCTACGGCCTCGGCCTTTATCTCAGCTCATCCATCAAGTGGTGCATGCTGACCGCGCTGTGTCGGCCTGGAGTTGCGCTACGCTGCGCTGTCGGCCATCATCAGTGCGACCAGCAAAGTAGCCATTATAGGCCGCGGCAGTAATGTACTATACCTTTTCACGCATTACTATCTACTGAATCGATCGTCCCAAAATTTAGCATAATACGTTGTCAGGAGTATAGACACGGATATAAGGTATCTTACATCCCGAATAACAGAAGAGAGCTATTGCCGAGAAAACAATTACGTTCATATTCCAGATGGCGCCACACGATCCGTATTGTTTCTCAAATTATAAAATAACGCAAGCGAAGCTGCGGGCAAACACTAGTATTTAACTAAAATACCGTCATTATATTTTGTTTTAATCCTTATTCGTAAGAATCGACATTCGTATTCGTAATTGTGTAGTTACCAAGTGATCGGTGCGTGCACAAGTAGTTCAACAAAACTGTACCTTATAATTACACCCAAAATCTAACGTAAACCTGCCCAAAATTGCCATCAGCCAAGAATAACAATAAAATAATAAATCCAGACTCCGTAGTTGGTGAGAAACTCCTAATAGAAAACCTAGAAACACTGCCTGACCCAGGAATCAGTGCTTCAGCAGTTGCGCTGGCGACCACTAGACCGACGAGGCAGTCTTTCTAAATACCAATTTCTGAATTTTGCCTTTAGTACGTCACTGTACCAATATATTAATTATCACACTAGGGGACGAGAGTGGACTCAAAGTGCGGGTCCTTTGTATGAAAATTCATTCTCACCCCCTAGGGGTCGAGAGTGAACTATGTTTAGGGGTTTAGAGGAAACCAATAAGCAAATCTTTTTTTAGGGGTCGAGGGGTCGAGAGTGGACTAAACGGATTATTGCAAGCGCTATGATGATCATAGCGGTTAAACAAAACAACTAACAAACATAGTATTGTAATAATAGGTTCCTTTTGTATACAACCAAATAATAATGGTAACGAAACACGACGATAAATTAACTAAAAAAGCTAAAAATTATAATCCCAAGCAATTAACTCCCTAATCAAGGTGCAAAGCGCTTAACTTAAGAACTAAGTTCGCACAAACTTATAATATTGCAGGTAAAATGGTGAACAGCAATTAAGAGAGAAACCGAGCTAGGCAGACAGGTGGCTTCCTTATTAAAGTTGGTCCAGGAACAGGCGTAATTTATGTAACTATCAACTTACCTGTGTTATGGACATAACTGGATGTTGGTGTTTTGTATTAAAGTTTGCTGTGTGAGGAGTAAGGCGTACGTGGACTTACTTGGATACCTACGACTACGATGGTCTCTGTGTGTTGTTGCTTTGAAAATGAGCCGGCTGCGCTTTGAATAATGCCGACAGACGCACGGATGTGAAGGTTATCCGTGAGTAAAATTGTCATTGTCACCACAAATATTGGTACAATAAAGTTAATCGCAACTATGATCAATGGCATAAATACTAGGTACTCTAAAGTCATTGGACTTCAGCGACACTATTGCAGTTGTCATTGGTAACATAGTCATCATAAATTGTGTGTTTGACTAAAGAACCCCATCTTAAAAGTGAACTGAGGTTTTTTTTTATCAATGAACTAACCTGTAATTATGGACTTATTTGGATGTCAATGTTTTGTATTAAACTTATTTAAGTAAAGAGTACATAGTGTGCCTTGATGGTGGACACATTTGCAAACACTTAGAATTGAGTTACTTGGTATTGTTCTCCGATTTCACGTCTCTTCCAAAACTTTCAAAAGAACAAATAACTATTATTGTAAAAAAAGTCAAATCATTAAACCGGTCTAAACGCAACCCCGCCATGACCGTACCCGCTATAGCAATGAATAATTCGTTCGAAGTTCCATCGTACAACTTTATACAAATGGCATGGTGGGTTCTGTATTACAAACGGAACAAGTTATAAGTGACAGTATTAATTGGGAGAGTCACTTCAGGAAACTAATTTTCCGCTTTTAATGTTGGAAGAAAACAGAAAATAATGGTGTTAAGGAAAAATAAATGGGGGAAGGTTACTGCACGTAGTGGTAGTCGTATTTTAAGAACGTTGGTTGTATTAACTCAGAGAGCACAGTTAGGAACTTTTAAGAATTTTAAATCGACCTTGCCACTAAGAAATAATGATGCAATTCCATTGACTTGACGTCGCCGTCGTCGGGGCGATCGTGTTTTGTTTTACATCTACCTGTAAATAACAACGTGTTTTATGTCGTATGTCGTAGTGGTTGATTTTCAATTGTAGTTGAAAAAGGTCGAATGGCAATCGTATCACGTCATGGGTAGGCTCCCTAATTTGGTTGCAATTTGTTTTTTTGGAGTGGTTGGGATCCACCTTTGTAACGGCTTATAGACGCTAGGTTATAACTTGCGGGAATTGCTGAGTGATTCCAATGTGGTGGTAAGCCTCACTAAGGCCGCTTGGCTCACGTCTACCATCCTGTCGGAGTCCGGCGCCGAACAATTTTTACTGTGTTCTGTCGGTGCAGGAGTTCCAATTCTCTTTGGAAACGTTACCTCGTTTTTAGGCCTCGAATTAGCAATCGTTTAAAAAGAAATAGTACTTAGTAAGAATTTTACTAAGTACTATTTCTTTTTATTCGATCATGATCACTGACATCTCTTTATCTGGTCATAAAAACCAAAACTACCATTTCTTGTTTAACTGAGTCTCAGTCAAACGTGTTTAGTTTTCCTATAACCTTTAACACATTAGGAAAGTGTGATTTCGATTGTGATTGAGAAGAGACAGAAAATCCACATGGAAAGCCTAATTCAGTCAACAAAGGCTTCCAAAAAGAACAAAAAATCACAAAATCGCCTCTCGCTTATGTCCTCAACTTGTTCACTTTGACAAAATTTACTGCGTTTTGCACGATTGTTGCAATCCAACATTTTGGGTTATTCTCCTGCACCCATTCGTGGTTCGTTAACTTTGTTATACGAGTATTCGGTGCTTAGTTCATGATGCTGGAGCGGTCAGTGTGGTACAAAAACTAGCTAGAAAAGGTTGGATTTGTGTGGCGTTACTTTTTTGGCGGCACCTGGTTTACAGTTTGTGGTTGTGCGCTTTGTTTTCCTGGTTTGAAATGGGATTTTGTAAGTGTTAATGATGTACTTGGAGCTAGAGCACATTTTCATTTTGGGCTTATTTATTTCATACTGGATTTGTTTTCAGTTTCGTTTCTCGAGTGGCTTTAATTTTTTAAAATATTTATTAGGCAATCGCGATGTTTATGGACATTGTACTTGTCTTACAACCTACCATAGTTATAGGGAAAGGACTTAGTTTGATCCTCTCTAGATGTCAAGTAAACACACTAGCAGAAAAATGTAAGAGTGATAAACGTTTGCAGAAGTCTCATTGTCTTCTTCTATGCCATTTACTATGTCTATGTCGATATAGGTATGACCCTCCTAAACGTTTTTTGTCCATGTAGAGACCGATCAATTTCATGCAGGTGATCCTCAGTCCATTCTCTGAGTCTATGAATAGTACAGAATAGTGAAGATAAGAAAGGAAAAATCTATATTACCACAAGTACAGTAAGAAGCACCCTGTGTATTTGATATCCATTTGAAATGCGTCTATCACTCTTAGTTATTTACCTCATACTTTGCGAGTTTTACACTGTTATAAAGAAACGAAATCGAAATCAAAAAGTAGTTATTCGTATTTAAAGTTAGGCAATATATTTGGTACGTGCAAACACAGTGATCCATAAAATATGAAAGCGTGTATGTGATATACTCCAGAGCAATTTATCATAGGTATTTGTCAGTGACAAACTATTCCAGACGAATTGATGGTTTACAATATATTGTATAGTTTTATTAAATCGATTGTGGTTGTAAAATTGTGCAGTGAATTTTTTATATTGCCACAAGAAATAATTGATAAAATAAAGAAAAAGTTCTGTAATTGCCCCAGTTGAGTTTGAAGAAAGAAATATTTCTAGGAATCCTGTTTTATTGTTTAAGAGCAAACAAGTCAACATTTTTTCCATAGAAACTTCGTTGGGGTTTTACTCCATTAATTGACAAAGTACATCCAAAATTAAACATGGTATCGTTTTGTCTCATTATTAATTTTGTCTGTACGGAAGCAGAATTGTAAAATATGAAGCTATTAAAAAGTTACGAGCTTCTAAAGATTCGTTTTTTTGCTAATTTTAACACAACTTTAGATGTAAATTAGAAGCTAAAGAAGCATCAAATTTCCAAAACGAAGTCCGTACCGACACAGTAAATTTATCGAAGAATTTAATAAATTTTATTTGAAATTAATTGGTGCAGTGGTTTTTTCATAAAACCCCAACAGCCAAAGGCTTTTTCGTATTTTTTTACGCGCGCTTTTTACTCTGAATGATCGTGCATCTCACTGAATAAGTTTTCCCCTGTTTTCTCCACGGGGGGATGACGCTCGCGCACACATGAACAATATGGCTCGATTTCCGGTGAAATATCATGGTTTTTGACCATGCCTGCCAGTGAGTTCGAGCTCGCGACTAGCGGCGCCTTAAGGATAGAATGCAAGAAAGGAAAGATAAATTGTGAAGTCAATTATACTGCATAATTGGTCGCTCATGTAAAGGTTGTCTGCCAAAGGCAACTTTACATCTTACAAGCGTTTAGAAAAATACTTAATTGTGGTCGGATTTTATCAGTAGAAGTATTAGAGACAGCGTCATTTAAACGGTTTTACTTTTTTGTTTTTAATTTTTTTTTTCTGTTTTCATCGTGATGAAATCATTAAATGATTCCTTTCATAAATGTCTAATTTCGCTAACTTCTAGCTGTGGCGTCGAACAAAAATAAGGAGTTACAATCGATTTTAAATTGACACACATCAGTGTCTAACGCCACACGCAAAAGAAAGTGATGGCACTGAAACCTGCCATCCGCAACAAATCGATTAAAGACAATATTATTGCTGACTCGCAATTTTTTTTGATGGAACTATATTTTTCAACTGCGCAAAATTTTGCAACCTACAATAAACATAGTTTGAATTATCCTATTGTTTCTAACAAAGCATTCCTTGTAGCAAATAGCTCCAGCTTCATAAAATACAAGCAGTTTCCAAGCAGATTTATTAAACTGAGATCCTTTAGTCTTATCGATGGACTAATCCAGGAGAAGTTCCGGCACCTAATTAACGTTCTCCTGGTCTAACGATGTTCAGTTAAATTCTTCTTTTTTTCACATTTATATCCTCTTAGAAACGCTCAAAGGATTTAATTATTTCTCGTCGGTTCGTTTGCTGGATGAGTTGAAAATTTTAAAATTAAGTGGTGGATTGTGGATAGGTACTTTGTGGTAAGTTAGCCTTTGTTTCTTACGACTTTTTGTGTTATACGATAGATTTGTTTTAATAAACGTTTAATGATAGCTGTTAATGAGGCCTTGTGTGTTTCTATCTTTTACTTGAAATTGAAGGAAATGGGAACCATGTTCTTAAAATACTTTTCTGCTTTATTCATGGATTCCATGGAGGGATTGGGACAGTTAAGTTCATTGTTTTGGTACTTTTTACTGCCTCGGTGTTCTTCTGTTGGTCGCCACTATTGATTCTGGTGTTCTATTGTTTGAAAATGTTGTGGCGGGGTGTCCCAAAAAGAAAAGATTTTTTAAGCTGGGTACTCACTTAGCAGCGTAGCACGTAACGTATCAGATACGGTATCAAGTGAGTACGTAGGCACGAGCCCGCTGCGAACCGCTCGGTGTAAGTTCGCAGTGATACCGCCTCTCGGCGAGTCATACAAACACAAAGGCGGCTCCTAGTGTGCTCGGACGAGCCGTATCCACTTGCAGGTTGATACCGTATCTGATACGTTACGTGCTACGCTGCTAAGTGAGTACCCAGCTTTAAATGACATACTAAGCTGTGAGCTTATTATTGGTAAAGTTTTGGGAGGCCTTTCAACAGAAACGTTGTTAATAAATTACAACTTTTTTTCATACAAAAATAATATTTACTAAAAGTCTTTTTTACTTTATTTCTGTTACCAAAGAATAAATATATTTTTCATGAAAAATAATCTATATCATGCCTAAAGTTTTTATAAGCTCATTTCCGAAGAGATATCCAATACACTTACTTAGTAAGTTCGACTTGACGTTATCACATCACTGTACCTACTTCATAATTATTTCTTTAAAGCCGAAACACGTGTAACCAAAAAAACTTTCATATTTCAGTGACATCCATAATTAAATTTCGTTCATAAAAGCCTCTTACTTCAAACTTTCAACGTCAAAACTTGTACACAAACATAAGCGCCGTTGGTGTGGCGGATATCAGGAATTTGTACATCATATCCGGTGTGTACCGGTGACTTCCGGCGGTGTGTGCTTCACATCCGGCGAAAAGCGTTAAGGCGCGACAAAATGACGTAAGCAAAGTTTGAATTTATTTTTAGGAACCTCATTTTGGTGGAGGAAAATTGTTTTGGTGGTTTATAGTGTAACTAGGTTGTTGAAGAACAGAGGTCAAAAAGACAGGTGTTCTTTGTGAAGTAATGGTATGTAGCTGCATTCGGGTAGACTGGACAGGGATTTGAAATATTTTGGGAAGGTTAGGATGGTCGTTTAAAGGGCTTTTAAAGGACACCGTAGATTTTTGTCGACAGTCTCTGCCCTAGGTGCTTGATGATTTTACTGCACTTTTTTTTTTAGCGTGGTAAAATCATCAAATGAGTCCTCCCACCCCAGGCAGGGCGGGAGGGACTGTCAGACTTCTACTGACTAAAATCCACGGTGTCCTACAATAGTCCTTTCTGTTCCGGGGACACGGTAAGGAAATAATCCCGCGACCCCGGCAGGCTTTGGCCCTCTGAGAGGGGGGCCCCGTCATTATGCTGACGCTCTTTGAGGCGCGCGTGGGACACAACGCACCGTCGACTCGCCCGCATGCCCGCGTGATTTTACCGCACTTAAAAAAAAAAAAGGTAGGGGAAAGGTGTACGAGATGATCCGTTGAGGCAAGATGATCCTTTGATATTGCAACGAACCCAGTAGCGTCATCTAGTTGTTTTCATTAGTAAAACGTAGTCCCCGATATTCCCCCGCCTCAGTCAAAAGTATTGGTGTCACTTTAACAATTAAATTTTTTGAGAAAAAAAACAAATATTCCGTGACTTTGATCTAAGGTAAGGGTGAGTTGAAGTTTATATCTAATTGTCTAGGTACTTTATTACTAGGGTGTGGTATTAGTTAGCTTTGTATATTTCTACTTTGTTTTACTTAATAGCAAGGTAACAGTTGAAAGCAGCATAGTTTAAGTTATCGAACAAAATGAACAAAAAAGCCTCTGGTGTTGCGGGCAAGATGAACTATGTTATTCCTTGAACAATGATCCCCAAGATCTTCTTGTACACCGGTAACATACCTTCTGTTACGGGGACATTTGTATGTTATTATGTTTAAGTTTATATATTTTTGGTTTTAGACTATGCTTCGTAATTATAAAAAAAACTAAACGCGGGTTGTGGTCGGATGACTCCATGATCAAAGCACTGGATGCTGTTAAAAATGGCATGTCATATAGCACAGCAAGTAAACAGTTTGGGCTGCCTGTATTGTCACTAAAACGCGGGCTAAAGTCAAAAATAAAGTGGCTGTCAGTAGAATCAAATATAAGTGAAAAAATAAACCCAGATTATGGTTTTATTTAGGTTATTCTCTTCCTGGATCCTGGGATCATCTTGCCCCTACCGCAAGGATCATCTTGGACACCGGGGTGTACAAGATGATCCTTTGATAAGGTTTTAAAAATGTGTTTTTTTAATAGTAAAGCATCTAAAAAATTAAAATTTTGAGTATGCCAACAATAAGATAAATAAATTTACTATGTATATACGTGTTTACATTCGCGCTAAGTAGAATATCATTTAATCTACAAGCAATCTCCCTTAAGGGGATCATCTCGTACACCTTTCCCCTACGGGTGGTGGTTTTTTTTTACTTTTTTAAATCATCTCGCAAGAATATCTGGTATATCTTTTACTTGTGTTCCATATATGCATAGGAGTTCCAGTTCCTTCTGAGCTCCCCCCATTTAAGGTCTTGTCTTAAGATGTGGATTGAAGCAAAGAGCAAATCCATCGTAAATAAAAAAAAACATATTTATTGTGAAAATAATGAAGGAATTACAGTCTATAAAACTCTGAGCACGAAAATATAAAATTAAAATTTGACTCTTATCTGAAAGTTGCTGACCAAAACATAATGTTGAGACTGGCAGGTGTTACTAAATTAAAACAATAAAAAGGGCATTGACTCAATAAATTATTGACTGCATGGTTAAGTGTTGAGCTATTGATTTATTCATAATATAGTTAACTAGTATACTTAATTAATAAACTTATATTTAATTCACTAATATACTTAAACCTTATTTCAAAAGTTTTCACTCTTTTACTTTACAGCGTCTTTCCAGTATTTACAGAGTTTTTGTATGAAAAAATGGAACAGCGCCTCAAGTGTGCGAAGAAGGAACTATTTTATTCCTTGAAAATTGTCAATTTGATTTTGTCAAAGTTCCAGTTTACGTCTCAAATACTAAAAACCCGTGCTAAGGGTACTGAACTTCTTAACATGTAATGAAAAAAAAACTAACAAGTCACGCTTGATCTTATTTATTAGATTCCTAAGTCCAAAAACTTTGATTCTTAATTCTCCTCCACCGTTGGACGGGCGCAAATTGTGTTAACGTCGGGAGATCACAGGCTTTATCCGGATTTCATTTAGATAATTGAATGAGAATCTATTCTGACTGAGAAAAGGTTCGAAGCGAGTGAGTGGCGGTGGGGCTATGAAAAGGGCGATAATAGTTGTAACTGCAATCAACTAATCAGTCATTAATGCTTTCTGCCGAGATGTTTGTGCCTAGACGGGTCAGTCTTCTAGGCTGAATTAGTAATCTTGTCGTTTGATTCTCGGAAATTATCTACTTATTAGGTAATGGTGGAGTAATTTTAATGTTTGTGACTATCCATGCATGATCCGTGCTTTAATTGTAAAACCACTGTACAGTACGGTCAGTGGCCAGCGGTGGCAACCAATTTCTCTAGTTCTATGCAATTCGCAGCCGCATAAGATGGGTCAAGTTATGATGGGCACTTGTCTTACAAGAAGACTGTAATTTAGCACTACTTCTACTAATTTAGAACTATCACGCCGACAAAGTTCACAAAAAGACTTTAAAGCGCTGTTCATTTCCTAAACAACTAACTCCGCTACTCGCTCCCGCTACCGCACCCGTCAACTCTCTAGCCGCACATAACCTAACGCTGACTACAGCGCTATCACACAGCGTCCGTGTGATTAATTCTATACGTTTACCTGATCCGGTTCCGGAGTTAACCGCGATCACTAACAAGACCCTTTTTCTTGGAGATTGGGTAAGCGGTAATGCCTGATAGCTTCACGCTCGCTCTATTTTATGTGTGAGCAGATTGCTAATAAGTGTTCTTACATTAAATGGGAAAGAATGGCCTTCCTTTTGAGTTTTGGACTCGAAATTTCCCTGAGGTATATATTATGAATTTGTTCCCTATCCTTATTGTAAAGTAAGAAAATGTATTCAATTACTTGGATAGGTACTTATACTGATAGATTGTTTTTTTTTTTTGTTGCAAAGCGCCTGATGATTTCCTCATATTCATAACAAGTACTTGTGCGTGTATTTTTTGAAACATAACTTATTCTCAGCAGGAGGTTTTATAAACATCAGTAATCTGCTCTCTGCGCGTATCCTAGTTCATCATCAGCCTATAAGTGTTCCCACTGCTGGGACACAAGCCTACTCTCTGTGAGAGGAAGTAGGCGATAACCTATAATGTGGGCCGAGTGCGGGTTGGTAGATCAAATATCTTCGAATTTTAGTTCATATTGAGAGCTGCAGTGGTGATGAAATAAATTACACAAAGTAATGCGCCTTACTGGCTTCGAACCCATGACTTACTCGTATGTCGGACCCGATACCACTGGGTGGTGACCCAGTATGTTGTCCATCCTCAATTGTAACATTTTAAACTACATACAGTACAGACTACTATAATATATGGTACCATGATGTCCATTTCCAATAAAATAAACCACAACGTAAACACCACGTTTCCAAATACTCCAATAATGTAATCAGCTTAAGTGCTACTCTCAAACTAGCTATAGGCCTAATGTCTGTCTTAATTAGCTGCAATGTAACACGAACAGTGGACCATGTACGTACAGTTGGCTCCGCTGGGCCATAAATGATTGAGAAATGTCCTAATTGATCTATTAGGTTAATTATCTAGCATATTGTTTCGCTATAATTAATTAGAATTATAATAGGAGTAAGTGGAAGCACTGATCACAGATTAATTCAAAAGCTCTTTGTTCCTGTACAATTTCTAAATCACTTAATTTAGTTCAAGTGTTTGTTTTTGTTATGCCTATAACCAGAAAATTATCTGCAACAAAACAAATTTTCAAGTTACTGCTGATTTTTGTATGATTTTTTTCTATGGTATGTTTATTGAATGGTTTTAATTACTGGTCTGTCTAAATTATTCTTTTAAGTGCCTCTGCTATTATTTCATACCAATTAAACGGCTAACGAGTCGATCAATACATTTATTGCAGCCGTGTAAACAACTTCTCAACAATAATATTATCGCGGTACAAAAGGCATTCGATACACCCACGGTAATATTTATTCCATTTAAATGCATCATTTGTTCCGCTTTTCAATTCTGATTACTTGAGACTATCAAATTAGCGCTTGTCGGGAAGATTTATATAAACTAAGTGCATGTTACATTAGTGTAAGGTTGTTGTCTGTAAGGAATACGCCTAGGGTTTATACTCGGCCCAGAGTTTACTTGGTGTATTTTCTTGTTTATTTGCAGTCTCAATCAATCAGATTTTATTGAATCCGATGTGTATGCATTTATTTATACAAGAGAAAGTCCGTACTCTCAGATGTCTAAAAGTTTCAAGACGACGTATCGCATAAGATTCCAACCTTGTTTCTTTTTACTGTACGTCTTCATTGTCATTGACTATAGGACAACTTGAACATCATGAGACAATTTCCAGTCACCACAGGCACGGGCATAATGACGACGGGTTGTGGGTGACACGCCGTCTGATAATGAACCATCGATGGCGCGCGTGTAAATCGACAAGCGTCTCAAGAACTGTCAGCAATCAGACGGGGACCACTGAGAGCCAAAGACTGTCAGGATCACTATTGAAGAACAACGTGGACTTTAGTCCGCACGAGTCTGACAGTTCCTCCCACCCCGCCTGGACAGGAAGACTAATTTGATAATTTTACCATGAAAAAAAGGCCCAAAGTTTGCCCAAAAGCCTGAGAAATTTTTTACAATAAAGGTGTTTGGCCTCATGCCTCTTCTCAGCCCAAGAGTTTACGGATTGTTCAAACATTTTAACAATTGGATCTGACTAGACTATGATCATGCTCCTAATATCATATGCCATGGTCCAGAATCATTCGCTACCCATTCTACCACCTTAGTTCTGTTTATTCCGGCTAGGTGCACCGTTTGTTCCACCGTTCGACTCTAATTAACTAGCAGTCAATTGCAGGACGCCTTCAGACATAAACCAGCCGGGCGGGGCCAATTATACGCCAATTAATTTTGCAATAACAACAGGGTTGGTAACGTTATGCTTGTGTGGGGTAAGTGAATTATATTGTTTTATGTGAGCAGGTTTTCTTGGTGATGTTAAAAATGGTGAATGTGGAACTTTATTATCATTGGCTTAGACAATTATTAAGAAGCGGTTGGTCAATTTACGTGCAGTTGCGATATTCTCAAACATTGAAAATGAAAATTTGCTCATTTTAAGTTTTTTTTTTGTTTTAAATCTTTCGTAGAAAAATATTCTCCATTATTCTCGCACTTATATTTGAACAGTTATTTATTTAAGCCAGTATTGGTATTTTCTGAATTTGTACAAATATTTCGTAGTACTTTTTTTTGTGTAAAAGTTCATCGTTTCAAAAATTTCCTTTGTAGTTTGTTACAAATTAAAAGCTTACTACCACCATCTTTTTACTTACATAAAATTTTCCTTGACAATCCTCAAGAAAAGAGTTCTCGCCTCGCTGTAAAATATTTACTGACTTATAGATTAGATTGAGTGCCGCGAGCTGTGGCAAACTTACTCAAAAGTTGTGGTTTCAAAACCTCACCACTACTTGTGAGATCTTAGTCATTAATCTTTTACAACATTTCAAAGAAGTGCCCTCTAACTTGCGACACTTTCATGTTTACTACTCAACACTCCGAAAACAAAGTTTTAAACCTTAAGAGGAAACTTTCAAATGGAAAACTACGTCAAAATCAAGTTCTTTACGAGGTAAGTAGGTACGATCCTGGGATAGACAGACTTCTGTCTATAGATATACCTACGCCTTTTGTATCTAAGAGAGTTGGCTAAAGTTGACGTTATGGAACTTTGAGCTCATCTTATTCAATATTTTAAACGAGTATAAAAAAATGAACGAATCGAGTTTTGTTACTCGTTCGCTCAAAAACTTCTCAACAGATTTGGATGCAATTTTGCACGCAGATAGTTTATGACCTGGATTATGTCGAGGTTAGTTTTTATTCTGGTATTAAGTTCGCGTGGAATAATAAGTGTTCTCCATGCGGGCAGAGCCGAGGACATAAAATTAAAACCAATGAAACGCGTTTAAAGCTCATCCTATCCCAATGCTGAGACAGGTTTCTTCCATAAATGGGAAAGGGAGGACTTTCAGTTGTGCTGTTTGGAATGACTATGTTTTTCATTTGTGAGAAACGGGGAAATTGTGATTTATTACTAAAGAATTAAAAACTAATATTTTAAAATAAGGTACGATTTATGTACGGTATTCGAAGATATGTTTTCATGTAAAACTTATGATGTGGGCTAATTAAAAACTAAGAGTAAAATGTTAAAGTAGGTACATTTTTGTGTAAGGTAAACTATACATAATTATTATTTCACATCAGTGTATTATTTCTCTAGAACGCGACCAAACTAAACAAACTACATCCAACTACTGAAACTAAAACAACATTTTCCACAGCAAGCTTAATCAAATTAGAATGTTTTCGCAAACAATTTCGGTTCTAATGAATTTTTGACAGAAACCACGAACAAACAATACTGTGCAGTAACGTTTAGAACTTTCTAATTAAGTGATCTATGTTAATAGTGGTGAAATATTTGATACGACTAGGCCACAAACTACATACTTTGCGATTACACTAAGGATGATCATGTAAATCTGTCATAAAAATTACGATTTGCAAAGAAATAAATACTTCATTAATTTAGAAAATATTCAATTATAGAAAATATTTCATAATTTTTTTGATATTTAATTCCTATAGGTTATATTATATCTTTGTTTCTATATGATTTACATTTTTAAGTATTTCTATAAAACTTTTGGTATCTTTATTATATCTATACATATAATAATCATAAATAAATAAGTATCGGCGTTCTTTATTAGATATATTGTTAATGTTATTCACAAAATATATTACAAATACCTATATTTTACTACTTTGACGTCACAATTTGGAGCCATCACAGCTTCTTCCTTTTTTTGTCGCTTTATTACCTACCTCTTGAGAGAACAACTTTTAAGAAAATAAATGAAAAATGTTCTTTAAAGCATGCTATGAGTCACGCGTGACGCAACTATTAGAACTCAAGCAAAGAAAACAATCTCTTGAAATCGTATCGCATCTTTCGAGGACATGAACAGGCCCTTAATACATAGCAACAAATATTTACTATAATATTTATTAGTTGATTCATAAACTATGCGAGTCCAATGAAGTAGAGATAATTCAATTAAGTTGTGGCTTTCAATTAATTAAATACCATATTAAGTATTGTTTGTTACTTTGCGGTATTAGAGGAAAATGCAGGAATTATTTACTGAATATTAAACCTTTTACAAGGGTTTTCTTTTGTGGGAATCATTTTACAGCACTAGTATATTAATGTTTATTTTCACGTGGAGTTAGACCCTGAAACAATTTTGCGGAATGGGGGACGTAACATTTTCATTGTGTGACGCGGATTTTTACAAGGTAGGTTTAATAGAGCTGAATAACAACTGATAACTAATAAATAATAATTATGCTATTTTCACAAATAAATAACGCGTGTAGTTGTAAATAATATATTTTATATAAATTGTAAAGCAATATGCAGCAAAATAATATTTTAAAATTAACAGTGTGTAGCATTTGACTAATGTACAGGGTTATAGATAGAAAACAAATAATAGAAAACATTTTCTAACGATAATAACTATAGTGTGAGCCCCACTCTCTGGCCTTTTTACCTTCTATCGAAAACGGAGGGGTCGTTTTGTTAATTCACTCAAAATTGACCCTTCTACGACCAGACACTCGTAGCAACGGTTCGTAGCCACTGTTCGTAGCCACCGTTCGTAGCGACCGCTTCCCTAATGCATTTGTTGTGTTAATTCCGTATTGCTTATTAAGAATTCATGGCAATTTACTTTGACATTATTCTGAAACTCGAAACCTTAGGTGAGGAGACGTTTGGGTTGGGCCTTTAGAATAGCGATTTTGAAAGTGTAATGTTATAAAGTATGGCCGTTATCAGGGTTTATTTTAATGATTGGATCGCTCTTATAGTCTTCTTAAATATATCGTTATTGAATCACTGATTCTTGCCGAGTATTCGAGTAATAAGATTAACTTCTGTTCAGATTGGACTTTCCGTGACTACAAAGCCCTTTTATATAATAATCAAACAATAAAAAAAGTCACTAACATTACGAATATGTTACTTTTTCATTTTGGACTCATATGCAAGTTTAACTAAAATATGGCAATGGCACTGACATACATAAGTCCTGCGTCAAATAATCATACGAGTATATGTGTCATGCGCGGATGCGGGTCTTGAAGGATCGTCAATTCTTGAAGGATTCAATGTAAGCATATTAAACTAGAACTATTGTCCATTTAACTATTAGAACAAGATCTCTTCCTACTATTCCTCACACACTCAATGTATAAAAATCAAAGGTTAGTTAACGCAAAGGCTACAACTTCTGTTGAACATATAAATATGCTACCTATGGTAACTGTTTTCTATAACGCGGGCATAAAGCTTGTTGATCACCTTTAAGAGGAAAGAATATCTGCAGCCATTTCAAAAAATAGGTATTTAGAAAACTACTGTCTGTCTGTACTGTCTCTCTCACGCGTTGAAAAAACCCCGATCGTGCGATAGAGAGCGTTGCAACTCGCGACTGAATGTAAGTATTTTTTATATGAAATTTGTCTCTCGGGAGAAAACGTTTTTCACATACTAAATCACGACCAATCTTTTAGATTCTGGTAATCGTTTCAAAGCATATTATATTCTAGGTTTGTAGGTTTTGTTTTTTTTTTACTTAAATTTCTTTGTTTTTTAAATACAAAGGTTTTACTTCAATGAAGATTTTGTCCTAAAAATAGTAACTTTTAGGCGCCTGTAACTTTGAAACTATTATAAATTTTGAAAAAAAGAAAACCTATAAACCTAGTTTTTTACTGTGTCAGATGCATTATAAAAAATCATTGAGGTAGGATAGACATTTAGGGGGAGGAAAACGTTTTCTCTTTTTGTATGGTCGAAAGCTCGGTAGACGATAGTCTTAATAAGAAGAAAAGACCTCTTAATTCCGTCTTCTCAACACCTCACAGCAGACTCGCGATCCTTAAGGCCTAAACACAAGACACGTGATACATATTATATTAGAGCAAGGCGCGCACTCAAGTATCTTACTACGTCGGCACTGCACTGTCGAGCTTTGAGCCTCATTTTAAGTGTTTTGTGAATTTCATGTCAACAGTTACGTATAGGATACAGATAATATTGATGAAGATCATTCTCTTGAGTTTAGTTGTGGCAAGGAGTGACTGCTAAGCAAGAGGTCTTGTGTGTTTTTTTTTAATAAACGTGTCCCACACTAGAAATGCCTTCCTGTATCGTGGGTGCGTTTACAAACATAGAAAATCACATACACAAACACCCGACCTGGAAAAACTACTTGCAGATCATACCTACGAATATTTGTTTCGTACGGGGATTGAACCTGCAATACGCTGCGCAGCAGTCGATCGCTTAGCCACTGTGCAAACCATGTCGTCAATCACTGTTTCATTCACTGGTCGGGTAAAGTGTTTTTAAAAAATATCTAGCTTTAATTCCGCGACAAAAATCCAGGCCTGTTGCAGGAGGCAATCCCACCGGATCCTGCAACAGGCCTGGATTTTTGTCGCGGATGCAATCCCAATTGCATGATTGCATAGGGTTGGATTGCATCCTGCAACAGGCCTGGATTTTTGTCGCGGAATTAAAGCTAGATATTTTTCATAACATTTAATGTCATGGATTTCGGCAAAGTAACGCCTGATTCACTAATTTATCTAATGTTTTTTTAGATGATTTCATCATTAATGTCTCAGTCACAGAGTCTGAATCCTTGGCAAGCAGAGATGGTAATATGTTCGGCCCCTATCACATGGAATTCAAACATTACTGGCAGAGTGTACTATTAGCGATCGCCTCGCGACTGTATCGATGTGAACGTTTTCAAAATGTGATATACCTTTAGCTGGATAAAGAATATTGACGAGGACCATCCTTCTATACTTAATTCCATTTTTATAACTCGCGTAACGAAGGTCCTTTTTTTCTCCAAAAAAGACAGCGGCTTTGAGTGTTCCAAAAAAGAAATAGCGGATTTTTTTTTCTACTACTATCACATAACACCATCTAGTCCCAAGCTAGCAGAGCTTGTGTTATGGTCCTAGACAACTGATAAACATACTTATATATTTCTAAATACATACATAATTATGATAGATAAATTACACGCAGACACAGAACAAATTATCGTACTCATCACACAAACATTTGTCCTGGATGGGAATCGAACCCACGACCCCCGGCACAGCAGTAAGGGTCCTAACCACTAGACCAACAGGCCAGTCAGCCAGGTTAGATTGAGTGCATTCATAGCGGCTGAAATGTTTTTCTCAAAGCGATCACTGTATTGTAAAACCGTTCCAACACGGAACAAAAATCACACTTTTTTTGATACGGTAAAATCACAATTTGTGTTAAATTGCTACGCCTGTTAAACCAGTACTGCAATAAAATATCGCTTTTTAGGCCTAAGGATTAAAAAACTTGGATGTTTTTAAGAGCAAACTAAACTGATTTAGAGATATTCTTTCGCTTAAAGAGATTAGTCACGATTGCTTCCACTTAGTGAAAAACAACTTTGATCTTAACGTCTTCAAACTTTTGAGCAGTTTGTAAAGTTGGTAATATTGGCACATCTTCAAATATCGCATTAAAAGTAGTGGTCCTGATTTTATACCGATATTTTGTGATTTAATCTTTCTTTTTTTCGTCAACAATGGTTTGCTGAGAAAATTAATATTTGTGAAAGTTGTATGGTCCTTTATCTCGTTTATTCTGCCTTTTTTATTACAAAGTCATTGCAAAAGCCATTTGGTTAGTAAGAGTAGTGAGTAACTTAACCTTTATTTATAAGGGGAGCCAGTTATTCTTCTTCTTAGTTGTCCACTCCTGGCGGCTTGTCTACGGTCTACGTGGTTAGCGGTTTTTGCGAGTTTTCTCCATCTCGCCCTATTTGTACAGTCACGAGCAATAGTATGTATACACTAAGCAGTATTCAAAAGCTATGTTCTGCTACCATAGGTATTGATTAAACTTTTGCCTTTCATTAGACTTCTATTTTGGCAGTCACACTATTTCGAAAAAGGTTCTTATTTCAAAGTGGAAACCAGTATTTCACGAGTAAATTGCGTTTGAATTTTGTTAAGTGTATACATGTTATTGCTCGTGACTGTACCTACTCAATTTTATGAACTCTTCTGAAAACTGTGCACTTAACTCTGACTGTCGAACAAAATATCAAATATAAAAAAGCTTCCAACAAAATCTTGCACTTTCCTATCATAACAATCCCCCATAATCCTATGGAAATGACATCACCCTTAAAAGACCCAACAAAATGTAAAGAAAATCAATATCCTGCTGCTATTTCCCTGGTGCAGGTTTACAAAGCGGTATATAAAAGTGCAAAGCCATTGAAGTCCAGGTAATCGCCCTGACAAGGGTCCCACGTTTGGACACCTGCGCACTTGAAATATTATGCGGAGGTCTGAAAGGATTTGGCAGAGGCATTTGAATTTTTTCGAACGAATTATAAAGATATGAATTTTTTTCAGGTTGATTTGGAATGGGTTTAAAAATTCGAGGTGACTTTAGTTTATTTATCATTAACTAACTTTTGCTTGTAGCTTCATCTGTGTTAGATGAAAAAAATGGAAAAGCAAAATATTGGGATAAAAGTACTATGTGTATTTAGAGCTGGTCCACCTGCACAAAATTTCACGTTTTTATTAGTGTCTCTTTCAGGCGTGCAAATAATTTGAAAAAAACATTCAAATAGGACCTCTTTCTTTTTTAACGTTGTTTTTTTTACACTACACTGTAGGCTTTGGTTTTTCCCAAGAATTTCACAATGATTTTGCCAAGAATTTTCTAAAAAACACATTGCCCTCCTTTGCATCGCGCAGTCGGGTAATTATAACCTTTATCTTTCAGGCGTGCAAATAATTTGAAAAGAAACATTCAAATAGGACCTACTTCTTTTTTAAAGTTGTTTTTTTTTTGACACTGTAGGCTGTAGTGTTTTTCCTAAGAATTTTCACAATATTTTACGAATAAATTCAAATATTACCTTCAACTATCTAAATTTTTAATTTTATCTTAGAAGAGAGAACCTCTTTAAAAAAATTCTATAAACTACTCATAAAATATTAAGAATCTTGCACTACCGCGCCATTTCTTGTATCCATCATTTCACATTCAACTCCTATTACATTTCAAAGACATACACCATTCTCTCAAGATCTAAGAGCCTGTTTACAACACCCGCGAAAACACAGCAGACAATAAACATCGTATTGGGTGCCAACAGCCTGACAGGTGAAAAACAAACGGCACTCCTTTATAGCCACCACGTCAAATCCACCGGTACTTTAACAGGCAAATGGGCCATTATGTCAAGTGTGGGTAAACCGGACGATTTTGTTTGACGAATAAAAATTTTCTCTTTGTTTGGTAACTGACAGATAAGACGGCTTGTGTTGAGTGTGTGGCTGTTAAAATGATATACTTACTCACGCAGCGGGTTATCCTTCGCGTAGAGATTGATATACTCGGTTGGTAGATATTGTAAAGTTTTTTTTTAGCTTCGTGAAACCATCAAATTGAATGAGTCCTGCCATCCAGGGTAGAGTAGAAGAGACCGTCTGACTTGTACTGACTAAAATCCGAGGTGTTCTTCAATAGTCCTTTACGTTCCGGTGTCACGGTAGCTGTTTGGTCCCGCGACAGATATTAAAATGATTTAGAACATGAATGACAAATTGTTCAGTGTTCCAGAGTATGATAAATCATTCTATGAAATGTATTTAATGGTGCAACAAACGTAGCTTTTGGAGTTACTTCAAAATTACGGAGTGGCAAAATATAAAGACATGAAATACCAATTTGCTGAAGGCAAACGAGATCTTCATCAACGGGAGAAGTGGATGATGATGATGATGACACAAACTAAGATTTAAAGAACAAAATATTTCAAACATCTTCCTAAATGAAAGTGCTTTACAAATAAAGTATTATCTCAAATAATATGTGGGAGCCCTCTTATTGAAAGGTGACTCAGAACGTACATCACATTCATTCCAATATTGATCAAACCCAGGCCTAATAAAATAAAGCCAAGGACACAAACAAAACTAAACAACACACACTCCAAAACCTCAGTTGTACGCACACCCTAACCTGAGCTTATTTAAACTAATAAAATCCTTAGCGAGTTTCTCGGAGGCCATTCTTGCGATGCCCTGTAACCCGACCCTGTAGCCTGTTGCTTTTATTTTCATTTACCCAACCTAACGTAATAAAGTGGTATTCTGTGACCACAAAGAGTTGTGCCATTTTCATTAAAAAATCATATTTACTAAAAGCTTTTGTTGTTTAGAAAACGTGATCTAATTTGATATTCTTAAGGTTTTTCCTTTGTGAGGTTAGAAATGTTTTGTAAGAACCTTATATTTGTGGATTTTGTGTGGAAATCTGGTGAACTTTTGACTAGAAATTGTCCTATGAAACCTATAAATTAACTTACATTTGAACGTTTTACTCCTTTGTTGGACTTTGTTGTTTGTGGACGCAAGCGTGAGACCTGAGCATAAGCAGGATACATAGGTCTAATAAGTTATCAGAAATATACTCAAAATGTATATTTAAAAATAAGATATGTAGTTGGGAATCTCTATTTTTATGGGTAATTTAAAAAAGGTCAGTCAAACTATGTTTTGATAATGTTAAACCGAGAATTGGTTCAGTAATTTCGAAAAATAAGAACTAATAATTACTTGATTGTATGAAACGTCATTCCACACTCATAATATTTTCCTACTATAGTATTTAAAGGTGGCTTTCATAATTTCGAGAAATGGCTTGATAATTGAAATCCTACGTCAAGAACGAATATTATAAGAAATCATCACCTGGCATGTCCAGTTTTAACTGGACGAAACTGAATATGAGTATGTAACATGGAAAGACTGTCCGTCTGACCTCCATAACCCAGTTTGATCATCAAACACACAATCCTTATAATAAAACCCTAAAAGAGAAGATAGCATGAAAAAGGATCCTCTTGTTAGTCACATAATTATTATTCTGATATAGCTTTTCTATTTTATCAGAAACTTCATACAACATCCAAGCAAAATAGTATATGAAAAATGTAAAGTAACGTATAAAAAAGTCAGGCGTTATTCACAAATACATATTTTCATATACGATCGCTAGAATCAGACTGCTAATTTCCAGAGAAGCTTTTTCTGTAACCGCAATTAAATGGTTATGAAATAGACACAAATTCTTGCCAGGATTTAGAAAATCAAACCGCACTAGCCTAGGTCTGTCTGTTGATGGGTGACCAATATTTCATCCATCCAAGGCACAGAAGAAACAAGCACGTGAAGCCGTTAGTAATAGCTTTTTGTAGGAAGCAGTATATAAAATCGCGCGCGGGATACATAATGTAAGCAACCGCGCCCGCGCCTCGCTCTCCCGGCCGTCGTTCGATGCGCGGTACCCCACCCCGCGGCCTCAGTCCGGCTCGCGCCCTCGCCGCTAACGGTCACGTATTGTTATTAATTTCTCGTCCGTGCACAACGCAATCGAAAATCATACAAACTGGCGCTCCAACGCGGCACGCGTACATTATTGACGCGACGCGAACCTACAACTTTTGTGCAGTGGAGAAAATACGTAATATTACGTGTCGTACCTAACGAGAACAGTGTTTTCTAAGTGTTAGTTGACTTTTGTGTGCCTACTACAATGCCACGCCGCAAAAGTAAAACCTACGATGAGGACCCCATGAGTGACGCGTCCGCACCAGCGTCCCTGACGCCCGCGCCGACGCCCGCGTCACTATCGGGAGAGCAGCTTTCGTCGTTCCTGGAGGCGTTTGCTAAGGCTCAAGCGGAGTCGAACCGTCAACTGGTTCAGAGCCTGCTAGCCACGTCAGCCGTCAACGTCGCAGCTTCACCTACACCATCGCTAGCTACAACAAAACAAGGAAACTTCGCTCGCTGTACGGCCCGATTCAGCGGAGCACGCCGCGACTCAGAGGCCCTCGAAGCATTCGTCGACTCTATCCAAATATACAAAGAGTGTACGTGTATTAGTGACGAACATGCGCTTCGCGGCCTTCCTATGCTCCTAGAAGGAGAGGCAGCAGTGTGGTATCGGGGCATAAAATCATCAGTGACGTCATGGGACGACGCACTACGGAAGCTGAGAGCCATGTATGGCGTACCCCGCGCTCCGCACAAGTTATTTCGTGACATATTTGCCGCGGAACAAACCGACGAACGGACAGAAGTCTTCGTCAGTCGTCTTCGCGCGCTTTTGTCTAAACTCCCATACACGGTGGAAAACGCCATGGCAGTCGACATAGTGTACGGATTACTGCATAGACGTATAAGAAAACGTGTTTCTAGGGAGTCTATCGAAAATCTCGATATGTTAATAGAAAAGGCGCGAAACATAGAAGATTCATTATCCGAGGTGTCGTGCGACGCGCGCGGCCCCTGCGCGGCCGTTAGCGCGCATGCGCAGCAGACACCGACGCCGCCGCCGCAGCCCCAGCCTGCGCCGCCGTCCGCGAGTGCTACGGGCATCGCTTCGAGCACCGCTGCGAGCAACGCGACGCATTCAACGGATAGTGTTTCGCCCCCGGTAAATCAAGTAACGAACAAAGTAAGCAAACTTTTTTGTGTTTATTGTCGTAAAAGTGGACACACTCGGGAAGAGTGTAAAAAGTTAAAAAATGTGAAAGAAAAAAGTGCCAATTCGGTGTCAACGCCAAGCCCAAATAATAATGTTAAGTGTTATGGTTGTGGGGCTAGTGGCGTAATTCGCGCTAACTGTGCGAAATGTTCTAAGCGCAACGAAAGTTTCAACGCTTGTGATTTTAATTTTAAAGACTGTAAGTGTAATTTGGTAAATGAAACGGAAGCATGTAATAAGTTAAGTTCTGTAATAAGTAGTTGTATGTGTAATATTAAGGCTAAGAGTGATGTTTTGTCGAGTCAAGCATGTAAAGCCGACGGCCGGCCGATATTAGGTATAGAGATTGATGGCTACCGGGGTACCGGGTTAATCGATACGGCCGCCAAACGCAGTGTCGCAGGTTCGACTCTCTACGCCCTTTTACGTAAATTAAATTATTCGTTTCATGACACTACCATGTCTGTAAAATTAGCTGACGGTATAGTACGCGACCGTAAAGTTTTGTTAGTTGATGTAATTGTACTTCTTATGGGGTCAGCAGTGCCCATAACTTTTGTAATTTTTCCCGACGCGTTGAATAATGACACATTACTTGGTATAGATTTCTTACGTAAATCCGGTATTGTTATTAATATTTCGAACAATACATGGTTCACAGCTGATCGGCCTCAGGTCGTTCACCCCTTACGGTGTGAGACTTCACGTGACTTCGTAGGGTGCGCTTCCGCGGATGTTTTACGTGATAATGAAGGAACGATGCTGTCACTTTCAGAGAAGGATTCTCTCGCCCAGCTGCTCCAGGAGTATGGAGATATCTTCGCAGAAGGGGGAGAACCTACGCCTTTCGCTGAGCATCGCATCGATTGCGGCGATCACCCGCCGATTGCTGTACCGCCGTACCGCCTCACGCCTGCTAAGAAAGCCATCATGGAAGCGGAGATAGAGAAGATGCTGCGCGAAGGTGTCATCACAGAATGCGAATCTCCGTGGGCAGCTCCAGCTCTACTGGTGCCGAAGAAGGATGGTACTTACCGGTTCTGCGTGGACTATCGCAAGCTGAACGCCGTCACCAAGAGTGACTCATACCCGCTGCCGGTAATTGATGACCTTCTTCAGTATACTGGTAAGAGCTGTTTTATGTCTACTATAGACCTGCGTTCCGGGTACTGGCAGGTGAAAGTGAGAGTGGAAGATCAAGATAAGACTGCTTTTATCTCACCTTTTGGATTGCATAAATTTACACGTATGCCGTTCGGGCTGCGCAATGCGCCCGCGACATTTCAAAGATTAATCGATCGATTCCGTTCTGCGTCATCTCTCAAGGGTGTGACATTGCTTGGGTACATTGATGACCTGATCTTGATATCCGGATCATTCGACCAGCATTTAAAGGACTTACGTGCGGTATTCGACCGCTTACGTGTCTTTAATCTCCATGCCAATCGCGCTAAGTGCGCATTTGTTCGAGAGAGTGTGAAATACTTGGGCCACATTATCACCACGGATGGAGTGTCTCCGGATCCGGATAAGGTTGCTGCAATATTGGATATGAAGGAGCCAACTACTGTCAAGCAGCTGAAGTGCTTTCTACAGAGTTGCTCCTGGTTCCGTAAATTCATGCCGAACTTCTCCCAAGTTGCACAGCCGCTGACAATGCTGACACGCAAGGATCAGAGCTGGTTGTGGGGTGAAGAACAAGCCAAGGCATTTATCGAACTAAAAGGTCTACTTACCTCACCCCCAATTCTTATTCAGCCTGATTATAATAAACCATTTGTTCTTAGGACTGATGCAAGCAACTACGCACTGGGTGCGGCTCTGCTCCAGGGGGAGTCGCCGCGAGAAGAGAGACCCATAGCGTACGCCAGTCGACTACTTACCACGGCGGAGCAGAACTACTCTACCACCGAGCGCGAAGCGTTGGCGGTCGTCTGGGCAGTCGAGAAGTTCCGCGGGTACATCGATGGCCATCCGGTGCACGTCGGCAGCGACCATCAGCCCCTAAAATGGCTACTTACCTTGAAGGCGCCTACGGGTCGTCTCGTAAGGTGGGCCATGAAACTCCAATCCTTCGATCTACAAGTCGACTACACTCCTGGGAAGTCCAACGTTGTTGCTGATTCGCTCAGCCGTCCACCTTGTGAGGAGGAGGCTCGCGATTCCTGTGGAGTCAGCACGGTGCTTGTCGACCCACCACGCTGGGATGCCGCTACGCTTCGTGAAGATCAGCTCGCAGACCCTGAAGTGGCAAAGATCATCAAGGCTCTGGAAGGTAAAGATGAATTAGAACTTACCCGATGGACGGATCGAGGCTATCATACGTGCAGAGGTGTACTTTACCGGTATACTGAAGCAGAGACTGAAGAACCGCAGCTCGTTGTTCCGGAAAACCGTAGAAAACAAGTGCTGGTTGAATGTCATGACTCTGCCACTTCAGGTCACGGTGGTTTAGATAAAACCTTGCACCGTATCAGTCAGAGATTTTATTTTCCTGGCATGCGACGTTACGTAGCTGATTATCTGAAAACTTGCATAGAATGCCAGCGATACAAGCCATCCAATGAGAAACCTTCAGGACTGTTACAGACTCCAGTTCCCGCGCAACGCTTCGAAGTCTTAGCTGTCGACCTTTTCGGGCCGCTACCCAAAGGAGCTAACGGAGAGAGGTGGGTGCTGATAGTGGAAGACACAGCTAGTAAGTGGGTCGAGCTTTTCGCCCTCTCCGAGGCCACAGCTGAAGCATGCGCTAAGGTGCTCATTGAAGAGGTCTTTTTACGATTCGGGGTTCCACGGCGTCTCATCTCAGATAATGGGGTGCAGTTTGTTGCCGACGTGATGCAACAGGCGATGTTTACTCTAGGTGTAAAGCAGAGTCTGGTGCCCCTCTACCATCCGGAGGCCAATCCAGTAGAGCGCAAGAATCGCGACCTCAAGACTCAGTTGGCCATTTTGGTAGAAGGACACCATCGACAATGGCCAGAGGTATTGCCCTTCATCCGCTTCGCATTGAATACATCTGTAACCAAGGCAACTCAACAGACACCTGCTTATCTAACGTATGCTCGTGAACTCCGCTCGCCTATCGCAGTACAGAGCGATCTTCGTGCTGTGATCGAGGCTGAAAATTATGTTCCACAGATAACGCCGTATTTGCTGAAGCTAGCGGAGACACTCAGCAGCAGTAAGGAGTGCATCGAGCGTCAACAGGACCTTCGTAAGGCTGAAAAGGACAAGACTCGAAAGGCTGAGGAACTTGCCGTCGGAGACCTTGTCCTCCTGAAGTCGCACGTCCTGAGCAACTCTGCCAAAGGGGTTAGTGCCAAGCTCATGCCTAAGAGGGATGGCCCTTATAGGGTGCATAAGAAGGTGAGCCCAACTACTTATCTTTTAACATTCCCTGGAACTCCTGATGAAGTCATTGGAAAGTATCATATCTCCGATTTGAGGAGGTATCACTCGCGGGAGGGTGAATGTCCTGAGGTCCCACAACCCGTAGCTCCTAAACGTTCTCGCGGTAGGCCGCGTAAAGAAAATTAGGGGGGGCTAGTATAGTAGTTGTCGTTGTTTGACCAACCGTGGGGACACTGGTGTGGTCAAAAGGGGGAGCATGTAGGAAGCAGTATATAAAATCGCGCGCGGGATACATATGTAAGCAACCGCGCCCGCGCCTCGCTCTCCCGGCCGTCGTTCGATGCGCGGTACCCCACCCCGCGGCCTCAGTCCGGCTCGCGCCCTCGCCGCTAACGGTCACGTATTGTTATTAATTTCTCGTCCGTGCACAAGATGTTCATGATGATGCCCAAAAGTTTGGCAACCACTTTTTGCTGAGGGGTATTGTGCGAAACTGTCTATACTGGTAAACGCAACCCTGGAACGTAAAGGATTATCGAACGCACACCGTGCATTTAAGGCCAGGTTCCAGTACAGTACGCAGCTATGAGCGCACTACCTCAGCCCCCGTAAAGGGGCGGGGCAAGTCGACAGCGGTGCGGGCGGGAGGGACCGTGTGTGTATATGCCACAGCGTAGCGTAATGCAGTTAGTCAATTACGTTCGAGTGTGTCTGGATTAGATTTTCGTAAAATGATAGTCGAGATAGTTTTGATTTTACAAAGTGCATACAATGGAGTACTTTCTTAGGCAGCAGTATATTTGATATGTGCCGAGTTTGGGCTCGTTTTGTTATGATGACATCTTACCTCCGGACTTGATGGAGTAGAGGTACTGTACCTCAACCATGAGTTTTTTTTTTACGTTTACGGTACAGTAAACGTAAAACAATTTGTATGAGAATCTGTACAGCGCCTCTATTGAGTAGTAGCGGAACTAAAATCCGTACCATGAGTTGAAAACTAAAATTTCTTTACCACATTTGTTTCAGTTTACCGTAGAGAGTTTAGTTTACGTAGCGTTTTGCATACAAATCGGTACCATGAATCACTGATTTGATAGATGTCACAGTAAATTACTGTACCTACTGTGGTTACTTCTCTCACCGATATTTTTATTGTGAGAAGTATTTTTTTATTGTTTTTCGTTTATTAAAAATGTCTGAGCGACAATATTTCACTTGGAGGATGTTTGCCGAAGGCCAAGCGGCAGATGAAAACAGATTTTATAGAGGACACGATCCGAATATGCAAAAGCAAGTTGTAATGGACGGACCGGGATTCCGACAGCGCGTCCACTACAGGGACGTATTGTTGTGCACACGTGCCTTGCCTTCGCTGGTGACGCATGCATCCACGCACCCCTGAATGCGTACGTTTTTGGAAAATTACGGAAATACAATAGGGGGACCACGGACAACGGAAATATTAAAAAACACCAATTTGAAGAGTTCACTTTGAAGGCTTCGGTCTTCTTTTATTGATGTTTCTTCTTCGGTGGCTCGGCTGCGACTGAACGCAGTGCCGTACCGGTCGTAGTGTCGTACCGCCTTTTATACCGCCCGTCCTTACCTTAAAGAGACACACGTATTTTGAGCCCGTTTTTCCTTGTGATTTTTACTAAGACCGAGGCCTTCGTAGCCTTTATTTTCTTATTAATTTAAACCTTAAAACTATGTATTGTACCTTTCTAGATTCCTTATTAAGTCTATTTGTATATAAAACAAACAAAATGTACCTATGTCTAAATACAAAAAATCCTAGAACATAAACTACAAAAATTACACAGGAACAAAAGTTTGATTATACAAAAAGTACAATAACTTAAAAACTACTGATCCGATTTACATGAAACAACTTGTGCAATCACTTTTATAATAAAACACACCCCTTTTAAATAATTTAATTGAAAAATAACCATAAACAAAAAAGTCACTTTTCAACTTACGTAATTATTGAAGAAATTCTAAATTATTTACAATTTCCCTTTTCAAACAACCGGTGACGTTTGTCCGGCCACAGAATATATAATAGTACCTAAAGGTACAGAAGCATTACTCCCAAAAAGAAAACAGACAAATAATGTAAAATCTATGCACGAGAGAATAGAGTCCATTTTTACTTGCACCCGTATCACCTACCTACTTTTATAATAGCCTAAACTTCCTGTGCGCAAGCAAAAATGAACAGAATAGTGACGCGCGAGAGTTCATTTTAGTTTATCTGACGCCAACGACATTAAAAGGTTACTGTCGGTCAAGCTCAATAGGGTTGCGACTCGCGAGTTTGGGCACAGTTAGGTAGGAATACGTATTTAATGCATTGTTTAATTACATTATTAAACATAAATATATATCACTCCGGAGGTAACTCCTTATGTTCCTCAAGGAATTTTGTTTTTATCATCAGCCTATATCTTTTTCTGTTTCGTCATCGATTATTTCATATTCATATCGATTGGTAGCACAGAATGTTAACAGTAGGTACCTACGGCACTTTACGTGAGGAATAATATATAAACAGTGACTTTTTAGTCGCCTTACAACGGCAGCCCAGTTCATGTATCCAATGACTAAAACACGTTTCTAATATAAAATATGTAATTAAGAGATTTCAAAATAAAAAAATAAAATAAAATAAAACCTGCGGTCTTTGTTTACATCAAATATCAAAGATTTTAAAACGTTGTCAGAAACAAAAAGGGTAGTTCCGTTTCAATCCGTTCTGGGCAAGCTGTAGTCATCACTTTAAAGATCGATTGTTATCGTTTACGGCAAAATAGGTAACTAGTCCTTATCATTTCATTCACTTCATTGTAACAGGCCCCGTGTTGCGTGTCTTTGTAGGTAAGTAGGTAAAAAAGTCGCGAAGAGAATTACGATCGCTGACCTTGAATGCGTAGTGTAGCCATTTTCTGAGTTTGAACGTGTCTAAACAATAACGTAAACATCTTCCTACTTTCTACTGATCATAATTCATCCTACTCTTAGGTGCACACAATTCAGCTTAGGTGAGTGAGAGTGATGTCAGGTTTGATATTCGTCTATTTTATTTATCTTGGTCGTCTTGTAGGCCAAATTTGTAACCTACCTAATCATGCTTATCTGATCATGATTACTAGCCGGTACTTGAATGACATTAATAGGCACACCACGAGCAGGTAGATAATTTTTTGATCATTATTAAATATGTACTACATAGATAAATATTCACTTTTTTCCTTACCTTTCGAAATCACGCGGTAGTGTGTGAAAGGCTCCTATCACTGTCATTATTTAAACAACCAAACGTTAATCAGTATTTTTTTTCTTCATCATATATATACTTTTTTAAACTTATGCGTAAATTCAACCAAACACCAAACTTAAATATTATATAAGTAAGCGCGTGCGTAGTGGGCGGCGCGCGGCAACCGACTAAATGTCCACTCCGAAGTGGTCCCCGCCAATGCTTGCAGTTTTATACCTATTCTGCGGAGTGAGCCAGGCCTGCTGTCACGTAAAAACCACACTGACTACAGTAAACGCCAACTTCAGTGTAGTCAGATGAATGCAATACGACAAAATGAAAAAGGTTATTTTTTTATTGCTTAGTGCAAGAAAACACGAATTCTAAATTTGGCCGCCAAACTTTACTGCCGGACCAGGACAAGACGACCAAGATAAATAAAATAGACGATTATCAAACCCGACATCACTCTCACTCACCTAAGCTAAATACGGGTAGGTCGAATTATGATCGGTAGAAAGTAGGAAGATGTTTACGTTATTGTTTAGACACGTTCAAACTCAGAAAATGGCTACACTACGCATTCAAGGTCAGCGATCGTAATTCTCTTCGCGACTTTTTTACCTACTTACCTACAAAGACACGCAACACGGGGCCTGTGACAATGAAATGAATGAAATGAAAATGATAAGGACTAGTTACCTATTTTGCCGTAAACGATAACAATCGATTTTTAAAGTTATGACTACAGCTTGGCCAGAACGGATTGAAACGGAACTAATCTTTTTGTTTCTGACAACGTTTTAAAATTTTTGATATTTGATGTAAACAAAGACCGCAGGTTTGTTAGATTTATAAGTTAATTTTATAAGGAGGTAATGAGGAGTGATATATATTTATGTTAATTAATAATGTAATTAAACAATGCATAAAATACGTATTCCTACCTAACTGTGCCCAAACTCGCGAGTCGCAACCCTATTGAGCTTGACCGACAGTAACCTTTTAACGTCGTTGGCGTCAGATAAATTAAAATGAACTCTCGCGCGTCACTATTCAGTTCATTTTTGCTTGCGCACGGGAAGTTTAGGCTATTATAAAAGTAGGTGGGTGATGCGGGTGCAAGTAAAAATGGACTCTATTCTCTCGTGCATAGATTTTACATTTGTTTGTTTTCTTTTTGGGAGTAAGCCTTCTGTGCCTTTAGGTACTATTATATATTCTGTGGTGACAGTAAACGTAAAACCAAGTGAAACCCATGGTACGGTCAGCCAAGAAAGTGGTGTACCAGTTTTGATTTAGTTTCCCGGTCATCGAAAATTACAACAAGGTTCGTTATAAAAAGATATTACTGAAAGAGACAACATTATCATGACGTAAACCTATGTATTTAGTATTCATACGTCATATGTCACATATAAGTACATGACATTTTAACCTTTAGTATAAATGAAAAGGACATTAGTTTCTACAAAGCAATTGAAATGTTTCCAAACAAAAGTAATAAAAACTATTTAAATAGACAACCGAATTCCATTTGAAAAAGAAAACTGACAATTGACATTTTGTCAAATATATGCAAAAAATAGTGCAAAAAATCGATATATTTTCCGTGTTATTTTTCAATCAACTGCATATAAAATCATCTCAATGCCTGCCAACTTGACCATTTCCGAAAGAGCACAAATAATTGCCCAATTTAATGAGGGAAGCAGTATCAGTGCGATATCCCGGAATTTGAATATATCGAGGCGTTCTGTCCGCTTTTGGATTCGTCGTGAAGGAGAGGAGGGAAGTTTGTTGGATCACAGAAGAAGTGGTCGCCGGCCTGCACTCTCCAATAACGATAGAGAATTCATGAGACGGGAATATGAAATCAATGGTTTTAAGCCCACAAAACATTTTGCGGAGATGTTCGATGTGAGTGCCCAAACAATAAGGAATCATCTACATTACATGGGGTTGCACCACAGGCATTACGCCAAGAAAATATATTTGACGGATGCTCACAGACTTGCTCGTCTGAACTTCGCCAGAGAGCACTTAGAGTTTGATTGGTCTAATACAGTGTTTTGTGATGAAAAAACGTTTAAATCCAGTCAGCATGGACGTCTTCACCTTTGGCGATATAATTCAACACGGTATAAAAATGATCATGTAATTCCAAATAGAGAATCAGGTCGAATTTCCGTAAATATTTGGGGCTGGATGAGTGCGGATGGTGTAGGAGAATTGTGTTCTCTACCTCCTCGAGCGACGGCTGTAAATTATAAATACGTGCTTCAGAATGCAATGCTACCGACAGTCCGTAATGTTTACTCGGAGAACGAAGTGCCACAATTTGATTTTGTTCAAGATAATTGTTCAATTCATAATGCGAGGATCGTAAGAGCCTGGTTTCGTTCACACACTGACGCAAGGGTAATTCAGTGGCCCTCAAGATCGCCGGACCTCAACCCGAAAGAAAATCTTTGGGGCCTTATGGTCCAACGATGGTCGCATCAAAATGAAAGAACCAAACAAGCTCTTATTAGTCACTGTAATTATATTTGGGAGGAAATGCGGGGAACCGATATTTGCTCACGGCTTGTTGGTTCAATGAGGTCTCGTCTTTTAGAGGTTATAGAGGCCAACGGCGGTTACACCCGTTTCTAATTTTTAAAAAATTTCAATATCTTCTAAATATTACTATATTTATGCTATGTTTTTGTTTGTTATAAGTATTTTAAAATTGATTGTAGAAATTTAATAAAAGGATAAATCTATTTTTAGCTTGTTTTTTATTGATATTGTAATTACAAGTTTACAGAAATTGTAGGTTTGTGGATTCGCCTTGTGCCTTTACAATTTTATGTAACTTAATCTTACCTCCGGACTTGAAGGAGTGACCTGAAGGTCTACATCGGTGACTGCCACTGGAACTCGGCGACGGATCGAACAAGATCTCATCATTACTAACAAAACAAGCCCAAACTCGGCACATCTATTTCAATCCGTCGCCGGGTTCCAGTGACAGTCACCGATGTAGACCTTCAGGTCACTCCCTCAAGTCCGGAGGTAAGATCTCATCGTAACTAACAAAACGAGCCCAAACTCGGCACATCTAGTTCAATCCGTTGCCGAGTTCCAGTTGCAGTCACCGATGTAGACCTTCAGGTCTCTCCATCAAGTCCGGAGGTAAGGTCTCATCATAACTAACAAAAAGAGCCCAAACTCGGCACATCTAGTTCAATCCGTCGCCGAGTTCCAGTGGCAGTGACCGATGTAGACCTTCAGGTCACTCCATCAAGTTCGCATCCTAGCTAAAAAATAAGTGGTCCATAAAAAAAAATTACATCGTTTCAAAATTAGATCACTCGACTATTTTATTCTATTCCCGCAACTAACACGTAATCGCTTGTGTGTGTGACTTTGTTTCCATGTAGTAGTTCAGTTCTATGCCTGCTTACGTAACCGCGCGGGGGGAATTTTTGCGCAGCAACGACGTACGTCCTTCCTCTATCACGCCTCGGCGGGTACTGGCGAGCGCCCGGCGAGCGAAATAATGCCAATATTTTGGGTATTTTATTTCTTGGAGAAAAATTATCACGAAATTTTAAAATCTGCTTTTACCATGCACTTCTAAATAATGAGCTGTTTTTATTTATATAAGTTTCATATAAATTCATTGTGAAATCTCTAAGCAGTGGATGTTTGAAAATTGTGATTTAGTGTCATGTTTGAGATTTTTTTCTATCGAGCCAATTATTCCAATTCGTGTTTCTATCTTTACCATTCACTCGAGGATTTGTTCAACTTTAATATTATGATTTTTATTTATTAAAAATATCATTGTTAATGAGACTTTCAGACGTTTGAAAATCTTAAAAATTACTGAAAGCCCGCCTTAAATCAGAGTTTGATAGACCCTACCCCACCCTGAACGGGAGGACTAATTTGATGATGTTCGGCCCCAAATTAGTTGGAAAAGGTCAGGCAGAAAAACCAGGTGGCCTACCACGAGCTCTTAACGCCATCCAGTTTACGCTCAGGGAACGAGATGGCGCTAGACGACTTGTATAGCTCTGTCTCTTTCCCACAGGTTAAACTGCACCGCGACAAGAGCTTGACCGAAACAACGTACAACTGATGTTTGGAGTGGATCTTCTGACACTCTTCTTTTTTGTGATTATTCCTCAAGAGTTAGATCATAAAACTTACATTTACGCATAAAGTCGGGAGACGTGGAGACAATGAACATTTTATGACAAGACTTCACTGAATTATAAATAGAGATTTTTATTTTACGATCTTTCTTTTTTGTGTTGTATGAATAAATTGAATTATATTTTGATAGTGTCATCAATTTTGTATAAGTTTTATTAATAAAAACATCGCCTTGCCTGATATTCATGAAATTGGTACGTGGTATAAAAGGGTTATGATTTTTTTATGGATTATAGTTCGGCAATTTATTAAAAATTCAGCCGTATGATGTGTGCAAGGTATTTGCATGTTTCAGGAAGAGGGGATACAGAACATCAAACTGATTATTTATTTCACGGAACAAAAAGAAAAACAAACAAAAGAATTTGTATTTACGCGTAGTCCATTTTAAAACCCCCTTTTCTTATCATCTTTGCACAAACTACACGACCGGGACGTCACCTCCTATATAAAAGTTTTATGGTGTGGAAGAAAGGGGTTCCTATCAAGAATGTAAGTCCAAGTTTTTGCATCAACTTACATTTTTTTACTTGAACATTTTGTTTGTCGACCCTTCCTAAGTTGAACGACCGACCGAGATCAATTATACGGGGTGTAAAACTTTTACAGAGTTTGTTACCTCGTTTTTTTTTATCTATAGGGGTGCAAGCGCCCTTGTGACATTGCAATGGGGAAGTGTTAAGGCACTTTAAGAGAAAAGCTTGAAAATGGAGTCAAATTGCGTGAAATTCTAGCTTAGATTATTTCTTATTCCTTTTGTTAGTAAGTTTCTGTCTGTTAACTTTTTAGGTATCAAATAATGAAGGAGGACGCCTTTGAGAGCACTACCGGCCTTTGTATGACCTCATAACGTATGTATATGTGCACGTTTAATTCAATCGAGATTGACATACCCCTCCGCTTTCTCCAGGCGGAGGCAGCACACAACGTCTAACGCCTAACAACTTGTATTTATAAAACTACCATTGCTTCTTCTACAATAATCAATATTCAGGACTTAAAAAACTTTGGTAAAAACCTCTATCTTACACATTCAAATCCTTTAAAACTTACCTACTCGAAAATTATCAAAAAAGGCACGTTGCCTCCGCAGCGGCAGAGTTTCCTTCAAACAAACGTGGCTTGAAGTTAGTGCACGCTTTTAAATTTATTTCTAAACTCGACAGCGGGTTCGACAAAATGTTATCCTCCTGAGTTCGCCACTGGGGTACACGAATTGTGCATTTTGCTGTCGCATGTTTGTGCGAGAAGGATGACTGTAGCCAGCTTGACAAACTTGTTAGTAAAACGACGTTTTTCGTAGAACTCATACAAAAGGTACCTACTACGGATATTACGATTACTCTCTGCATAGCTAATACTACTATTTTTGACCGCATCATGATCCCTGAAGGATTACACAGAGTCGCAATTGAAGTTAAGAGTCGACGTTATTCAGTTTCTCCTAGCTATATTTACCCTAAATGTGGTTGTTCACATAGTTTGTTATATTTTTAGTCGCAGACTCAGCTCAACATACTTTAATCCTGCAATCATCTTTATTAATTTAATAAAACTCAAGAGTTTCTTTGTTTGAACGCGCTAATCTCAGGAACTACTGGTTCAAATTGACAAACACTTTGTGTTGAATAGTTCATTTAACGAGGAAAGTTTTAGGTATAAAACATACAGCTGCGATCAATAGGAGCCAATAATGTGGTGGTAAAACTGCGCTAGTCATCTAGCAATATGGTGGGCATTTTGAACTGTTGTCATGACGACTGAGTTTAAAGCAATTGACTCAAGACGAGTTTTAGAATAACACTGTATCCTCAACATTTGTGCCGAGTAACGAAACTTCGACAAGACTACAATAGGTACAGCATGTTTGAAATTTTTAAAAGAATAACTGCAATGAAAATCCCAGAGCATGTGGCTGTCATACTTTCTAGTATTTGTAAATTTGATATTTTAACTTTGATCCTGCATCTATATTTCACACTGGGTTTAAAATAGTACGAGTAAAACTTAGAATGTGTTTCTTGTATGGTTAGTTGATGTTTGCTGCTGAAAAAAAAATGTTGTTGTCGGTTAATATTATGAAGCATTCGACTCTCATTCAATATCGTAAATATGTGAGCTACATATCATTAAACTCATATTATATATACAAACATCCAGACCTGAAACAATTTATTGTACGTCATACGTCAACTATTTGTTCCGTGTGGGAATTGAACCCGAGACTCTCAGCGCAGCAGTTCATCGTTTGATGAATAGATGAGAAGGTGGGGTTATGTTGGTCCTGTAAAGTTATTTTTTACTTCTGATTTCATTATCTATATTTTTTTTTAAGTATATAATTTGCTCATTATCAATAATATCATGTTCAATAATGTTCGTGTCTTTTGTATAAAATAAATACATTAGTTTTATTTACGTAATTTTTCTGAAGTATAATGTTTCATGGACCAGGAGCCTGAAATAAAAGATAATAATATAAATAAAATAAGAATAGATCTTTACATATTAACATTGAGACAACTCGTATTTCTACGATGGGCAGTTTGTCAGCATAATAATTTAATTCGATATTGACGTTTACAATATTTTCATGCTATATTGCCTTGGATTTTGGCAGCTTAGCATCTAGAACTGCACAGTGCGCCAAAAAAATATTCATAGCAGTTCGAATTCAATATTCCAGACCATCTGTCAACATTTTACTGAAAAAGCGAAAAATTATACCTTTATAGTACTGCTAACGGTTTTATTATTTCAATATATCGAAACAGACAGGTTTACGACCGTTTTATAGGCGATCAAACTTAACCATTGCGAATTTCAGGTTTTTTCTTGATCCATAAAAGTATTGGATTGGGAATTTTGATTCGGGGTTTCAGTACTTTGGACAGGCTTTAAAAATAGACTTACTTCATCTTTAAGTACGTTTGTATGATCTAAGTGCGGTAATATCTTATCTAACTAGTAACTACTATAAATGGGTTACAGGACTGTCTCATGAGATAAACATGACTCTGGAACGTAAAGTGCCATTGAAGGGTCATTGTGCAGTTTACTCAGTACAAGTCTGACAGACCCTCCCGCCCGGCCCTGTGTAGGAGGACACTTTTGATAATCATATCACAATAAAAAACTACTATAAATGCGAAAACTTCTGACTCTTTCACACGAAAATTGTCGAGCTTTAAAAATTCTTAATGAAATAACTTTTTTTTTTTTTTTCGCGTGTTAAAATCATCAAATGAGTCCTCCAACCCCGGGCAGGGCGGGAGGGACTGTCAGACTTCTACTGACTAAAATCCAGGGTGTCCTTCATAGCCTGTTACGTTCCGGGGTCGCGGGAATAATCCCGCGACCCCGGCAGGCTTTGGCCCTCTGAGAGGAGGGCCCCGTCATTATGCTGACGCTCTTTGAGGCGCGCGTGGGACACAACGCGCCGTCGACCCTAAAGAAATAACTTACGATTTTTAAAAGGTCCCCTCGATTTCTCTGTTCTTCCATCATCAGACCTTGATTTTCTTATCATGGGGTCCCATTCCTGTTCAATATATAATCGGTTTCCCTCTAAGGGGGCCCCCTTCCGTAATTTTGCTGATAGCTCTTAGAGGCGCGCGTGGAACACGACGTGCCGTCAACCCGGGCATGGTCCATGGTCGGACAGCGAGTCACCCATTACTCGCAGTCCGCATGCCCATGAATTAACAAACAGAATAATTTTTATCCCAGTATTTCCGTGGGGATAAATATCGAAATTAACGCGGGAATGCCGCGAATATAAGGTACAGTAAGTTTTCATCATCATTATCATCATCATCATCAGCCAGAAGACGTTCACTGCTGAACATAGGCCTCAACATAGTAAGTTTTATTTCTTTCAAATATTCACCTTACTGAGCCTTTATTTTCTACTTAATTATATTGTGGTTTAGTAATTGAGTTGTGCTTGTGGTAACAAAAACACCGTCTCCGAAAAACTGCTTGCGAATTAAGAGTTAGGAAATTTAACCTGCAAATAATTTGTTGTTTTAAATGGTTCTGAATAAGTACTGTTCTCGTCGCTAGTCTTTAAAATAAATGTTTTCTATTCTATTCTCTTTAATTCAATTTACTTTATCCACTTAAAAACGGCTTTTACCCACAGTATCGTTTAGTTATTTGTGCAACAAGCAAAGTCGTTTTTTGCTGCGAGTGCTGATTTTGAATCTTGAGCAAGCGAAGGATTCTAAAAACGAGATGCAAAACTTTGCTCTCGTGTAACACACATAACTTTTCACTTCAGCAGAAACAATAAGTAAATACTCCGCATTGTAGATAATCGTCTCGTCTGTGATAAATCTAATAAATAAGAATATAGCAACACCGTCTCCGAAAAACTGCTTGCGCCCTTTGTTAAGTCTCCATTCATGAACTTAAAAATTTAAAATACATTCGAAGACATTATTATCTTTTTGTTAGTACAAATTTCCGAACGTGTTTGTCTTTGAGACAAATTCAAAATCGTGATTTCTGTACTCTACCTATTGAGTTAGAGTGTTTATGTTTCGAATTGTATTTAACTCAAGGCTGAATATGATATTCCGGTTTTTTTTAAAACAAAAATTAAAAAGCTACTTTGTCTCCCTAGTGAGCAAAATCGCATTTTGCTCACTGATTTCAGGCAGCAAAACCTACATGTTTGAGCTACTGAAGTGAAAAAAATATTGTATCACAATCAAAATTTTGATTGAAATTTTTCTTCGACAGCAGTTTTAAGAATTGATCTTGGACTTTTAGGTCAATTATAAAACAAAATGTTTTCTTTGGTCGTTCGTTCGCTAAATCATTACACACACAAACCAGGATCAAGATTGCTACCGTGATACAATATTAATTTCCAGCGGTAATCGAGCTCCTATTTGCTAAATGTCTTGCATACTATAATGAATACGTATAGTTCCATTGCTAGACATGTTCAACGTAAAAACAGTGGTACAAAAAACAAAAAAGTACTCAAACAAATAGAAACCTTCCTTGATTATACCCAAATACTTGAACCATCCCATCCTTTTCCCTACTAATCGGATATTCGATTAAAGAAAATAAAGGAGCCACTTCACCTAACTTGTAGTACTAGTTAGGAATACAAACGGCAGTGAGAGTCTAAAAATATTTGCCCATCTAGTAGGTGGGCCAGTGTCCCCGGTCCCAAAAGGGTCGTTGGACGAAAGCCTCTTTGAGGGGCAGCCGTATTCTGAATTTGTGATGCTCAAGTAAAGTGAGATATTTGTAGAGATTTTTTTTTTTACTCAAATTGATGTATTTCTAGCGAGAGATTTATGAATAGGCATGTGAAGGTTACTTCACCTCATATTTCCTCTTCTTAGGTCTGTGTTGATAAACGCAAAACAATGTGTAGTCAGCTGCCCAACTCTTACATTTTAAATCTTGAAATACGCAGTTTACTACAAAATAAAACATACCACTGTTTTGTATTGTACATATTTTTTATGAATTAAAAAGAAGATAGATTGATGAGGTATTATTGCAGGGCATAAAAATGCCCTAAATTCGTAGGCAGGCCTCCCACTAGGTGGACCGACGACATCGTGAGGGTCGCCGGCATCTGATGAATGCAAGTGGCGAGTTGTCGTTCGGCATGGCAGTCTAGGGTGGAGGCCTATGTTCAGCAGTGGACATCATCCGTCTGATGATGATGATGATGATAGATATGATAAAAACTCACAAAAAGATAAAGTTATTTCAAGTTTCAAGCAGACACTTTTATCAACAGAGCAAACGGACACGAAGTAACTATAGCTATGGTTCAACAATACTATTTACTAACCAGTCAGTTTAAACTCTAAACTCGGAACGTGACCTTGAATCACAATTCCGGCGGAAGAAATAAAACAAGTTAAACTATTTTTCTTTATCAATGTTTAGTCTAAAAAGACTATAGGGTTGAGTTTACTTGGTCAAGGTCAAATCGGTAAACCTATATATCATACGATGTCTCACTACCTATAGTAGATTAATATTAGAGAATGACCTTCTTTTATATGTGCCCTTCACAGAGACAATAAGATAATAGGGACTAGGGTTTGAATTCCTGTTACGCTTACGTAGGTAGTAGTAGCGTACGTTTCGTCCCGTGTTTTAGTGAAAAAAAGTAACGTAGTACGCGCCGCTTACGTCAGCGTCGCAGCAATGTGCTAAGAGAATACAATTTATTGACAAACGCGCGTCTAAAGCCTCATTTAGACGGAGCATGCCAGTTTCACTATATTGCGGGATTTGTTTGATCAACTGAATTCGTTGTACCTATAAAGTCCGCAATGTAACGAAACTCGCGTGCGAGTTCTTGCATCGTCTAAATGAGGCTTATCGTACGTGGTTGACTATAGCGTAACAGAGATTTAAACTTTATATTTATGAATGACCATCCGAATGTCTGAGTCATTGACCCGTGCCACAGTCAAAGGTTTCCTACACTTTTTGCCACCTTCACCCAATTTATTTGAAACTGTAGTTAACGTACGTCATACTGCTTACTCGTAGACGTCAGTAGTTCAAATCGCCAATAGCGTAAGCTGGATTATTTGTAATTAATTCAATTTTGAATAGAAAAAAAAAAAACTTTCATAGGAAAGAAATTGCAATGTCATACTTTATTTTGATTGTTTTAAATTTTTATATTCCTGAAGGTAACAGATACGTAAAGGTCTACGTTATTTTTTACGTAATTTTACTTTTCATAATAAAGAAAAAATATACTCCACCTTCAGTAAATTTCAACTTCACAACAAGGAGAATACCCAAATACCACTTCACTTGAAGGAAAAAAAGGACCAGTGCACTCACCCTAGTTTTACAGAATAACCCTCAGAACGGGTACCGACTGCGGACAATCCGTATTGCTGTTTTGATTAAATTTTGACAGAGAAATGCAGATTGTTCCTTTTATGCAGCACCGGAAAAATTGAACTGGACGTAGCTAGAAATATTTTTATTGACAACCCCTTTCGACTGCAACGGGGGAGTTTTTTTTAAAGCAGCGAGTATATTGCAAATAATTTTTGCTTATAATCTGCATGTGCTTATGAATGCCACAACCTCAAATGGAGCAAAATAGGTTTTACGGTTTATGAGAGATTAAAATATGTATTACTATCTATTATACTGTCAAATCATTGAAACAAAGCATCTATAAATACTAGATTAATTAGGTTTTAATGAGTAAAAATGTAGTCATAATGACTTTTAAATCACCATTAGAACTTTACTATAGAAAGAGTATTTTTACAAAAGATACATTAACTTTTTAATTTTATCATCGGTAAAAAAAGAGCTAAATTGACACAAAAATGATACAGTTACTACGGTAACCCAACGTACGCACTTGGTTGTATAGCGCATCATACTGTCGTTCAAAATAGAATCGGTTAAATTAAGCGTTACGATGACAACAAAAAAAAGAACCGTAGCAGGACGTTAACGGTTCATCGATTCTCACTTCAGTTACATTTAACATCTGCAAACAACTCACTAACATAATTATAAAAAAGTTAAAACATCCGAAAGTCAATGTCAAATAGTAAGACAGCCATAATATGTTAAGTTAATTTTAATTTCCAATACAATCGCAATAATAAGTACACAACTGTATCAAATCACAATGAAATGTAATTTGTACTGTCCCAGCAATCGGTGTAACGCTCCACCGGTTGTCTCGATCTTGTCCCTGAAGTGTTGCCGAGCTTGCCCAACGCTTTCTTCATCATCCAAACTAAGAATAAACTATAAATAGCTGCGACAACATCAGACCAGCACAGTCAATCAACAAACATGAAGTTGTTAGTAGCAGTGGCACTTCTGTGCCTAGCCACGGCTTACAGCCGGGAGTTGGGCGAGGAGCAGAAGGATTTGGTGGCAGCAGCTTCCCACCACAAAGGAAAAGGAGGCGGCGGCGGCGGTGGTAGTCATCATGAGGAAGGCGGTGGCCACGAACACCATGCCGACCACCATCACGAACATGGTGAGAAAGGACACAAAGGCCACAAAGGACATCACCATCACCACAAGGGCGACCACGGTCATCATGGCAAACATCACAAAGCAGGACACCACCACGAACATGGCGGCCATCATAAGAAGCACTGGGATGAGCATGACCATCATGGACATCATCACGAGCATGGACACCACCACAAAGGAGGCAAACACGGCCACCACAAGCATCACGACAAGGGAGAGAAGACCGACGGCTACCACAAGAAGTACCATAAGGACGAGTTCCACAAGGACCACCACTTCTACGATGACGATCACAAGGAAGGCAAGCATCACAAGCACGGACATCATCACGGACATCACGACCATAAGGGAGGACACCACAAGAAGGGCGGCCATCACGAACATGGACATCACGAACATCATCATGGTAAACATGGACACCATGACAAGCACCATCACGACGAAGATCACAAGGGCCACAAGGGTCATCACGGCCATGAAGAACACCATCATCATCATCATGATCATGGCAAGAAGGGAGGTCATCATGACCACAAGGACTGGGGTTTCCATCACGGAAAGCACTGAATTTCCAAATATATGCTGTGATATTATTTTATATTTTTGTTACGGGTTTTTGTTAGTTTTTTATAAATTATTGAATAAGCATCGTTACAAAAATGTGCGAATAAACTTGTTATTATAATTTTATTTGTTTGATCTTCCGGTGAAAACTTTTGGATCATGACACCGAAAGTGGTACCAACTTTTTATGGCTAGCTGTACAACTAATACTGTACCGATGCACTAGTGTGGTACTAGTCAACTGAGATTAATGGTTGACAAACAGAAAAAAAGAGATTCATCCACTCAACTCAATATTAAGTAGTATTTGAGTAAAGACAAGAGAAAAGATAAGTACGAAATTAAAAAATCAACCATAAGTTATTTAGACCGCTCTGTTTTGGAAAATGTATCTTTTTGTGATGACCAAGAAGCGATTTCTAAATATTTTCAAACCTAGTAGGTATTTTATCCGATTTTAATTCCATGAAAAAAAAAACCGGCCAAGTGCGTGTCGGGCCACGCACAGTGTAGGGTTCCGTAGTTGCCCATCAAAATACTTATGCGAACTAACTAAACTGATTCGCTGAATTTAATTTTAAAAAGAAGAATTTTCAAAATCGGTCCAGGAGTCTTTGAGAAATCGGGGAAAATACATAAGAATAAAGATTACGACGAATTTAGAACCTCCTCCTTTTTTTGAATTTAGTTAAAAATAGTTGACGATAAAAACCTACCTATCCCCAAAAAACATTCTTTTAAAAGCTGTAAAAATAAAGTTGACAAACTTACATTTGCAGTTGTCTCCGATACATTTTGTTTAGAAAATATGATGTCCAAGTACATTTTATAAGTTGGTCGACTATTACTCGTAAAGTTGTAAAGCCTACTTAGTCATGATAATTTTCTTTCAAACTTCATTATAATATATATACTACTATTGTGAATTTTTTAACACCCCCAAACATAACCGTTTAGCTGGTAGAGGGGGGGGACACTCGAATCGAGCAAAATTTAGCACTTTAAAGCTTAATATTTCACAAACGATTTTTTTAATCAAAAAATTGTCAATGGAAACTATCATTATTTTTTAAAGACCTATTTAATGATACCCCACACTAAGGGGTACGCGAGAAAAAAAAAATCCTCACTTTACGTGTAAGTACTGGAGGTACCCTAAAAAAAAATATTTTACAAGATTTTATTTTACCACTTTTTTGGCACAACAAATCTGTATATTTACACCAAATTACAGCTCTCTAGTACTGTGCGTCTCTGACCTACACTGCGGACAGACGGACGGACGGACGGACGGACGGACGGACATGGCGAAACTATAAGGGTTCCTTGTTGACTACGGAACCCTAAAAATCTAATATTTCTTAGTATACAGGATGACTTTTTTACCAGCGTCCAAAATTTTTCTAGGCATTAGGTATCCATCACTAACCCCATTTTTGAAAAAAATTTCAAGTTGTCATATTAAATCATTTTCTCATCCGCTCTGCGTGGTCACTAAGCTAGTCGTTAATAATATACACTTGCCGACGCATGAAACGGGCAGAGTGCACCCCGCTCACCCCCCCGCTCCTCCCCGCTACACCTGAGCGACACATCACAGCGCGGTGTCCAGATTTATCAACTTTTTATACATAACATAAGACGTGATATCTCGATATTTTTGTATTGAGTGATACAAAAAGAAAAAACACGTATTCAATAATTTTCTCCAAAGATTAATATATTAAAATTTGGATGGTGACTAAAAAATCACCCTGTATATTCAGATTACGAAGAAATGATTATGGATTAAAGGACACTCACTTTCGCATCTTACTAATATTATAAACGTCAAAGTTTATTTTTATGGATGGATGATTGTTACTCTTTCACGATTTGGAAGAAAGTTACACACATAGTTCATAACCTGGATTAACACATACTCATCGGCAATGCCTACATATTGTGATGCGTACCGATGACGGTCAGACGGAATACCGATCACTGGACGCGATGAAGGTGGCATCGGCAATCCGATTGCTGATAATCGCGTCGGCAATCCGATCGCTGCCGATACAGAAATCCGTCTGATGCGATGCGTCCGATACGTACGATGCCCACCTGTGGACGCTTAACTTAATTATTTCGTTACGAGCTCCTCAAAAACCAAAATCTATTATAGAGAAGGCAAACAGGGATAATGAAATGGCCGATGCCGTCTACACGCCAGGCGCAGGCGTGTAGACGGAATAAATGGGTGACTCGCAGTCCGTTCATGGACGATGCGCAAGGTCGACAGCGAGTCGTGTTCCACGCGCGCCTAAAACAGCTGTCAGGAAGCTGACGGACCAGATGAGAGTCAAAACCTTCCGGGGTCGCGAGAATTTCTCATCAAGTAACCGTGACCCTGGAGCATAAAGGGCTATTGAAGGATCACCGTGAATTTTAATCACTAAAAGTCTGTCTGTTTCTGCCATCCCACCCTGGGTTGATGTCTCATTTTGATGATTTTACCTTTTATACGAAAAAAATAAAAAACAATTAAGGGTGTTGCCATTTTGTCGTCAATTTTTAAGAACCCAAGATCTTAGGTCTTTGGTCATATCTGAGTAGGTAAATCCTATCCTCATTCCTTCAATAATAATTGTCGTGTACAATACAAGTTCGAGTTCTATTGCTACTTCTGAATGTTAGCTCATGGGTTCGATTAGGGTGGTGAAAAGCATTTTCTAGTTTTTCCGAGTTATTTCCGGATAAAAAAAAAAATACGCGGAACTGTAAAAGGGCACCGAAGCACTTGAACTTAAAGGACAATCGAAGTAACAGGTTGGATTTTTAATCAGTAAGAGTAAAATAGTCATACTAGGGGCGGGAGGACTCATTTGTAGATCATTTGTAGAAATAACCAACCCAAAATAATGAAAGATGGAGTGCTATGACAGGAAACCTCCACGTGCGCCCGTGGACTGGAGTTCGTGTGGACGCTCCAACGCGTGTCCCTCTGATTAGCAGAAGGCACAGCGGCACAGCGGGCAAATGCCTGCTGGGGTCGCGGGTTTTTTCTTAACCCAGGATACCGTGGCCCCGGAACGTAAAGGGCATAGGAAGGAACACGGGTAGATTTTAGTCAGTAAGAGTCTGACAGTCCCTTCCGCCTCACCCAGGGCAGGAGGACTCATTTGATGAAATTATCACCTAAAAAAAAAAAGTAGTGAAAGATCAGGTTGTGAGCTTCTTAATTTTTTTTTTCTTCTTTCGAGAATTACTTAATTGTTATGTTTACTTGGGTACCTACCCAAGAAAACTTAACAATTAAGTAATTCGCGTAGGAAATTATTTATTATAACGTTTTAAGATCAGTTAATTAGACATAATGCAGTCGTTGGAAAATACCGATGCTAATAGATTGCTTTGAAGAGCTTGTGTTTACGTAATTTCTATACCCAAGGTTTAATATCATATTTCCATGTTTCCTATAATATTTAATTTTATATAATATTAGCGACCTGCCTCGGATCCGCATGGGTGCCAATCTCTACTATAATATATCTACATAATTGTAAACCTTTCTCCTGAATCACTCTGTCGATTGAAAAAACCGCATTAAAATTCGTTGCATCAATATATCAATAATAGTTCAATCTTTAAAACTTTAATGATCGAAATATTATTGATAAAAAATCTAAGCATACATCGGGGCAGAAAGCACACATTGTCACATTCTACAAAATTTGAAGTTAATCGACCCCAATAATAAGTAATTACATACAAAATTTACATGTGACTTCTGCCTTTTCTAATTGTGCTTAAAATTAGGTAGCCCATAATCGTCTTTCGATCCTGTTTCTCTTTCTCTGTTAGACAAAATTAGTTCAGGGAAGAAGACGTAAAAAAAAACCAAATAGACTAAAAAAATAATGAAAATAAACAGTTATCAAAGCATCATAACTTCTGATACACCAGGAGGTACACGCCTGAATGTTCTGCACACACGTGTGCTTTAAGCGCACAACAATACCTTAAAAACATAATTATTCCGCCTTACCATAAAAATGTAAAACACCCGTTGAACACTTGTCTAAAAGTGTGTAACTGCAAAACGACCCATATATCAAGGAGAAATGTCGTTTTGACTTTGTCAATTTTTTTAGACAAATGTTCAACGAGTGTTTTTTTGTGGGAAGACGGTTCATCTTCAAAAACAATTTGCCTAAATATAGGTATGTATCTATACGCACAACTTCCAAAATACTGTATCCTTAAAGACCAAGTTTGAAAACTATTTGTTTTTGTTATTTTTACGGACAAGATCTGTTTATAAGATTTTTTTCGAAAAATTTCTCACACCTTCTAAGCAGGAACGGCGAGTATTTAACATAATTTTATTATTATGCATTATCTTAGCAATTCTTTATTCATTATTTACAACCAATTCAATTTTCAATGCACGATTTAGTGCAGTACGACAAGAAATAAGGTAAAAATAATTGTGAAGATACTGGAACGAGTGAATACATAAATATTTTTTATCAGTACACGTGTTGAATTTGTATCCACAGAACAGTTTCTAACAATAGACAGTACTAAAAATGTGAGTAAAAATAATCTTTGTCAAACATAAAAATATCTTGTTCTAACATCTCGAACCAGTTTTCATTTTAAATACAATTGGCAAGGAAAAGTATACTGAAATACTGAAGACTGTCGAATTAATTTCGCTGCGCGGAAGCCGTTTACTCTTGACCCTGAAATGCCGCGACACTTACACAACGCTTTCCACATCATCTATACTAATTTTAAACTATAAATAGCTTCTGCAATAGGAGATCAGCACAGTCAACCTGCAATCATGAAACTGTTCGTAGCAGTAGCACTCCTGTGCCTAGCAGCCACCTACGCTAGGGAGCTGGGTGAGGAGGAGAAAGATCTTGTGGCAGCAGCCACACACCACAAGGGCAAGGGAGGCGGTGGCGGCGGCGGCGGCGGCCACCATGAATCAGGCGGTGGCCATCATCACCACGCCGAACACCATCACGATCACGGACACCATGATCACAAAGGACACAAGGGCCATCACCACAACAAAGGCGACCATGGTGATCATGGCAAGCACCATCATGGAGCGCACCACCACGAACACGGTGGCGACCACAAGAAGCACTGGGATGAACACGACCATCACGGACACCATCACGAACATGGACATCACCACAAAGGAGGCAAACACGGCCATCATGAACACCATGACAAGGGAGAAAAGACCGACGGATACCACAAGAAGTACCACAAGGACACATTCCACAAGGACCATCACTTCTACGACGGTGACCACAAAGAAGGCAAGCACCACAAGCATGGACATCATCACGGACATCATGGACACCACGGTGGACACCACAAGAAGGGCGGTCATTCCGATCATGGACACCACGAGCATCATCATGGCAAGCACGGACACCATGACGGACACCATCACGATCATGACGACCACGGTCATGACGGTCATCACGGTCATGAAGAACATCATCATCATCATGACGACCACGGCAAGAAGGGAGGTCATGGTGGCCACAAAGACTGGGGTTTCAGCCACGGAGGAGGCCACGGAGGAGGCCACGGCAAACACTGAGTCATTCAAACTAGACTGTGATATTGTTTTATATTTTTGTTACGAGTTTTTGTTGGTTTTTTGTAAATTATTGAATAAGCATCGTTACAAAAATGTGCGAATAAAATTGTTATAGCATTATTTTATTGTTTCTTCTCAACTACTTTAGATTCTTAGGAAAAATTATAGAAAATCTCGATGACAGAAACTATTTTATTTGTAAAATACTACTATTAGTTCTCTTCTTTTGGGAGTACCTCTTTCAATCGTAGATTTAGTGTAACCTCTGATCTATGTAGACTAGAATCAAAAGCAACTATATTCCGTTTCGGTAAAATAGTAATAATTATAAATACAGAAGATCGGTTCAGTAAGAGAGTCAGATCCTAGGCCAATTTATATCATCGAACTATTTCGTAGAAACTTCAGATATTTACCTAAACATTGTCATCTGTAATATATTATCCCATCACATCTCAAGTACTTTACAAAAACAAACACTTCACCCTTTATTACCAAATTCTAGGCAAAGCAACGTTTCAAATTAAAACATAATTAGCATGAAAATTAAACTGGCTCCACATAATTACGTTCGTAACACGCTGACCGTAATCAATCTTGGCAAAAAGATCACCTGTCCCTTTGGATTAATAAGGGGAATTCGTATGTGGCTAATTTCAAATCCTGGGTAATAGATGACTTTGTAACAGGCAGTTGTAAGCTTAACCGGATTTACAGACTTTTTATTGGGTAAGACTTTTTTTGTAATTATTAGGCTAGAAAAAGGAAAACTACTAAGATTACGACTAACAGATTTATTGACGATGAAGATGAAGAAGATTTTGTTGATGCCAAAGAAGGTGGAAGTGCGAAATAAAACTTTTTTACCTGTAACCCGCACTGACCTGTCTGCACCAACCTTCTTCTTTGGTAAGATTCACACCAACCGGCCAGACTCAGCGGCATTTTACAATGCGGTAAAGAACATTGAAATCTATCAACAGAAAATACAGTTCATATTTGCATGCAATTTACGGAACTCGTCGCTACGTGTCGCACGGAGCTATAACTTTGCAAGCAAATGTGAACTGTATTTACTCTTGATAGATTTCAATGTTTTTTACCGCATTGTAAGATCCCGCCGGATCCGGCCGTTGGTGTGAATCTTACCTAAATCTCCACATTCTTACCAGACTAGTTCAATTTCGCTTATGATGGGAATGACATTTCCATTTCTATATCTTGCACTATTTCAATATTATTCACCGTAAGCTTTATTATCCCCTCTCAATATTCTCTAAGTAATTAACAGCTAATTGCCTTAAGAGTCGATCCAATAATTCGCTCTTTATCCAATTACTCGATGTCTACTAACAAGATCCTAAGAAAATAGATTGGAGCAAAATTGATGGAGGCCCAAGTAAAAGCTCTAAGTTAAAATAACGTTGCAGACAACCCGTAAATTACGTTTAAATACATATTAGATTATTCTAGACCTCCCCTATTTGGGTTATGGTACCAATTACGACGAATTGATGGACAATAGTTTGACTTTCATCGTATAACCTCTATCTTAAATTAGGGATACTTCAAGGCTTAGCGCTTGGTCCTTAATTACATAGCATTATGACGTCATGGAGTAAATCAGGTACGAAACACAGGCCGTCTAGTTAAAAACAAAAGAAATTCTTTGACGTGTAGAGTTTGAAATAAGACAATTTTCGTAATAAATATTATAAATCATAGACAACCAAACATATTCAATTCAAAGTGGAGTGGAATTGCTTGTTTTAATGCTTATGACTTTGTACGCAAACTGCAGATTCTCAAAGCCTTTCTCTTGGAAGTCCTTAAGCTCTAAAGAACAATAGGCTAGTTGCCTAAAAAATATAATTAGTCCGTCTTTTAGATTATTCAAAAATAAGGGACACGTATTTTTTATTTGTAAATTAGAACAAAAATGACAAAGATATAGCCTATTAAAGTTACGTGTGACGTCACGATGCGTGGCATTTTTCGCGCAGAGTGACGTCACAGGTAACTGAAATAGGCTATTATCTTTGTTCTTTTTTTTTTAATCGAAAAAAGAAAAAAAAATCAAACCCGCTGCAAATCGCAACCCACATAAAAACTAATATAGCGAAGTCTGCCGCCAAGTTCACCCATTTACCAGTAGTAACTGCTAATGTTTGACCCTAACTCTAGTGACGTTGTGCCAACTTCAGCTATGTTGGAGGTTTATATTTAATTGCATGGAAATCACAGCAAATCTGGATGTTGGATCGAATGATGTTGTTGTTGTTTTGTGAACAGATTTAGGATCTTATATCGATTCTTGAAAATCACATTAAGAATTATTCGAGTGTAAACTTAAAGAAATGTCATTACTTTTTCTGTGTTTCTCCTTTCCGTCCTTTTTTTTAATAATCAGTTTGCTTTGCATTTAGTCGAGGTAAAGGTGGTAGCAAAGAAGACCGAAAATGGAACAGTTACAGTGACTCGACCATGGAACTAAAAAAATAATATTCACAAAAAAAAATAAAGATTTTGCGATATGTGTGCAAATCTCTAATACTTACATTACATTTGGACGCAGTAAATTCCTTGTGACATACGCAAATGGAGATGGTACGTGAAGACTGTCACATTACACTCGCCTCGCGAACCCATTTATGTGTTTCGTAGTGTAAGTCATGAACGCTAGCGGGTATGTATATCAGTATGATTTATTATTATTCAGAAGTTACTACATCGTAGTTAAAGACCATGCCCGGTTAAACGGAGCGTCGTGTTCCTCGCGCGCCTCAAAGTGCTGTCAGCAATCTGACGGGGCCTCATAGAGGGCCAAGCTAGGGTCGCGGGACTGTCTCATCAGTCAAAAATCGTCGTCAACATCAGTCATCGTAACCAACACATTATTATTAACTAGTTTAATAATTAATAATATTCCACAACTATCGCACAGCGCCATCTAATCCCAAGCTAAGCAGAGCTTGTGTTTTGGGTACTAGAGGATTGATAACATAATTATGTACTTAAATATTTCTAAGTACATAAATATTATGGATAAATTACATTGGATTTTTGAATGGTTTATTACGGAAATAAATAGTTATCTGAGTACAATGACAACTTCGAAGGTTTTTTCGTTACTATCTTTGCAAAGAATATTTATGTATCCATAAGATGTTGAAGAATATTTACATCCGAGTCTGGTCACTAGTAATAACATAACAAAACTGATTTATCGCTTAGCGCTTACACCTTGTACCACTGTAATCCAAAGCCTGATCCACGGTACGCACCGTGTCATAGTAACATGAAGCATCGTTCAGGCGTATCCTTTGAGTGCGTTCACTTTGCTCATTGGAACGTCACTTTAATGACAACTGCAACTACACCATATCTATATAGACTGTAGGTACATTATGTGTTGTCGTATTGCTCGGAATATGGCCGTGTTTGAAGTACAACAGTGCAATCAGTTGGAAGAATATGAAAAAAAGTATTTTGTTTAGCTTTTTCCTTGATTAGTTCGATCGTAATAGTAGAGAGAACCCCAAAATTATATGTTTTTTGACCTGCTATTGCCAGTGACTATGGCGTGAAAAAAATATTTCAGGGGATTTTATTATCAGAATAATAGCTATGTATCCTTTTAATTATTCTAGACTATACCTTGCCTCCATCCGATTTTCATCCAGATTCATTTAGCCAGTAAAAAAAAACCATGTAATATTTTTTGATTGTTGACTGAAAGGATCTCGAAACAATTTGGCTCGGAGGCAGGTAACAGTTTGGAATAACTCATATTATAGTAATAAGTACCGTTAACCCCAGTATTAGGGTTCCATGGAATATATTTCGACATCGACAGGCGAAACCGCTAACAACGGGTAGGAATTCAATAATCGATCGAAAAAGTGAATAAATTGTATTTACTACATACTTAATTCTTCTAAAACTAATGAAATCGAGACAAAGTAACAGATAGTTGTCTGAAACCAATAGAGTTAAGTGGCCAGAACTGCATCACTAGTTAACTACTTTTCCGATATTTGTTCCTATTGCTTTTCTACGTTTATTAGTCGTAACACTCCTCGAGTATTTGCGCTGACTCAACGCAAATATCGTTTTAAATTCTCTGAATATTTTCCATGGCCATTTTATTGATGTTTGGACTGCGCTGACAATCACTCTTGCTTAGCTATAAAAACTTTAACAATATCTGTCGGATTTATATACTACAGAATTTTCAATGGCTAATATAAAAAACTAACGGAATGTTTGCGTCAATAATATCCTAATTGTCACCAATAAATTAATAAGTATTAGTTAAAATTCGGCAGGGTCAGTGGCGGTCCTATGGTATTGGCCAGGACTTACTAGTTGTAGGTCGTGGGTTCGAACCCAGCCAGGCGCATTACTTTGTATAATTGATTTCATCACCACTGCTCTCAAAACGGTGAAAGAAAACATCGTAAGGAAACCGGCATGTCCTAGAACCAAAAATTCGAAGACATGTGACATCTACCAACCCGCAATGGCCCCATGTGGTGGATGCGTCCCAACAGTGGGAACATTTATAGGCTGATGACGATGAGTTTCATTCTCAATGGGCTTAAACGGCTATAAGTATTTGGAAACATGGTTTTCTTTTTGTGCCTCAGTACCTATAAGCCAAAACAGTCTCAAGTATTGCCGTGCCAAACAAAGCGCATATCTGCCTGTAGCTCTAGTATCAAATGTAATATCATCAACTGAAATGCTTAGGTACAATTTCTAGATAGTTCGAATTACCTACACCAAGCTCAGTGAGTTGGAATACAAACCGTTTTGTTATAAAACTATAAGCACATTCAAAAGTCGCCGATGGACTGTTTAACGAACACAGTTAGTAATCGCTTCGTAGTTTAGTCTGCCCATTGCCATAGAGCTGTTACAATTTTTTTAAATGTTTGTTAAAAAGTAAAGTGTATGGAAGCAAGAATTCGCAGCGGCAGGTAAGATCCTCGGTGGCTCGGTTGGAAATGAGCGTCGGGTGTACTGAATCCGAAGGCCGCAGGATCGAATCCCTCCCGCGGATTTTTCTTTGAAATTCGCTACGCTGGCGTTAATGCGTTTAATGTTTAAAAATATTAAGTAAAGTGTAGTCATCGATTAAAATGTATAACTTGAATAGCTTCTGCATCTTGCAGAATTACAATTTGGATAAGTTACCATTCAATCAAATATTGATGCCTTATCTTTCCTTTGCAGTGACAGAGACAGAGCTATACAAGTCGTCTAGCGCTATCTCTTTCCCACAGCCTAAATTTAATCGCGATATGAGTTCATGATAGGCCACCTGATGATGGAATGTCTACACTTTTCACGATGCAATGAAAGGTATGAAAAAGGATTGTCATTTGTATTTATTAACGAAATTATGAACAATAAAAGTTAAATTTTTAACCTCTATAATGTTCAGCACATACTCGTACCTACAATAACATGAAATAACGTGACACTCAATGCTTCCCACAAATAAACGCAGTTGTTTTGTGGTTAAACCGTGGTCAGTCACAGTTAAACCACAGTTAACGATGGCCGCGTTACAATGATTTTGAACCGTTGCGTTTAGAGACAAAAGGTCATTTTGGTAATAGTGCGTTTAATTTAACGGTAACGTTCAAATGGTTAGTTACGAGAGCTGTTAAAATTTACTATTACATATTGTTAGGTAACGAGTCAATGGCTTTTGGTGTTATGGTGTAAACTGAGTTTTTGTTGTCGAAGTAATGGTAATTTATGGAATGGTGATAAAACTACGAATGACTGTTTCTAATTGAAGCTTCTAAATAGTTTTCATTTAATTCAGTTTCATAGGTACATGCATGATAATTATATTATTATTGATTATCTAATAAGAGGCAAATTCATTAGAGACAAAATGAACTTTTAAGCAATGAAAATAAAAGAGGGTTCAGAAAAATAACTGTGTCTGTAGAAAGATTATGCACTTAAGAGCCCGAATTACTGATCCCAGATGATATAGGTATTCTGTTTAGGTTTTCTGAGTTCCGCAGCAACACTGCAGCATTATTACAGCGTTTGATGTGAACTGCTGCGTGGCAGTGTCGCTACGCCTGCGACCTTGGTCAGAATCAGTGCAGTAGGTAGCATACTGGCAGTAATGCTTCGACAGCTTTGCTGCGTGCTGTTGAAATCATACCTGAAACGATTTAGGCCTTAATTTTTGACATTGAATTTTTAGTCTTTAAAACCATTATAGACCGTATCCATTTCAGGGGCCATTAAACTATCTCTTGCCTCTATCTCTCTCTCTCTCTCTCTATCGCTCTTAGAGTACAGTGATCTTGAACATGACTTTACACCATAAAATCAAATTATATTATCATACTCAGATTTCCAAAATAATCCTGCTCACCATGACTACGCGAGTCATGGAAGATAGTCTCAAAAATGCCCCATCAAGATGAAGTCATAAATCGCGCGTGTGCCGGGAGCACCATCTAAGTTTGTCCAACTTAGTCCTCGAGGGCATTGTATAACTTAATGGAAGTAACTTAGAAGATAAAGGTATATCTGGTGCGGAAGGGGGGGGTGGTGTTATTAATTGGATGCATGATATTTAAGATATAATAAGTGTTAAAACAAGCTGTTGTTAGCACGGTTAAGAAAGTGGCTGAGGGATCACGCAACGATTATTAGGGTTACCTACAAGTATTTCGGGATTTGGTTGTTTGTGAATATGGGCTGTAAAAGCATGCCACGTAACAGGAGAAAAGAGGGGGAATCTCACGCGTTTTAGTATAGGTAGGTACTATGAAAAGTCACTTACGACGATCATAAATACGCATCCTTTTGTTGGTTCACGTACGTTTCTATAAATGATTTATGATCGATGTTTAAACGTATTATTTGAAGAACAAACGCAGCTAAGAATAAATTATGTAAGACATGAATGGGATGGTTAAGGAACACACGTTCAAACGTCAAATTACTTTTATAGTTTCTTTTTAATTTAAATAACTAACATAATAATATAAATATCAATACTGAAAACATTAAGGATAAATATAAAAAGTATCGTTGTTTGGAAAAATCATGAACATCGTAATAATCCTCGAAATCCTTAGTCCATCCTCTAGTGTAAATTCACGGGTTAAGATAATAAAAAAAGATTCCATTCAAAATTAAACGTTACCCCTTTTTATACCTTCATAATACCCACCCCAATATTCGCAGGTAGGTATCAATCCTTCGTCAAATACGTGCTTACACGTAATCAATGAAACAAAGTGCACTTTACAGAATACGTGCCACCTGTGGAGAGCGAGGGATATCGCGCGTGTACACAACGCCGCGTTTTATCCCCCAGTGTGTACTAAGCTTTATTTAAACTTTTTCGTTTTATTCGACAGTGCGTTCGCACCTTTTGTTTTTCGTACAATGTTTGTTGTGTGATGCGGGTGCTATCGTGTGGGTTATTGTTTAAGTAGCTATCTGTCTAACTTTTTGCGTTTTAGTTTTTATGGAACGCATAGCTTTACATTTAAAAATAAACCGTTCAAAGTATTTTTATTGAAGGCTATCGTTTTGTAACTCACGAGTTGGTGCCACTTTTGAGTAAGATTCTGAAGTATTATAGCTGTAAAACTTTACATAATTACATCAAGTATGGCACACAGGCACAGTACGAATTTTCATTCTTTTACTTTACAGCGTCTTTCCAGTACTTACAGCGTTTCTGTATGAAAAAATGGAACAGCGCCTCTGGTGTGCGAAGAAAGAACTAATTTTTTCCTTGAAAATTGTCAATTTTGAAATTGTCAAAGTTTCAGTTTTCTTTACGTCTCATATTCTGAAAATTCGCGCTAAGGTGTTGGGTTTGATTCGCTCACGGAGCAAATATTTGTATGATCTACAGGTAGTTGTTCCGGGTCTCGGCGTTTGTGTATGTACACAGACACACAGGAGAAATTCCTAGAAAAAAAAAATTTAAAGCTGTTTATTTCCAAATTAATATGCATCATACTTTGTGGGGCAACGTTTTTTTTAAAAGCCGTTCGTCACATTTTGCAATAACTAATCTGAAGAATTGAAAAATATGCACAATACTAATGTGTGTAATGTAATTGAAAAAGAAAAAAAACTTTTTCAAAAAAAATATAACCGCCTTCAAAAACAACCACAAAAAAGTGTAAAATAATCTACAAAATAACTTTTCTTTCGGAAGTCGGTGCCTTTGTATTTTTTCTTTTCATTGTCTTTTTAGCCACCGACTTCCGAAAGAAAAGTTATTTTGTAGATTATTTTACACTTTTTTGTGGTTGTTTTTGAAGGCGGTTATATTTTTTTTGAAAAAGTTTTTATTTTACTCTTTTTAGTTTAAATATTCAACCCAAATTCTTGTTAAGAACATTATTCTCTTACATGTGCACTAGAATTTTGTAATCCTTCGCACCAGTACTTACATCACTCATGTACACATTAAGCTAATAAAATTCCATATCTCAAAAATTACTGAACCGATTTTGATGAAACTTGCAGTATTCTCTTAGTTAAATGATACCTAGTACAACAAAAAAAGAATTACTTAAATCGGACTTGTAGTTCCGGAGATATAAATCAATCTATGCCTACTCCTTACTATTAAGGAGTTGTACCTTCCATCATCAGGTCATCCACCTGAGATGATGATTATCAGATGCAGATACTTGAACAGCTTTAGAAAATATATGAAAATGGTACTATGTGCCTATAAAATTTGAAGGTTGCCCTCAATTTCCCTAGGATCCCATCATCAGATCCTGACCTGGTGATCATGGGACCAATTGGAAAGTATACCCTTTCAAACAAAAGAAAAAAATTCCAAATCGGTCCAGGCGTCTTCGAGAAATCGGGGAACATACATAAAAAAAAAAAAAAAAAGGTTGCACTCCAGGAGTGCCGGTAGAAGTGAAAACTTTTTTGTTACTATGTTTTATTTTTAATTTGAATGACGTCTTACTCATTTTCGATCAGGGTCACGTGACCCTGACGCGAGTTTTGGTCACGTGACCCTGACGCGAGTTTTAAATTTTTTACCCATTACAGAAAAAGTGTACAACGCCGCTAAAGAAGTTTTCACTTCAAAAAAAAAAAAAAGATTCCGACGAATTGAGAACCTCCTCCTTTTTTTGAAGTCGGTTAAAAACCGCGTAACCCCGTAACCCCGCTCAAAAACAGACTACTTTTGACATTTCGGGGACATCACGAACACTAGCGCCTCTAGCGGCGAAAAGCATCTATTATCGTATTCAACAGCCTTCAATCCATACAGTGTAGATATAGCTGTATAGCCTTTTGTGCTATATTTCCCAGACCAGATAATTATTATGCACCTTGAAATATTGTTTACTTATGTATCTTCTGCATTATGCATATAGAAAATGGTATAATTCATAAACAAGCTAAGAGATGTCGCTACCGCAACCATTTATGACTATAATTGTTGATAAATGACTCACATATTTGACCCACTTATCCAAAGGCGCTCGGCAAAATGTATGCGTACGGTTTCATCTTTTCTACAACATCACTACGTTGTGATAATCGTGGTCAGCTTTCACGGACTGACTGGTACTGAATGAATTCCATAGTGTTCCTTCAATAACCCTTTACGTTCCAGGGGCGTGATAACCTGATAATCCCGGGACCCCAGAGAAGATCTAGTTTCAAATAATTTAATTTAGGTAAATTAGTTTTTGAAGTGAAAACTTCTTTAGCGGCGTTGTACACTTTTTCTGTAATGGGTAAAAAATTTAAAACTCGCGTCAGGGTCACGTGACCAAAACTCGCGTCAGGGTCACGTGACCCTGATCGAAAATGAGTAAGACGTCATTCAAATTAAAAATAAAACATAGTAACAAAAAAGTTTTCACTTCTACCGGCACTCCTGGAGTGCAACCTTTTTTTTTATTATTAAGGTTAAAATTATAACGCTTTATAATTTCAGTAGTGTGTAGTTTCCAATTTACGACTAAATTAAGTAACTTTCTGGATTTCTTTGAATTTCACATAAGCTTGAAATACAGAAAAGTTAAAATAAAACTCAATATATTTTCGATTCGTTCAAAATGAGCAATCACGAATTTTATTACATATTTGTTGATTTACGAGCCATCAAAGGTTGAAATTTTATTACACGCACCTCAAAATATATATTTCCGACAAATTCAATTCGGTTTGATCATTTACCTGAGTGTGTTAAAAGGTAATTTTATTTCTATTTACCTCTATTAAAATATAAATTTAAAATGAAATTACAAATCTTATGATATAAAATAGCGTGTATTGGCAAGTATTACAATTTTAATGAAGTATTAGAAGTTTACAACATGTCGTGTTGTCATGACATGTTTGTTTTCATAAACCAAGCAACATCTAGCCAGCATCTCGTTGTAGTGTTGAAAGGTATGACAGCAGAACATAAGTACTTGTAAAAATTGGCACTCATAATTGTTGATGCCGTGCGTCAGTAGCACTAGCACTATGTAGCGTTGCATAGCAACGCGACTACTAGACTGAGCGACTTTTTACCTAATTGGTAAAAAGTTTTGGATCACAACTTTCTATTGCGAGTATAATTAGTTTAATGTCTTTGGTAAGTACGTACCTTTTGACTCACATTATGCCCGGTTTACATTATTCCAGTCCAGCGATCCAGTCCAGTACTGGATTGCTTACTGGAAAAATGTAAACCGGCACTGGAAGGATTCAGTTCATTCCAGTGCCGGTTTACATTTTTCCAGTAAGCAATCCAGTACTGGACTGGATCGCTGGACTGGAATAATGTAAACCGGGCATTATTTACACAGCTAAATCAGTATTCGTCGGATTTCAAGAACTTATAATAATTATTGGAAATTTTCTGGACACGAAAACATATTTAATTTGGGTCAATTTATTTATAGAAAATTAAACATTAACACTATTTTTCTTCTATAAAGGTTGTTTCTCATTCCTCCCAAAAGGTAATAATTCGTCACATTTCTAAGCCTTACAGTTTGGAAGTGACTTCGTCACAATCATGCATAAAAAATATTTGTGTAAATTCGTCACGGTTAGACGGTTGTTCTGTCACACTCCTGACCAACGTCCTTCCCCACTCCTTCCACTTTTAGCAAACTGGCGCGTTGCCTCATCATCATCATCATCATCAGCCTATAATGTTCCCACTGCTGGGACACAGGCCTCCTCTCTGTAAGAGGGAATGGGCCATAATCCACCACGCGGGCCCAATGCGGGTTGGTAGATGTCGCATGTCTTCGAATTTTTGGTTCTAGGACATGCCGGTTTCCTCACGATGTTTTCCTTCACCGTTTTGAGAGCAGTGGTGATGAAATAAATTACGCAAAGTAATGCGCCTGACGGGGTTCGAACCCACGACCTACAACTCGTAAGTCGGGACCGATACCATTGGGCCACCACTGCTCTCTACGCGCGTTGCCTACCTTCTTTAAAACATAATTCCTCAGTCACTCTTCATCTCATCATAGCAAGCTCCTTCATAAATTACGTTTGCATTACACTAAATAATGCACCAGATGAGCGTGCGGCTGATAAATGTTTCAGAGTAGCGGATTGCGAGTGTAGGGAGGGAGGTAATCAAATATTTTTATGATCGACGCCATTTTTACGACCGTAGAGGTGGGTTGTGGTATACAGTATAAGAATGAAGCGTTTTTATTGATGGAGAGAAAGTAGAGTTGAGTTAATACAAAACACACTGATAACTTTTGCCGAAACATAATTATATACTGCTTGGGTCTAAGGTCTTTCCTATTTGCCGCCACATAGACCAGTTCTGGGATATTCCCATTTAACTTACTACCAAGGTTTTTACGAGGTAATCGACCTACTTCAGTTCTTCTATCGCTAAGCACTTGGTAGTCCATAAATCACCACGGCACCATCCTGTCAATTAAAAAAAAAAAAACAATTTTTCCAAAGTTGATAAAATACGGCGCTTTTAAAATTCGCAATATGTAACTTTCTTATGTAAATTCTAAACAGCTCTGATGCCACAACGATCCTAAGTTTTGATTTTATCTTTCCCAATATACATTTGTTATTATTATTTACTGATGCTCTCATCATGGCTATGATGAAAATTCTATAGAGAAAGTTTATTCCATTATAGACCTTATTTGTTTCGTCAAGCGAGAAAGGGTTTTCAGATCAAAATAATTCCACATATTCTTGTGACTTACACCATTTTTATATACACAAGCGTTCTTCGCAACGATTGCTCATTTGTGTACATAATTTGTACAAGGAAATAAATGTAAATAATTCAAGCTCGAGTTCTTGTCGAGATTTTTAATTTTGACGAATACCCTTTTTATGTTAGGTACTTGTATTATTCACATAAATTGTAAAAAAATAAGTGTATGTTGTAATAGCGGAAAACTGAATCATTATTTTGACTTGTTTAAGTAAAATAGCTGGTTAACTAAAATAGGAAGGTAATGGTGAATTTCCACGAGTAAAGAATGAGTATTAAGAAGGCCAAAGCCTTCTATGGAAAATCACTTTACCTTGCTCACTTATATTTTGTCTCTGTATTTACCAGGTACCTATCTTGCTGCGGGCGGTGAGTAATGGGCGAGTTCCTGTCCAACCATGGATGGACCATGCCCGGGTCGACGGCGCGTTGTGTTTCACGCGCACCTCAAAGAGTGTCAGCATAATGACGGGACCTTCCTTTAGAGGGCTACAGACTGCCGGGGTCTGGGACTTATTACCGTGACCCTAGAACGTAAAGGGCTATTGTGGATTGTAGTCAGTACTAGTCTGACAGTCCCTCCTGCTCTGCCCTGGGTGGGAGGATTCATTTGATTTTTTTTACCACGATAAAAGAATCTAACTATAATTATGCTTTCATCAGTTCCTGTAGGTACGTGAGGTGTAAATACGTAGGAGTAAAGTACTAGGTATTATATTAAGTTTTAGTAGTGATATCTTCCTACTGTCTCGTCAGTCTTGTATTCGTAAGTGCGACTGCTGATCATGAGGTACGTTTTCTAGTTCGGGCAAAGAGTTCCTGAAGTTTTTTCTATGGAATTTCTCAGTAGCAGTCTGAATTTGTGGCTGTAGATTTGATTAGATAAAATTGGGGAAATATGGAAGAAGGATTAGTTACTCCTCTGTGATGTATGTGATAATAGATTCTTGTTTACATAGACAAATTCTAAGGATTTATACCTATTGTTTATACCTTTCACACTATTCAAACAAGCCAACTAGCACTTAGACGCTAATTCTTGAATATCAAAATCCTCACACTTTATTTGACTTTTTTATCGTATGGATAAGTCGACAGTATCTTATACCCTTTCTTTTTTCTAGTGTTAAAAATATGGGTAAGTAATATATGATATAACTACAAAATCGCTAAAACTTACAAGAGATAACAACTGAACATATAATTTTATTTAATATAACGATCTTATAATATAATAAACGATTGACATAATTTTATAATGACTAATTTCTATAAGCATAACAATCAATGAATATAAAATCGTTTTGTATACCGCTCAAAAGACATAAAACTTATTTGGTCTATTTTTTTTTCCTGGCAAGTAATCTAACACTGATGTACCTAGTAATAGTACCACCTGCCGTGGAATTAGCCTATTTCTGCGTACAGGGTTTAAGGTAACCTAACCTCCGTGTCGGGGTGCCCCAAGTCCCGAGCTCGCTTCGCTCGCTCTTGCATCCTAGGTCAAATAAAAAAAAAATATACGTTTCAAACGTTATAACGGGCTGGTATTCACAACTTCACGTCACTATGCGCGTATTTTACGTGTACAAAAATTAAATACATTTTTTATGGAGGGGCGCTTCCTCGATTTCTGCCAACTTACCTCTACGCAGTAATACCCCATGGGAAGAATGAATGTCAAACATTAATTGCTTATCTTTAGCGATCGTTAACGAATGACAGCAGCGATTAACGGTATAGAAATCCAATTCTCGGGGAATCTCATAGCATTCCTAAGCACGGTTGGCACAGTAGCAGAGCCATTAACTTCGCTGCATGTCGTAGGTTCAATGCGTAGTTCTTCCAGGTTTTACTGATTGCGTATGTGAGTTCAAATATTTTTAAACGCACTCATTATACAGAAAAAAGTCCCAAAAAGGGAAATATTGAAAAAAAAAGGCCTACCATGTATTTACTGACTTCGGGAGGCGTCAAACTCCTGTGAACTGTGAGCATGTTATTTATTAGATTGTGTCTAGATGGCTAGATAATAATACGAAAAACATCTACCTGAAATTTCAGCCAGCTAGACTGTAGCTAATTCACCCAAGGACCACCCAAAATTGAATTTCCTTTTTTACAATTACAATGATTGCACATTCAAATCTGCTGTAAACAGTTCATTCGTTCAGACTAAGGCAGTTGTCGCACCGCCGGCGAATAGCGAGTAGCGAATAGAGCGTGCTACGAAAAACGATTTGTGCGAGCCGTACATTGTTATTAGCGAGTGTCCGCACGCAATGGGCGCTTACTCACACAACTCGATCCGGTGCCCAATGTCGACAACATTGGGCACCGGATCGAGACTCTTTGTGTGGGTTCTGACTGTCAAGCGAGCATTGCTGAGGGTATTATCTTATAATCTCTAGTCGCTCAGCTATTAACTAATGGAGCTAGTCCTTGTCAGTAGTCTAGCAGTCAGTGACCAACCGTACATATATCCTACTACTATTATAAAGGCGAAAGTTTGTATGTATGGATGTATGGATGTATGGATGTTTGTTACTCTTTCACGCAAAAACCACTGAACGGATTTGGCTAAAATTTGGTACACAGATAGTTTATAACCTGGATTAACACATAGGATAGTTTTTATCCCGATTTTATGTTCCCGTGGGATAATTTTCGAGTTGCAGCGGGTGAAACCGCTGGCAACAGCTAGTGTATATATAACGGAGGTTCGGCTGAGACACCACGTGTCGCTGTTTCTCCGTCATCAGTTCGTCCTCCATTGTGGGCGCGTTGGTGCAGGTAGTTGAAAAATAATATTCACAAAATATCTCACTTAATTTAACTTTTAATAATTCAACAAAACTCGCCTCAAAAGTGCTCGTCACCGCCGCCATGACACTTACAACTCCATTCGGTGTTACCCGCTCTAAATTAAAAGTACCAATAAAGAAATAATTCTTACACAGAGTATAAATAAAATCGATTACAACTTTTTTTTTTACAATAAATCAACTAAATCATCGCGCGCCGTCATTTAAATGCATATAATCCTTTGTTTCGGAACGTATAATAATTAACTTGCCTGCTCTACCCTATCGACGATGATCTGTGATCGTCTATAAATAAATAATCGGCACGGTTACGTTTAGCAACGACGCGGTGACGTACAGCCAAGAATTATTTTACGTTGGAGAAAGCCAGCCGTAAGTCGCTCACTCGCCGCCATGGGCGGTGGGACCTCAGCCTTTGTCCGGTCTGCGACCCTGATCGTTCGGCACATTGACGTGTTCTTTTGTCAACGCTGATGTAGTAAGATCACTGACCCACAAAGTTGTAGATAAAAACGTTTTGTTGCGAATTTTCTTAGTCTGTGACTGTTTTCAAGAGCACGTCTGGTAAAAAGTCGTGCATTTTATTTGAGAGAGACTTCTTCTTAGTAGGAGATGGTAAAAGGCTCATCCCCTATTACATGGGGATAACAGGTGTGATGTGGTCTGTCCCACGTAGAACTTGGGTTTGAATTCCAGTTCAGTGTTATTGGGTTTTTTTATTAATTTTCTTCATCTTTTATCTGTAAAAACGGTATCGGCCCCGACATACTAGTTGTAGGTCGTGGGTTTAAACCCAGCCAGTAATTTGTTTCATGTCCACCGCTCTCAAAACTTTGAAGTAACACACACGACCAAAAATTCGAAGACATGTGATATTCACCAACCCGCACTGGGCCCGCGTGGTGGATTTTGGCTCACCCCCTATCACAGAGAAGAGGCCTGTGTCTCAGCAGTGGGAATATTTGTAGACTGATGTTGAACAGGTAAAAATCCTATCTGTCCGGTTGAAAACCACCGCGTTCTTGAAATACGCTTAATGTACCCTTCGCGGAATGACCCATTTCGCAAAATGTTCCTTTCACAAAATGTCCCTTTCGCAGAATGTACCCTTCTTCATTCATAGGCATTATGCATTAGTGAAAAAAACTAGTCAAGAGCCAGCCTGTAGAACACAACTGTTGCACTTTATGTTTCCGTTTTGAGTTTCATGTTTCAGTTTTAAGTCCCTCGACCCCGGATTTCTCGGAACCTGAGGGTGTTTATGAGACTAAAGTTTTAGATATTCGTTTGTATGTTTCAGTCACATGATGTGAACTGCAAGGTTAAGCATGACATTTGCATGCTTTACGTGTGTTCACATGACGTTCACAAACCTGTTTTAAAATCTTTAAAATATTTTCAAGGAAGTTTAATTTTTAATTACAAAACAAAACGACTTAAAATGAAACAATTGCAGTTTAAAGTCACAGTTTTATTTCTAGAAGAACCAAAAAAGACAATTATTTCTGAAGTTCCAAAACACTCACTCTTCAATGTTGAGGATAATGACGCCCGATACTAAAAAAATAAATAAATTATGTTTTTTTTTTTGTCAGTGGATGGTTGCACTAGTAGTGAAAGTATCGGGCGTCATTATCTTCGACATCGAAGATTGACCCTTATTCTGAAACAATTTTATTCCTTCATTTATTTGAACTACGGAACCACTAAGATGATATCGGCACCATTATTCATTGATCCATAGCATTATATCGGAAGTAGGACATATACCATGAAGCACGTTATAAATCAGGACATGTTTGCATGCGTTGCCCATAAAATACGAGATTAGGGAAGGATAATCCTGGCAGCAGATTTTTATGGGATATTTAGGGTCTGTTTTCTAATTTGTATTTATGATTATGTTTTCTGAAGGTTTATAATCTCTGGGAGGTGGTAGGTACGTGAAGGTTTGTTTACCAAACTTTTTGTAGTCTGAGTTTTGTAAGCACAAATATTTTTAGCCTCAAAATGTCTGTATCGGGTAAATCCTGTCAAATTCTAGAATTTAACGTTGTTTTGCAGGCGTCAAGTTTCAGAGTGCAGGTAAAGGCTTTTCTAGTTCTTGAACAACTCGTTATCATGAGATAAAAGATATCATAACCTTTTGCCTCTTCGTACACAATGCGACGCAAGTCTCTGATACCTTACGAATTTGTGTCCAGGCAACTATTGTAATACAAATCCATAGTGATTCGTACACAGACACATGACAATAGATACCAAAGTCGTAAAGTATCGAGGCTTGCATCGTGTTGTGTATACGAAGCACCTTAAGGTCCTTCGTACGTTTTTATCAAACCGAGCAGTTTGTTGTCTTTTGTATCGATACAAACGCGCCGCCGCCCCGGTGCTGCTGCGTTTGACTTTCGGACGTATCGTGTCTGTATCGCTGCAAGCGCATGTCAACGGCGCAACGACGATATAATACTAGACTCGTAATAACAGGCGACCGATGTCTGCCAACACATTAGGCAAAAAAGTCTTATATTCGTCTCATTTCGACCAATCCTGTGAGCCGTAAACATACGTTGAGACAGCACAGACCTTGAGTTAGCCAATCACAACGCAGTACCCCGTCCCCCTCGCTTACGTAGTACCTCAGCAACTTGGCAGAATAGTTTGTGTTCCTTAGATCGTGCATGCGGAGTCTAGTATTATATCGTCGTTGCAACGGCGCGTTTAAAAAGTGTGGTGCGCATAGGCTCCTAGACTACTATAGTAAATGTGAAAGTATTTAACGATAGATGGATAGATGTTTGTACTCTTTCACACAAATACTATTTCTCTTTTTGAATAACGCAGATACCTACCGACCAAATTATTAACTCTTTGATGAGTATTTTTTTTTTGTCAGAATACACAAAGACGGTCTCAAAACGGTGAAGGAAAACATCGTGAGGAAACCGGCATGTCCTAGAACCAAAAATTCGAAAACATGTGTCATCTGCCAACCCTGACTGGGCCCGCGTGGTGGATTATGGCCCACTCCCTCTCACAAGAGAGGAGGCCTGTGTCCCAGCAGTGGGAACATTATGGGCTGATGATGATGATGACACAAAGATACAAAAGTCCCAAGTAAAATGGTTACGGTAAACGAGACTTACAACTCAATACGCATTTGACCCCATATCTACCTATACAAAATTTCAATAGACGCTGCCAAAGTCCAAGATTTTAACCTCCTTTCATTCTGACATCCATATGAGAGAAAGCTACCAGTCACGACAATCAATTTGGCTGACTAATGATAAAACAGACTGGTGGTAGACACCTTTCTCTAGTAACAATTAGTTATACCTATTGTTTAGTTGGAAACATAACACATATGTGTGAATTAACACAGGTTGTGTCCCGTTTTGACGGGTTATGTTCGGGGATCAACAGCTGAGCTTTGTGACGCAGGTTCGATCCCCGGAGGGAACAAAATAATACCTATTTGTAGAATCCAAAAAAAGTTGGTTCGTGTCTGGGTGTTTGTGTATTTGAGTTTCCATGTTTGTAAATGCGCCTGCGATACAAGTAGGTACATGAAGAAATTCCTAGTGTGGGGCACGTTTAAAAAACCTAACGGTACAATGGATTTTGTCCGAATATGCGGGTTGATCCAAAATTTTAGTGAGGTTCAGAACGTGATTCTAGTTTTGGATAACACGATTTTTTATTGGAAATAGTACAATTTACCAATGATTCTAAAATACTTACTAAGACAGAACCACTGGTACAACACCTTGTTTTTTCACAACACCTTCTTTAACTCGCGAAATTAGCTAGGTAATTGTTTCTTTTCTTTCATAGCAGATTCATCTTATAAAATTATTAAATTTTTGGTGAATTAGACTGTGAGCACAAACAGGCTGGGGAAGTGTTGTGAAGCTATGAACGGTTGTCGCAGTAGCTGAGAGATTTATTGCTGAGACGTGGGTCGCGGATTCGATTCCTGCATGGAGCTATAAATATTTGTGCATCCCTCAGAAATATTTCATATTTGAATGCTTTTGTTAATTATGAGCTATCAGCAAACATATATTTAAAAAATGTGACCGCCTTCAAAAACAACCACAAAAAAGGGTAAAATAACCTAAAAAACTTTTCTTTCGGAAGTCGGTGACTTTTTTTATTAATTTCATTGTCTCTTTTGCCACCGACTTCCGAAAGAAAAGTTTTTTAGGTTATTTTTAGTGACCGACCGAAATTTCGGTTTCGGTTTCGGTTTCGGCCGGTTTCGGCCAAAAAATCTAGTTTCGGCCTTAGTTTCGGTTTCGGCCAAAATATAGCCGAAACTTTCGGCCCTGCCAAAACTGAAGTGTTCGTGCATTTTCGGGCGACGTCAAGGCAGTGACTGTATTTGAAACATAAATTAACGGTTTCTTCTTTGAAATAATGCTATTTTTTTAACTCAGTAATTTCGTATTTCTGAATAAAGGACGATTGTTGAGACTACAAATCGAAAGAAAGTTAAAGAACGTAGCAAAAAAGCAATTTCTTAAAAATCAGCAATGACCATAAGTTTTTTTTTTACGGCTCGTTGTGTTCCACGGGAGCGTCAAAGAGTGTCAGCATTATAACGGGGCCCCTCTTGGGGGCTAAAGCTTGCTGGGGTCGCGGGACTAACGAGTTACCCCGGAACGTAAAGGGCTATTGAAGGACATTGTGGATTTTAGTCAGTACGAGTCGTGACAGTCTCTCCCGCCCTGCCCAGTGTGGGAGGACTCATTTGATGATTTTCCCACTATAAAAAATATGTCCATAAGTTTTCCGTATTATCATTACTTTCCAGAATTTGATCCTTATTAGCAACACTATCGAATGGTGTAATAATACAGGCTGTGGTTTTTTTTCCAAAATCTCTGGTTTCGAATACTTCCCAGGATTTTTGATTTTTTTTAAATCCAATGATGCAGTTTTAGTTTTCGTCAAAATCGGTCTTCAGTCATCCTGTATATACACTTTTTCTTATGTGTTAAAAAATGTTTAAAAAAATTTAGAAAATAATCGAAATTTTAAATGTGTTAAAAAGTTTCGGTTTCGGTTTCGGCCGAAACTGAGAGCAAGGCCGAAAGTTCGGTTTCGGTTTCGGTTTCGGCTGAAAAATCAGTTTCGGTCGGACACTAGTTATTTTACCCTTTTTTGTGGTTGTTTTTGAAGGCGGTCACATTTTTTTTTGAAAAACTTTTAATTTTACTCTTTTTAGTTTAAATATTCAACCTTCAGCACTAGAATTTAGTAATCCGTAGCACCGGTAATAACATCGATCAGCTTTCATTCATTCCCTATCTCAAAAACTACTGAACCGATTTTGATGAAATTTGCAGTATTCCCTAAGTTGAACGATACCTAGTACATCAAAAAAAGAATTACTTAAATCGGACTTGTAGTTCCGGAGATATGCGAACACAAGCATAATTTTCTTACTTGAGGTGTTGTACCTTCCATCATCAGCTCAGCTACATGAGATGATGATTTCCATACGCAAGTACTTGAATTACATCATAAGATTTGCGAAAAACTATGTGTCAGCCAATAAAATTTGAGGGTTGCCCTCGATTTCTCCAAGTTCCAATCATCAGATCCTGAAACGGTGACAATGGGACTACACGGGAAGCACCAGCTTTCGAATAAAAAAAGAATCATGAAAATCGGTTCACCCAGTCGCAAGTTATGAGGTAACAAACATAAAAAAAAAAAAATACAGTCGAATTGATAACCTCCTCCTTTTTTTGAAGTCGGTTAAATACAATGAGAGGTGAGCGTAATCAGAAACCAATGCAATTAAGTCGATTTATTACCGTTGAATCCCACTTAAGGATCCCATAGCTATCCCCGATGAATCCTAATTTCTATACCATGTCATATATCCATTTTTGAGCAAGGCCACAATATAACCATAGACCTATCCACAATAACCCCCTTTTCATAGTCACATCCTCTCTATGACAGACTCCATTATCAGGCAACGCCGATGGGCCGCGGGAAATATTTCCCTTTCACCCCCTTTTGGACGCCGGCCGTTTTTAGCTACCCCTTTGTCATTGTCAATCGTATTGATTTTCACAAGCCGCTCTGAAGCGTTTTGAAAAAGTGACGTCAATACCTGGTGAATATTGAATGATCAAAATACAGCTATGTGTGTACAAAATAAAATTCTGACTAGTGCACTTAGTTTTTTCAGTAGCTGGACTCTCTCAAAGGAAGTTTGGAAGAATGAACTATTTTTTAATTTCCGAACGAAAAGTTAAACAAATGAAATAATAAATTACTTTTGAAGAGATAGAGACTTGTTGGACTGGAGTGACTAAAAAAATCCTCTATTGCTCTATGCCAGGGATAGTTGTTAGTTCGCGCATTGTCCACTAGCAGATAGTTGCCTTATAATCATTCTTACAAGAATCTCGTTTTTGCGTACCAGTCAGAAGATTGTATACAGAAGGATACGAGTATACGGCAATTAAATTAAAGTCATGACAATACCAAATATATTTATTTTTATTTTAGTCTCAAGAAAACTATCCTTTGTTTTAAAAACATGTCAGAATATTTTAACGTAAATGTGAGACAAATCTTAAAAATAAATTAAATAAATAGTCATTCTTACCACACTATCACTAACACAACTACTTGAGCTTGATATTGAGAAATTAAATTAAAAATACTTAACTTAGAATCTTAAAAAACGTCTAGACACCAATTATTTTTATAATATAGATACATTAATTACAATTTAATTGTAGATCAAATTAATTAATTCGAATCAATTATAAATTGAAATATTAAATTCAAGAATCCACTTTAAATAATATTATTTTATTTATTTAAGAAAGCCCCTTTGTCATAGAGACACTAAAAAAATAAATTCAGAAAAGAAAACTAGCGGCCAGACCTAATTTCGCACAGTTTCAAATTGACTTTTCTGATTTTACGAAATATTTCTTACACACAAACCTTGTTCAACATTTGGGCGATTTATTTTTATTTATATAGACATACTCATACACTACCATTCTTTACACTCGGGGCTTAAACCTAAGCCAAATATCACGATCGACAACTCTTCCAAAGTTATGGTCGACCATGGTGAGCTTTGATGGCGTTTTGGCACATGGCTCGATGTCGTATTTCTTCAATAATGCCTTGCTTATGGTTCTTATTATTTTCAGCGCCAGCTGTTCGCCTGAAACAAAAAAGAGGAGTTTTACAGGAGTTTGTAGGTGACCTCAGATTGCAGTAGCTAACGACACCGACGATGTGGCGTTGCGATTTGCGATTTGTCGCATGGAAACGTCACAACATCATGTCATAGCAGTTATGATTCCAATCCCAAGTGCAGATAGCTGCATCTATTATGGCAACAACAGAAAACCTGTCGCTGCGGCAATACCAGTTTCTATATTATGTACTAGCTGTTGCCAGCGGCTTCACCCGCTACAATTCGAAAATTATCCCACGGAAACGTGAAATCGGGATAAAAACTATCCTATGTGTTAATCCAGGTTATAAACTATCTGCGTACCAAATTTTAGCCAAATCCATTCAGTAGTTTTTACGTGAAAGAGTAACAAACATCCATACATCCATACTTACAAACTTTCGCCTTTATAATAGTAGTAGGATTCCTCTAAAATATATCTATTCGTCAGCTAGCGACACGTCACGCGACGACACTTCGCAAGATTACATAATATTATGACGTGGCGATCGATCTCTTTAACGTGTGAGATTTCAAAAAATGCATTAATTTATCTTACAATTCAGATTTTTAGATACTTCGATCAAAGTTTCAGAAATTAATAAATACTCTTTCAATTCGAATGAATTATTAATATTCGTAACCAAAATAGACAAATTACATCACAAATGAAAGTATTGGAATTAGCATATTTAATCGACATCACGCGATGGTAATCCCAGATGACTTAAACGAAAGTAAAAGCAAACCAGTTCTTGACATAACAATTTAAGGATGTGGTCTTTGCCAGCTTTTATGAAAATACTAGTTTATAGTTCGATAATAAATTATACTACGGGAATATCATATCGGAATAAATAAGCAAGTACCTATCCTAAGTGTTAACCCAGGTTATAAACTACCGATGTACCAAATGGACTGGCCTGTTGGTCTAGCGGTTAGTGACCCTGACTGCTATGCCGGAGGTCGTGGGTTCGATTCCCACCCAGGACAAATGTTTGTGTGATGAGCACGATCATTTGTTCTGTGTCTGGGTGTAATTTATCTATAATAATAAGTATGTATTTAGAAATATTTAAGTATGTTTATCAGTTGTCTAGTACCCATAACACAAGCTCTGCTTAGCTTGGGACTAGATGGCGTTGTGTGATAGTGTAAAATATTATTATTATGTGTAATATTATTATTTATTATTATTAAATCGTACAATATTAAATTCATTTAGTAGTTTTTGGGTAAAAGAGTAACAAATATACATCTATCCTCATAAACTTTCACAATTGTAATATTAGTAAGATGCTTATAGTTATGATAGCTGTATGAAAGATCCCATTCCTGCTGCAAATAGCAACTGCCGTCAAATTATCCTTATCTTTGAAGCTGGAACCAATCAAAAACATTCGCACAATTTCACTGAAATTGGCTGTTTTTTGGAAAATAGCGAATACAAACCTATTGACACGAAATTTTTAATCTGCACATCTAATACATTTATGTAGGTATGTAGTTGCAACTATCTTTATTTAGGTATAAAATAATTAAATAAAATAGTGATTAAAATTGAAGTCGCTAAATACACATATAGTTCGCAGACAACAATGAGTTATTAAATGCAAAAGTGCAACAAAAGAAAAACCAGCTGGACAAAGTATAAACACATCGCACACAACTGCTTTACACATTTTATTTATTTTGTACTCTTTCAGGCATAAAGTAATTTTTGAAAAATGAAGTAGGCAGCTTAATGTTCCCTCAGTTAGGCCTCAGGCCTCCTATTTGAGATGTCAAAAATCAAAGCATTTATTTCAAGTAGGCCTTGTAAGGCACTTTAAAGAGTCAGGTATGCATATGCAGGCAAAAACTTTTAAACATTGTCCTGTATAAAAGTGACTTTCCTGTTTAAAGTTCATACGTATTGAAAAAGACAGAGACTTGATCGAGCTACAATTTACAATATTGTGCATGAGATGTGAGTTCAATTTCTATCCACCTTACAGAAAACAGAGTTACACCTACATACAGTAAATAAACTTTCTAAATCATCGATGTTGAGAAGTAAACACTTGCAATATCATTGTGCTATTTATCATAATAACTTCTGTGGCCTCGATGTGCTAGTGGAGAAAGCCAACTAACGTCAACATGCGGCTTCACTTGCGAGCTGCGTTGGAAATTATTCTGCGGGAACGTTTACCGGGACAAAAAAGTTAATATGTATTCTAACCAAAATCGTGTTTGATATGTTACAACATGTCCTCTTAAAACTGTTAGATCATTAAAAATTTTATGTTCTAAGGTACCTCTCTCAAACTTAAATTGCTTTATAAAAAAACAACAAGTGTATTTATATTGTACAATGAACATAAAGTCACTGAGAGGCACGTGACAGTATTTTGAGGCATAGCTTGAGCAACAAAGAAACTTTAAAATGCGGATATTATTATCTCTAAACTGTTATTTTCATTGCAGAACATGTAAAAGTATGCTATAATGATGAACGCTATGATCACAGTATAAATACTACAGTAGTGGATCTCGGCCGCATGATAGAAATAAATACCTACAGCCGCGCGGTACGTAAACATGCGCTAGGGCTGTTCGATCCGACGCCCGTCTCCAGCATTTTAATTACATTTGCCTACTTTCTGTATCTATTTAGTTTTGTGATTGTAAATATACTTTTTTCATATCAGTAAACAAATAAAATACTTTGTATATTGAATAGGAAGGATTTTAACACAAGTAAATAGGTACATGCAGGTACATACAGGTAGTATATGCTAGTTTCCATTAACAGTTTTTTGATAAAAAAATTCGTTTGTGAAATATTAAGCTTTAAAGTGCTAAATTTTGCTCGACTTGAGTGTCCCCCCCCTCTACCAGCTAAACGGTTATGTTTGGGGGTGTGAAAAAAATCACAATAGTAGTATATATAACGAAGTTTAAAAGAAAATTATCATGACTAAGTAGGCTTAACAACTTTACGAGTAATAGTCGACCAACTTATAAAATGTACTTGGAAAATATATTTTCGTAAACAAAATGTATCGGAGAACATATGATTCAACTGCAAATGTAAGTTTGTCAACTTTATTTTTACAGGTAGGTATGTTTTTACGGTATGTTTTTTGGGGATAGGTAGGTTTTTATCGTCAACTATTTTTAACTAACTTCAAAAAAAGGAGGAGGTTCTAAATTCGTCGTAATCTTTTTTTTTAATGTATTTTTCCCGATTTCTCAAAGACTCCTGGACCGATTTTGAAAATTCTTCTTTTTAAAATTAAATTCAGCGAATCAGTTTAGTTAGTTCGCATAAGTATTTTGATGGGCAACTACGGAACCCTACACTGTGCGTGGCCCGACACGCACTTGTTTTTAGAATGCATCTGACACAGTAAAAAACTAGGTTTATAGGTTTTCTTTTTTTCAAAATTTATAATAGTTTGAAAGTTACAGGCGCCTAAAAGTTACTATTTTTATGACAAAATCTTCATTAAAGTAAAACCTTTGTATTTAAAAAAGAAAGAAGTTTAAGAAAAAAAGCAAAACCTACAAACCTAGAATATAATATGCTGAAACGATTGACACCAGAATCTAAGAGATTAGTCGTGATTTAGTATGTGAAAAACGTTTTCTCCCGAAAGACAAATTTCATATAAAAATACTTACAGTCAGTCGCGAGCTGCAACGCGATTGGGGTTTTTTCAAAGCGTGAGAAGGACAGTAGGAGTTTTTCAAAATACCTATTTTCTTGAAATGGCAGCAGCTACGTTGAGCTGGCAGAAAGGCTGACGGAACGTCACTATATGTTTTAATTTTTTACTTTAGCGATTATTTAGTATGGGTAGAACTTAGATAGTGTGATCTTTATTCAGTTAAAGTCAATTTCCTCGATCCAAAAAACAAGTAGATGTCGTAGTAACAAAAATATTTTGTAATTTATTAGTTCTTTGTTGTTTAGTTATTTCATTATTATGTTAGTTAAAAAAAAAAAGGTCAACTTGATGAATTCAAAGTACGCATGCATATTTTTCCAGTTTTAAAAATGGCAATTATGCTCAATTTATATTGCCGACGAATGAATGAATGTGTTGATTGATGGAGATCAATAACACGGTTGACGTAGCGAAGCGATTGACTGTTACGCTACGAAGAGTTCGCGCTTCGCGGGTTCGATATTCGCACGGCACAACGGTCTACGTTTGATTTAAACAAAATATTATTAATATCTTTCCTGTATCGTCTGAAGCAAAATTAGCAGGTGAAGCATAATTATGAATATAATTAACAATGGACATAAGACCACAAAATTAAAAATACTTTTCAAATATAATTTAACCGTTACTACATTTTAACGGTTGTTACATTTTACGCATACGGTTTTAACTCTAAAACTTTGACACTCAAAGCAGTGAATGCGGTGCTATGTTGCCATTCTTATTTCATCACGTTACCAAAATATAAATTTTGAGATTAAGATGCAGCGCCGACAATACACTTTGTGCGATCGAGTCTTTAGACTCTATGGAAATGTAGATTACAATGTATTTTTAACCGACTTCCTTCCAAAAGTAGGGGGTTCTCAATTCGGATGTAGGTACGTATTTTTTTATGTTTGTTCGGCCTTAACTCCGTCGTAAAGTATACTTTCAGAGAGATTATAAAGAAAAGACAGCATTAATTTACTTTGTTGCTTTTTTCACAGACTAAAAAACTTGCATTCATTTTTGTAATGGTCAGCACTTCGATTATTATACTGTTTGTGAGTTTAGTTTAAGTGTATGGAAAAAATTATATGGAAACGTACAAAAGTCGATAACCTTTGCTGTTTACAAAATAAAATATTAATGAATAAATATTTAACTATACTTATTTTAGTATTTTTGTTGTTATAACCGCTGGTCCTAAATGTCATTTGTAGATCTTTGACAGAAACTCTAAAGTCTGATTACCAGACTAACTATTGGGTATCATATTACCCAGTTTCTGGGTTGTAGAGGTCTGGTAGGCAGTCGCTAGATGTAAAGTACTGCATATTCAGCTGCATCAGGTTTGACTGAAAGCCGACCTCAATATAGTTGGGAAAAGGCTGGGCAGATGATGAGTAGTTGTTGTTGTAGTGGAAACAGAAAAAGTTTATCTGTGGAAATTCAATTGACTAGTTGTTACGAATTTTCACTCTTTTATTTTACAGCGTCTTTCCAGTATTTACAGCGTTTCTTGTGTGAAAAAATGTAACAGCGCCTCTGGTGTGCGAAGAAGAAACTAATTTTTTCCTTGAAAATTGTCACTTTGATATTGTCAAGGTTCCGGTTTACTTTACGTCTCAAATAGTAAAAACTCGTTGTAAGGCTACAGGTGGCAGACGGACAGTTTTACTCTTTGGGTACGGGACCCTAAAAAGAGTAACCAAAAGATACAACAACAATTTTCATAACTAACGTCACTGCATCAAACCCGTTTCTTTTTACCAGGGTTACCAAAAGTTCATAATATTATAATAAACTTAATATTTATTTTACTTACATACGTGAGAAAAATGCAGATTTAAGAAACAATTTAGCTGTCACGTTTTTGTTTACATAATCCGTCACTGCTGCATTTAGACAGAGTAGACATACGTGTCATATACTGATGATTTACGCATAAAATAAATATTATTAATTATTTTTCTACAGAACTGAGGTTTCCGCGAATGCACATTTACATTACTGCCATTGTGTTGGTATAATAATTAACAACATAAACATTACAGGGGTTAAAGATCGAGCGAAGATAATGACAATGACGTTTGTATGCCATGATATCTTTGCAATAACTACAGGATGCTTAAAAAAGGAAAATGGACTGAGAGAGACTGGATTGAGAGCAGTGGTGGCCCAGTAGTATCGGTCCGGACTTACGAGTTGTAAGTCGTGGGTTCGAACCCCACCAGGCGCATTACTTTGTGTTATTTATTTCATAACCACTGCTCTCAAAACGGTGAAAAAAAACATCATGAGGAAACCGGCATGTCCTAGAACCAAAATTCGAAGACATGAGACATCTACCAACCCGCACTGGGCCCGCGTGGTATGGCCCACTCCTTCTCACAGAGAAGAGGCCTGTGTCCCAGCAGTGGGAACATTATAGGCCGATGATGATGATGATGATGAAAATGGACTGTAATACCAATCTAACTTAATTATTATTCAGGCCACCGTCGCGACGGCACGAGTATGAGGATCACGAGAAATGGGCGACTCGCCGTCATGTACCACGCACGGTTTAATGGTGCGTCGTGTTCTCGACGCATGCCATTTTGAGTTGTCAGCAATCTGACGGGGCCTCCTTAGAGGGCCAAAGCCTCCTGGAGTCGCGAGACTGTATTATCAGGTAACCGTGGCCCCAGAACGTAAAGGCCTATTGCAGGACAGCGTGGAATTTACGGACGTCCAGCCCTGGGGTCCGGACTCATTGGATGATTTAATCACGTTAAAAGAAACTTAATTATTATAAATGGGAAAAAAATTATGTTTGGATAGATGGATGTTAATAAATTACAATTGAACGAATCTTGATGGATTTTGGCACAGAGATAGGGCATAATCTGGAACAACACATACACATATCATAGGATAACAGTTATTCCAAAAATACATTATAAACGAGCCAAGCAGTTGGTAATTAAATTTTAAGAGCAATTACTAAGAATTAAAAAAATATCCCTGAATGCACAACTACGGTAGTAATGACTTATTGAGTGTCAATTATGCATGAGAGTGACAAATTGAGTACATATTCAATGTTCTTGACTGCACCTAGCCTTAGCTTGCTTGTATGATGATTTCTCTACCTACTAGTTATGCGAAAGTTCGTGAGGATAAATGGACCGAGATGTTTTTTTTTACTTTCACACAGAAAAATTATTATATAGCTTTAGATGAATAATTTTACACAGTTAGTTTTCAGATTTTAAGGTAACGTTACCTTGGGATAATAACTAAAGATCATGCGAGCAATGCTGCAGGCACAAACTAGTATTAGGTACGTTAAAGAAAACAAAACAAAGCTCTTACCAATACACCTCCTAGGTCCGGCTCCAAACGGTAAATAAGCATAACAATGCTTAGACGCTCCTTCATCATCCAAAAATCTATCAGGATTGAAAGTGTCCGCCTTCAGATAATGCTCTTCATCTCTATGCAAAGCCATCACAGGAACATTGATTGTTATCTTCCTATCAATCAGCAATCCACCTTCAGGATGATAAGTTTTCGTACATTGTCTTGCAATGATTGAATATGGAGGGTGCAGCCTCAGTGCCTCCTTTATAGCCACGTCCAAATATTCGTCCCTATTGTGTATAGAAACTGAATTCCTGGATTTCTCTTGCACCTCTTGATTCAATGCTAGTTCATAGATCAAAGCTGTTAACGCATTCAGACAAGGTATGTACCCCTCAGTTATGAATGACGATATTATTGAATAGGCGAATTCGACGTCCGAATGCCGCTTTCTATTCTTCTCCTTAATTCCAATTTGGTAAACATTACCCAAATTCTTGATTTGCGACAACAGTTTAGATTTCTCGATTTCACTTTTTGTTTTTGCAGAAGGCTCCCCAAAAATGGTGGTCAATCCAAACATAATGTACAAAGATGGGAAAATATCTTTCAAGTAGCTTTTAAATCTCTCTATCAATGTACGCTTTTGTATCGCCGATCTCACTTCCTTTTACAACTGACCCTCCGCCGCTACCGAGAAGCAAATCCTCGAAGACTTTGTCCAATATCTTCGATATAATCTCTTGAACGTTAGCATCACCATTTGTTCCCGGCAAACAGTCACTCAAACTCTCCAATTCACAGTCCATGCTACTCAACAAAGATTCGTAGCCTTCGCGCAATAGGGTCCACTTTTCTCCGTCGGCGTAAAACAAATTGTCTCGTAAACAAACATCCTGAGATTTGTCCAAGCAGAGACCTCGGCTATGGAAATTCGCGAAATCCGTTGACAACATCCTCTTTACTGTGTCGGGATCTTTCACTATCAGTCGGGAATCCTGCATTTCACGCGACCGACATACTTGTCATTGGGATGTTTGTTGTAAAGTATGTTGACATCTTCGGTGCTGCTCCTGATTCCAAGGACGCGATGGTAGTCGCCTCCGAAGAAAGGGATAGATGATTTGTAGGGCACATGTCTGACGTACCAGTAGCTGAAGAACTTGGTCACATAGTCGATGATGAGAGCGATTATAAGTATGACGATTACGGCGAGATTTAGGAGGAAACTTTCGAAAAACATGTTGCGTACGGCCGCGGTGAGGTGTCGTCGGAGACTGTAAGCTTGTTGCAAGAGGCTGCCAAAGTGGGTCGAATACGGTACTATGAGTGATCTAAGAGGCAGTTGCGTTCATCTTCGTGGCATTGAACTTAACATTGTAATGCTGTAATTAAACGCACTTGTAATTTATTGCAGTTTCATTGTTTTATACTACATTGTCTTTAAGTTAAAATATACGGAGAAAGTTCTAGAATGAAAAAAAGAGCTCTGCGTGTTCAAACAACTAATGATTTAAAACAAACCTGTTTATTAGTCACAGACTGATGCATTATATTTTTCCGCGTTTAAAAGTTGCTACCTGTATTATGCTGAGTTTACTTTATTTCTGCACCTATTAATGAGGTGACGTTTATGGTCTGGTTTATTATAATTTAAATTTGGTTTGTACCATATCAGTATAACGCCAAACTATTTATTTTTATTGTATTTTAAAATTATAAAACAAGTGTTGGCAATCTCGTTAAGTACAGTCGACAAAGTAGAATTATGACCCACCATAAGCTTATTTTCTTACAGACACTCAAATACAATTGGGTCTACATTCGGGTAAACATACATATCCATTGTTACGACTTTGATCTTTATTATTTTGACGCATTCAAACGATTTATTGTCACAATGGGTCATGATGATTCAACTTTGTCGATTGTACATTAAATTAGCGGTTTATCGCTGAAAAAAACACAGATGATTGCCTTCGAGACAACCTGTGGATCCAGAAATATAATGTCATCATATTCAGCCTATAAAATAATAATGTTCCTAATGGGACAGAAGCCTCCTTTCTGTGAGATAGTGGACCATATTCCACAAGCGCGCCCAGTGCGTCTTGAGAGTAATGTTAAATTTTTGGTTTTAGCACATGCCCGGTTACATCACGATATTTTCCTTCACCGTAGAATCATCACCAGTCACCAGGACTGTATAAACCGATTAAAATGTAAAATAATTCAAACAAAACGAGAAAGTGAATGATTTTTTTAGAAAAGAAATAACAGAAATCTTTTATTGGCTTTTTTGTTATTCATGTGCAGTGAGTTATAAAAGGCAACTTTAGCAACATCACAAAATACATTATGATAAAGTTCGTAAAGTGGAATATTCCATTGTATTGCTCAAACAAGATAGTAGATAATTGATAACGAACAATTTTATCGCAATTCTATTCGCAACATTGCTTAAGGGGCGTTTTTAGATCCTAGATCTTCTTATGATTAGACTAGCTTAAACACGCGGCGCACCTGCGTCAAGTTCGTTATCAAAAGGAACGTCATACTGGGATGCAAAGTATAATAAATTATTATTATAATGTGTTGACCCAGATTATTGATAAAACCTATGTACCGAATTTCATCCAAATCCATTCAATAGTTTTTATGGGAAAGAAAAACATACATCCATTCATCTTTACAAACATTCGCACTTATAATAGTAGTGAGAATTTCAATGGGTTAGCAATTTTAATGCCTATTAACACCGCTGTCAATGTACCGTTTTCATCTTTTGTGAATCAACTTACTATGACTCGCCTGTTTGTCTTCAATTCTTGTTGACCGCAATAACTCGGTGCCGGCACAGTGCCGGTGACCGAACTAGCAGTGCGTAGGGTCACGGATTCAAGGTTTGTGCAAAGTTGTAACCTGAGTTCATCATCAGCCTACTAATATTCCCACTGCTGGGACACAGGCCTCCTCTCTGTGAGAGGGGGTGGGCCATAATCCACCACGCGGGCCCAGTGCGGATTGGTGGATATCACATGTCTTCTAATTTTTGGTTCTAGGACATGTCGGTTTCCTCACGATGTTTTCCTTCACCGATTTGAGAGCAGTGGTGATGAAATAAATTACACAAAGTAATGCGCCTGCCGGGATTCAAACCCACGACCTACAACTCGTAAGTCGGGGCCGATACCACTGGGCCACCACTGCTCTCAAACCTGAGGTAGCGGGACTTATCACATTACCGTGACTCCGGAATATAAAGGGCTATTGAAATACACTGAGCAGGAGTCTGACAGTAAGGGTTGGGAGGACTCATGTTACGACATAAAAAAAGTTGTAACCTGAAAAACTAGATTCCTGCAAATAGTGTTGTTTTTTATTATAATTCATGCTTTACGTTCCAGGTTCACGGTAATTCGATAAGTCCTAGACCTAAAAGTTTTTTTTTGTCAAAATAACTTTAATAAAATTAATAATTATTATGTTTCTGTAAATAAATCAGTCTTGTTATTTTAATTAATTTTAAATAACCTAACCTAACCTTTTAAGTCAACGAATCAAAATAATTATCCTAACTAGGTTTCAAATTATTTGTTTTAGTTATTTCAGACAAAGTGTGGAAAGCTAAAAATCTTTACGATTCGCGACCCTTCGATTGATGTACAATCGGAAAGTCGCAACTTCAAGTCCTGTCTACGCTCGAATTTTTTTCCATAAAAATCTTGGCGGCCGGCAGAAGTGTTAATATAAACAGTTTTTGGCCTAAAAAAATAAAACTGTTGTTGGTTTTTGAAATGGACTAAAATATATTGGTCTTGACTCTAGTGTAGGTCAAAATGACAGAGACAAAGCCTACGATGGAGCGAGCTTGCTCAAAATACTTTGCCAATCGACGAAACCAACGTAAGTTTTCATTAAAAATTATGACCTTTTTCGCCAAATGATATTTTAATAACGTTTCAACATTACATAAATTCAAATTATCAACAGAACAAAAGGTTTCCACAGGGCATCAAAAATTTTTTTATAATTTTATTCAATTTTTAATTTATCGCCATCTATTTTATAAACAATAAACTTTTTGGTTGAAAGAAAGCTTGACTCTGGCTCCTCTTATAACAGCGCCATCTATGTATCTCTTGACGCATCTTGAGCTCTTGCGAGAAAACGTCAGAAACTGCTTGCTGAGTAAACAGTTAGTACGTACAGTCTGCACTAGATGGCAGGACAAGTATCAATTGAATCCGTCATGAATATGATGAAGATTTTTTTCTATTTGGTTTAAAAACTTGCAATTACTTTAATTGTATGATGATTTTTTAATGTATTTTTTATTTTCTTCTTAACAAATAAAGAATGCTTTCACTTACCTAAACAACGACTAAGTACGAGTCGCGCACTAAAGTTGGCTGGTTAAGTAGATACCATTTTCTATAAATTTATGAAAAAAAAAACACAACAACAATAGCAGCAACAGAAGTATAATCATCTGTGAAAATGTCAACTGGGTAGGTAACTATACTATGGAATACATTAGATATTATGTGCGCCATCAAGTTTTATCTCTGAACGAAATTGAAAAGAAAATTGCGTGGACCATAACCCACTTATCATCAATAAGCCATCTAGGTTCTTGACTAAGTATACTTAGTTACAATAGGTAATAATCTATTTTATCAACCTATATTATGCTAGGGTATCCAGCTTGGAAGTCATTATTCACAGGGTAGTCCCACACAGTAGTTACTGCGGCAGAGGTACGACATATTAATCTGAGACAAAATGTAGGGACACCCTAAGGGGGTAGCGCGGTACATGAATTGAGGAGCTCGGTCTTTCATTTGTCCTTTTGTCTCGTTGAATGAATCAGGCTTAGGTATACATATTACATTATTTGGTCCTTGGACTGGACTTGAAAAGTAGGTATATGATTTAAGATTAGGTAGATAATTATGCGCCTGCATTGCCGCAAGCACGAAACTGTCTGAAATTACTCTTACATACAAAATTATTATTTTTATTTATTTATTTCAGATTTTAAATCCATATTTTGTTAGTAAAATTCTTTAAACTAATGTTAGTAGACACCAAAATACATTATTTACAAAATTCAAAACGACGTCTGAGTACACCTACGTGTGCAGCCGTATCCAGTGAGCCAGCATGGGGCTGTTCCACCTACCGCACAAAACACTCAGGAGGCTGTGGGAGCTACCACGTATTCTACCGCGACTGGAAGCGCACCGTTTCCTGATAATAGCATGAAAACCATCGACCCTGGCCTCGGCAAACATCTTATTATGCATTGCAATAAAACTTGTGAAAGTATTGTCTTTTTTATCCTATTAGGTATATGGCAAGCAAAATATCTTAATATTTTTCAAGAATTATATTATAATCCTATTTCCTATAACTATTGATTGACCAATGAAAATTTAAACAATTGGAGTTTAGCATTCAGTGAATGTTATTGGAAAATTCGTTTTCAAACGTAAAATATTTCCACAAACTATGAAGCAGGTAACACAGACATATTAATCAGTTCTATATACGAAGCTCGAAGCAATGCTGATCAGTAATCATAAAGAGCGAAGCAGTACACACTCGTGCGCAGACCTATCTGTCGCCTCTAGCCTGAAGGGATACATTATACAGATGTACAGGAACCTTGAGTCATGTAGGAGGTCATAAAATTGTTCAAATGCAACTGCTTTAATAAAATGACAAGGTATATAGGTGAAAATAAAATGAAAGAGAAAATTTTCTACTGGCTCTGGATTTTTGCAGTTTTAGAGCTCGATAGTAGGGAATGTTTAGAATGTGATTAAGATGTATTTCAGGGACTTTGATAAACTTTAATACTGTCATAAAAGACTACTGTCACCTCTTATGATAAGCTGAAATTGGTATTTTATGGACGAGCTGGTGATTAGCTTGATTATCCACCTTCTAAAATAAAGTATCTATTTTTTTTTGAGGAGTAAAAATGTTGTCTAGAAATTTTCAACCTGTAACTATTATGATCATTTAACAACATAAAAACATACTACCGATGTTATCCAATAAGTAAAGACTTACAACCATGAAATTGCTTCCAACGAATGCAAGGTAGCCACATAATGTATGTATGCAACTGTCCCAATCCAGTGGCCATATGCAATTTATTTCCCACTAAATGAAGATGTAGTACCTTTGCATCTAAAAATAGATCACATGCTACCTATAAATAGAGTAGCACGCAATACAAGACTGTCCCCTGAGGCTGTCATACGGATAGGAGATATTAATCTATAGATTACTTCTATCTAATATCGATATCTTTATCATCTATGGTGATTTGCGGTGATAGTAGATTTCTATGTAAGTGGTCGTTTTTCACGTGAGTGGTGTGAATCGCTTTTACATCCTCTTTGAATATGTTTAGCCGTTTTTTCTGAGTGACATAAGAAGATTTTTGACAGATCTTACGGGTGGGTAGTTATGGGTTCGAAAACCGAGTCTGGAAGTTCTTTATTGTTCCACTGCCATGCCTTGTTCTTGAGATAGGCAGTAGTTCCATATACTCGTAAAATATTGGTGTTCAACTAATTCTTTTTGAAAGTGAAGTTGAAACTGATCATGCGTCATGATTATATTGTGGATGTTGTTTTCAAAATCGATTGCTTATTTGTTTATTTTTTTTTAACATAACACAACATTATGCTTCAAGACGACTAAACTAAATAGCCACAAAGTTTCACATAGTATATCTATCACGTCTATCATCGATCTAAGCGCGTGCGCATGATTCATCGTCCTGCAGGGTTGTCGCTAAAAACTGAATTCTTAAAATAACAAATACAAGAATGGATGGTTTATCTTTGAGAAGTCAGAAAATTTTGATACAGTATTGATAATTTTTCAAGCTTATGGGGCAATTAATGTTTAGTATCTTGTTAGTCCCTGTTATATGCAGGTAGCATCGTTTAATTTGCCTGTATTTTGATCTCGTGAGAAGAGTCATCATCTACTTAGCGATATTCCTATTCATTTTTGGTCAATGCAGTATATTTTTCTTCTTCCATAAATAATCATCAGTATGCAAAACTGAACTAATCATACATTTCCCACATTATGTTTTTAACTATGCCTCTCGGAGATCAAAAATTTCACACAAAAAAAATACATGACTGAAGCTCAAAAAAAAAACAATACTTATATCCCAAAAAATCGGTTGAGATAAAAAATATTAATAATTCATAAATTATAAATGAATCTATGTGATCTTTTTGATTAAAAATATGAAACTTCATTAGCCCAACCCTAACACCACACGACATCAACCACAAATCTTGATAAACCACGCTTGCAAGGTCGATCATTACTCACTTCATTGTATGATCAAACAAATGTTCTATGACAACTTTAATTGTTAAACTTTATTAATTATTGTTAACTTTATCTTTTCGTTGACTTAATGAATCACTTGGAATTTTTGTGGTTTTAGTTGTGCTTCAGATTTCTGATAAAAGTATGGAATGTACCTACGGGCTTTCATCAATTCCATTCAAGTATTCAATTATACAAATCTAAGACAGAATACAGCTTTAGATTTGTTATGATTTCAACTGCAGAATATATAAGGTACTTTGATGTATGCACAGTAAAGTTTTCTTTCTCACTGAAGTCCAATTTACCATCTTCTTTTTCGTCGTGTCGATGACTTCCTAAATTTAAATGAGCTTCAGCCAAAACTTTGTCACATTAACGGCGTTGGTAGTGGCCTCTCGGACAGGTTCCTTGCACCCTTATTAATAAACGTGAATTATGATAATTTTCAGACTAACAATACATTTGTAAGGAATAACTTTGGCAGTACTTCTTGATTTATTAATAAGGAAGTAAGAGTGTAGGTGAAATTACTCAAAGTACAGACGCCGCAACCTGCCCGAATCTGTCAGATTTTGCCAGTCAAACATTAACCTTCTACTCCTGTGATAAGGTTGAAATTCTATAAAAGAAATCTGACAGGTTGTGGTAGCTTGAAGTGCTGGCGTCTGCACAAGTGGGGAGGTGGGCCTTCGCAATTTACCATAAAATTTGACTACTAGGTAATTCTCGAGATTTCCTATGATGAACTATTGTCAGTGTCAGAAAAAAAGGCTTTTATGCTCAATCTGTTAGAATCTTTCAATACAAGCAAAACCATCCAGGGAGCCACATGTTTATATCGGAACAAAGCCTCAAACACATTGACAAAAATTCCAAAAAACATAATAGGATCCTTTGATGGACCTCTGGCTTCCAAAAAGTCTGGATTCCAAAAAAATCCAATCAGGCACTCAGTGACCCCGAGAACGACAAAAAATCACATCACTATAGTCGTTGTGACCGTTTCATTTGCGACGTAATCAAAAATCGAGATCGATTCCATTCAACAAAAGATCTATAGATCACTGATCGATCTCTCACTGTGCTCGGGAAAGTGATCTATTTGAATGTATTATTGATTTTAAATCGGCCGTGGAGGTTCCATCACAAAGGGTTTTTGATGGCACGTGGTACTTAATAGATATTTCTTTAGCAATATCGTGATGCACACAAACACGATTTTTTGTAAGAATCATCAGTCTCTGCTGCTCGGATCCAAAACATTTACTATCGAATAGTTGCATTCTTTTTGTAATACTCATTACTCATGCTATACATTTATTGGGACTAAAATATGACAAATGACATGGTGTGATTTTATTAATAGAATCTCAATTGAACCTAAATTCATTCATTATTGTTTCCTTCATGTCTGAAAATCTACTCTCTAAACATGAAACTCTACATCTACAGAAGTTACGGATATATCCTTTTCGATATCGAGTATGGACTTAAGATTGTTGGGTGCGGGGCAGTGGTCCAACTGCTCTATCCAACTAGTTGGACCATGACCCCTCACTAGGGGCAGTTGTCCAACTTTAAAAATAGTTGGACCACAGCACCTGTTAAGAGTTCCGTGGTCCAATTCATTCAAACATAATTTGCCCACCCTAAAAGCCTCAACTGTATAATTATGTATAAGTATAGAATTTTGTCCGACAGTTAAAATTGTAGGTTGATTCATTGGTCACAATGTATTTGGAGAAAAGCAAAAAAAAAAATGGCAAATCAAAAACTAAATTAATAAAAACAGTCAAAAGAATTATTTCAATGTGCTCAGTTTTTCTACTAATGCAGTGTGATATGAATATAACCGCAAACCAGTAGGTACCATACAATTTATAATTCTAAAGTTAAGGCTTTTAGGGTGTGCAACTTAATATTAAATGAATTGGACCACGGAACTCTCAAAAGGTGCTGTGGTCCAACTATTTTTAAAGTTGGACAACTGCCCCTAGTGAGGGGTTATGGTCCAACTAGTTGGATAGAGCAGTTGGACCACTGCCCCGCACCCAGATTGTTAAGGGTGGTCACCGTGGATTTTAGTCAGTACGAGTCTGACAGTCCCTCCCGCCCTGCGGGGTGGGAGGACTCATTTGATGAATTTACCCAACCAAAAAAAAAAGTTGGGACCCACAACGGTACCGCAGGCTATCCGTTATCTTTGGTGATGACTGAGCGATATCACCGCCGATGGTAAGCCTCACCATCAGGGCCGCCTGACTCACAAACACCGCCGTTCTGTCGGAGTCCGGACCCAAATAATGTTACATATTTTTCGGAGCTTCAGATATTTTACTAAATAGAATTTTATCATCTCAGCATTTTTTTTTTTTGCCATATCGCTCAGTCTACAAAATTACAGTTTTCAAATCATTAATAAAGCAAGAATCAAGGCGACACAATGTCGGTGATCTTGGGCATTACGCTAATGACCACAGCATTATGGTACCTGACCATACCCTTGTTTATTACCCTTAATAAAGGTAACGAGTTTTTTATAAGCTCATATTAGCTGTTTTTGGGTATAAGTGTGGTATAAATTATATGTCTAGGACTAGGGTTTTGGACTGGCCAATGATCCTAATGTTATGGTAATCGGTTGACAATAGACGGTTATGATCAAAAGGCCGAATTTTTGTTGAACAATACTTTTCGTTGGTTAGTGGCCATTTTAATAGTCTTTCGTTAGCATAATTGCATTTTTTACTCAGCTTATAAATTCAGAACGAATTAAATTAAACTATGTTAATGGTACTTATGAATTTTCCTGGATTTGCCTTTAAACTTTTAAATGTCACATGCCTACAAGTCAATGTTCGTGGCTTATTAGTATCATTTGTCGAAAAACAAACAAATCCACAAAAAAGTCATGATTTTTTAAAAAGACTCATTTAAAAAAATAGTGACGGTCAAGTTCAGTGAAGCATGGCCAAAAGTGGGGTCAAAAATGTAAATCAGGAAATCAAAAACGACATTCAACAAGATCCATAATCACTTTACGAAAACCAATGAAGCGGTACCAGGGCACCAGTTATAAAAAGAGATCAAATGAACGATAGATACGTCACAGGCGATAGCGTTAGATTGACGGCGCCAGTAATTTCGTAAGCTGTGTGGCGATGCGCACAAGATCACCGCGCATGCATTAGGAATTTGTATGAAGACTTGAACATAAATGGAACGTGTTTGGGATTGCATTTTTACAGTTGCTGTTAAGTAGTGTTATAATTAATATAGAAGTACCTAGGTTTTTAAGTAGGGCTTGACATTTAGAACGACTGTCTTATCGTAGAGATTCGCCTGTCCTTTTTTAATCTAGCCTTTGAGAAGGGCAAGTCTCTTTTAATTTAGCTTTTAAAAGTAATAGGATTGAGTTGGATTTATTAAAACATTTATGAAAGCTTACGAAGAGTTAAATAAACATGGAACACAATATTCAAAACCGAGCAATAATTATTTCAAAGAAAATTACGTAATAAAGTTCGGCCGTTCAGAGAATGCGTTCCTGACAGGTCGCGATTTTGAACTGACGACGTAACTTTATAATGGCGTTGCAGTTACGATAACAATATTTTTGCTGGTTGTTTAGCGTTTTAACAATTGATGAGCATTAAAACAACATTATTATATCAATAATCAATGAATGTTATAATTTTATGACAAATACATGTACTAACTGACAGGTGTCAGGAACGCATTCTCTGAACGGCCGAACTTTAGCTGTTATAAATATTGATATCCAAATACAATCGATTAATTACTAAAAAGACTTAAAACACCTTACAAACACTTACAAGTCTTATTCAAAACAATCCAAAAAGACCAAGTATTTATTACTATATTACCGGCGAAGCGAAGAACTAAATAAAAATGCAAAAATTGTTAGGAGCTGACCTTGCGGTCTTTGGGACCGTTATACTGATCCCTTTTTTTGCCGCAAAACCATGGGGCGCAGCTATTCCTCTGATCTTTTTAAACGCAAAAGGAGCGAATGATATAAACATTATGAGGACCGAATACACTGGGTCAAATTGATGTTGTATTCTTTTCCATTCTAGATACTAAATTAATCTGTTTAATTTTCCAAAACTTTTAAATTAGGCATGATGACTTACATGATGAATTTTTTTTTCTTCAGTTAGAATTGATAGGGTATTTTTTTTATTAGTGAATATTTTATGAAGTAAAACACAACAATTTTTTGTAAGATAAAACACATCAAAATTCGTTAGACTGGAGATCGTCTCCTAGTTATAATAGGGAAAATATAAAGCAAAAGGTCATATAAAGCCTTTAAGGGGCCAAAAGATTACTCTTATAATAATTGTCGATCAGTTTGCTACCTTAACAAACAGAATAAATTCATTTGAGCTGAGTCTAATAAAGTTCTCAAACCTTGATCTACCATCAATAGCCTGCGTACCATAACTGTCAAACAAATGACATCCACCGACTTTTTACTCCGGTCAACTGAACAAAACTTTCCTTTTTAAGCAGTACAAACCCAGTGTACACTCCTCCTAACAGGTTTCGCCGGGACGCTATGGCGAAGACAGTTTCGACTATAAATAAGTGTTGTATTGTATTCAATGTAGCTACTGTTTGCCTGGGCGGCAGACCACAAAAGAATTTGGAATCTTTTTACAATAACTAGCCTTGCCAGGCGGTTTTGTTCGCATGAAATCGAATAGGTGAATTGTTTTCCAGTTTTAATTTTTTACTTGTTTGCTTATTGAAATTGTGTTTGTTACATTGTTGTTATTATAATTTAATTTGTGTGTCTTTTCTTTATTTAAATTGTTGTAGTTATTTTGTGTTCAGAGTTAGTAAAAAAAAATAAAAGACTCAGGCAGCTGCATCGTCACGATTTCAGAATGTTATAGTGTGAAAAAGAAATCGCTAAAAAACTCAGCACATCGCTACGAGTATCCGCTGCTGGACATTGTTTCTTCAACCAAACTGCTCCACAACATCGCATAAGATAGACAACTTCTAAACAAGAGTGGTTCTTTTGAGGAGTATAAGAATCAATAATTGGGTCTCACCTTGGGTGGAGCGTATGAAACTGTCAGATCCTTATACTCACTAAAAACAACCCTGATTTTTACATGTGCTTTGTGTTCCAGGTCAGCCCCGAGACCCTACACCGACCATTAAACCCCCTAAAACACAAAACCCATACTGCAAATCCTCCTCATAAAAATATCACCAAAAACACAAACACTCCCACATTTCTTTTACCAACCAAAATATAACTGTGGGACCGAAAGCCTTTTTTTTTGCTTAGAAGCCGCTACAGTTATCGTGCCAGAGATTTAGGCCGTATTAGCGACGCACACGCATCGCTGCGTCATTATCAAGGTGATATGCGCGTGATTTGTGATGTAAAAAAAGATTTAAGAGGTCAGGTGTAAGTCGCGATGTTATACTAGTTGCTTGGCTACTGTAGTGTTTTTTTATCGTGGTAAAATCATCAAATGAGTCCTCTCACCCAAGCAGTACGGGAGGGACTGTCAGACTTGAACTGACAAAAATCCACGGTGATCCTACAGTAGTCCTTTACGTTCCAGGGTCACTATTACCTTATGAGACACTCCCAAGAGGCTACTGTAGTGGTAAATTTATGTGTGGCACTATAACACGTCTGTAGTAAATAAGAAAGAGCATTTGGACAATATCTAAACCAAAGTCTACCATCATGAACAATTCTTAGCATGGCACAACATAGCCTATAAATGTTTCCACTCCTGGGACCGATGCATCTTTTTTGTGAGAAAGAGTATCAGTAGGTAGGTATTTACATTTCTTAAAAGTTCACAATTATTTATCAATTCACATGGCAAGATGATGCTGTGAAGTCAAAGTTAAGCCGCGCTTGCCGAGGATGGTCTGTGGATGGATGACCATCTGTCATAGCGAGTTTCTTCCGTGCCTCGGAAAGCACGTAAAGCCGTTGGTCCCGGTTGTCATTTGTAGATCTTTGACAGTCGTTACTGTTAGTCAGAAGCTCGAAAGTCTGACAACCAGTCTTACCATGGGGTATCGTATTACCCAGTTACTGGGTTGTGGAGGTCCGACAGGAAGTCGCTCCATGTAAAATAGTGATATCTAGCTGAATCTGGTTCGACTGGAAGCCGACCCCAATATAGTTGGGAAAAGGCTAGGCAGATGATGACAACTATATCAAAAGTACGTACTTAGTGGTTGAAGTTTTCGTTAATAATTTTATCGATCCAGTAAAATATTAGCTGAAAGACACTTGAAATTAAACCCGAATAATGAGAAGAAACGACTTGCTCCTTGAAAACCCCATTCAATCTACAACAAAAAATTCCCGAAGTTAAAGTCACTTTATTGGAGAACGAAATTGCAACTTTAATAAAGAATCACTATAGTCAACACCAGCTAAACCTTCAATAAACCAACACTTCTTATCATTAAAGAAAAAAACCAATTAACTTCCACGCATACTCCACGCCAATACCGAACGTCTATTTCAGTCTGATAGTTAAAATCTTATTAAACCATCCCAATTTGGTCACTTCCAATATAGTCCGTCCATAAATCTAGTGCCCATCAGACATATGAATGGGGTTGGGCACTCAAGTTAATAAATTAATCGTTCGTGATACAATTATTATTGTAATGATCGGCTCCCGTCTGCAAGAGTAAAATTAAACGGATAGTATCGTAATTGAATCTCTTGGGGAACACGTTACGAAAGAACTGACAAACTGCTACTAAAAAACTGTTATTTTTGATAGCTGCTAATTATTACGTTGGTTGTGTTATATTAGTAACGTCACTCCCTTCATCAATGTTAGGAATAACTTTATCTCTTTCTATGAAACGGATTCTAACATTCTACGAGTATATTATTATCATATCCTTTAATTTTGCTAAAACGTCACTAATATGGGCTACAACCTTCTCTTTTTTGTGCCTATCTAAACGTTACTGTGCCAGTATTGTCTAGTTCTCCCCCAAGATGGAAGTTGAGTTCATCAGATCAACCCGTCAAATCTTCATATTTCATGAGTCCTCCAACCCAGGGCAGGACGGGAGGAACTGTCAGACTCGTACTGACTTAAAATCCGCGATGTCCTTCAATAGCCCTTTGTTTTCCGGGGTCACGGTAGTGAGAGAAGTCCTGCGACCCCGGCAGGATTTAGCCCTCTAGGCAGCGGGCCCTGTCATCATGTTGACGCTCTTTGAGGCGCGCTTGGAACACAACGCACAACGCGCCGTCGACCCCGGCATGGTCTATGGTGCATATATGGGATGCCCATCGGTTGCCGTATATCGTTTGCTGACGTCCGACGCCGTGGCCGTCTACTACTGCGGCTGGGGTGGAGGGAGGACGCTATCTTCTCCCTCAGTATTTCTTGTATTTGCATTTTGTTTTTATTATGAGTTTAATTTGTAGTCAATTCCTTCGTAGCTCTATCTACATCTTCACAGCTTTTAATGGTGATCTACCAAAAACGTTGATTTTCATGGCGCCTAATAAATTATGCAAATGAACGTATTGATGCTCAATTAACAGCTTTAAAATTATGTTCCGCCTATGCCATAAGGTATCGGTCGTAAAATTGCCTTTGACGTTCGAAGTTAATTTAGTAATTAACATTTTTAGTTAATTTAGGGTTAAATTCATCTCCGGTCGTGGCTTCGTGTTTCCGTTGGTAATCTACAATTTAGTGTTAGATGACTTTATGTACTGCTCATTCATAAACACTTTCTCCAATGTAAAAGATACAAGTTTTCCGTTATTGTCACGAAAAGGTCTTCTGTATTTAATTTCTTGCAGTTTTTTTGCAAGCTTTTAAATACACTTTCTATAATCATCTTCCTCCCCATATTCCATTCTACTTTAGGTAGATGCAAGAAGTTACCTCCATAAATTCTCTGCTGTCAGATGGCATGGTCGTCATTAGACAATCCATCCACTTCTTATTTAGTTCTTCTCCATACAGCTTTTGCAGCATTCTATTGTCATTTAAATGGTGAGTCGCACATGATTATTATAGAGAGAAACGGCTTCAATTAAGCCTCATTTAGACGATGCAAGAACTCGAACGTGAGTTGCGTTACATTGCCGAATTTAAAGATAGAACAAATTCAGTTAATGAAACAAATGCCGCAATGAAGTGAAACTCGCATACGAGTTCTTGCTCCATCTAAATGGCGCTTTAGTTCCAAGAGAGTTACAAGTTCTCCTATGTACATTTTTTCTTCGTCTTCTTTTGTTTCAACTGCTTCAATTTTAATTCAACTAGGTATCATAGTTACCAGAACAATACAACCGTTATTTAGGGTACTGTTCTACAAAACTTGCCCATCACTAGAATGTAACCTCAGTCTTGTGCTACACCACATCGTCGCTAGCAAGTTTATGGTTTTTTGATCTAAATCTAAAATTGCTTTCGCGTCTCGATACTGCTTCTTCAATTACAACAAAAATTCTATAGAGTTGAGTAACAATGGACTATTTTGTATAGTGCTTTTAGTCGTTTAAAATATTTTTTTCCTTTGGTGGTTCACTATGCAAGATATTAATGTACTTAATTGTCTTGGTTTGTTTAAGCATTGTATTTTTTTTTTTGCAACGACATTCTTTGAAATATTTTTTTCCTTAGGTGGTTCACTATGCAAGATATTAATGTAATTGTCCTGGTTTGTTTAAGCATTGTATATTTTTTTTTGCAACGACATTCCTTGGCGAGTAACAAAAATAAGCTTTTCCGTTAAAGTGTTTACCTTAAGGTTATAATTATTTTCTTGGACGACAGAAAAATTATGAAGAATATCGTAAATGATTGGTACCTATCTAAACAAAGATTTAATGAACGGACCAGTAGTGTCCACTAGACACATTACACAAATAAACGAATTAGGTAAAAAATGCAATGAATTTACTAGATTATTATGTGCCTTGTTATTATGATAGTAGCTGTAGCATTGATGTGTACATAACGCCTGTCCCTATTAACAAGGTCGGATGTACCACTTTCGCGTTTTTCATTTTATTCCATTTTTGACCTCACAAAAGCATTGTCTTTCAGTCGCATTAACAAAAAGTTTAAAATTCCTCATAGTTTTTGAGATAGCCAAGTTAACATTGTCGTTTGTGGCATGACTGTCCGTTAACAATGATCGATGTTATCTTACGACGTTTTTAACGGGGTGCAGGAGGAGAAAACTCCGTAGGTTGTGCCACTAAAAACCATGTTGTAGGGGCGTGAGAATAAGGCGTGCTATTTTAGTGCTTATTATTCTCGAGTGTTTTTTTGGTTCACCAGCTTTTATTAATGAGTTTGGTAAATCTTTTGGATTATACGATTATAGTTGTAACATTTACCACATCTGACGTTGATAGTAGTTTGATAACATATGCTGTTTGTCGTTTGTGGTACTACCTACATTTTTAGCTGCCCCTTGTAATGTAAAATATGTTGTTAGTACCACATCAGACTTTCTTGTTGGTTTCAATATAATTTTAAATTGTCACATGTGGTACTTCCTACTAGGTTAGTGGTAAAAGTATTAGAACTTTGCGTAGGATATGGTAATATTGCAAAACCAACTGACAGACAAAAACATTTTAGGTTTCGATATAGGTACCGTGTGCCTATGTTGATATTACACAACACTTTTTGGGGTATTTTTTTGCTTAAACTGGTATGATTGTAGACATCATAAATTGTGTTTACTGTAAGAACCAACAGAAAACAAAAATACTTATATATTTTATAATGTTGCTTCTAGGCTATGTCATATAGCCTAAAAGCAACATAGAGAATCCCGAATACCATGTTATAATAAATTAATTCAGCAGCATTCATTCATTATAATGCAGCAGCAGCATTAATATTATACTGTGTATTTGTAACGCAAATATAATGATAATATAAGTTGTGGTCAAGAATTCCAATTATTAAACTTAGAAGGACTGGAAGGTTCATCATCAGCCTGCACTTTTGTCACAGCTGAACATGGGTCTATCCCAATGTACGCAAAATTGGCAAGTCGTCGTTCCACCTGGTCAGCAAGCGTCCTACACCACGTTTGCCTAATCGCGATGTCTACTCAAATATACGTATAACCAAATGACTGTTTGTCCAGAGACAGATATGATCAGCCCACTGCCAGTTATGTCAGCAACTTTGGTGCTTTAACGGATCATCTCACTCCACGATTTTATCTATCAGAGTTATTCCGAGTATACTTTGTAAAATAGATTGCTGTGGGACTAAATTGATAGCCTCAATATGAGTGTCTACGATTCGATATCGTAAATCATAATTGGACACACGATAAGACTTAGCGGAGACCGAATGATGCCCAACCCGACTAAATTCTTCTGTCGACTGCCCTCTTGAAGTTGTTCCTACTCAACCAAACTGTTTGTCCAAGTTAGACTTATTCATAAACAGTCAAGAATTGCACCATTTTTCTCTCTCTACCTCACATCTGTCTCTAGATCCCTATGCGTTGTAAAGCTTTAGTCACGTTTGTTTTATTTTCTTTCCAAGCGAGCTGTTAAACATAATATCCTCAATTCATTGGTGAACAGTTTCGGGAATATAACATGCCACTGCCTCACCCTCGGCGTTCCTGTATTTATGTTTAAAATGCTGGTTTTGTACGTGGACTTTCACAGTCGCAGCAACGTACATGAATTACATTTAAATTCTCAGATGCATCGCCAGTTTATTTGGCATAGCTGCAGTGATTGTAGAACCACCAAGGTTTCAACGGAGTCAAAGGCCTTGTCATTATCCACAATTGCTAAGCACAAGGGCTTATTATACTCTTCAGAGTTCTGTATAACCTGCCTCACTGTGTGGATGTGGTAAATGTTCTGCGAAGACCGGCCAGTTTCGGAGGCTGAATCTAGTCAAGACTTTTTACGAGACGATTTGTGATGATAATCGAAAACAGCTTTTTAAAGGTGACTCAAGAGATAAATAGGTCGATAGATTTTTAATAGGGTCTTGTCTTACTTCTTGAAAAACAGGATCAGAAGTCAGAACACTCTAGTTTCACATCCTTGGGAGTGGAACAGGAGTGAACTCTTATTTTAATCTATTAAAATTGTACAATATGTGACTATTGCGACTATGTAACCTTTATAGGTTTTATTACAATTAGCGTCATTGATGAAGCTAGAATCAATTATTTATTTCAATTATAATGTTCGTAAAATTGAGGTATTCTGTTATGTTACTTCTTTTAGAGACTAGTTTCATTTATTTTTGCTTTCGAAATAATTCATTGATCATAATAATATTATATTTCACTAACATTTTAAACAGTTACGACAAAATCTTGATTAGGACTTCCCATGAAGAATGATGTATGTGGAACTTGCGACAATTCATAGATAAGTTTTTCCAGAAAACTTTGTAGGATGTGACAGAACCGATTAAATATAGTGTACCAAATGCCGCTCATATTTACAAAAGGAAATATAACATTTTACTATTATGTATATGAGCTCTTAAATATATGACAATTTTTAATAATTTTTTTGTAAACCTAATTTGAATAATTAAAAAAATATAAGCAATTTAAACTTTGACGCGCTCTCCTGTAAAATTACTGTTTTGCAGATCCGACATTGTTAATAGGGACAGGCGAAAAAATCATATTTTTCTTATGTTTTAGGAACAAACTATTTTTTTTCAATGTTTTCAATGAAAATGTTACGACTCATATAGCAAAAAATTACTCAGATATTTTAGATATTTTTGGAGTACAAATTATTTCAACGCTTCTTCCTTTCCACAGCCGATTCATATGACGAGGCTGCAGTAGGTTCCTATGAGATCCTGCATGGCTGCTAGAGGATGATGATAACGTATCATTACGTCATTTTGTTTGGTCTTCTCACCACATTAGTTGCGATTTTACGTGAAAAGATTTTATGTGTATTCTGCTTGCGTATGTACGGGTTCAGGATTTTCCACATAATATTAGTCCAATGCCTACAACATTTATAATAAAAAAATATATATATTTATTTTACTTCGCACTGTACCTACACTTGTTATCTATCTGGTAAAGCGTATCGACTTGCACTTGTGGTTTTAGTTCTAGTATTTCATCTCAGGTTTGTTTGAAGTGCAATTTGTGCCAAAAATACGAAAACATGTGACATCTACCAATCTGCATGGATGATTACAGCACCTTTCATAGAGAGGAAGCCTGTGTCGCAGCAATTGAAGCATTATACTGATTATGTTTGTATAGGTCATCGCTTGCATCTATTTCTTTGCCATAATGCATCGTACATAAACCAAAAGAATAATAACACGGTCCTTTTTTGGTGCACATGAGATTATGTAATCTAATCTGTGCTGTTTGATTTTTTAGAACGTACTTTAGACTTTTCTTAGAACGTATTCATGAGTGAACAACTGCTTTCACGTTTCTAAGCACCGATACAAACAAAATGCAAGTACAAAGACAATCATTGTAACAAAAACAAAGGTCTTGTGGTTCCAACTGGTTACCCGATACTACATATGTGATAAAGGTTTATATAAATAAACAATCTAATTTTGAACTAGAGTCAAACAAAATGTTACTGTCTGTTGGACACTTGTGGGTGGATAGGTTACTTATTTAGTTTTTTATTAATAAATATTTAAATATCCCCGGTATGAAAAAAAACCTTGCAGGCTTAGGTTTGTAAAGAATTGAAGATAGATTAGAAAAAATAACAATATTCAAAAGTAAATACTTTAGATTTTATTAGGACTCAAACGCAAAATTGTGTCCGCGAGACACTTGTAGGTGGTTAAGGGTTAAGCATTGTATATTTTTTTTTGCAACGACATTCTTTGAAATATTTTTTTCCTTTGGTGGTTCACTATGCAAGATATTAATGTAATTGTCCTGGTTTGTTTAAGCATTGTATATTTTTTTTTGCAACGACATTCTTTGGCGAGTAACAAAAATAAGCTTTTCCGTTAAAGTGTTTATCTTAAGGTTATAATTATTTTCTTGGACGACAGAAAAAATATGAAGAATATCGTAAATGATTGGTACCTATCTAAACAAAGATTTAATGAAACATCCCAAAACCCAAAGCAAATACTGATTATTTTTAATTAAACCTCAAAATCAAGGCAATCAGGCCAATCTTTTCACCTCCGAAAGAACACCAATCTAAATCATAAAGTGACAAAACCATATAATCAGGCAGCTAGTAAACTCAAAATTGGACGCAGCCAGACGGTAGCTGGATCGAGTCCCATCCATGATTATAGTAATTTCTACCACGTTCCGAGTAGCCATTTGCTCGATATTGCGTTGGTATCGATTTCATTAGATAGGCTCAGATTTTTATAATAAAACGTGCCGGATGGTATATGTAAACTTTTTGTAACTAGAGTAGTAATTACAATGAGTAGGTGGTGGTATCGGTATTGGTGTGGCTACTAAGGCAGCGAGTATCATAGCGGTAGCGACAAGCGATTCTTTATTTTGTGTAGCGTACGCTTTTCTTTTCTTTACATTTCAGTTATATTGGAAGCTGACCCCAACTTGGTTGGGAAAAGGCTAACAGATGATGATGTCTGATTTTCTGTTTTGTCAGAACTAATAAATTCCGTTTTTTCTTCAACTTGTTTTTATTTTGAGTTTTTTTTTTGGACTTCAATACCCTAAAAAAACCAAACTAACTACGACTCTAACCAAAACTCGATAGGGCTTTCTGACCAATTTTTTTTCGTAGCAGCCAGACAAGATTTTCAGCGTCGATGTTTTAGGACGGCCAAGTAATTTTTTGAACCAGTGTATTATTAAAAGAAAGCAGAATGAGTATTAAAGGTTGATAACAGGTGGCGTGTACAGCTTCTACCTGAAACAAAAAGGTGTGACATAAGTATTTTCAGCCAATATGAAATCCACACTTTCACCGCGATTCTCCTAGCCTCAACCAATAGCCGAAGTACTAGCAACATTAATGATCACATGCGCAGACAGCGATTGATTGATTGACCGTTTTATTGGCGTCAGCCGATGCGTCTGTATGTGATTATCAGAAGTCGACTTTATTAGGGCAGTGTGTTCGTACGATGTAAAATGATCACCATTCCAATATTGTGTACGTGCTTAAGATGGTTGTTGCCCGCGGCTCTGATTGTATATTAATTAATGGTCGGATGAACTATTTTTTATTGGTACCTAGATGAAGTCGAAGTCTGTAGGAAACTATCTTTTATCCTCTTTTTATAGAGACTAAGAGCGACTTTCACCAAAAGTTAAACATGTTTAAAATTTTATTTAAGTACAATTTTCTATTGAAATTTGTGCTTAAATAAAATGTTAAACATGTTTAACTTTTGGTGAAAGTCGGCCTAAGGGTGACTTTTACCAACGGTTAAACATGTTTAAAATTTTATTTAAGCACAATTTTCTATTGAAATTTGTGCTTAAATAAAATGTTAAACATGTTTAACCGTTGGTAAAAGTCGCCCTAAGAGAGAGATAAAACTTACGATTCAATCACAATTTTTACCCGCTTTTTCCGATATATATTATTGACTAGTACCTAGATATTTTTCCCGTAACAAATCGAGGGAAGGAGAAGGCTTCACTCATGTCCAAATAATATATTTCATCTATGATTATTTTGTTCAAACAAATATTGCAGTGCAAGGTTACTGGAATGATAAGTCATTTGATGATTTTCCACATCAAAAGTAAACTAAGATCAACGGTGACCCTGACATAGGTTCATCACCACTACTCTCTAAACGTGATGTAAAACTTCGAGAGAATCATCATTTCCTACAACAAAAAATTTTAATAGAGTGATCTACCAACCTGCACTGGTCCGTGGTGGATTTAAGCCGCTCATTTAACAATTTTCAAGATTTATTGAGGCACTTTAAATCGTTGCTCTTTTAAAAGATTGCAACGGAATTTTATAAATAAATCAGTAATTACAGTGGCAACATCATCATCTGCCTAGCCTTTTCCCAACTACATTGGGGTCGGCTTCCAGTCAAACCAGATTCAGCTGAATATCAGTATTTTTACATGAAGCGACTGCCTGTCGGACCTCCACAACCCACTAACTGGGTAATATGATACCCCATGGTAAGACTGGTTGTCAGACTTTAGAGCTTCTGACTAACAGTAACGACTGTCAAAGATCTACAAATGACAGCCGGGACCAACGGCTTTACGTGCTTTCCGAGGCACGGAGGAAACTCGCTATGACAGATGGTCACCCATCCACAGACCAACCTTGGCAAGCGCGGCTTAACCCGGAAGATCGGCCTGTGCGGCTGTGATTATTTAGCCAATTACAGTGGCAACATTGTCCAGAAATCTACAGAAGCAAATAATTTGCAACAATGTCTCACTTAATTATCTTTAAAGAAGCAATCGGTGTTATCTTAAGCGAAATAATATTAAAATTAAAACGTTTGATAAAAATTAAGTACTTACTAAGGTGCATTCCTAAAACGAGTTCTGTGTTCCTAATGATAAGCCAATGTTAGTAAATATTGTTTTTATCGCTCTATTAAGGAATAAGTGGAGGGAAATCATACTTAGTTTGCAGAATTACGCTATTTAATACACATTTGCGTATTTTATAATAGGTTATGATAACTCGTGTTTGTGTCTTGATGCATTTAATTAAATAGGAGTACTTTTAACGTACATATACATACATTACGTAATGAGAAAAGTTTATTTTTGGTTTTCATATTATCGTTTTCAAGATCAATTATTATTATTATTAGATTTCATCTATTGACATGTTTTGTTACACAAAATCAAATAAAAGATCTATTTAAGACATTTGACTTGGAAATCTGAATATAAAAATCAAAATAAAAAAAGCTAACAATCAAAATTGTTTCAGGGTCAAAATTATCTTAAGGGCTGATTTTTTAATAGTCAGATAACTTTTATCTGAGGAATAAAAATAATGGTTTGACACATTTTCCACAGATAATCTGTCAAACCGCCATTTCTATTCCTTAGATAAAAGTTATCTGACTTTTGAAAAATCAGCCCTAAGACAGTCAAACGCCGGATTCAAGTTTATTTAGTGTCTTAACTTGCCAGTAATTCATTTGTTTGCCTCACCTGACCTTCAGCTAACAAGGGATGCGGGACTGTCTTTAGTCGTGGACAGCTTAAGCAGGTTACCGTGGTCTTAATGGAACGCTAAGGAAAACTGAAGGATACTGTTGGACTTTAAGTCAGAATCTGTCAGTCCCTTCCGCTCCACCGAAGGTTTCTCCACTACTCATTTGATGAATTTTACCATCAAAACAAAAAGGCTGGATTACAAGATACATTGATTATGGTCATTGACAGATGTAAGAAGCCTAACTAGTAACCGATCAGGTCCAATTATCTCCCTTAATCCAATCTAACACTTATCTACAACTTATTTCCTACTAACATTCCTCAGTCCAACTCGAAGTGAGACAAAAATATAGGTTGCATCAGGAAGTTCTTCCCGTACAACATGTAGGAGTTAATTGAAGTAGAACAGGTTTCAACCTGCTGCTAATAGGCCATGGGCTAAACCTGTCACTATGGGTATAGGGATGCAGGTTTAGATATTAATTTACTACCGTGTGTAGTTTAAGCGGCATCAGAAGTCGAGTATTGCATTTCTTGTTTGATTCGGTTGTAATTGGTTGAGGTTGTGTCCTGTTCCGAAATGTTTTGTTTGATTGAGTATCTGCATTTAATAACTAATTATTCTTTTGAAATAGTTTGAATATTGATATCAGGACAAGACCGCTTCGAAAGATTTGGTGGAAGTTCACATTCAGCAGTAAGTTACCGTTTATTCATTGTATAACCATCAAATGAGTCCTGGATGGAGCGGAACAGTCAGGGGCAGACTCGGGTTGACCAAAATTCACAATGTTCCTTCAATTGCCCATTCCGTTTTAGGCTCTCGCTGGCCACATAGAAAAGACGTAAGACGAGGACGCATCACGGGCGGGCGAAAATGTGTGAGAGTCACGCCCGCAACGTATCTCTTCTATAATGTTTTACGTCGCGACGCTTCTATTAATTTTGTATGAAAGAGACGCCGAAGAGACATGTCTCCGCCCCGTCTGCATCTTACGTCTTTTCTATGTGCGCCCTAGTGTTATGGCTGCCTGTTCAAACAGTTCAGTGATCCCGGCTGGCAGTGATACTATGTCGTCTACACTTTTAGAAATGGCAGAAAATTCTCTATAGATGTGTGGCTGTGACGAATAATCTTTAATGTATTATTTTTGTGGTTTAGGATCCCAAGCGGTCAGTATAACCAAGCGTGGACTATAATTTAATATTGTATCTAATTCAAAACAGTCCTTACATTTTTTTTCTTGTAAATTGCTCTATAAGAAATTTTAGTTTTAAGATAAACACATTTCATAATCCAAAGAGTTAAAAGTCAATCAAAACTCAACTTCCACTTCAATTACAATCGCAAAATAAAAATCTCACCTAATCTCAAACCAACAATCATCGCTTAAAACATTTACAAATAAATTACAAGATTCAATAAAATCAAAATGCTTTATGATTTCATCAAAAGTGAACCGTATACGCTCGCTCGGCTTATAAAAGGCGAAGTGATCTTTAAATTAGACGGTAACACAGGAAGTGGCTTCTTAGGCCGTCAGTGTAGCGGTGATTAGCGATTGCCGATCACCGATCGCCTATCACATCTAGTGAGCAGTTGATCACTGACGGTTGAGTGCACGTAAAAAGTTTTGCCAGAGATTATTGGCTTGGTTGGTAGATGTGACACGATTTGTTATGAAATTATAAAGGATTATAATTGTTGTACGGGTTAGGGTACATTTAAATGATAAACTGATTTTTGATAGATTCGTATAATGCCCGAAAACTGGTAAAATGATCGACCCGCGGCGAATGAGTCTTTGTACCGATGATATGCAACTACTCTACGATTACACAAATGTATGCGTTTTATTCATTCGCTGCGCGTCGATGTCAGCATAAAACTTAAACAACTAATATTGTACGGGTTTGCTCGTACAGCTGTGTAATGATGAATGTCATGAGATGACAGACTGTCAAGTAACAAGCCGTTCTCTTTCATGATTCTGATTTTGTTTGCAATCGTTTGAAGCTCTCGATCGCTCTCTACGCTGGAGTCATTCAAGACATCTTGAGGAATCGACACGTTTATTACGTGGTTTATGGATGCAATGACTGGTGAGTATATGTTGGCCCGAATACTAACATCGCTCTTTCTTTGTTGATGCGCAATTACTTCAAAATTGTCTGTTTTGATTATGCAGCCGTAATCTATAGTTATGAGTCCGGCGTGAATCAGCTGATGCGCGGTAACTTGATTTCCACATATTGTTCGTAGGTTACATTGACCGCAGCAAAAGTAGATGTAATTGTTGATAGAATGGCTTTCCATCCAAAGATTTTTACAGCGATCGACATCTACTTCACATGCAGATGCCTTTGATTGGCAGAAGTCTTTATCTCTGCTAAGTTTGTAAATAGGAGAATGAATATAACACAAGTGTACGTTTGTCACTAGACAAGAATCTATGATATTTTGTGTCATGATAATGTATGCATCCTTCTTCATGGTCACAGCTATGAGATCCGCCACTGGTTTAATTGATAACATGGTGTTGTTGGCTTTCTTTGTAGGAATCGGTATAAGTTTGAATATTTCATAGGAGTCCCTGCTGATCAAAGGTATTTGTACTTCAAATATTGAATAATTCTTAAGCATTCTTGCTTTGACCCGTAGAAGTTTAAACAGTTGTGCAAGATCTGTGTGAATGTTTTCTACAGGTAAGGTGACGTCATTAGACAAATGACTAGCTATAGTACTGAGTTGATCTAGTAGTTGTTCCGCTGTTATTAAATGTGGATTAACTCGACCATGATAGATGTCTGTTATTGTATCTACTAAAGCGTTCTGTAGATCTTTCAAGTCGCGTAATAGATTGCTTGCGACTATAGCGCCCATAGAAACCTCATTTGCTCTCGAAATGTTTTGAGTTTCAGCCTTTAATAATTCCAATGTATTTCCGATGTTTGCAAACTGCTGATGAATCATTTTATGCTGTTTGTGCATTGTAGCCTCCGTCCTCTTTAAGAGACTAAACTCTGCTTCTATGACCGAAGTTTGATTTTGCCAAAATGATACGATATGCTTTTGATTCTTGCGTAGAAGAGTGATATCTTTCTCGTATTGTTCTGCGAATCGAGCGTCCAATACACCGAACAGACCGTTTGCTATGTAACCGACACCGTCGATAAGACCTCGCCGCCACCTGTTCACTTGCTTTGCAAAATGCTGACTGAGTAACATATGATTATTGTAATCGAGTTCGTTGTACCCGTGACGTAATTGCAATAATATTATATCACAATGCGTTTGTTGTTGGATTGTGCTACATGTTTGTTCCAGAGACATAATGCTTTTGTTAAGTGCGGTAATTCCTTCCCAATAAGGTTCTAAATCGTAGTATATGATGATTTTCCATTCGTCGCGTATGATCTGCATGTTTGTAAATTTATCGAAATAAATATGTTGATTATTTCTGAATTGTGTGACGTTAAATGTGCATTGGGAAGTTGTTATGATATTAAAGAATAACATGATTGCTGCAAATACTGACGCTATATTGTAACGAGTGCCCCTTTTCCTTGTTTCCGACTGTTTATTTGTGTTAGAATCTCCCGAATCCACTGTATTTGCTTGCTTGGTTTGCGAGGATTCATTGTTAGTTGGGAGTTTTGATAATTTTGTGATAGGACGTTTTAGTGTTCCGTTTTTGGTTCTTACTGTAACCACGCGAACATTACCGTCGGAACCGGGATGTTGTTTGATGATTCTGCCCATTAGCCATTTTCCCGGCGGAAGGTGATCATCATGTATCATCACAACGTCATCAACATTGAGGTCGACTTTAGTTTGTCGCCACTTACTTCTTTCTGTAATTTGTACTAGGTACTCCTTCCTCCATCTTTTCCAGAGATCTTGTACGATTTTTTGTGTCAACTGCCATCGGGTTCTTAAATCTGTTTCTGTCTCATGTATGGTGACCTTTGATCCATTTGTTAGAAAGTGAGCAGGTGTTAAAAAATCAACATCGTCTGGATCTTCTGATATAGCACATAATGGCCTCGTGTTGAGACAAGCTTCAATCTGTGTAAGCACCGTATATAGTTCTTCAAATGTAAGAATCTGGTCACCAATGACCCTCTTAAAATGGTATTTGAAGCTTTTAACTGCAGCTTCCCAGAGGCCACCTGCTGATGGCCATGATGGCGCGTTAAAGCTCCACTCGATTTCCATATCTAAAACTTCTGCTTTTAGATTTTCATCTTGCATGATGTTCATTAGTGCTTGATATTCCTGTTGTAGTACCTTGTTAGCACCGACAAAGTTGCGACCATTATCGCTGTAGATGTGACTAGGCGTCCCTCTGCGAGCCGCCATTCTCCTTAATGCTGCGATGAATGAAGTTGTGCTTAAATCACCAACTAATTCCAAGTGTACTGCTTTTGTGGCCATACACACAAAGACAGCCACATATCCTTTAGTGCTCTTGATGCCTCGTCCCTTGCTTGCTTTGACGTAAATGTGGCCGGTAAAATCTACGCCAGTGTGTGTAAAAGGACGGGATGGATTACTTCTGGCCTCCGGTAACTGTCCCATAATTTGCTGTTGACAGTGTGGATTGTGTTTTTTGCATGTTACGCACCGACGAAGCTGCCGCTTCGTAGCGACGTTACCTCCTAGAATCCAGTATTTTTGTCTGATAAAACCTAATGTCAGTCTGGCTCCGGCATGTAACATGGTTTGATGTGCGTCCGCTATTATTAATTCCGTGAGACGTCCACTGTGCGGTAGAATAATAGGGTGCTGCATGTCATGGCTGATATGTGCCTTTTTTAGTCTCCCCCCGACTCGTAAGATATCATTCTCGTCCAGAAAAGGGTTTAATTTTAACAATTTGCTCTTTGAAGTTAGCTTTCCTTCTTGTTTTAAATCTCTTATTTCATTTGCAAACTCTTCTTGCTGTACTTGCTTGATAATTTTTTGCTTTGCTTGACTGATTTCTGATAATGATAGATAGAGATTTTTTGCTTTTCTTTTGTACGTCTTAATCCTCATCACTAATGCTAGAATACGTGCAATTTTGCTGATTGATTGATGTTTGTTTAACAGGTCTGTTATGATACTTGATTCCTGCTTTGTAACAACGTGAACATCTTGCTTCTTTATTTCTTCGTTTGTGGTGTAAATTGTTTGATCATCTTTCGTTGCATCAAAGGATTGTAACCATGTCGGTCCTTGCCACCACAAACGCCAGTCATTCAATTGAGCCACTGTGAGTCCTCTGCTTGCACAGTCAGCGGGATTGTCGTTTGATTTTACATATCGCCAATCTTGTGGTTTAATGATATCTGTTATTTGTATTGTTCTATTTGCTATGAACGTTTTCCATCGGCTTGGGTTTCCTTGAAGCCATCCCAATACGGCAGTAGAGTCACTCCAACCAAATATGTGTAGATCATAACCTGCTAGACACTGCTTGACTTTGGTCATGAGTTTGGCCAGCAACAGTGCTCCACATAACTCTAATCGGGGTAGTGATATCTGCTTTTTCGTAGGAACTAATTTTGATTTAGCTGCTACTAATATTATTGATTGATTGCAACTTCGTACTCTGCAGTAAATTACGCAGGCATACGCTTTTGTTGATGAGTCACAGAAGCCGTGTAACTCGATGCTGCTTGCTGTTTCCGTACCGTACCATCTTGGTATTTTGAATTGATTAATATTTTCTAATTCTTCCTTGATTTTAATCCATTGATTGCTGATTTTATTTGGTACATCTTCATCCCACTGAAGGTTGGATAACCATGTTTCTTGAAATAAGATTTTCAATTTTGTTGTTACCGGCACAATCCAACCTAATGGGTCAAATATTTTTGACATGTCTGATAGTATGATTCTTTTGGTGATTTTAGTATTTGATGATTCTATTTTTGATACAAATGTGAAGTTATCGTCTGTAGGGTTCCAACGAAGTCCCAATGTCTTGGTTAATCCTGCATGATTAAAACTCTTGCTTTCTTGTTTGTAATAGTCTTGATTTTCTAATTGCAGTAGACGACTGTCGTTTGATGTCCACTTTCTTAAGTGGAAACCCCCTGACTTTAACAGATTTATCAAATCATGCTGCAACTGTTGTGCTGTTGATAGGGAGCAGGCTCCATGAACTAGATCATCCATATAGAATGATTCTTCGATGACCTTGGCGGCTGCTGGAAATTTATCCTGTTCATCAGCCGCTAATTGTCTCAATGTCATCATTGCAAGAAATGGTGCAGCTTTTGTGCCGTATGTCACGGTTGTCAATTGATATTCTTCTAATTTTTGCGAAGGATTGTCTCTCCACACAATTTTTTGTAATGGTTGATCTTCTGGGTGTACCCAAATCTGCCTAAACATCTTTTCTATATCAGCCGTGAATGCGTACTGATATTGTCTCCATTTAATGATTAGAGACTGAAGGTCTTGCTGTAAATTGGGCCCCGTATACATCAAATCATTTAAACTTTTATTTGTAGAAGTTTTCGCTGAAGCATTGTAAACAACTCTCAATGCAGTCGTTGCACTATCTTCGCGCAAAACGCAATGATGCGGTAGAAAACATTCCGGTGTCTGATTGCGAGGTGACGGTTTCATGTGACCTAAGTTTTTATATTCGGTAATGAATGATTTATATGCGTCGAATAAAGAATTGTTTTTATGCAATTTCTTTTCTAAATTAATGAATTGAGCAACAGCCTTGTTTTTGGACTGCCCCAATTTCTCCTCAAAATTTGGTATAAGTGGTAGTCTCACTTGGTATTTTCCGTCGTCCAACCGATTCGTTGTTGCTCTGTAGTATTGAATGCACTCTTGGTCTTCTGATGATAGTGATTTTTCATCTGTAACGTCTTCTATTTCCCAGAATTGTTGAAATTTATCTAAATCAAGTTGCACGACGTTGCATGTTAGATGAGTTTTGATATTTCCACATAATATCCAACCAAGACGAGTTTCTTGAACAAGTGGAAGTGATTCGCTTAATCTGCACATTCCTGTTAATATAATATTTGCATAGACGTCCGCACCCAGTAAAATGTCTATGGGTCGGCTGATGTTGTACTCAGGGTCTGCCAATTCTAACTTTTTCAGAAATGGGCATTCTATTTTCGGGAATGAGTACGATGGTAAATATTTTGTTAGATGATTCATGATGTAAACATCGATATTAAATTGATATTGTTTAACTCTTGATGTTGACATACAATTCAGGTTCATGACTCCTTTGCAACTGCTTTCTGTTTGCCCTATGCCTGTGATTATGCCATCACACCTGGATCGATTTAATCCTAATTGCTGAGCAGCGTTTTCAGTGATGAGAGACATTTGTGAGCCCTGATCAATGAGAGCCCTCAGAATCAGATATGTCCCATCTACTTTCTGTACCTTGAGTAGTGCAGTTGAAAGTAGAGTTTCTTGCATCATATTTTGTTGTGTCACGTGTGCGTGGCCTTGATTTACACGTTCCTGATTACAACGGGTGTTGTCTTGCTGTGTAAGAGGCGTCGAGTTACCTACTTGTTTTGATAATTCCTTTGCATACGATTCATGAAGCAGCGTGTTGTGAAATCCTTTGCATTCGACGCAACGCTTTTCGGATAAGCATTTTTTTCCTTTATGATCATATAAGCAGTTTTGGCAATAATTCAAGTTAGTAACACATTGTTTTTTCTTCATCGGGGAAAAGTCAGCAAATTGTTTGCAATAAAATATAGCATGTGCGTCATTGCACACTGGACAGTTTGGTCGATTTTGCAATTTCCGGTAACTCGGTGACTGCGAAGTAACTTTGTTGCTTGAATATGACTGTTTGTAATGATAATTTTTTACTTCTGATGATTTATTCATATTAGAAGAAAGGGGTCTTTGCTGATTGGTCTCCTGTTTTCTTCTACTTGCTTCCATGCTGGTGAACTTCCCCTCTAGAAAGGCTAGAAATTCCTTCAACTCGAGTAATTCTCGAGGTTGTTTGATAGCTTTGTTGTAATTCGTTGAATGTGTCCGAATCCAATTTCTGACACAGGATGTGCACAATCAACGGGTCCCACGACGTCACGTCCACGCCGAGATTCTGTATGGCGTTCATTGTTTCTATTGCAGTATCATGGATTCTTTTGATGTGATTTATTGATGCTTGCTGTGCAATAGGCATGTTTAATAAAATGTTAATATGAGACGTGAATATCATCCTTTTGTTGTCATATCGGTGTCTCAGGATGTCCCAGCTTATGATGTAGTTGTCTGAGCTGATTGGCAGATGTTGCATGAGACGCTCAGCTTCACCTCTAACTTTTGATTTGAGGAACTGCATCTTCTGAGCCCCAGATAAGGATGGATTAGTGTGGACGGCTTCTGTGAAGAGGTCCTTAAACGACGTCCACTGATTGTAATTACCGCTGAATGTAGGTATTTCTATTTTAGGTGTAGTGTGCTCTCTATGTGAGGTGGACGACATTTTCTTATTGATTGCTTTGATAGCATTGTTGTATGTGCTTTCGTATTTGATGTACATATTAAAATACTCTTGATTTCGGTCCCCCAGCTCACTGTCTAATTCCCAGTGCTGAGTGTCAATTTTCGCCCAGCGAGACATTACCATGCTCAACAGATGATCGAATTCCCATTTTTCCGTTACGTTATCCATGTCGATGCTTGAAACAGTGTGTTCAAAGGCCTTAAAGTTACTCATTTGTTTCCTCATCATTTCATCGGTCTTGCTGTTCGACCCCTGAGACTTTAAAGTTTGCTGTATGGTGCTTGAGGAAGCTAGAGGAGTAGCAGGTTTTAGAAGCGGCGTTGATGGCCTTTCCTCTGTTGGCTGATAATTTTGAATTGCTGCTTTGATTTTCTCATACTTCTCCTTCACCGTGTCAAATTCCATTGAAGTGAAGTAGCTATGCGACCGGGCATATTCGATGCTACACAATTTTAGATGATTCGATTGAAACTCTAGCCAGCATGCATCCAAATTCTCTAACCTTCGGCGTATGTAGTCCGAGGTTTTGCGATCGGAGCCATCCTTTTTAAAGTTGGTGTAAACTTGCTCTATCTGATGGAGTAGTTGTTGTTGACGGGCAAGAATTTCCTCCATTGAAGACATGCTGATAGAAATGGAACGATCTTACTTGACTGTCGAAGTGGGCGAGCTTTGTTGCTCACGAAGTGTGGATTCCTGTTGAACCCTGCTGATTGCTGTTGCTGCTGATATGTACTGCACAATAGTGCTGGCAGTACAAACACCTTCACTGCTAGTTTGTTGGATGTCACTTGTGAACCACTTAACAGTACTTGTTTGCTACACTGTAAGCTACACACGCGTGACTACACACTCGAAGGACCACTAAATGTACGGGTTAGGGTACATTTAAATGATAAACTGATTTTTGATAGATTCGTATAATGCCCGAAAACTGGTAAAATGATCGACCCGCGGCGAATGAGTCTTTGTACCGATGATATGCAACTACTCTACGATTACACAAATGTATGCGTTTTATTCATTCGCTGCGCGTCGATGTCAGCATAAAACTTAAACAACTAATATTGTACGGGTTTGCTCGTACAATTGTATTTTGTAAGGACAAGGAATTGTATTTTATACAGCTTGTTGACGTTTTTGTAATTTCGCATCAGGCTATACAAAACCAGTTTATCGTGGTCTCGCTGGTATGGTCTTTATATTGGTATTGTATAGCTTGATATGTAGCTGAGTGGACACAAATTGAAAACTTGTAAAATATTAGAAAACTTGTGATCTCGATATTGTGCAAATGTGCAGTTCTATTGAAATTTTAATTCATTAGCGACCCGCCCCGGCTTTTCTCGGGACCAATTTCGAACAAAACTGAAGTAAGTTAATTATTAGTTTTTCTTTGAACTTCAATAAGGTCCTCTTCTGTCACATGACATTTAACGTGAGTTCACTCTTAGATTAGTTGCATATTTTCCTAACTCTTCGAAGAATACAGGTGTAATGTGTTATGTTAATATTGCCGTCTTTTGCGATATAGAAAGAATATGCCATCTGCAACCAACTTACTCTATGCAAAACCAGTAAGCTCGCGGTGTGTTTAAGTATGGCACGATAATTGAAGATATGCTTGTATCATACCGCGGAGCTACTCTCAAAGACCTGACGCCTGATTACTTTGTACCCTGCTCAATGAGATTACGGTTTTGGCCATAAAGTAAGAGAGAGTGCTAAAAATATAATTTTATCAGTTTTTTTTTTCATTTAAGTTTTTTTTAGTAATTTTATCTGTTTATTTGATAATATTTTGTTATGTTTCTAGTAGGTTTTAAAGATATTAAGTTAGATGATTTGTGTTTCTGTTTTCTTTGGTAAGGTTTTGGGTTAAATAAGATGTTTACTATCTTACGATAAGTAATTTTTTATCAAATTCTGAAGTAAATTATAAATCTTATGGAAATTTAAATCTTCGACATAAGTCGGTAATTAAATGAGTCTTTTCATTCGGTTCGGCTCAGTAGTTTTTATTTTAAGAGCATTTTGTATACTCTTGTTTAGAGGCTTCAAACTTATCACATATTATTTTATCCTATCTCAAGTAATCAGGCTTTACTGACAAAATTTTCTGGGTGTCGATTTTTAAAAGGACTTTAATCTGAAACCTTGAAGCTCAAATGTCATTAGGAGTATTGCTTGTCAATGGTAGATTATTTATTAATTCTAGTTATTTAAGAATGTGCAAGGTTTTGCAAAAATACCAATATCATAATATTGGTTTGTATAATCACACTTTAAGGTTGCATTTCATTGTGTTCTTTATTTATGCTTTTCGGATCACTACACGAGAACTGATAAACTGGATATGAAAGGCAGAAGACAGAGTGAAGTGGCGCAGCCTGGGAGAGCACTATGACCAGCAGTGGACTGCAAGTTGATTGGTTGATTGAGAGAAAAACTTGGTACACTATTCGTTGGACTCAGAATAATGAGCGACATATATTATTATGTTCGCTTCGTGTGTTTTCACGCTATCGAAATTAATTTATGGATGGGTCGCCCAATCTATGAAAATAAAGAATCCTGTTCAAGTTACGCCGAAAACAGTTTGAAGCAAGGTTGACAATAATGAGGATAGAAGACTATTTAAGATCAGAATCAATACAGTACAAGATAAAAAATAAGATTATTTTCAAATGATACTTCTACATTACGCATAAAAACCTTTTAAATGAAACGAGGATCGCGATTAACGAACATATCGAATGGAATTAACAATATCATCCTGCGCCTGAGTTGTGAAGTAATCAAAGAAACAACATTCGTTTTTTACGCTCGGTTCCCGGTATAATCATAACGTACGGTCCTTGTGTTGGCCAGGATTCAGTGGGACTTAGGACATGGTAATATTCACTTAACTAGTCATCTTTAACAACCTTGGTTTATTTTTTTTAAACCTATTTTCCACTACTGGGCAAACCTCTCCTTGGTCAACCTCTCAAGATTACCTAGGCGGACAGGGTCTTTGACACCGACCCAGAAAAGATTTGGATTTCGATAGGTAGTTATGTAATATATGTATAAGAATACTAGTGTTGTGAAAAAAATACTCCGATAAAAAAAAACCTCCGTGAAGTAAACTTAATTTTGAAAATCAATGGAAGTAGTTGATTCTCAAAATTAAACTTACTGATTCGCTTTTCGCTGTGTAAAAATACTAAACATTAAAGAAAATAAAAGTCGGGTCCATATTTTATTTGCTTTGTTTTGCTAAGTGGTAGAAACAGTACAGCAAAAATTTTGACAGGCCAGAACAAAAAAAAATTGTAATAGATTCAAAAGAAAACTTTTTTGTAAAGGTGTGAGAGTCGCTTTTTTAAACACTCAGGCCTCAGGCAAAGAGAATGAAGAAACCACCTTTGAAGACCTATGAGGTCATGGATCAGGAGAAAGGAGGAAAACTAAGGTTTGACACCATGATCTTATCTTTTCATTACTGTTATTACGTAACTGAAAGCTGTTATTTCAAAACTGTGTTAGCAATAATTAGAATATAATTAGGAGGTATGTAGTGAATGTAAAAGTAGTATTGGCAGTGCAAGCCTTTCTTCTTATGTTTATAGGTTTTTTTTTTATTTTTTTTTAATGTGCAATTATTTATAATTAATCCACTTAATTCATACCGTCATGTTATTATATAAAGTAAACAAATCGGGAAGCAAATTGACATCATACAAGTATGATAAGTTGACACCATAAAATTATTTGCATCATCACTGTATTACTATTACTAGCTACTGTACTATTTTAGAAAAATGTCTTCAATTTTTTTTCGTTTTGTTGAAATAATATCACTGAATTTCATCATCATACTGAAGGAGATGAAAGTGTTTTTTTAACGTTCATAAGTTATATTTTGATCAAGTGTCACACTACTATAATAACATTTATCCCACAGGATCCCAAAACCATGGTCACTCTGTCACCGTGATTGTAATAACTGGGAGCGAGATGGGCCGCGCTAATGTCGCGCCCCGGGCTCACTCGCTATCGGTAGCCATCCGACGCTTCGAGCGACGTGCCACTACACGCAACCAACGTTCTAACTTAAGAGTTGTTAGTGAGGGTTCCTTTATGGCTTGGAAATATCTATAATCGAATATTCAGATAGCTATTTCATGAGATCTATAATTTTTGATTGAGAGACCTAAATAATTCATCATCAAATCACTTACTCCAATTCCTCACGATCTTGAGTACTTATTATATAGGCTAGTTGCCCAAAAAATGTAATTAGTCCGTCTTTTAGATTATTAAAAAATAAGAGACACATGTTTTTTTATTTGTAAACTAGCACTTTGCCCGCGACTTCGTCTGCGCGTGTTTTTAACTTCGAACACAGTGAATTTAATTCCCGCTCACCCTCCTTATAAGAAAACCTAAAAACTCAATACAAACAAACAATTATTCGTAGTAGAAAAACTGATGTTCCGATTTTCACCCCGTTAGGGGTTGATTTATGAAATGTAAATAAATACGCATCCTTTATTCGATTGAGAGATAATTTATGGCCAGTTTAGAATTTATCGAAGCAAGCAGTAAATCCTTCCCTTAAAACTTAACCAACCCTTTTCAAAATTTAGGGGGTGATTTTCGAAAAACCCAAAAATGGGGGGTTTTTTTGAAAAAAAAATAGTGTCCATATCTTTTTTATTTACTTGCTACTCAAAGTACCAAGTTTCAAGTTTATAAACCCAAAGAATAAGATTTTGCATGCAAAGGTTTTCACCCCTTTTCACCCCCTTAGAGGTAGATTTTCGCAAAATCCTTTCTTAATGCTTACTTACATTATAAACTGCAACTATCATCCAAAATTCAGGTTTCTAAGTTTAGTGGTTTAATGTCCTCCCCTTAAAACTTGAATACCTCTTTTCACTAACTTGGGGGGTGATTTTCGAAAAATCCAAAAACACGTGTTTGATTAATTCTTATCTAGTATATAAATACTGATTTTCAAATTTATTAGCTCACGCGTTATGATTTTTCCATACAAACTTTAACAACCCCTAGATTACCAATGTAGGGTAGTTTTAAAAAAATAATGGTGCTAATCTTATTTATTTACTTGTGTTCTCATTCGTGGTAAGTTTCAAGTTTATAAACCCAAGGAATAAGATTTTCATACAAATGTTTTCACCCCTTTTCACCCCCTTAGAGGAGGATTTTCGCAAAATCCCGTCTTATTGCCAATCTACATGGTAGACTGCAAATCCTGTCCAAAATTCTAGTTTCTGCGTTTAGCGGTTTCGGCTGTAGTCGTGTCAAAAGAAAAACCCCTGTTCTTTTATATATACCCCGTGACTTTTAAGTCGTCTTACAAAAGCAGCCCAGTTCATGTATCCAATGACTAGAACACGTTTATAATAAAAAAATATGTATTTAAGAGATTTTAAAAATTTAATAATAAAATTTTAATTCTTTACTATGACACAAGGCCTTGGTTTCGGCCATGCTGCGGGGCGAGACGGAGTGGGAAGCGGTCGCCTTAAAGAAAAGCTAAATAAGCTTCTGCGAAGCAGTAATGCTCGCGAAGGAGGAGGCGCGCCGCGAGCGAGAGAGGACAGAGTTCTCCCTCCGCCCCAACCGCGGTGTAGGACGCCCACGGCGACGGACGTCGCGCGACGATCTCCGGCCACCGTAGGCGCGGGCATGCGGGCAGCGAGTAAAGGGCAACTCGCTGCCCGACCAAGGACCATGCCCGGGTCGACGGCGCGTTGTGTCCCACGCGCGCCTCAAAGAGCGTCAGCATAATGACGGGGCCCCCCTCTCAGAGAGGGCCAATTAGCCTGCCGGGGTCGCGGGATTATTCCCTAACCGTAACCCCGGAACGTAACAGGCTATGAAGGACACCGTGGATTTTAGTCAGTAGAAGTCTGACAGTCCCAAGATCCCGCCCTGCCCGGGGTTGGAGGACTCATTTGATGATTTTACCACGCTAAAAAAAAAAAAAAAAAAAAAAAAAAAAAAAAAAAAAAAAAAAAAATTTATTCGCTGTGTAAAATGACACAAGGCCTAGTTAGAAACACCCTTTTCTCATAGAAAATTGGAATGGAATGATCTGCCCGACTATTGCGTTGGGTAGGTATTCTCTACAGCTTGATACCTAAACATTTTAACAGGGTGTTTCATATTTCTAATGTACCTATTTATTAAAAATAAAAATAATTATTACGCTAAAAAAAAAAAAAAACTCGCCTAGAGGTACTTTAGGTTGGATACATTAAGTGGACCACTTTTGTAAGACGACTAAAAAGTCACGGTGTATAGATTAGACCAAAAATGACAAAGTTATAGCCTATTAAACAACAATCACAATGCGTGGCATTTTTCGCGCATGGTGAAGTCACAGGTAACTTAAATAGGCTATTATCTTTGTTATTTTTATTTAATCGAAAAAAGAAAAAATACGTTTCCAATATTTTTTTTATAATCTAAAATACGGACTAAATATAATGTAATTATTTTGACCCTGGAAACTACCCTATTATTAAAAAGGTACCATTATAAATAAAAGTAAGTGATTCCTTACTTTTGCTCTTTAGTGTAGGTATATTTTTCTTTAAAAACGTTGCCCCCCATTATGAATTACTCCTGTTGTCATCAAGTATATGGCATCACATCAAACTGAATCTGTGGGCCATACATATATTTAGTCCATGCGGAAATTGAACCTGGGTCGATTAGCACAGCAGTCGATTGCTCTGATGGGGCCAAAGCTTGTCGGGTCGCTGTCTTATCAGGCAATCGTGACACTGGAACGTAAAAGACTAATGAAAGAAACCGTAGATCTTAGTCAGTCCGAGTCTGACAGTATGGGTGGAAGGACTTATTTGATGATTTTAACATGATCAAAAAAGCTCTCTATTGCTGAACTATTGCTTCAGCATAAGGTACTGTGCTTACCCTCTGGCTAAGGTAAAAGTCCTTCGGTTAAAGGAAGCCTTATGATCATCATCATCATGTCAGCCGTAGGACGTCCAATGCTGAACAAGGCCTCCCCTTTCGATCTCCACATATACCGGTTGGAAGCGACCTGCATCCAGCGTCTTCCGGCGACCTTTATAAGGTCGTCTGTCCACCTTGCTGGTGGACGTCCTACGCTGCGCTTATTGCCCCGTAGTCTCGACTCTAGTACTTTTCGACCCCATCGGCCATCTGCTCTGCGAGCAATATGGCCTGCCCATTGCCACTTCAGCTTGCGAATCCGGTGGGACATATCGGTGACTTTAGTTCGTGAACGTAATGATCCAAGTATTATAATATACGCTATGAAAATGAGTAAGGACTAAGGATATCAATACGTGCTACGTTGGAGCAATGAGTTATGCGCATTATGCGCTCGTTTTCATACTACGATCGTAATGAGTCGGTATTAAAATAAGTAAATCGATACTAAGTCGAGTCATTGACTTAATAGCAGGCTTGAAATCGCTCACACTTATAAGAACTCGTACTCAATCTATGGATCGGGTGTTCTTAGTATTATATTATGTATTTACAGATCTTCTTAATGAAGTAATAACAATACAGTTCTGATTGAATCGAAAAAATTAAATCAAGTGGGCTTTTCTTTTTTACAAGTAAAAAAAAAAATGTCAGTAGCATCAGACTCCAGACTCTTCTTTATTTTTCATCAAGTTTCATACTTTACCAATATCTCAGGGATTAGTGTAGTTGAATCAGATGAACTCGATTCAACTACACTATGACTGCTAAAGTTCGAAACGTTTAGTACATGACTGCAATAAAACTGCAAATCAAACGGGTAGCTCGATTGCAGACAGTGTGCAGTTTCAAAGGCTGCAAGCTTACTGCATGGTTTAAGTTAGATCAACAACATTTAAAGTGCAAGTCTACTGTGCAGCTAAATTGCAGTCAAAGTTGTTTATTTGCAGTCATACTAACAGCACTCGAACTACTTTGCAGTTTGATTGAAGTTGAAATGTAATCCCAGATGGATCTTAAAAGCCCATGTTTACAAATCAAAAAAGTTTTTGTTTACTGGCTGTTTTTTTTAGAAAAATAATTTTATACCGAAAACAATCTTTGTTGTAAAAATAATGTAAAAAGAAGAAAAAAAAATAAACCGCAACAAAAATCATTGACTGTTTAAAAATAAAAGCTCTCTGTGAGAAAAGGAATAATTTTAGCAGTCATTAATTAATGAATGAAAACAAATTAGATAAGACAGTCACATTATCATTTACGTGGTCACATGTTATGAACATTTTTATAATTTCAATACTATTATTTTGGTAGCCATATTGTTTCGTAACAAAAATAGATTGCCCACTTTATCCAACTGAGCTAAAAATTCAAGATTCCCTCAGGCCATAGTGACCATGTGTTTACTCGGTAACAAAATAATATGACAGACGATTTGAAGACATTGTACAAGAGTAAAAAAAGCTATTATTCCATACAGTAGCCCTTGCGTTCGCCCTGCGGAGGAGAATACTGCAGTATTGTACATGCGAGGTGAAAAGTGCTTCGAATCACAAATGTTCGTTAGTGATTCCAACGAACGGATGCCACAACATTAAAACTTTATAAGCCATAAAGTCGTAACACGGTAAAAACACTTTTCAATTTATCATAGCCTAAAAGATTCGGAAGGACATTTGTGTAATTATTACCCGATAATGAAAAATGCAGGAGTGTGTATGGATGTTGCCTATTAATTACTGTTAAAACAATCTAATTATTGTTTGTTGTGTGGTTTTGTAGAAACACACATTATTCTTTCTATCTTTAGGGTTGAAATTCACTAAAGTGTGATTGACCATTTCCTCATAGGAAGCTACTTAAAACACATTATAAAATAAGCAGTCCTGCAAACAGGGTCTGAGAATAAACTTCCTTGGTGAGCTGAGAATAACATTGTTTTTACCTGACGAGTGAAAAACTATTTCTAATTACAAAAATTCTAATGAAATTCTTGTTATAAGCCAATAAAGTTTCCAATAATTTAACAAGCACGACCGGATCCAATCAACAGTCACTATAGTAATGTCCACACCTCAATTCATAACCAGTCGAAAAACATATTAATAGTCGCGCCAAATTGCGAAGACTATAACTGGAGCGTATTATTAAAATCTATTAGACTCAATAACACTTTAGTGCGCATCTGTATCGCTGTGCTGTGATTATTACCAGTTTTTGTGGAGTCTTCAGACACGTGGAGCGATGAAATTATGGTAATCACAGCTGGTACCAAAGCAAGCCACCGGTTTTTAGGGTACCTTTGGTGTAAATTCTGTTGGAAATTGTTATTGGTACGTGGTCTTGCGAGGCGCGATTCTAGACCTTCGCTGAACCACAACGCTAAAACAATGACGAATGTTCAAATAGTACTCTTATAATACAATTTTATAAATGAACTGTTCACATAGACCTCAACCGTTCATTACGTAAATTAAAATTAATATTGCTGCGTGAAATGACGGATTTCTGGAAAAGTCCTAAACAAAATGACGGCACGGTTGATGCAATGGCTGGGCGATTGGACTTCTGCGTTGTTTGTTTAAATTCTCTTAAACGCACCTATGATATAGGAGAAATTCCTAGAGTAGAAAAATAAAATATCGCAGTGACAGGAAACACACGAATCACATGCCTTTCGGCTTAGTTAAGGGTCCTATACAGCCTTTTTGAATTAAGAAAAGTTGGAATCCTGGTCTACTAAGTAATTATTTTTTTCTTTTCTTGTAAAATCTTTTCCACGAAGCCCAACAATAACAAACGAAAACAGTGGCACACTATAATAGTAGTTTTTTAAAACAATAATTGTCGCCGACATTCATCAACATCTGGTCTATTTGGAACATGAACATCACGCATACGTTTCAGTATCATCAGCTAAGACCTTAGAGAAGTTAGAAAAGCGATTTTGTAAAAAGAAAAGTTTGGCAAAAATATTTTATTGACTTTTGCTAATTCGATGGACCATGTCAGTAATTTGGTTCGTCTAAAAACGTCCCCATTTCTGAGTTGATCATCGACAGAACATAGTAACAACTATTTGATCCCAGACGCCGACATGGTGGGAGTTGCAAGCCAACCTTTTCAGGACTGTAACTGCCACTCGTTCAGCCGTCAACAAAGAAAAAAATAAAATAAACAAACTCTCTGCCTTATTATCGTATTCATAGATGAGAAGTATTAATATTCAAATGTGGAACTAACGTGATTATTATTAATTTTGGTCATAAATACCTTCTTATCATATTATTATATTGGGTTTGCGAAGATTGGTCATAAAATATTATTATCACCGGATCCATTATGGTCTTTTATTTTGGTATTTTAATTTGACTAATAAGAATAATCCAGTTTAATTTGGTCTGCCCACTTTTAAAACACGTATTGACAAATATCTGTGTTATCCGATTGTATTAGGTAATTTGAATCTTATTTGTTGCAACGTATGTCATTCTTTTCCGTCTACACAAAAAAAGAAAATTGCACCACTCACTGAAATATTTATTTTGCCGATACTTTTGCCAACAAGAAATTGACACAGTTATTGAAGAATGGTAGTGTAATTAAAATTTATTCAGGTTTACATAATCGCTCTCGCTTATGTCTGTGACCGCTCCAGAACTTAAAAAGCGCCGATACGAAATCGCGCCGTCGCCATACACGTATGTATAATTAAGAAAAGAAATGCTCTATTCGTGTTTTTAACTCGAAACAAAGTGTTTTGTCGCGAGAATTATTTGTTCGACACAAAGATGGGAAAAATATTCCAATTTCATACGATTTTTTTAGAATTAAAGTAATTTTAGTAATGACTTATGTACTTGCGTTTTGTTGGTTAATGTATAAAGTAACTGTTTTTAATAAGATGCCAGCAATTTTAAACCATTTTAGCATGTTTGGTGTATTTTTGTTGATCTAGAAAACGGTAAACCCATTATTTATTTTTCCATATTCTTAAATACCGTGTCATTTCTACAAATACCATTTTTTTTTGTTTTTCTAGAATTTTGTATTGGAATCTAAAAAAAGAAATCTATTTAAAGACGGTTTGCCGTCTCGATTCACAAAAAAAAGTTTACTTTTGTTTTTTTTGCTCGACGCTGGAAAAAGTGACTTTTATTGAATCGTCTAGAACTGTCAGTGGATGTGACACTGCACTTATGAAATCGACTATACCTATACGATAAATAAAATTTAATTAAATAAATATCGAGTCAAGGACCTCAAAGTGCAAGCGGTCATCCACAAAACTAATGAGGCAATCTATCAGATTCAGTTATTCCCATAAAATATAAAATCAATTCAACATTGTCGCTCAACTTAAAAGGCGGTATCTCAGGATTATCTTAAAGAGTAATTAAAAAGTATTGGAACATAAAATCGGAAAAAGCTTTTTAGATTTTTATAGAACAAGTCAAAATGCTACCGTTTGACAATCATCAATCATTATGCTTTCAATAATCTAGCTTTTAGCTGTGACTTTGAGTGGTTTATTTAATTTTGTCGGTATTTTTTAAACGGAACATTTATTTACATATCTCAGGGCAGTAACATAAAAATCTCATATACTGAAAATTAAGCAATGCCTATTTTTACGATCAAGCTGAACAAAGGTCTTTTCTAAGTAATATGTGGAAGCGCCAATTTAAGTACTAATCAATGTATTTTTGTCAGAAAATTTTCTTAACAAACAGAATTAGTATATAACCTATTTACACAGTCTCCGCTAATTAATTATTTTTAAACTCATTAACGCATGCGACGCGCATATTAAGAGTGATTTTTGAGGAAAGAAGACGCGGGTTCAAATCCCACTCGCAACTGATTTTTTCTTTCTTTAAAGAAAAGTATCGTTCTACTTGGGATATAACACGGAAAACTCTTTACCTATGAAAATTATTGTATTCTATGAAGTTGTTCTTGTGAGTTAAGATTTTTTATTGTTCACTGTAAAATGATGTGTCACTTTATTTTCCGCAATAATTAACGGGTATTATTTATTACAATATCAGAAAAGTAATAAGACAATACACTACTCTGCAGCACATGCAGCTAAAACTCACACAAATCTTCATAAAACAACCACTACAAATAATTGAAGGAAGTACATTTACTCACAATTTCCTGGCCCTAATATCGCCCACGTCACAATCAAGCCATTTATATATTTACTTAGCTAATTGGTTGTAAATTCGAGTGAGATTGTTCAAAATGGTCGGCAACGATTTTGTGTAGTAAAACTCATAAACCTCCCTACGCGTCCGTTGTCGGTTAATGGGACCATGATAAGGCCTTTATGGTCTAATTGGGGATTCAAATGTAGTTCTTGGAACATTTTTTGTCTCAATCATTATTAATTTGAACGCCAATTAGTCAGATGAGGTTCTGTTTTTGTTGGTTGCTTTATATTGATAGTAAGATGTGGTTGTTGTCATTGAAAAGGACTTATCTTTTCATTTACTGGGCAAATTATAAATGAGGCAGCTTTTTCTGTGTATTCAAATTCACGGTATAAAAATATAGTTCGGCTCTGAGCTTTGAAATTTCTGTCTAAGTATGGCAAGGTCACAACCACTCTAGAAAAGCTATTGATGCAGCTGCTGCAGCCAGATGCAGATGGAAGTCGAAAAAATGCATTATCATCATCACTATTCTAAAGGCGTCTATAACTGCAATCAGTAGCAGTAAAGACACTATCTCAATAAAAGATAAGACTAGTTTCTATGTAATCCTATGGTTTATGATTAGAAAACCTACGGCAACCAAACCTGCAAAGCCCGTATATGGTTGTCTGCTCACATAATTGGCAAAATAAATTTATGACCCACACCTAGGTAAAGGCATATTCCATACCTATAAAATTACTCTTTTTAACACCACCAGGTCATAATTATTATCGCCAAACTTTTCTGAATACGTCCCGGTGGTGACGTAGATCCTCACGATAATTTCTAGAAAACGATGACAGTCGCAAACCACAGCAAGTGAAAATCACAATGGCAGATTAAAGTTTTATGTTTATGTAGCTCCGCAGTTCAAAATTGTACCTCTATCGAGCCCGCAAACGGTTATCTGCCTCTAAAGTTAACAAAAATATCCCAGACAGTGAAATTTGAGATGGAAAACATTGATGATTGGAAGTAGCTTCAAAATCCAGAAGGCTATATTTATATTCTTTATTAGTTTACACCCACTATAAGAGCAAGGACCTCTCTTCTCAAAGAGCACCACCTCACCCAGCGTTGTATTATTACTTCGGTAGAATCAATCACCAGTAAACAGGATCCTTACTCGTCCCAAAACATAATTTTTCATAACCTAAAGCATTTTGGTTACAAATTTATGGGCCATGGGCCCAATTTACCATTGGACAAGGGTATAGTAAATCGTCAGCGCATTATTACGTCATTACCATAATGCAACCGAATTTTGGTTGTATGGAATGAATAATATGACCATTTGTATGTATGAGTTTGTTACAACCTAACTTAATAGTTTAAAAATGCTGCGCACGATTATTTTTTTCTGAAAATGAATTGGTAGTGTGTGTAGCGAATGGTGTGTATTGCACGGTAGGCGCAATGCTTAAGCGATTGGCTGCTGCGGGTTCGATTCCCATACGGTACTAATTAAATATTTGTATAGCCTTAATATGAATGTAGTTTTTACGGATCTAGCTTTTTCTTCGTGAGTATAAAGCACACAAGTTCTATAAGAAAAAATCATCGGTGGGAAAACATGTTTTCGTGTTATAGAAGAAATCTTCATAAACTAATTACGGTTATTTGTCAAAAAAAAAATTGATCGTCTCAGATAATTTAAAGTAGGTGAGCAATAACTTATCAAAGACGAATGCAAGTGACATAGAAATATACTTTCAGATGTTTTAATGAACATAACAAGAATTGATGATCGTTCAAAAATATGTGTGCTTCCGGAAATCAAACCAGGTTTACCGGTCCTTCCAGAGTAATATCAACCATCTGCTTGCAGTATATTCGGATACAGCTGTAATACTGATGAGTGACAGCCTATCGGGCATAGCTTGGAAATACTGACTATAACACTTTCAAATGTTCCCTTTTTTAACTTTTATTCACAAATGCCCGACGCAAACAGAATAGAATAGAATAGAATAATATTTATTGTAAAACATGAGTATGTTTTATTTATTGTCAAAACAATATGTGCAAGGTCTTAACACTTTCACTGTCCGCGCAGCAGACACAATACCTAAACAATAGTCGTGAGTCAGATGTGATTCATCGGACAGGGAAGTGGTTAAAATTTACATAACAAATTGAACTGCATGTTTTGCCAATTATGGCGTACAATAATACAGATTATGAAGGGTTTGCATCCACCAAAAACCCACCACCGTGAATGAATTTTCACCCTAGCAGATAGATACGCATAATGTCATCAACTCTTTCGACGATGTCCGAGCTCGCCAGTCATGAAGACAATGCAATGGGACGAAGACGTTCGTAAAGACGCTCCAACCTATCGGCCGCTGGCACCTATTAGGATAGCATTAGTAGGACGCTGTTGCGCCTCCTCTACTGTCCGCAGATAGCTAATTCTTACTCGAATAGAGAAGTGTAGAAAGAAAAAAAACAGAAGCATCACCATGCCTTCTCTGAAAAGAAACACCAATATTAAATTAAATTTTCCGGTACAAAGTCAATCATGAATAGATCTCAACGATAGGACCTATTCAATAAGCAAGAACGTTATCAGTCTTGTAAGAATGAGTAGCAATATGACTGAACAGGTTTTGTTCAGCCAGGGAGGGATCCGAGAATATATTTTTTTGAGCCGTTTTTTTTTTCGTTTTGTTTGAAAATCCAAGTTAATTCGGTAAATTTGCCGAATCAACTTGGATTTTCTTCTTCTAATCTTGAAGCTGTAAAGAGATGATTATAATATTCTTTTATGATAACAAATTAGCTTAACAATCTCTCTAAATTTTCTATGAAGTTTCATATCATTGATGATTGATTGATGGAGTTAATTTTCCACGAGTTAAATCTTTTTGAATAATATCCAAATTGAAAAGGAAAGAGAGGGTGAACTAAAATAAGGTTGTTTTTGAAGACTGACTGGCTAATTTGAATGTTCAAAAGGTCTCAGTTGCAGTCTCAGCCTAATTTGAACAAATCTTTTCACATTGGACACTGAAGCGAAACAAGATGCCGCCACATCTGAATGACGATCTTTAATCCATCCCTGTACAGGATATTACCCGAGTGTAATTATTGGGAGGGATTCATTATGACGTTACGTGACAGCCACTGAGGTTCATTTCATCATCGTATGCAATTTGCTTGGAACATTAAATTATAAGATAGGACCCGAGGACCATATGACTCTGATCTTTGATCGGAAGGCAATACAGTTCATATTGATAATCAATTTTGATGAATCCTGTCATTATATTCCTCTGGCTTCTGTTGACTGTTTCTTTAATGAAATGTTTGTTGTGGCAATGATAGAGATAATGCAGGAGGTAATGATAATTTTGAAAAGATTTGTTTTTCTCTGTTTTAGTTTGGTACGTGATGGAATGTGATTGGTGTGTGCAACAAGGATCATAGTCTTCGTGCAAATAGCGTGTTCTACCTGATATGGGCAGCTATTTAAGAAAGAGGATCATGAGTTTCTTATAGTTTTGCTCTTTGCTTCAATAGAAGCCTAGAAGCAACGAAAATAAATTAGAAAATGTAAAATAAAAAAATAAAATTGAAAGTAGCAAATCTTTCGGATCCAAAGTAACTAGCTCATAGTTATCTTAATAGTCAACCAAGAAGAACCATATAAATAACACATAAAGACAGCAAAAGATACGTGGAAAACAGACTGAAGTAGAAGAAAATCAAAAAGAAGTAAGCAAGTTATAGATATTAAGAATTCAAAGCCATCATACTACAAATACTTACACGAAAGAAATAAAATCCATTCGGATAGAACAAGTCCAGTTTACAGCGAATAAATAATTCGTGCCTATCTCAAACAGCATCTAACGATGTCAAAACATTTAACAGCTAATGCAGTTATGCTATGTTCTAGTCTAGCAAAAAAATATATAATAAAATACAGAGAGGAAGTATCTAATAATAACCAAGACGCAGTAAGCTCGAGGCAAAATTGTTATAGCTCTTATTAATCGGAAACTGCCTTAATTTTGGTCAATGATTTTGAGAATGCAAATGCTACCGTTAGCCCCAATCAAAACTCCACCTTACCTGAACAAATCGAAAGTTTATTTTTCAATGGTCCAGAGTTTTAAGGCACGTTATCCGGTCACCGAGTTTTGCTAGAGGCAGTAATTTATAAATGTTCGTATGGTTACTTTGATGGCACAAATTAGACAAAGGTACATGGAAGCATCAATACGATCTTCATTTTTAACTAAATTATGACGATATTGAGATGTGGCCAGATTTTTTCGGTAACGGAAAATTGGTGATTAATAGTTTCTATAAAATGTAAACATTATGATTAAGGCAGTTTCTAAAAATATTGTTCCTTGGTCTTTCATACAGAAAGATACAGTACCTGAAGGTTCTAGATATAAGGTCGGAATTTCTAAAATAAATAAGGCTTTAGATTTTATGTGTCCCGGAGTTAAGTAATCAAAGAGATTCTCATTCATTTTATGTAATAAAATGTTTTGTTTTAACTATTGTTGTGTTTTACATGTGCTTGTGTTGTTTAATGCAATTTTGGAATATAATCCTCATCTTTATTTGCTATAATTATGAAGAATAATAGTAAAGATACTTTAAAGTTTTTTCTTCTTTTTTGCTTTCTGTTTTGCTCTTATTTCATAAAGTTTGTTTTTTTATACTTTAAGCTAATTGTGCAGAATCAATTTCATCAGAAAATAAACAAAAAAATAATTTTAAATGTGCCAAAAGTTTATTTTTTTAATCCGTCTTCGTTCCTGTTTTTTGTCATGGAACACCAGGTATGTAAAAAATTAATAAAAATTGTTTCAGTAGATGTGGTGGAAAACTTTTCAAAGAATTGAAACAAGTATATACACCGTGACTTTTTAGTCGTCTTACAAAAGGGGTCCACATAATGTATCCGACCTAAAATACCTCTTGGCAAGTTTTTTTTTTTTTCGCGTACGTGTGTATAAAATATCTTTTTATTTTGACATTAGAAATATGAAAAACCCTGTTTGTGAAAATGCTTTACGTGCTCAAGCTGACTAGAGAATACCTACCCAGCGCAATAATGTAGGGCAGATCATTTCATTCCATTTTCTGTGAGACAAGGGAATGTTTCTAACTCACGCCTTACGTCAGTAATAAGTCGAATTTAAAATGTTTGGATTATTTAATTAAACAAAATTTCAGAATCCTCTTAAATACAAATTTTTGTTTTATTTTAAGTGTTCTAATCATTGTTACATGATAGGTAGGGCAACTCCTTTTTAAGACGACTAAAAAGTCACGGTGTATACGTCGTGTAACTACATAAAACCATTCAAACAATTATTTTTTGAGTACTCTACCAAGTTGCTTCCTTTTTTTAAAATTCGTTCAGCAAAGTTTAGTTGATCGTCAATTTTGAGTCAACTCCCAACCCGGACAGTGCGTGGCCCGACTGTCAGACTTATACTGTGTCTTATCATGGGAACACCAGGTATGTAAACAATTAATATAAATTGTTTCAGTAGATGTGGTGGTTTCAAAGAATTGAAACAAGTGTATGTCGTGTAAATAAATAAAACCATACAAACAATTATTTTTTGAACACTCTGCCAAGTTGCCTGTGACGACTTTTTCATGATTCGTTTCGACAGCCAAAACCATCCTCTTTTTGAAGAGTAGGAGGCCAAAACAAACCATATAGTATAAATATTAATTATGGTCCACCTTATCCCACAATCTCAACTTAATAGACAGGATAAAACTCTTAAAACAAAAGCCCGATACTTAGACGCCTACGTACGTCGAAAACGACCATATGGTCAAACCTATACTTAGAAAAAAAAAGAAAACTAATAAATAGACTACGAAATCAGCTCCCAGCTATTACGGTAAAACAGTAATGTGGAGATACGAATTTTTTTATGAAGCTCCAATGAGTAGTTATTACGGAGAGATGAAAGTCGATACTTCGGCACGCGCCAAGAGTTAGAATTATTTTGGAATGTACGCACACCAGATGTTATCGCGTACGGTCTTTAGAATTATCGTTTTTGGTTTAATGTATGGTACGGTATTGGGGAGCAAGTGAGAAGTGGTTCGATTTTTGAGTGTATTAAATGAAAGTTGCTTAGTTTTTTTTTCTACTTCAAAATTTTTATAATATTCTTATTAGTAGAAACTATTAAAAAGATTCACTTACGTTTGTCGCAATATTTAGACTTCAGTCATCTTATAAACTTGTCGAAATTGAACATTTTCAGCAATAAATAGAGTCATAAAAATTCACAAATCTTTTTTTTTTCAAATTGCGTCCAATATGAATTATAAGCCCACGGTCAATTTATATGTATAATATCAACAATTTGTAATAGCAACATTTTTTCCTAACTTATGCCAACCATGCACCATTTGTTCATGCCTTGCATGAACCGCCCGCAGTCTTTTACATTTCTACAGAAATACATAATAAAAAATGTCAATAGGAATGGCATATAAACAATGTTGGTAGTACAAGTATTATTTAAACTAAAACACTATTGCAAGTAACAATTTGGCCCGCAGTACCGTTGTGGCTATAGATCAGTTCAGGTGTTGTCGGCCTGCGGGCGTTTTGTGTGGTGCAAGTTACAAGATGAAGAGAGTTAAACAAGTAGCATTAGTTGGCATTTTTCGGGTATTTTTGTCTGGTTTTTCCCAGTCTCGGTTGACGAAAGACCTTTCACTTTTCGTGAACCTTTACACGGGCTGTTAAGTTCTATCGGACACTATTTTTTGCGGCTCGTCATCCCTTTTGTGGCCAGCCACGACCTTGTTTCACTGTGTATAGCCCACCGTTTATTTGGCCATGTTGCAAACATGTCCTACCCAGTCCAAATTTTGTTTGGCAGTCTTTCTGAGCCATGTCAGCTATATTTTTGTTTTACAAAGTAATAATCGAATCATTTAAACTAAATTATCACTATGTAACATCATTCTTATTGTTTTTGTTTGAATAAAATTATTAATAGGAATCGCATCGCATCTGGCAAATCAGCCATTTAAGGTTAACGTCTGCTTAATCAGACTTCAGATTCCAATAACGATAAAAGGTAGGTAAATGAAGACTAAAGTTTTGGCCAATACATGAAAGTCTGTTGTGCTAGAAACACGAAGAAATAAAATAGAGAAAAGTCTCCTATCTCCCTAAATACTTACCTCACTTTTATGTCAGGTCGGGAAATCGCCTTTATCTTACAACATGGACCATTTCTTAACCAAATGGCAGGTGAGATCCTACCTTATAGTAACCACCACGCCCGTCCATATGGAAGAATAAATTTGTAGTTGTTGGCTAAAATATTGGTAGTTACGGTTTACGATGCCCACACTGTCAACAGATTTATAGGTATATATAGAGATGTACGAGTATTTATGAAGCATGTGTTTGAATGTAAAATGACTTAAAGAAAAAACTCAAATTTCCCAAATTCTAAGGGCGACTTTCACCAAAAGTTAAACATGTTTAAAAATTTATTTAAGCACAAAATTCAATAGAATTTTGACCTTAAATAAAATTTTAATCATGTTTAACTTTTGGTGAAAGTCGCCCTAAGCCTTTATAATATAGTTTTATTGATAAATAATAACATCTTCACAGGTCTTCAAGATTAAGCCGCGTTATTATACGATTCCAAGTTGTTCCGGGAATGTTACAGAATTGAAACTCTGAAAACCAGGAGTTCAAGGTATTATCCTGTACCTACTGGGTTGTGGAGAGATCTAATAGGCAATCATCCGATTAAAAATACTGTACAATAATAAAAGTAAATGATAACTAGAAGTATTCGTAACTGCTATAGTGAATGGAATAACACCTCTTAGCAGTCCATTCGGAGCTACGATACAGAAGGCTACTCGTAACCTACAGTGATGTCTGAGCAAAAAAGCTGGTGAACATGCCTCACCAGGGTCGCCTTTCTGAAGCCAAACAGATTTAAACAATGTTTCATCAGTGCACCGGCGTTACAGTTTTTTCTGAATGAGCTCCAATTTAGGCCTTATCCCAGTTTCTGGACTAGATTAGTATTAAGAGCAGATTCGTAGCAACGACACAAAGAATACAAACTTCCTTTCATCATAATAAAAGCCAAGCTCATTACAGCCATAGCTATACTGTTATTAGTCACGATCATCATTAGAAATATTAATTAGCAACAAAGTTTAATTTCAATAACGAATTTGACTTTTAAATAAAGATTCCAACTGTAGTTTTGATCTGACTGGTCCCTGTGTAGACAGACAGCATCCGTTCACGAGTTTGACGCGTGAGTCAGCTTTTCTCAACCATATTGGTTTTATAATGCTGATGTGCCTTATGCTTTTTTGTTTTGTGTCGGCATCGGGATTTTATGTTGATTGATATAAAATTATCCTTTGACTCAAAGTCGTTTGAATTTTGGGACGGTTTTTTTACTACCCTTTTATGTAAAATGAAAAAAAATGTGATTATGGTAAATGGTATCATTATTTGAAAATATTTTCCACATATTTTTTACTTATGTTTATAAATTAGTCTTCATAAGCGCCTGCGCACCTAGTAAATTAACAAGACGATACAACCATAAAGATTACCCCAAATTCTTTCTAAATTAATAGGCCTCAATATTAATTAATAGACCTATAAGTTACGATCAAAAATTCAAATAATTGAACAAAAATACTTTTAATGGATTCTAAGCCGGCACCCATCTTTGATGATGAACATAAGAAATCAATTAATTGAATGAAAATAATTCGCGTAAAATCATTATACTGATCGTTTCAATTAAGCGAGAGTAAAAATAGATTCCACTTTCATTTTATATAAAGTTTTTTATCATATTGATCAGCTTGCTTTAATTGCCCGGCAATTTTGTGGCCACCTATGAAGGATTTGTTCGTTTGTGATGTTTCGTCAAATGCGGCATGTACGGTGTGTGACATGAAATATATCATAAAAACAGGTGCAATCCAAAGAAGTAAAAGTTCATAAGCATAACGTAATTGCAAAAGTATATAGAATTAATATTTGTGTAGTGGCTGTTGCAAAGGTAACAACTAAGCTATTAAAAGAACAATCACTGCTAAATACTCGTATGAACTTTTCCAATTGCATACCAGAGACCGCACCCTCATTTTTCCATTACCGAAGCAGAAGTTCTCAATCATTGTCTCACACTTTAGGTATTTGTCAAGTCTTGTTTGTTTAGAACCCAAAACTCCACGTTATGGCAGCCTCCAACCTACACTGAGGATATGTTAGATTAAGAGTCTCTCGTTCTCACAGAACGGAGGCCTCTCTTTTATTTTTGTGTGGTTATATCATCAAATAAGTCCTCCCGTCCTGGGTGGAGTGGAAGAGACTGTCAGACTCTCACTGCCTAAAAGTACCATAAAACAGGGTGGTTCTTACGGTTGCCAATTGCGTTGCAGGGCCAGCCTATATCCTGCTTAGAAAGTGCCACGACAGACAGAACAGAGGCCTATGTCCTGGCCTGTGTCAGGATGATGCAGTCTTGCCGAGTGCCAATTATACATACCATAATTTCGATGGCCTTCTTGAGTTTTGAGAGCTTTGGAGTATTTCACGTGCTCTCAATCAATCCAAGTTTGGCTATAAAACTCCTAGCAAATAAAGATCATGACGACCACAGTTAACGAAAAACAAAATATTCAACATAATACAACAAAGGCACCGCAGTGTGAATGCCCCGATACTATCAATTCCTGAAATTACATAAACGAAAGCACACAACCAACTTAGTCGCTAACGTTTTTATTATACCACGTTTTAATGCAAAGTAATAAATCAATAATTCTACTAAGATAATCGGAGCGGTAGAATTCCGGTTGTGTTGCGTAGGCAGGCGGTAATTAAGGAAAACGTTATATGAAATCGATCACGGTGACGCCGTGAGCTTGTTTCGTGTGTTTACTTTTATTATCATTTCTTTGACGGTGATTAGGAAGTGTATTTACTTACGAGTATATTGAGTGGGTGCTGACTGAGATCCGCCGCTTCATTCTTGCGTAAGTGAATGTAGATCGAAGTGAGTAGTGTTTACAAATAATTATAATTATGTATTAAATTTAGCTGTCATAATAATTATTTTTATTTGTATTTAAGGATTGTAGCGGGTGACGCTTGGACGACGAAGAAAGTTGAGTTTATGTATGAGTTTATGTTTGGTCCCAATCATATTAAGTGAAATGTGTTTTTCAAATTTCACGCTTTTACTAACGAATGTGACAAATTGTTAGTTTTGCCTTATCCCTAAGTAGATGAATTATGAATCGGCCAACCTGCTTGCCGGATTGCTGCCTTGGGATCTGGAGGCGACTACCCTCCAGCGCGTCTATGAGTGGCGCGTGGAGGCGCAGCGCCGGGGCGTGACCCCGCTGCCTCGCGAAGTCGAGGCGCGGCGCGAAGACCTCCGGCGCGATCTCAGGGCAGTATGGAAGGAACGACTGTCGCGACCGACGGCCGGGCACGCCGCAATTGCGGCGGTAAGACCCCTCTTTGAGGAGTGGCTGGAGAGAAGTCATGGCGTCCTGACCTACCGCTTGACGCAGGTCCTCACCGGACACGGAAGTTTCGGGAGGTACCTGTGTCTGATGCGAAAGGAGGAGACGCCTGGGTGCCACCACTGCGAAGATCGCCCGGAGGACACGGTGGAGCATACGGTGCAAGACTGCCCAGCTTGGGCGGAGCACCGACGTGTCCTCACGGCTGCGATAGGCGGAGACCTCTCGCGCCCGGCATTGGTTGCGGCCATGCTGCGGGGCGAGACGGAGTGGGAAGCGGTCAGCTCCTTCTGCGAGGCAGTAATGCTCGCCAAGGAGGAGGCAGGCCGCGAGCGAGAGAGGACAGCGTCCTCCCTCCGCCCCAGCCGCAGTGGTAGGCGCCCACGGCGACGGACGTCGCAAGATGATCTCCGGCCACCGTAGGCGCGGGCATGCGGGCAGCGAGTAAAGGGCAACTCGCTGCCCGACCAAGGACCATGCCCGGGTCGACGGCGCGTTGTGTCCCACGCGCGCCTCAAAGAGCGTCAGCATAATGACGGGGCCCCCCTCTCAGAGGGCCAGAGCCTGCCGGGGTCGCGGGATTATTCCCTAACCGTAACCCCAGAACGTAACAGGCTATGAAGGACACCGTGGATTTTAGTCAGTAGAAGTCTGACAGTCCCTCCCGCCCTGCCCGGGGTTGGAGGACTCATTTGATGATTTTACCACGCTAAAAAAAAAAAAAAAAAAGTAGATGAATTATTATGAGCAGGATTCAGTAAAATGTATAGTTTACACAAATAAAACAACAACATCAATCAATCCTATTAATAAGATTTATTTTACAAGTAGGTGTAAGAATTCTACATAGAGGGAAGAACTGTGAAAACTTGCCATTTATGCTGCGGCACGGTTGGTGTAGTAGTTAAAATGATTGAATGCATGTGGCGTATTCGATTCCCGCATGAAACAATGTGTATGACCTAAAATTAAATGGGTGCTATTTAAACCGGCTTCTATTTAATCCTACACTGGCCACAAAATTACTTAGTCAGCCACAAACCAAATAAAGTTTCCCTATTATGTGTAAAAAAATCTACCTAAGCAGGGTTTCGCAGGGCTTCTATTTCTGTGTACAAGGTTTAAAGGAACCTAACCAAACCGAACTTCGGGGTGTCCCTGAAATCTTGCTAAGTGGCTGAGTTAGTAATTTTGTGGCTCGGTTTATTATTTCCCAAATTAAATTGTTCTGGTTGGTTTGGTTGCTCGTATGTGTGAGTTTAAAATGTCTGGAAATACACGCACGATATTTACAGGATAAATCCCTGACGTTAAAAAACGACACCCAAAGCAACATTTTTCGTTCATGTTTGACTATCATACTAATGATAATGCAGTAATTAAGCTATGAAGGCAAACCTAGATAGAAGATGTGAGCTCAAAACATTTTCGTCCCTAGGAATAATAAGTTTAGTTACTTAATTTACCTGTGGCGAGAAGATTTCATGCTCTTGTGCCAAATTCATGACTGCGGCATGTTAGTAGTCCAATTTATTAATTGAAATCGTTCATAAACCATAATTACTATTTATGTCAAATGATTTACAACTGTCTTACTTTTTTTAAATATGTAATACGCTACTTACAGCATCTTTAAAAAAAATCTAGACCCAAAAAAATTGCAATCTAAAATAACGACCCACAAATCGTTTAAAAGATATTAATTACAAATAAACAGTAAATCATTTGGGGGAAATAAGCGAAAAGGTGTTGTATACTAATAAAATAATTATCGTCTACCTACCGATCGCTTGGAGTATGTATCATTTGGCAGGCGTGGTCAGTTCACACGAATGTAGAATTTATGTTACTCTTAAAACTATTATGAAAGATCCAAAACCCACAAACACAGACACAAAGAAATTGCAACATAACACATTGCTGGCTAACAAAGATACAGCTAAAACATTTCCTAAAAAAATCCAGCAATGGATTACGTAAACTTCTCAAGATGAAATATCGTTGTGTAGCTCCGGTCGTAAGGTAGCTTTTGAGTTGGTAGCTCTCAAATGTTGTTCTGATATTATTTTTTGCTAAGAAACAATTTCCTGTCGGAATCAAAGAAAAGAAAAGGATCGTAAATTATATTCGTTTGTACAATATCGATTTTTTTATGTGGCCTGACAATTGCTTTGAATTATTATTTGCAATTAAAATACTACTGGATGTTAATCTTCGAGTGAGGTGTTTTGAAACGCCATTCTAATTGAAACTTAAATGTGCAAGAATTAAGTCGTAAAATTGAGTAATAATTTAGTTAATATTATACTTAAATAACAAATGTAAAGAATTTTGTTTATGAAAACCAATTCAATGATAACATTGTCTATTGGCGATTAATTGCATACTAAAAGCGCAAATCAACAATATAAACTTTTAAATACATTTTAACTCTATCATCCTTGAAAGTCATCATAAAGTATCATAACGCGTACATTACCACACAAATTATCAAAACACTTGTCCATCATATTGACAGGTTACAATACTTATAATACACCATTCATATCTAAACCCTTACAAAAAGCCGAACCAATCCATCTTTCCCCACAATAGGTCTAATTGTACCACACAGTCCAATTTGTACCACTGTTTCATTCGGACCACTGTTCGCTACCATACGGATTATATAAAAGGGTAAAATAAAAAACGGGACAAAAGGTGTTATAGAGTAAAAATTACCAGGCTGTTATGAATATGTATGTATCATTATGGTACAGAACATATGCGCGACACATGTTCAATGGACCGTATGGCCCTATTGATACGAATATTTTATTTATTCATCGCGTGATAAAAATCGTAGGTTCGTTTTTGCTGCGAATGAATTATTGGATATATTTTTTTATTGTTTGGATGGTAGCATGTTGCTGTGTTTGTTTAAGAATCTACCGATATTGGGTAAGATTAAGGATAACACCATATTTCTGATATTGTGTCATATCTTTCGAATTTGATGTTTAGCTGTTTATTGGCAGATATTCCATTGAGAAAAAATATTATTGATACAGTCAGCTTCGGCAGCAGCTGTGGCCCAGTAGTATCAGTCCCGACTTATGAGTTGTAGGTCGTGGGTTCGAACCCCGCCAGGCGCATTACTTTGTGTAATTTATTTCGTCACCACTGCTCTCAAAACGGTGAAGGAAAACATCGTGAGGAATCCGGCATGTCCTAGAACCAAAAATTCGAAGACATGTGACATGCACCAATCTGCACTGGGCGCGCATAGTGGATTATGACCTTCTTCTTATCACAGAGAAGAGAACTGTGTCCCAGCAGTGGGAACTTTATAGGCTGATGATGACGAGTCAGCTTCAAAGAAAAGTCATACCTTTTATCAGTGATGTCACTAACAAAGGTGTGACATTTCTCTGCAACTTACAAATCTGGCGTGCTTTTGATACAGGAAAATAAAAGCAAATAAAAATATTAAAAAAGTAGAACTTGAACTCTCTTTAGATTTAGTCTACTCATAAGATATAATTTATTCTATCGAAGCTGTTTAGGAGTGCGGTTAGGGAGATTGTGGCATATGAATCTGTTAAGAGCCAATGCAGTTACCATAGCTAATGCTTTTGGTTGAATTTTATTGATCTTGGATTGAATAAAAGTCTCGCCAAAACTGTTCAAGAAGCTTTAACCTAATCTCCGGCCATTTTGATGTTCATCGCAACAATCACAAAACTATTTCAGTACCGGCCGGTACTTTACTTTTTTCTCCATGGTTGAATGGATGCTGGAAGCGTGCGCACCCCGGCCGTGGTCCGTCACGCAGCCGCGTGCGCAGCACTGCGGTCCGCACCTTGCTGTGTTTCGAGTTTTTTGTCCAATAGATAATAGTCTGGGATTTTGGAATGGTTCCGTGGATCCCAATTGTGATGTTGGAATCGAATTTTAATTATATATCTGTACTTACTAAGACTAGATTTTAAATAAAATTGATCCCAAAACTACGGACTATTATTATTTAGAATTTGTATTCGCTCGAAAAAAAAATACTTCATTCCCCATAATTCGGTACACGCTACTGAAAATCGCATTGGATTACGGGACTGGGACGTAAAGGGCTACCAAAGGAACATCGTGGATTTTAGTCAACAAAGTGTCTTGCAGTACCTCCCTACCGCTATACTCATGGTGGGTGGAATAATTGAGCGATTTTACGACGTAAAAAACAAAAATACGTGGGGGCACTCAGGGACTGCCGCGGTAAAGTTATTGCATAGCCATTTAAAAAAAAAAGAGAAAAAACCTTCCTCAAATATAACGAGAATATCGTTTTTTTAATATTTGTGGTGCACTACTGTAATAAAGATAAATTATTTTAATGAAGTTATAAGTGGGTCTTTTGTATACAGAATTCCCAGGTCTGGCTTCCAAACTGGGTCAAAATTTTCAACAGGTTATGGGCCCAGCACGCTGCAACTGCGCCACTCTGCTTTGTTAAAGTAGGAGATTTTTATAAGTGGTGATTTTATGAAATTATAAAATCACCACTTATAAAAATCTCCTACTGTGGAAGCCTCGTTTTGTAGCTGGCCGATTAGAATCAGTAAGATAAAGTAAATTGTCTGTATAACGAATGTTTTTATGATTGCCGAAGTATCCCAAACTGAAACGACGTTAGACGAGTGTTAGGTTTTTATTACGGGTAGGGTTAGGTATTTTCGTTACGGAATTTCTTGATTCGGTCGCCGCGCTCAGAGCCCGTGATAAAAGCTATGCAATAGCTTAAAAACGTGAAATTACATCACACTTGGTAACGAAATAAATGTGACAGTGTGGTCACACGATGTCGTCAAATCGATTTCACATCGATAAGTTTAGTCACTTCCGCAAATAGAATGCGTAGAAAGTTGATAACATTGCTTGCATCAATAAGAAATATTACTTAAAATGGTCCTTTCACTTACTACTTACGGAACACTAAAGATCACCCATTGAACGGTGACGAACGGAAATTTTGTGGTCCTGGCACGAGCGGCGTAAATGACTCGGAAAAAAAATCGTTACGCCGTATTCCGGACACCAAAAAGATCGTGGTTACGATTTAATTTGATTTTTGTTGAATTCATCGCTTTATCGTAGGTCTTTGGCTGAAAAAATTGTGACTATATCCGATCGGTTCGCTATACTTAGTATCAATGCTTAGGTGCAGTTTTTTGTTGTTATTTTTTTTTGGTCTTAAAATAACCTTTAACAAGCGACTCAGATATATCAGGATCAGAGGAATAAAAGTAAACTTCATACGGTAGCTCAAAAAGAGATGTCCGTTAGACCAGTTATCAGAGTACTAAAAGTAGAATTCATACGGTAGCTCAAAAAGAGATATCAATAACATTTTAGAGACCAATAACATTTTTACAGAATTGCAGACTTACTATTATTACTGTATTCGACTGAAAACAACAGTCAAAAGTTGAGAAGATAACAAAAAAAAACTCATGTTTTCATGACAATGTAAAAACATTTGCAAAAAAATAAACTTATGTATGCCTAAAATAAAGACTCGATCAATGAAATAAAAAGAAGGGTCAGCAAAATAAGGCTTGAGGTTTTTGACAGTTGGTGCATCCGTTACTAAAGGCAAAGGAAGCTTGCTTCTAATAAATTATTATCGAGTGAGCCACTTGTTCCACCCCATTGTTATTTATTGACTAGTGTTTGACCGCGATGTGCCTCGCACTGTTTTTTTTCTTTATTTCATAAAGTTGGTAGTTGATAACATCAATTTATTAATTAAGGCTAGAACTAAGGATATTAGCGATATTATGTTTGAAGGAGGTGGTGGGACGCGTGAGGGAGAGGACATCGTCCACCTTACAAACTAGTCGCAATGGTAGACGCCCACGGCGACGGACATCGCAAGACGATCTCGCCACTGTAGGCGCGGGAATGCGATCGCAAAGTAACCACGAGTGTCACCACGATGACGGGGCCCCCCTAAAGGGCCAAAGCTTGCGGGGGTCGCGGGACTAACGAATAACCGTGACCCCGAAACGTACAGCGCAAAGGCTATGTATTGAAGGATTTAGTCGTGGATTTTAGTCAGTACAATTATAACAGTCCCTTCTGCCCTGCCCTGGGTGGGAGCTCCTTTGATGATTTTACCACATTAAAAAAAAACTAGGTGGGTCACCAATAATCTTGTGAACATAATAGTAAGAACACATATAGCTAGGAACATAAAATGCTTTTAAGACGATTGCCTATTTCCAGGTTTTCAGTGATGAAGCAGAACCACATAATACTTAAAAGTACTACGTACAGAAGTGTCACTTCCCAAAAACGAGCAAATGTAAAATCTTTGCTCGTGAGAATAAAGTAAAAATACGTACGGAAAACGTGAGAAACGGGCGACGGGCGGCAACGACTGTGAAATCCATCCACGGTGCTCCCGCGTGTTATGCAGTCTCATACTACAAGCACACGCGGGGGCCCTGTTGACGTGGCTACCTACACCGCGGAGTGCGCCAGGCCTGGCAAAACTAAGAAACAAGGGATAATTGGTTTTCAAAATGGCCTCTTGCACAGATGATGGTAGGTTTTACCAGGGCTATGTGGCTTGCGATCATCATTCTGACGAAGTTCGGCATCAAACAATTACTCACTGTGTTTCAATTGTGCGCAAGAGTTTCAGTTATTTCTGGTGAGCTTATTCCATATAAGGTCTTGCATTCACGCCAAAGCTAGCTCAAAATAAATAAAAAATGAAATCTTGAAGATCAATAGCTGGAATAAAGTCGGTTAATAAATAGGTTTTTTTTTTAATGCCATAATTTTCGACATAAATCTGTAAGCTTAACCGTGTGACCATTCGTACACCTAACATTTATAAGACATTACGGTAATTTATTCAGTGAATGTACTAGTGAAATAATTTGCATATCGTCGTTATAATATGCATGCATGAAAAGTCAGCCATTACAAAAAAACAAAGACATGTCCATAGTGCTTAAAATGATAGGCAGTGAATATTTGCACACGAAAATAACATTTTAATTTCAGACTCCGTTGCAATACGCTATTTAGAATACAGAATTTGGTACAGTCATTATAAAATTTATAGACATGACGAATGTTAAAAACCGTTTGAACGTTTTCTTGTAGGAGACTGCTTGACAAAACAGTGGCTCCGAAAAGGCCACTTTGGCAAAAAATATTATTTTTCTGTCATCTACTCTATTGCTTATGAAATAAAGTATACTATTCAATTTTACTCATTTTAACGCAATTCACATAAAACTAGTATTTTTCGACCCCCTGATTGTGACATTATAAACTGTGTTTTGAAACATTTTCAAAGAGTAAAATTATTATTAGGATATACAGCTTAACATCACACTTAAAGGACCTACATTTCTGGACAAAATTTTATATACCTACCATTGAATATGTGACAAGCCACTCTTCAATTCTTCATGACCTAAAATCGTGTCCAGAACCCCATACGCACGTGAAGACAAAGATAAAGTGTGTGATGTAAAGTTTCGCATCCTTCATTAAAACTATAGGGAATCGTCGGCCAGGCAAGTGTTATACGAGAAACTGAAGAGTTCCTGGCTGAAGTAACCAAACGTTTGCTTTAAGGAAACTTGCGTAATGCGAGAAACTTCGCGAAACCAGGTATTATGATTGAGTAGATCAATGTTTCCATTGTCATTGCCACCATAGTTCGATCTCGTGGGATACTAAACGAACAAAACAACTTGCTTTTGACAATTAAAACTGAACTGATAATGCAAAATGCCATAACCGTAAACGTCAACGATCAATCTTATTTACTACCAAGATTTAATTACTGACGTCACTTTGAATCTTTCTATTAATGACGATAACACAACCGGACATGTCGCCTCTACAAGTACTGGCAATTTAATCTCTCTCGTCATAATGCTAGTAGCATTAACGACTGATCCACATTTGCGTTCGGCGTCTGGTAGAGTAGATACAAAAAACGCGAAGGCGTGCAGTTAAGTAGATAAAACAACAGTGCCCGTCAAATTTCCTCCAGACATTAATCACACTAGTGAGTTCGGTAAGCCGGTAGTGTGACCATGGCTTTAGAGTTGGTGGGACTGTGAATTGTTGTTATGTAGAGTATATGATTTTAAATAATCTGTTAATTACAGGTGCTCTCAAAAATCCAGTAACTTAAAAGTCGGAGACATGTGCTATCCAAATTCCTTCGCGAGAAGGCTTTGGTCCAAGCAGTGGGAACTGCATGAGTAGGTACATACGCTTCTTTCCACATCTTTTGTACCAAACCCGTACTGGGCTCGAAGATGATTATAATAAAAAAAAAATCGTTTGTTTTTTTTTTGTAATATTAGATTCTTGTATTTCTATAGCTAAATGATGTGAAAGTAGTAACTCAACTTACCATTTACACATAAATCATGACGCAACTCAATTGAATCAGCACGTGACCGATTACGACTACCGCACCCCTCACCCCTTTCTTCACCTTTAAGTGAACTTCCGTGGCAAGGACGTTATGGGTGGTTGGGTTTATCATACTCTAGTTTATAAGCAAACACTGGGTACTTAATTGTACTATACATACAAATTAAAACAACCAGCATGATTTTTCATTAATTTTATTGAATTTAATTCTTGCATAAAAAAGATTTTCATCAACTTCCTTTCAATTAAATTTTTGTGTGCACTTTGGACGACTAAATGCCTGAAAAAAACGAATTTTATTTATTGACCAAAATAATATAAAATATCTGTATACAAATAATATACTTTAAACACATTTGACAAGTAAAACTATAAAACAAATTGTCCAGAATCGAAATTAATTAACTAAAACAGCTTTCATCATTAACAACTTTCATTATCGGAAAGAGCATCACACACAAATATCTATATTTTAATTGTAACATCGTAGTCACAGTATTCGCGTGCCGACGCGGTCGCGCACTTTCTACTGCTAACGGTCGGCGCGTGCGCAAGGCACCTGTCCCGCGACCCCAGCCCGTGTGGTTACATTATGTTGTTTCATTACATTCGTAGGTATTTTAGCTTCTAGTTGGTTCCTGTTGGAAATGTGTATCAGCCTTGTTCGGAGTTCTGAATTTAAGGAGATTTGTGAAAGCCCTTTTTGTAAATAAGGGAATAGAAATGGGTCCGATACACTAATTTGCCAGCTTTTTAAAACAAAAACTTTCATCGAAAAAACTTTTCTTAATTTTCATAATGTTATGCTGTTTTTAAAAAATGATTTGTTAGTCTTTTCTTTTTTTTTGCGGTACTCTACAGCAGGGCTTGATACTAAGGCCATTCCTGTTACACACGTTTGGATTTTTTTTGTTTAATCTAATGCATTTTGACTAAATTTATACTTGGCAAAAAAAAGTTACAGGAACTTGAACCTTCTTACTCATTATTGGAAACATTTTCAGACAGCAAAAATAGTAAATAGGTATTCAAATAAAAGCTGTTTTACAGAAACGTGGAAAACGGATTGTTATAATTTGAAAGAGACTAAACTCGATCAGTAGAATGCAATTTTATTGGATTACTAGAATTGTTAATTCAAAACGGAACAGCTTATCGATTTCAAATAATGCCTAGAAAAAGCAGCTAGCCAAGAGGTTACACGCGTATTTGCAACGAATATAAATCGCAACTGGACTGTTACACAATACGGATTTAAGTAACGGTAGGTAAATAATTGTGTTAAATAAAATATAATTTGTAATGCACCCGGGTTTTTCATATCGTTCAAGCGAATCCAAAATTACGAGAAATTCACAATCGAATTTGTAAAACGAAGAATATACGGTCAAAATGGCGTATTGATACTGAAATTAAAATGACCTTTGACACGTTCTGCTAACGTATTTTTTTAATCCAATTTGCAGTTTAACCGTTATTTCACGGAGCTATTTCTCCAATTGATTACAAATTCGAATGGATTCAAACCCATGCAGCCTATCAGATTCTCTGAAAGCCTAAAATTTGGTTTTTTATTGTACCAAATTCAATTTAAAAGAGAAACCATCTGAGCATTGATTCGATTTAACAGTTCACGTTCTTAGAAAGATCTAAGTCGTGATAGATATTTAATGGTAGCTGTATCTTCTGTTTTGGTAATAAAGCCTTTTTTTGTTTACTCATTTTGAAGAGTACTGATTATAAAATACTTTGCTAGATTCTTTTGCTACACTTAAATACTTGGACACGAAGTTAATAAAGATCGTGTATCGTCATTACCTTCTGGTATGTGACTCACAATAGGCCACTCCCTCTTTTATTGTCGAAGTCTTAACGAATGCGCAGGCGCCACCTGTCAAGCAGCATAATTATAGTTTAGACTTTCCAGACCAGGAGTGATGCAATCTATAGTATTATAGTTTTATCCAATTAGAAACACATTTTTAAAACAAAATAGTATAGTTTATGACAAAGCTTGGAAAGTTTGGGAGATAAATTCGCGTAGATAAATCACAATAGAACAGAATGTTCCTAAATCTTTTAAAAATAATAAAAAAATCCCATAGATTATCTACCCGATAATATTACAAAACACTCGTAGATTTTTACCATTTCGGTGTATTGCTAAGCGCCATGAAAAAAGGCGGGTCTCGTTATCCTTGTTCCGTTGGCAACCAAATTGTTGCATACAAAAGAGTTCAACGCAACTGTTAAAAGTCATAATAAAAGGTGCGATTGAAAAAGTATTTATCCAATAATTTAGGATGAGTTGTTTCCATTTGGATACATTTTCGTTTCGACAGATTTTTACATAGTCGGATGCACATTTGACCACGTTTTCTGGAAGGTGTGCTGTTAGAACTATGGTACAAAGTACTATAAGAATTTTGCAAAGCCTTGGCATGACATTCAGGAGCACGTTAAAGGTAAGCCGAAACATACCCTATAATTTTATTTTTAACATTAAAAAATATATCATTATGAGACTTTCTTAAAGTCTGTATTTGTCTACATTATCTTCAATCAAAGTCAAGGCAGCCTACAAACTATTAAAATAAGCATGACATCTGCACCAAAGCATAAAATCTATCCTTTATTCCATCATCATTGGGCTAAACAAAAATCATTACCACCTTTTCCGGTCACCCTTTCATTGATAATGAGACGTTACGTCAATGTATCCGAATTACTTAACGGTCCCGGGGGTGGGGTAGAGGCGCGGGCGCACCAGGGAGGAGGGGGTGAAACAGGTGACTACGCACCTGCCAACGGTCGGTCGCTTCCTTTATGCGACTGACATTACGATGGGTAGATTAGACTTATGGATCTGTATAGCTAAATAGTGGAATGCTCCTTTTTTGCTTGATTGGTTAGTCGGTAGTGTAAATTCCGATTGTGTTTCTATGTATGGTGTTTTTGTTGTTCTGTTAGCTCTTGTTTGGTAATTGGAGTTATTAGGTTAATTGGTGGTTGAAAAGGAATTTTTATATCATTATGAACTTCCAAATATGTTCAGCTTGAATATCAAAGGCTTTTGCAGTGTTTAAACATCTAGGTGGAAATCTGACCCTGTGCTAATTGTAACTAAAAAAAAAATATATCAGACTAATATAAATAAATTTGACAATCTTCGAAGACGTCTATGCGGAAGTAAAAACAAAACACGACTACTGCCAGTATCCTTAAATTCCTATATCACAAACCAGAACACATGATCGAAGGTACACAAAGAAAATAAAAGGCAGCAACAAACACCACTTGTAAAATAATCAGCACTACAAACAACGATTCGAACGTGAGCTATCTTCAAGACAATCCATTCGAAAACTTGCTACAGAAAACACAACTGTATTTACTGAGCTTAAGGATCACGGAAGTGTAGGAGTATCGTGGTGTTTTCCTCCAGCGAAATTGTTTTTGCTCTGGCACGCGTCTCCTAACCTAGCCTACTTCAGGGCGATCAGTTCATAGGGCTGTGCGTTCTTGATTCTCGAGTTTTTGTAGTGGTATCGTGACTGTCCATTTTTACCCGACTACGCGACAGTTGACAAAGGGTTGAATTTGTCACGCGTTTCTATGTAAGTAAGTTTTATTAAGTAAGTTTTGTGGCCGGTCAGTTTGTAAAATTCATAAAGTTTAAAAAAAAAAAATCTGCCTTTCGACCTTTTTTTTTTTATAAATTTTAACCGTGGCTTTCATACTCCTTCGTTCGCATAATTTTCGTAAAAAGTGTTCAAGGTACTTATTTCACATAATGTATTAAAATATCGATCAAAAATATTTGTATGTTAGTTTTTTTATTTCCTCGTCACAATTAATACGAGTAACTCGATGAATTTTGATACATGAAATATCTAACGGCTCATCGTATCGATCCCGTGATGCTGTATAAAGCTGTTTATTAGTTTGACTTTTGGAGAACTTTAAGTCTTTAATGTTTGCATTTCTTTGTCTCTAAGAAAATGTGGATACATAAAGGTGCAAGTCTTATAGAACATTTTAAATTGAACCCTAAATGAAATGTGGGTAATGAAACAGATGCAAGAAACGGTTAGGAGGTTACTAATCAAGGTGTGTTGGCTTATAAATGTGAATAAGGGCTTTTTAAAAGCCTCCTTAAGTGACGATACTAAAGTTTACTCCGACGTACGAAAGAAATATCATTTATGAATGAGTATAGGACAATTGCTGACTGATGATTAATCTTAAATACAATGATAAGAGTTTTTTATTTGTAGCTCGTGCCAACATAATAATTGAACTGTCTATAACTGAATTGAATAATAGGAAAATAATTATAGAAAAATAGAAATGCCTACATCTTATTTAGAGATTAGATGCATGTATAAAATCACAATTTTGCTGGTTATCATAAAGTAAAAAAAAAATGACATAATAGGGTAGTTTCCAGGGTCAAAATAATTACATTCTATTTAGTCCTTATTTTAGATTATAAAAAAATATTGGACGCGTATATTTTCTTTTTTCGATTAAACAAAAATTACCAAGGAAAAATAGCCTATTTAAGTTACCTGTGACGTCATCCTGCGCGAAAAATGCCACGCATCGTGAAGTCAGACAAAACTTTAATAGGCTATATCTTTGTCATTTTTGGTCTAATTTACAAATAAAAAAATACGTGTCCCTTATTTTTGAATAATCTAACAGACGGACCTATTATATTTTTTAGGGCAACTAGCCTATTAAATGCCATGATTGTCGCAGTGACTGTACGCAGCAGTCGGCTCAACGTGTCGCTGGTGCAATTCCCGCATGGTATAAATACTTGTAGAGGAATAGTGTATAAGACGGGGACGCTGATAATCGCGAGGTATAATGGGACATACACTCTTTAGGCGTACTTAACAACTCACGTAACATAACACTAACGTAGTGCAAGCGCCATCAAAACGTCATTTGCAAGCGGCCACGAAGAAATAGCGTCCTGTTGGCGCTTGTGCTACGTTTACCTTAAGTGTGTGATTTCCCATCATAACTCGCGTCCCCGTCTTATACACTGTTCCCCTATTATCAACAAATAGTTGTTCTGGATCTGGCTGTTTTTGTATGTGATCAGAAATCTTTGTAAAATCTTCTGTAAAAAAGAATACCGTAGAATTTAAATAGAATAGAATAGACATTTTTATTTGCTTACAAATACTGCAGACAACTCTTACGAATCTTTCGAAATCTCAACAACCCTATTTGAAAAGTGCTGGAATGATTGGCGCGATGTGGCGATGGTCAATCGTAATAGTTTTTGTTTCAGCATTAGATGAAATTACACCTCCATCGTATTTGCTTGTGGTTCCAATATTATTGATCTGCCTCGTCAATAATACCTCGTATTGTACTCGGTTTTGTTTGTTCAGTGTTAATATTTGGATCGGAAGCAATTTCGTTTTGAGATTGATTTTCTTCTTTTATATTGTAAAAAGGGGAATAAATTACGCGTGAAATGGTACTGTGAAATACGTGGTTTGGATGTTGTATAAATATTTGTATTAGACGAGATGATGAAGTAATTATGATTTGAGTAGGATGACGGTGAATATTGTAAAAAAAAACTTTATGTAATATTCTGCATAATATAAGCAACAACGATGTTTTTTTATTAGCCTTCAATGTTCCATTGCTCTACCAAGGCCTCCTTTACTCGTTTATCATTCCAAATTCAAGTGCGATTTCGGATCAGCCAAAACAGTGATGATGAAATACAAATAAAACTATTGTACTATTTTATCTGTCATATTTTTATGTAGAACCACAAAAAGAGTAATTTAAAGATAGCCAGTGATAAAAAGACTGAACTGATAATGTCTATAAGCTCAGCTATAGATAATGTGAAACTGATGATACCTTTTACCTGGCGAAAAAAATATTAAAAGATTTTTCTCCTACCCCTACACCAAACTAAGCATGACAGTTACAACAAAACATTAACGAAGATACTGCTTAGCTACTAGCACGCCTCAACACATGAATAAGTCACACAATTAGGTCCCAATAGCCTACCAAGCCCGGTTCTCGCCAACATCATAAACAAAGATTGCAGCTCATTCCCAACTTATGTACCTTAAGCACGCTATCCACCATATTATTCTCGAACGATAAATTTATATCTTCGCACCCTGATGCTGCTTTGTGCAAATCGAACATCGATGATTTATGAACAATTATCGATTAATTCAAGCAGCGGTCGTAAGTTTAATCGGGATTATTAAGGACTCGGTTCGAGTGAGCAAAATGACGGCGTTTAAATCATGTGATCGGTCCAGCTTCCTCAATTAACACTCTGCTAATCGTTTTGTGGTGATTTGAATATGGATTTTGTTATTGAATTTACGTTTTCTACAAGCCGGTATATCTTCTGATGGAAATGAGTCATCGGCAATTTTAGACCCTTTACTGACCTAAGGATATGTTGGCAGATTGGTCAGAGTTTAAGAGTTGATTCTGTCTGCTATTACAGCTGTATCCAAATTCAATCTTCGATGCATGCTACAAATCTTATCAAAGGTAATACTTGATAATGATTATAAAAATCATGTTGGAATGTCCATTCAACGTGGCAAATTTGCAAGCATTCTTGGCACTGTTTACGTTAACAGTTTTTTTGATGGCCTGTGAATAGTTTTTAATTTTTATTGTATAGGTACATAATTATTTTATTGTAGTGTTTTGAGCATTAGTGCCTCATTTAGTTTTTGTAGGTAAATTGAAGCCACGGGCATTTAGTATCTAAATTCACCACTGTCTTACCGAAAATACATTGCACCGCTTTTTACCACGAACTGCGGATGTCAGATTTTTGATTCGATTCTCTTACTGTTTTAATGCAGTACGTTTTTACGAGAACAAGTTTTTCTGTAGACCCCAAAACCACACAACAGCGCACTACTGTATCTGTACCCACTCGTAGTAGGTGCATATACCTTCATCGATTGTTGCGGCGTCCGATCAGTTTTTTGTCGACCAAAATGGGAGCAATACTCATCAGATAGCGTTACAAAAAGCCGATGACGGCCGAGCACAAAGCCGCCACCGTCTCACCTCGATTATGGTCTATGACAACGCAGTTTGTTCGGAACAACACTCCATATTGATCCAAACATCTCTTCTATTTTGCTTTAGCTTTATTAGATTTTTTGTTCAAGCGATACGACTGTGTAAACGCCTAGTTTCTTTTGACCTATCATTGCAAGTATCTCATTCATAAGCACAGGTCATTTTATGATTGGTGGTGCAAGTAGTGGGTACAGCGACTCCCGTCGTGCGATCTATGGCATTGTACGGCCGCGCCTATCTCAATTGTTAGTTTAATCGAGCTTTTTGTAATCACCGTTTGGATAGTGAATGCAATGCTTCTAATGATCGTCTTAAGTTCGGTAAAAAGTGAAATGGAATTTGAGAAAAAATGTCTGTTGCTCAAGTTTGCGACTTAACTTTAAAAAGTAAAAAATTGAATACTCTTTTTGGATATCATGGACACTATCATCATAACTATGACTGGAGGCAAAAATATTATGTCAAAAAGTACAATAAAATAATTGAGATGGCCAAGCTGACATCCATTACCAATAAATAATGCTAAATAAGTTAAACTATGCCATTGATGTCAGCTATTTTAAGTACTGGAAAACTTTTACAAAAAATACTACAGCAGAAATACGATGCTTAGCAAATGCTGTCACTTCTACTCTATTGCTTAGGTACCGTTTAATTATCACATACAAGTCTCTGCTTCAAAACTTGGTAAATATTCAGCCACTTCATACACCTCATATACATACAAAAATAAAACAACTTCATCAAATTAATAAGACAACCCACACAAATGAGGCAAACCTTTCAAATTATATTGTACTAATAGTTAATAAGAAATAGTTTAATAGAAACATCGTGATCGTTTACTGGTTCCGAGAGTTTTGGTGGTCTAATGGACCACCCGGCTGTTTTAAGTTAATAATAGTATCATCATACAAGATTTATAATGTTACTGATTGACGTGTCTTGTTAGATCAATCGCCGGTTATAAGGTATGTAGAATCAAACTAGAAGTTTAATTATCAATTTTCTATCGAGAGCAGTTGTGATTTGTTTAATTTTGGGATCATAAAAATTCTGGCTCTCGTAATAATGCTTAAGAGAGGTAAACTCGTTTTGTCTAATGCTAAAATACACAGACACACCCTTGTACCTATATACCGGCGCTGAAAGTTAAAATGTCGTTAAAGCAAGGTATCAAATAAATGTCTGCAAAGCTTATGTAAGTAAAAACGGCCATTTATGACATTTACCTTATCTTGAAGAAATAAACTGATTTATTTTTAACATATTTACAATGAGTTTGCTCTTGTTTTCAATTTAGAATAGAAGCAAAGATGAGGCCAAAGACTGATCACTAAGAAAAATCTGACACTCCTGCGCACCTGAAGAACTCAGAAATACCTACTACTTTGTGACAGGATCCTGTTTGGGAAGTAGACGGACCTGGTGAGGCTTTTTACCTCCAGTTGAATTGCTCGTTGTTCAGACAAAAGTTAGATCCTACTTACCGGAAAATCTTCAAAATTATGCCAAAGGTACTCTGCTAGGATACGTCTTTTTAACCCAGTTAACCGGGTTTCATGTTGAAACTTATAGATTTCTGTAATACAGTCACATGAATGCAATAAAGAATTTGAGTTTCATTTCTTGTCGATTATAATCCTACATTCACGTGAGCGATGTCGCGTGTGTTTTCTAGTTCCAATTATTCTGCTCACGTTCAAGATATTCACCAAGCAATTAAGGTATTCTAAAAAAATCTGTTATAGCACAGGATTGCAAATTTAAATGGGCAATGGGATCGCCCACTATCACATTGAAGTAATACTGATTCTACCGAACGGTGGGCGTATGAAACTACCTCCACATTCATAATGCTCGCATTAGCATGCATCTTTACTAATCTATGGAAGGTACTAAAGATAGGCACAAACGCACAAACCGACTTACTACAAAGTAAGCTAAAACTGTAACAAAATACAATAATAAGTGAATTTCAATAAAATTAACCAAAGTCAATTGACAATTTGATTTTGGAACGTTTCGTATTTCCTTTAGCTCAATCATAATCAAAATCATCTTGAAATCAGGCAAAATGTCACTTTGTCTCAGTTACGTCATAAAACCATGCAAGCTTTTCACGACTCTCTTTCAGATTGACACGACGGAGTTTATTCGGTCTTTTTAATCAAAAGTTAAGGCAGGTATTCGATTAAAGTATTAGTAAAGATGTCGAAAATCGCAAAAAAAAATATCTATAAAGCTAAATATTAAGTATTCCAAACATAATTTAAATATTATAAATAAAACTAGTACTTATCTTCAATTTCAAAAACGAAGTAATTACTTTACATGGCGCTACAGATTTACGTATGAAATGTTAAATAATACTAAATAAAAATATTACATAATTATCTTACTACGCAAAAATACTAAATGATATCACGCATTTTCCAACAGTGTTGGGAAATGAACAAGCGAAAAGGTTGTGCCTTTTCGCTTGTATTCAGAATAAGAAATCGTAATAATATCTCATTTCTTAAAAACAAACATCCCGTATAAATTCACGAAAACGTAGCTGCTCAAGTCAATAGCATTTATCATCGTCATTTTAGAATCGTTATAAATAGATCAATAAGTTTAATTTATTAGTTTTGACTTAGTGAAAGTTATGTGATTATGTCAGCCTCTATTTACTAGACCAAGTTATGTAAAATATTTATGTATTGCCAACCAATTTATATAATTAATTGGGTTTCTGCTACTTGTGCAATTAGTTTTTTTTTGACATCTTTAGATTCTGTGATGGATCTGGGGGTGTGCCAGACACCGGAGAAGGTGTCATGAAGTTAATTAAACAGAAATTGGAATGTCATTGACCTGTCAATAACTACAAATATGTGGTCGAATAACTGTTCGAGATTGAGGCTATATGAAAGAGATTTAGATTATATTTCTTTACTGATAAAATCGCAAAAAAAGGCGCTTCTAGAAAAAGTCATTATTGTGCAATTTTCCGCTGATTTTTAATACATTTTATCCAACCTTGCTGAATAAGTTTTCAGTAATTTCAGTCTTTTTTATATTTTTTCAATATAAAATTCGATGATTTCGACCGAATCATACCATTCGTAGTTATTTCATTTAATTTTTATTTTTAAATCTTACTGCAATCATGGTAACAGTGACAGCCTTTAATTGGGGTGACATATAAATGTAAAAATATGGAATATTAAGTATGTGTATTGACGGTGAAAACTTTTTTATTTTTGCCCATTAATTAAATAATCTTCATGTCCGCCGCATGCCCGACACGCTGTGGGCCAAAATAGCTCAGAACTGGTGCCCTGAGACAGTGAGACGAGGTCGTGGCAGGCCACGTAGGAGATGGCGGGACACACTGGACAGGTTCCGTCCGAACTGGAAGGAGGACGCCCAGTATCGTGAAAGGTGGAAGGAGTGGAGGGAGGCCTTTGCCCAGGAGTGGGACACAGAACAGGCTCAATAAAAAAAAAAGGTTGCACTCCAGGAGTGCCGGTAGAAGTGAAAACTTTTTTGTTACTATGTTTTATTTTTAATTTGAATGACGTCTTACTCATTTTCGATCAGGGTCACGTGACCCTGACGCGAGTTTTGGTCACGTGACCCTGACGCGAGTTTTGGTCACGTGACCCTGACGCGAGTTTTAAATTTTTTACCCATTACAGAAAAAGTGTACAACGCCGCTAAAGAAGTTTTCACTTCAAAAAAACTTCTCCAGTCAGTCGTTCTGTCGCAAAAAACAATCAAAATTAAGTAAAATCTGTCAATGTTTTATGCTTCGAATGATCCCATCTTAAGATACACACATCGACCAAAACCATGAATCACACCTTCCAATCGCAAAACCAAACAAAATCGAAGTAATAATAAAATCTAACAATAAATAACGTTCAACATTGAATTTCCTCGCCAATGAAATGTTGGTATAGCTTTTATCGAGACCACGGTTCATGTAGCGTCCAACAAGGCACAGACACTCCACGGCAGCAACAATTAAGTCTTAATACACTCCACTGGAGTTGTTTTATGCAAATCAGAAGAGGGCTTGCGTGTATAACGCCTACTCGCTTCGAGAAACTTCTAAATATAAAGCAGATAGTTTTAAATTGCGATTAGTTTCGCCGGTTTCATGCTGGTTGACATGGTCCCTACTATATGTACAAGTAATGATGTAAGGATGATGATGTTATTAAGTCATATTTTATGGGTTTACTGTGTATTGAATGTGTGGTTCGATGGAGACAGTTTATTGTTCTGTCCAAATCGATTGATAAGCTACCTGTCGTTTATGGGACCTTGTTACGCCTCTTCAATGCTTTGACCAATGCGTGTACTTGTTTATTTTTATTTATCAGTGTGTTTATAGAAGTGGGTGTATATAAGACGTCATTTAGTTGTAACTGTTGACTAGTTATGGTTTATTGATCCTTGAATTGGTTCTGAGTTGATAGCTACTTCTTATACTTACGCTCTGTTTCAGTAGCATAACTATAATATTATACTAACATAATCATAGGTTTTTAAATGAAAATGGAAATGATGATAATGGGTACATATTTGAATATCGAAGATTAAAATATCTACGCTTAAAATATCGATGTTCAAAATATCGAAAATGAAAATATCGAATGACCATAAAATCGAAAATTAAAACATCGAAAGTTTAAAATATCGAATGATTAAATGATCTACGTCCAATATATCTAAAATCTAAATATCTACAAAAGTTACATCGAAAGATCAAAATATCGAAATACAGATTATCGAATGTCCTAACAAGGTAACTCGACGGAGCCCCGCTTCGCGGGGCTCCTTTTTCTGTTTGCAAGGTTGAAAGTAACCTAACATGAAGAGGATGGCGGGGTCTTTCAGACCCCGCCATCCTCTTCGAACCTAATCTGTCCGAGTCGGGGTGCCCCAAGTTTCGAGCTCGCTTCGTTCGCTCTTGCATCCGAAGTCCGTATAGCTACCTTGTTGGGTAGTAATCAGTAATTTGACTAAGGACGCAAGAGCGAGCGAAGCGAGCTCGGGACTTGGGGCACCCCGACTCGGACAGGTTAGGTTCGAAGAGGATGGCGGGGTCTGAAAGACCCCGCCATCCTGTTCATGTTAGGTTACTTTAAACCTTGCAAACAGAAATAGGAGCCCCGCGAAGCGGGGCTTTAGTCGACATACTTTGGTAGGTGGTTATCAGCAATTTGACTAAGGATGCAAAAGCGAGTCCGACTTTTTATCCGGTTTAGGGCACCCCGACTATGGACAGGTCAGATACGAAGAGGATGGCGGGTCCTGAAAGACCCCGCCATCGCCAAGATATTTCAACTAGTAGGTATTTTTTTAACGTAGATATTATGAACTGCGATGTATTAAACGTTGATATTTTGAATTTCGACATAACGTCTTTCGATATTTTGAATCATTCGACATTTAAATCAGTCGAATTTTAATCTTCGACGTTTTAGCGTAGATGTAAGTATTTTTCGATATTTTGTTACAATCGATATTTTAATTTCGATATTCTGAACATCGATTTTTTGTAAGCGTAGATATTTTAATCTTCGATATTCAAATAAATAAATAAATAATTTTTCATATTTTGACATTTCAAGACGATCGCTTTGTATTAAAATTAAACGTTTGTGTATACTTTCTCAGTATTCGTTATACAGTTACTTTAGTTTCAACTATTGTAAAAGGTCAACATACACTCTGGCCAGTCATAACACGTTGATCTACGCGGTATTGTGTATACTTTAGACTAGTTTGCTAAAAAAGTATTAAAGAAGCGATCTTTTATCTTGGGACACGGATTTGTCAAAAAAGGTTTCTACTCGAAAAATTAATATAAATATAATTTTACAGCATAAAGTGCAGAAATAAAATGCAGTTTAAATTATAGTAAATTGTTTATTGAAATACTTAACTTAATATATAAATATTCATAATTTAATAATTCGTTGCATATAAGCACCCTTATATTATATATTTACAATTAAATGGACGGAGACGTATATCACGATGTACGTACTCAATGTATGTATATCATAAGCCCTTTTTTAATTTATATTTACAATTAAAACTAACTCTACATAATTCTATGTAGTAACTCCGATACTTTGTAGACTACTGCGTAGCCAAAGAAGATGAAATAATTTTGAAATAATCAAAATGATTTCAGAGTCTAACGTATGAATTCATGTAATTTTAAATGTTCAATGGGAATTAAACATTTAAAAATAGGCTCTTAGTTTTCATTTCAAATATGGGAGCGATTATTTCTTGGTCACTTTATAAAAATACCTGCGAAACAAAATATGAATTGCCAACACTTATGTTCAAAAAATAAATAATTTAGATTTTTGAATTATTTTTTGTTTACACATTTTATATAGTAGATTTATTATCCTACAGATATAACTGCTATTCTAGACACGTTCTCGTTTATTGATTTTGCTTATTTAATTCTTTCAAAACGTAAATTAAAATAAATTAATTTAAAATACTTTACACCCCAAAAATTAAGTCCATAAAAACCGTAAAATAAAATCAAATTTATTTACACGTTTTAAAATCTAATTAATTATAAAAGCCCCAAAATCAGTTTTTTAATTCCTTATTTTAAAATCCCTACGTAAAATAAGCAAATCATAAATACAACTTAATTAGATAACACTTAAAACCTAATTAGTCTAATATCACACTTTTATATTTTGTAAGACGAATAAAGTCTTATATGTAGGTAAAAAATAATGTCTATACATCAATGTAGATGTAAAATGTATACAAGAATTTAATTTCTTCATTCAAGTGGCGTCTCTGGCACTGTTCCTTTGATGTTTAGCTGTAACAAAAGAAAACAAAATGTTAATAACATATATTATGTGTATTATAATTATTTAAAAAATCTAATTAATTATTATCAGCCTATAATGTTCCCACTGCTGGGACACAGGCCTCCTCTCTGTTTTTGGGAGTGGGCCATGTCCACCACATCGGGCCCAGTGCGGGTTGGTAGATGTCACATATCTTCGAATTTTTGGTTCATGGACATGCCGGTTTCCTCAAAATGTTTTCCTTCACCGTTTTGAGAGCAGTGGGGATGTGAATTTCACAAAGTAATGCGCCTGGCGAGGTTCGAACCCACAACCGACTCATAAGTCGGGGCCGATACCAGTGGGCCACAACTCTTCATCCGAAAAAAAAAAATTAATTAAAAAATATGTAATTAATTCATCTTTATAATTTTTTTTTTTTGATTTGTTTCAGAACAGTTTTTCAGAAAAAATGTTGCAATTGCTACTTGTTTAATGATTGGACTTATTGTTGTTTATAAAATGATAGATAATGTTTTAAAAGAACAAGTGAAACATCAAGACCTTCCTCAATTATACGATCATGTAGAAGTTGTAGTAAATAATAAAAAAAAATTTAGCTTACCAGTATGCAAGAACAGGTGGTTCTTCAAATTGGTGTGCTTGGAGAATCCTCGGGAGCAGATGTGACACTTGTACGGCCAGGATCCGCTGTGGACGTACATGTGGGACTTAAGGTCCCCAGGAGTGGGGAACGACTTGGAGCAGAGGCTGCATTTGTGGGGTTTTTCCTGTTGAAGAAAATTTGAGGTTAATTTTTGTATTGGTACGTAAAAAGTTTTCTTGGTTGGCTATATAGAGTCTAAGATATGTTTTGCTAAAGTGCCCTTACATGTTTTGAGTGTTACAGAATGATCATGAGGTTATCTTGAAAAAAGAAAACAACTCGTCCTTTGGGCCTTTGGGCCGCGTATAAGTATACGTAGGATACAATAACGCGGCTCTGAAACGTAAGCTAACTGAAGGAACAGGGTGATTATTTATTCAGAAAGTGTCTGACTGTCCCTCTTCTACAACACACAGAGCGGGAGGACTCATTTGATGAAATTACGAAAAAAATCATCTTCTCTTGTATATTTTACTGCTTGACACCATTAGCCAAAACAATTAATGTCAACTGTTGAAGATAAACTTGCATGATTATGTCATTATTTACAAATCCCTCTCAAAACCATGTTCCAGATCATTTCCAGTCTATAATAAAGGTAGTAAGTATAAACAAATATCTAAAAACAGACACAAAACATACATTCATCAACGATAGACAGATAAGTCAATAGAAGTAACATCTCCAGTCGATACAAAATGACTACCAGAGCAACATGCATGTCTTAGATCAGGCTACGTCCTTCAAACGTCCAGGAAAACCATTAGATGAAACGCAAGTCATAGACATCGTGATGTCGGAAAGGATTCATAGGAAGTATGCTAGGATAGTAGGATATCATTCTGCAATGAAATAGAACAAAAGACTAGAAAAAAAAGCATGTTTCACAACATGCTTTTTTTCTAGTCTTTTGTTTAATAATAATTCATGTTTCAAGTAATAATTACAGAAAGATTTGGTAATACGTCTTGGTTGACAAAACGCCCCGTCAGTCTAGCATCCAAACTAACTGCCAGGAACGAACGATGGCCGCTAATGATGTACAACATTGGCCCTCGGCTTGGTCCGTGCGAAATGCTAAAACTACTTCTGTCATATTAAAACGTATTAAAAAAAAAAGACGCAGTGTAAGTCAATCATGAAGATATAATTTTTGAATTATCTAATATCTTTAAACGAGCAACTCTTGTATATTCAGGATCTCGGAAACGGCTCCAAGGATTTTCATGAAAGTTACAGATTAGGGGTTTTCGGCTCAAGGAATCGATTTATTAAGTCCCAGGTTCGAGAAAAGCTCGGTTCCCAAGATATAGACATTTTAAAAACCAAGCGAAGCTCGGTCAACCAGATATTTATATTAATCTTAGCAACGTTCATCAATATCAATATAAAATAAACTACATCCTTATACAGTTACAGATACCTACTTAAACACTACTGTAATAGCTTCAAATCGATACTCCCATTTCGGACTCTGACTCACAACAGTACTGACCCGAAAAAAAAAAGAAAACCAATACTTTTAAACAATAAAAGACCTAATAACACTCATCACAGGCAATAATCAAAGTCATGACATCGCACATTGCGCGCAAATGAATTTATAATGAAGGATGCTGGCTCAAACCTGTTGGATTCAACCGATGTGGTTCAATCAGTCTTGATATTTGATAGGCATTTAATAAAGGTTGTGGATCAATGGAGAGATAAAATAAAAGACGATTCATATACGTCGTCTAAGCTCAATATATGATTAACTTATTGTTTCAACCCATGAAATTGTTGTATGAACATAATAATATCTGGCTCATGTAGAGTCTTTGATGGAGCAAAGAAGCCCTGGAATGGAGACCGCGTATGGGCACGATGGATAGATGATCTGAAGAAGATGGCCAGCAGCGTATTAATCCGGACTGCCCAAGAGCAAGATGGTTAGCGCTCTGTGGTGAGGATTAGGTTCATTAGTGGTCGGCTATTTGGCCGACATGATGATATTGAGTCGAAGAACAAATTGGTTCGAATAATCTGAAAATGTGTATAGCTCCAAAACCATCCCATTGAACTCCAGTCCACATACAATGGCAAAGATGACGGGACGATCATAACTCATCATCATCATCATCATCATCCTCAGGGCGTTAATCCCGGTTGCCACCGTGGCTTCCACCTCGGTGCCCGGGGTCCGCCTTCCCACCTAACCGCCTCCACTTCGCACGGTCTTGTGCATCTCCTGCCGTGAGCCCGTTAGCACGCTTATCATCCCTTACGACGTCAAGCCAACATTTCTTCGGCCTTCCTCGTTTACCTGGACCCGGCGGGGGCGGCATGGCAAGGCATTTGTTTCCCACGTAATCTGCCGATCATAACGATCATAACTCCTACTGAAAAAATACCTGCACAGCCATAATCGACAGAACTTTGTGGAAAAAGAGAGGCATAACACGGGCTAGGGTAAAAATCAAATTAAAAGTCTACCAAAATCGAAGCGATCCGAATTTTTTTTACGAAAATTTCTAAAGCTCTACCTACTGAAACTTCAAGCTACATGCTATTACAAAACTCAATACTTTTTCTCGCACTCATAATGAGGCCGTCACTAACCGCTACAACATTAGTTGTCAGTCGCCAGTATGCGTGCAGCCTAACACGCGTTACGAACTAGTCATTACGTGACATTAGGCTCGGTGGTAATGTGCGCACGAGCGACGCGATTGTCGACACAAGACATTCGTAAAAAGAAATGTAAAGATGGGAGCTGTTCTTTATGTAGTACTAAGAGGATTGGATTTTGTTGCAATGTTGATGATATGGTTTTATAATGTGGAATCTACTGGAAATCTTTACTGATACGATAGATGTGAAGTTAGTTGTGTAGTGCGTTTTTTTTTTAAATAACACTTTGCCATTTTTTGAGGATTTTTTCCTGTATCGTGGGTGTGTTTATAAATGTTTTCTTCTCTATTGGGATTTTTTCTATGTCGGGGGTGCGTTTACGAAATTCACAAACACCCTAATCCTAACAAAGATACGCAGCGCACGCGCAATCAATCACTCAAGCACAGCGTCAACCGTGGCGTGGCTTTGTGCATCTGTGACCTTTTTGCACCTCAGCAGCTGATTTTTATGACATTTGGTACACAGATAGACCATGGTATATATTTACCTATATTAACTACACTCGGTTCCAAAAATAACGGGTCAGTCACATAAACCCGAATATCTCCCGAACTACGTATGCCATCCTAATGAAACGAAGACTGTTCAATTGAGAATTTAATTATACAGATAAAAAATAAAATAAAACTTAGTTGCACCCACAATATCAATCTCTAAATTAAAAAAAAACGAAAGTAGTCATATTTTTCTTATGATTACATTTTTTTATGATTGTTTTTTTGGTGTTTTTCATCACTTTCTTCATATTTTAATACTTTGTATTGCTTCCACGAGCTCTTCTGACAGCTTTCAGGCGATTAGGCATGCTGTACACCAAATTACGGAGCCGGTGCTGAGGAATACCTTCCCATTCCTTGTTTGAGCTCGGGAAGCGTGATTGGTGGGGGGTTTCGACCTTTCACGCATCTCTGAAGCTCGTCCCAGGCGTGCTCGATGGGGTTTAAGTCCGGGCTTCGCGCTGGCCACTGCATGAGTTCTATACCGACCTCTTCAAGGTAGTCATGTACAATTCTGGCGGTATGGGGACGCGCATTTTCATGAATTAATATGCCAAGCCGGTCCATCCTGGCCATGAAAGTACCTACATGTTCATTGAGGATCTCTTCCACGTACCTCTCTGCATTTAGAGTTCCATTTTGAATGAGTACCAGCTCGGTGCGGGCCTCTGCAGAAATCCCAGCCCAAACTTGTACGGAGCCCCCACCGTACGCCACTTTTTACTTCACACACGCTTGATGGAAGCGCTCCCCAGGTCTTCTGTACACCAACTGCTTACCATCATGCTTATAAAGCATGAATTTAGACTCGTCCGTGAACATTACCCTACCAATCGTCTAGTGTCCAGTTTAGGTGCTCGCGCACGTTTCTCTGTCTTGCAATTCGATGTCCCCGTTCCAGTTTGAGGCCATTTGCGGGCCTCAATGGTTTCAAATTTGCTTCAGTAAGACGTCTTCTTACTGTTTCAGCGCTTAAATTGCCACCTCTAAAGCGAATAAAGTGAGTTTTTAGACCAACAGCAGTTTGAAAACGATTTCGGAGCATTGTAGCCACCAGTTGTCTATCTTCCCTACAGCATGCCTAATCGCCTGGAAGCTGTCAGAAGAGCTCGTGGAGGCAATGCAAAGTATTAAATGAAGAAAGTGATGAAAAAAAGAAAAAAAAAACAATCATAACAAAATGTAATCTTAAGAAAAATATGACTACTTTAGTTTTTTTTAATTTAGAGATTGATATTGTGGGTGCAACTAAGTTTTATTTTATTTTTTATCTGTATAATTAAATTCTCAATTAAACAGTCTTCGTTTCATTAGGATGGCATACGTAGTTCGGGAGATATTCGGGTTTGTGTGACTGACCCGTTATTTTTGGAACCGAGTGTATATTATATTGTACTTATTTAGAAAGGTTCACAAGCAAAATAATTACAGCATGCTCTAAATGAGCATTTAAGATAGAGATCACCAATTAGAATTGAAAAATGTGTTTTCTAAATTCTCGGTAATTAATTATTTGCCAAGCATTTATTATTCAGTAACTACATATAATATTCGAAATTATATTATCGTGAGAATTAGATAAAAAAAAGCATCAAATTATAATAAACGGTAATAAACATAGTCAAAGTCATTAACACGAAATACCGGCTTTTGAAGCACTCTAGACTAAAAAATAACCCCTTTCAATTTTGGCCGCAGCAAAATAAAAAGACGTTGAACCAAATCACACTGCTGATGACCCTTAAAACAGTGAGCGTGAAGAATAAATTGAATACCATATCGCCATTCCATGCTTCCCATGCTACTAAATGACCATTTGTTTTTATGGTAGGCACGGTCAAATAATTTGTGGTCACCAAAACATTCAATTTGAACGTTCAGAATACTTTTAGTCGTGGATTTGTGGATGGATATAATTTTGTGGTTGGACTGTTTGATGGGTAAGTGTGTTGAATTCAGGAACGGTTCATCGAATTTTTGTAAGTTTTTATTAATTTCTTCCGGTGTGGTAAGAAGCAATTTGTTTTTTTTAAACACTATTAAAAAAAACTATCATGATTGATTATCAAATAGGTACCACAAACAAGTGTGACATTGTCTATCGTTCTTCCTTTTAAGACGACGACTTGCCCATCAACATCTTAATCTGTTACCCGTGTAAACGTGGACTAAAGTTACACCAAGAATAATCCTTATAAAATATATGGTTAATCCGAGGATTATCCTGGTTGTAATTTTAGTCCACGTTTATTAATAGAAGGGTTAGTGAATAGAAGATGCAGATAATTCTGGACAAAAAGTAAATAAGTCAAAACCAACATCCTAATTTAGTTAATAATTCCGAAAAGAAAAGATAACCACTGGACTTCAAAATCGTACTAAACAAAATAGACCCATTCATAACAATTCGGTACCATTTGGAACGAACGAATTATCTTTTAATTTTAATAAAATTAATTAAGGAACGTTTCCAAATTGCTTTATAACAAACAAGACCAGAGCTACCTCTTTCTCAATTTGCTACGTTATCAGCATCATTAATTGCTTCAACATTTTGTAATGTATAATTTAAGAGCATTTGTCACGATATTTATAGAGAAAGTTACCGATACCATGTTACAATTTTTTAATTAACTGTATTTAAAATACTATCAATTAATTTAAAAATCTAGAACAATTTTATAGTAGTAGCTTTATTACCTTATACTTAGTAGAAAATAAATCATTAATACATCGAATGTTCGCACGACATTCAAATGTTCGTGACTTAATAATAGAGTTCTAGATTAGTCAGTCGTGAAATACAAAGTTTGTTTACACTTGTGTTTGTTTGCCTGATAAACAGGGTCATTATTTGATGTGAAAAGAGAATGTGTAATGTTTTTGAGATGTCAATAGCAAATATTTACTATCGATGTCTTTTAAAATAAGTAACTTTTGTTTGCTGCGTTAACTTACTATTATGTATTCTGTACTTTGACACGATTTAACGTTAACTAGTTTTCAATCGTCATATCATCAGATTCTATTGTCCTAGCAATTGTTTATAAACAAACTCGTTTAAAATTAGCCGCTTTCATTTCCTCCTTGACAAAATCCGTCGTCCTAAAATCTCGTAAATTATATAAATCACCGTACCTTTATGGCAAAAAAATAACAAAACTATTTCCTTCCATAAGACCCAGCTACTAAAACAAGTTACCTATCTATCTAATATTTTGATTTCAAGCTTTATTATCGTCTTTCCAGAACAATATATCAAAAACTTTAATTAATTTTCTGGTAATTTCCTGTCCAAAAAAAACCTAATAAAGATACATCCTAGAAGCGTTCCCATTAAATTTTTACTCGCTAATTCACACCAATCTACGAACCCTATAATTTTGATTACACGTCCAAATTAAAAAGACCACGATGGGTTGGGCTGTGAGCGATCGAAATAGCCATCTTCTTGTGGGCGGATTATGCAGTAGCTCAATCAGGCGGGTAAAAAAACGAGTACCGATATTATACCGACCCTTCTCGCTACCGAATATTGCAACATATAAATCAATAAACAAAGAGCCATTAGTTGTCTGACAATTTCCTTTGGATAAATCACGATGTTGGCAAAAAACCGGCCGTCTCATCTGGAGTCCGATAATGAAAGAGCAGGGATTATTTATGACAAACGATATTGGTACGATATACTATAAAATCTGTCGTTAGTATAAAACGCAAATATTTTATTTAAGGAGGATCCTTTCTTTCACAATTGATGTCTAATTTAGACCAGTAATTTTCAGTCTGGATAAAAAATAATAAATAAGTGTACGAATGTTTAGGTAACGATTATAATGGGAGACTTGTTATCATACATAATCTACATTATTATTATCTCATTTTCTATTAACCAAAACTTTCCAATTCAGTTCACTCATCATAATTTTACGAATGTCTCAAAAATTAAACCATTTATAATAATTAATTTAATAACCATGAACATGACAAATGATTCCAAATTAAAAACAAACAATATTAAAGCCCCGCACCGTGACAAAATAAAATTAACAACGTTTCAATACCGTAAAATTCTCGATGTTCCGAATCGCACAATCGATCAAGCAGTCCGTACGGGCTGTATCTCGCGGTAACAGTGACGTATGGCCGCTCGATACGCCTGTGCCGCGTTATGGAAATCGAATGCAAATACAACGTGCTTGGTTAATTTAGCTAAAATAAATTGTTGCGAAATAACCTGGGAAGGTATTTCGGTATTGGTATCGTTAACGTTTGTTTCTCGGTAGTCAGAATACTTGGGTGCTGAAAAAGACATCTGATTTCATTAAAAGTAGTTTTTTTAAATAGGCATTTGACATGACGATGTGGCTGCCAATGGTTAATTTTAAAGTTCAATTTGAATCATGATTATTTTCTTATTCAAAAAAATTATTCCCAGCCAATACATCTCACTTATATCTAACCCAATGCACAGAAGCTGTACCGGTCTGATATGATTTACCACTAGACGATCAATTCCCTAATCGAATAACCCAAAGCAAAACCAGTTTCAAAAATGAACTAACAAAGTTATGATCGCGGTACTATCACTAAATTACTTATAAATATTAATATATTCAAAGGGAACTAATTAATAACCACATAGCCAATTATCTGGGGCTTCGGTTAATCAATATTGTGGTGTCGGCCAATCCGTTGTCAAGACAAGAAGTTAACTAATTGGTACATAGTATATCTTAGAGGGCTCTGTTATTATGACTCCCTTATTCGTGATTCGAAACGGGTACACTTGGTTTATTGCTGACGGTTTTGGGTTCCGTAAGTGTTTTGATCTTAGATTTGAAGGACTGAGAAAATATGAGACTTTGAAATTACAAGTTTCTTCAATCAATTACCATGTCAGTCATACTCGTACCTCGTTTTTGTTCTTTCAACGATACCTAAATTATTTGACGATTTATCAGTTACTATCGGTAAAATATTGCAAAAAAAGAATAGAAATAATTACATATAATTAGATATTATCAATGTCAAACATAATCGAAAAGCAAAAAAATAATTGGTTAAAGTTTATCGGATGACGGCTCACCCTATAAATGACACACGATTCCCGAAAGATTTTATCACACACATTCAACTAAAAACTTATCCGTTTCAAACAGGTGCAGAACCCTTCAGCCCTTTAATCCTTTAACCGTTTCATTTCTAAATAGCAAGCGTCCATTAATTTAATATAGGCTATTAATTGACAATATATGCATATTTATTGGCGGTGCGGCCATGATGTGCGATGTTGCTGTGTGTTAGGGATGCACGATATTCTCATTTGTATCGATATGGGATTGTATCGAATGACTCCAAAATATGGAACCATACGATATCGTCTTCTGGGACGCATTTTATTTGCATTTTAAAATTTAAAGTAACAATATAATTGAAAGTACCTAGCGTATCTCTGTGCCCAAGAGCATCTTGAAAGATTTTTTTTTCTTAATACGTTTCTTCAATTTTTTTGAATTTACGAATCATAAAATTGTGACTGTATCAATCCAAAATGCCAGAGTATCGCATCCTATTATATCGATACAGTAAACTATAAAATTAGATCGTGCATCACTACTGTATGCACAATTGTGTCTTTGCGTGTTCATAACTTGACGTAATAAGGTACACTGCGGGCCATGATTTGTGGCTAGGGTAATGCTACTATTTATTAAGTTTACTGTTAGATTTTGTACAAAAGCTGATTTAAGAATGAATGGGTGTTTGAATGGTCATAGATTGTGAGTTTCTGAGTTAGTTAGTGTTTATTTATACTGTGAGAGTAATACGGATTTCCCTGAAGTGACAATAATAAATTTAGAAATTCTGCTTATCAGATGATACGGCACTTAGTCAATTTTTAGGGTTCCGTAGTCAACAAGGAACCCTTATAGTTTCGCCATGTCCGTCCGTCCGTCCGTCCGTCCGTCTGTCCGCAGTTTAGCTCAGAGACGCACAGTACTAGAGAGCTGAAATTTGGTGTAAATATACGGATTTGTTGTGCCGAAAAAGTGGTAAAATAAAATCTCGTAAAATATTTTTTTTAAGGTACCTCCAGTACTTACACGTAAAGTGAGGATTTTTTTTTTCTCGCGTACCCCTTAGTGTGGGGTATCATTAAATAGGCCTTTAAAAAATAATGATAGTTTTCATCAACAATTTTTTGATAAAAAAATTCGTTTGTGAAATATTAAGCTTTAAAGTGCTAAATTTTGCTCGATTCGAGTGTCCCCCCCCCTCTACCAGCTAAACGGTTATATTTGGGGTGTGAAAAAATTCACAATAGTAGTACATATAACGAAGTTTAAAAGAAAATTATCATGACTAAGTAGGCTTTACAACTTTACGAGTAATAGTCGACCAACTTATAAAATGTACTTGATATCATATTTTCTTGAACAAAATGTATCGGAGACAACTGCAAATGTAAGTTTGTCAACTTTATTTTTACAGCTTTATAGGTATGTTTTTGGGGATAGGTAGGTTTTTATCGTCAACTATTTTTAACTAAATTCAAAAAAGGAGGAGGTTCTAAATTCGTTGTAATCTTTTTTCTTATGTATTTTCCCCGATTTCTCAAAGACGCCTGGACCGATTTTGAAAATTCTTCTTTTTAAAATTAAATTCAGCGAATCAGTTTAGTTAGTTCGCATAAGTATTTTGATGGGCAACTACGGAACCCTACACTGTGCGTGGCCCGACACGCATTTGGCCGGTTTTTATTATTGCTTCATTTAATACTTAATTAATTAGCTACTCAAATATTTTAATTGCAAGTAGAACCGTTACTTTGCTGTTTTATTATTTGGTAAATTAAAAGTGCTGAACGAATTTCAATCTTTGTCAATTATCGTAAAGAACATTAGTCTAAATTTAATTCGTAATATTAATTTGCTTTTTTGAATTTGTCATTTTAAATGTCTGTAAACGCACACAGTACAGGAGTTTCTAGTGCGGGCAAGGGTTAAAAAAAAACAATAAGGCAATTTCATCAATGTATAATGCAATTTTTATCGCACTCGCGTGAGAAAATAAGTCCCAACAACCTCAATGTGAATCCTCCCTAACCAGGCTATTTCATTAAGTCACCTCCGTGGAATAATTTAATCAGTACAGTCCACGGCAAAAGAACGATAAAGAATGATTGATAGTGCAGACGGTCCACAGATGCAATCTGCCGCTGTGCCGGTCCCGCGTTATTTTTCTTTTAAACATGAACGTTTAATCTCTGGAATGAATGGACTTGTTTATGTACGTGTATGGCGCACGGGGTAGGCAGAAATGAAGGTGGAACTAGTTTTGATCGATCTGCGGTAAAGCCAAAAGGATTTTTGACAGGTATGGATGTAAGTAATCTCTGAGACTCTCTATATTTTATAGGTTCGTACAGAAATTTCTGTCGATTGCTGATAGTTGCATTTTTTTTTAATAAAAGACTGTGTAAAAGTTCCAGTAGCCGGACAATAATTTAAACACAGCGCCTCCTAATAAATAATTATCATAAAAACGCCATAATTACGACATCAAATAAAAAAGAAGATCGAAACATACGTGGGCGGCTGATAAGGGCTGTTTCCTAAATGTTTGTAACGAAAATACCACTTTCAGTACTAGTTGTTAAGGTTTGATTTTGAAACACAGTTTGTCTCATATGAATCATTTTAGGCACATCGAATGTCAGCCAAAGGTATTAACAACTTCTTGAATATTCATTTTGAAGTTGTCGCGTGTTATCTGAAGCCATGGCATACCTCGTGGTATTATTAATTATTAGCTTTTTATTAATAGTGTTGGTGACAGAACTGGTCCCTGCATTGCTAGTATGTTACAATATATAACATTAAGGGAATTTGTTTCACATTGCGTGTAAGGAAAACTAGCTCAAAATACTTTAAAGAGACTGAGGCTTAACTCTTCGAAAAAGCTTAATTAGTATAAGGCAAGTTAATAATCAGTAGTAAAGCAAATAATTTCTTAAATCCAATAACTATGTTTAACTTATTGTTAGCTTAACTACTGATCAAACTGCGTCAGTCATAAGTGGGAAATATTAATACAATAGGATATAATTACAGTAATAAAACATTATCTTTTGCTCGGACTGCAATAAACCAGTACCTCATCATTTCTTGGCTAATACAGATCCGGATGCAGAAGGATCATGACGTGACCTTCACTGTTCACGTACTTACTGCACATTATACAGCAGCAATTATACTAGCAACACCCAAGAATATACTGCAAAAGTAAATGCCAATCTACCGTGACAGAACACCATAACAATAGCCCATAATCACTGAATGACATTACAAGGAAAATCATCACCTTAATTGACACATCTGCAAAAGGTTTTTTTTACACACTGAAGCGGAAAATATTAGCTGCACGCATTTCTTTACACTATAAAAAACCTAACAAATCCAAGATGGCGCACGCGTCTGTGGTTGATTAAAATGAATTATGATTGTTCGTTACAACATTGGGTCAATTATTTGTAAATCAAGTGTATTGCTGGCTGACAATTGTCACGCGATGTACGTTGGTTAATGTGTACACTGTAGTTCAGAAAAAAATGCACCCGGATCGTTTGTGCAATTATAATGTAAATGAAATGAGCTACTGATGAGCGTAAGGTGAAATTGTTTTGAACATCTGTTATTTGATTTCGTTTTTTTTTCACCTTGGATTTTGCCATGTGCCACTTTAATGTTGGAGATATATAATTTGGATCAAGTTTTTTGCTGTACTACTTACTAATCTGTTGCCAATTCAAGTCAGTCGTATATGTGACTTATATTATTAAACAATAAAGTTATTACCCTAAATAAATTGGGAAGTATAAATACACATACATAAGTTGAAAGGACAAGGGCAGGCGTTGTGTTAACATTTTTTAAAATGTGTTATTCCTCTGTATTCCTTGATAGTTTAACAGATTTTACATATTCTTTTACTGGCAAAGTCATTGATTTGCCACAAATCAATCTTTTCTCGAGATAGAAATTAAATCATGCAGGTCAACAGTAGCACTTGCCACCGCTAGATAAACGAGGCAGAAAAGTAAACGTAGGTATATTTAAATAAAATCTGCGTCTCAAGAGACATTAGCTCGACACTCAAGAAGGAACTCTTAAATGGGAGCCATTTATTACTACGGTACTCTAAGCGGTACATAAACAGAAAAGTACCGAGATCATAGGATCGCGATAAAACCCTTGTAATACATAAAACGACGCGACTTTTCTATGACATCAAACGGGCCGATTCAACAAATATCGCTACGAAGGATTTATTCCACTTTGGCCCAGCAAGTTTTCGTACTACTTGGATCAAATAGTTTTTATTTTTTAAGATAATATTTATTAGGCGGCAGTTTAGTAAAATATTTCTGGGTTTTAGACTACTTCGTTGTCATACTGTGAAAAATGGAAAACCATTTTTTTTTATTAAGTTTCTCTACCGACACCAATTTATTTTTAACCCGGAATTTTATTTAAATGTCTTTGTGCCTAGGAGCAGTGGTGGCCCAGTGGTGTCGGCCTCGAGTTACTTTACTTCATGTATTTTATTTCATCTAGCAGTGGAGATGAAATAAATAAAAAACCCAAAACGGAGAAGTAAAATTATCGTGAAGAAACCGGCATGTCCTAGAACCAAAAATTCGAAGACATGTGACTCTCTCCATCCCGCACTGGGCCCGCGTGGTGGATTATGGCCCACCCCCTCTCACAGAGTGGAGGCCTGTGTCTCAGCAGTGGGAACATTTATAGGCTGATGTTGAAATGTCTTTGTTCGAAAATGACCTACTAGCTTTTCGAAAATTTAAGATCAATTATTACAACCAATTGGAGCAGAGTGGAACAATTCACAAATACCCAGTTACTCATAAATCGGACCATACTCATACATTCACGAACAAATCGTAAACGTTCCCATACAAACATGGCCTCTTTCATTTTGTAAAACATTAAAATTTAAGAGTTAGTGATTCTGTGATTACAACGATTTTACAATTGAACTATAACTTTGGTGATCTTTTGACAAGATAATACTTGGACGGATGTTGTTGCAGAAATATGAAAGTAACGTAAGAGGGTGGTGTGTGTTTAGTATATGGGCTTTGTGTAAAATATACACTTTTGAATTAAAGGCTACGGTAAATAAAAACCTTGTAAAGTACTTGCGCGTATCACTTCATTTCTCTCTTTGTCCATAAACGCGAAAGAAACTTTGAAATTTTTCTTTCAAATGGATATTTATGGCTTGGATTGGCACATAAGAAAAATAACCTCGAAATTACCTCGTCTATTAATAGCTAGTCAGCTAATTTTGCAATATTTTAAACAACCAAAATATCACCGGCGATCACAATGACATAATCGATTATTACTACTTGTTGGGGCTTTAATCCCCAACAGTGATTAATTATGTTATGTTGATGTTTGTTGAATGTTGAATGAGTAGACAACCGATTGGTATAAAGGTTTAATTGCTACTAAATTATAATTAGTTTACATCATGATTTATTATGTTAGAAATGCAAACTTATACAATATTAATAATAATGCATTAGTGAGTGTAACTTACCAACTACACCTAAGGTCAATGTACAGCGTAGCTCGTACATATTGCCCCCTCACAAAAGGTAACAATTGAAAATGTTGTGTTGTAAAAATAATAAAATGTAAAAAATAAGATCAAATTAAAAAGAAATCTATATATATAAAATTCAAAACTGACTGACTGATCTGACAACGCACAGCCCAAACCGCTGGGCCTAGGAACTTGAAATTTGGCATAAGCCCTCCTTATACCGCGTAGGTGAGCACTAAGAACGGATTTTGCGTAATTCGGCCCCTAAGGGGTTGTTTTTGAGGTTGATAGTTTGTATGAAACTTCGTTATTACAGGTGCTAGGAATTTCAAGGTTTGCACGAGGTTTCCTTTTAGGACGTAGATGGTCACCATGACGGGATTTTGCGAAATTCGACCCCTAAGGGGTTTGTTTTTGGGGTTGATAGTTTGTATGAAACTTTTTTAGTACAAGTGCTAGGCGTCTCAAATCTTGCATGGTGGTACTTTTTAAGATGTAAATGCACACCGAGGTGGAAATTTTGAGAAATTCGACCCCTAAGGGGTTGTTTTTGGGGTTGATAGCTTTGATACTCAAATTTTTACAAAGGGGTTCTTTTTTGGAAGTAGATGGTCACCATAACGGGATTTTGCGAAATTCGACCCCTAAAGGGTCTGTTTTCGGGGTTGATAGTTTATGAAACTTTTTTAGTACAAGTGCTAGGCGTCTCAAATCTTGCATGGTGGTAATTTTTAAGATGTTAATGCTCACCAAGGAGGAAATTTTGCGAAATTCGATCCCTAAGAGGTTTTATTTTGCGTCTGATAGTTTGTACGAAACTTTTTACTACAAGTGCTAGGCGTCTCGAATTTTGCAAGGGGTTCTTTTAAGACGTAAATTCTCACTAAGACGGTTTTGCGAAATTCGACCCCTAAGGGGCATTTTCGGGGTTGATAGTTTGGAGACCCAAATTTTGCATAGAGATTCGTTTTTGGACGTAGTTGCGGGTGTTTTGTGGAAATGGACCCAAGGGGTTGATATTTTGTATGACTGCGTTTCTACAAAATTAAATGCTAGGAGTATTAAATTTTGCAAGGTTGTTTTTATATGACGTAAATGCACACCAAGGCACTATTTTCTGAAATTCAACACCTAAGGGGTTGTTTATGCCCATAATACTGTGTGTACTTGTGGCATGTGCCAATAAACGTTTTTTCTTTCTTTCTTACAGTGACAGTTTTTTTGAAACTTTGTTGCTACAAATATGCTAGGAATTTCAGGATGGGGGTTGTTTTAGGACCTAAGTTCTCACTAAGACGGAATTTTACAAAATCCGACCCCGTAGGGGTTGTCTTTGGTGTTTGTAATTAGAGAACTCAGCATTCCACTAAAAATCTATTAAATGAGGGGTTCTATTTAGGATACAGGTTCTCACTAAGAGAGGATGATACGAAATTCGACCGATAAAAGTTTGTATTGGTGTTGATAGTTAGGAGTCTTTTTGCAATAGGATTATTTTTAAGACCTAGGTGTTACTTATGACGGAATATTGCGGGTCGATAGAATTTTTGTTGAATATTGATTTAGTTTTTCTAACGGTATCCCATATAGAGGGTGGCGGGGACTAGAAATTCACAAAGGCAACGTTCGAAAATCACGCGGACGAAGTCGCGGGCGTAGTGCTAGTGTTATATAAAAATGTAAAATAAAATTATTCAAAAATATAAAATGTAAAAGAAAGAATGTCATTTAAGTCTTATACTAAGGTGACGTTGCTTTGTTCAGGGTGCGTGCACTTGATAAGTGCGCTACACCGCTGTTGTCTGTGACGTCAAATACAACGTTGTCCACGATGCTTGCAGTTGATCTCCTTCGAGGTGCTGGATTGGGAATAGGTGGTGCCTCAGGTTTCTGTTGATTCCTGCAATGTCTCTTCAGTCGGTGGTAGGGTGGTAGGGTTTTTTCTGTCCCAACCATCTTTCTTGATGTTTATCCCGATCTTCTTTATGCTGTCGTAGAGTTCGTTCTGATTCTGGTATAAATCAGCTGACGACATGTTGTTGATGTTTTCTTGTTGACTTCAAGATGAACTCTTCTGTTGCGAGAGTAGGCTTTCGTTCCACACTCCTGGTTTCTTTGTGTTGTGTAACTTTTCCCCTCTACGATATGCGCCTTCTCAATTGGTTACTAGGGCGACTCGCTTGTGAGAGACCAGTCCAACCGATTCGCGATCGTAAAAGATGTAAATCACACAACACTTAGTTGCTCGAAGGACCAAATGTTGGGGCTTTAATCCCCAACAGTGATTAATTATGTTATGTTGATGTTGATGTTTGTTGAATGTTGAATGAGTAGACAACCGATTGGTATAAAGGTTTAATTGCTACTAGATTATAATTAGTTTACATCATGATTTATTATGTTAGAAATGCAAACTTATACAATATTAATAATAATGCATTAGTGAGTGTAACTTACCAACTACACCTAAGGTCAATGTACAGCGTAGCTCGTACACTACTCTTATTTTTATTTCTAAGAAAGCGAATATAACCAGCTGCCAGTTGATGAAATCTGACCAATCGATATACATCGATTTTTATGTAGATCATAATCAATTAGCGATAAAACTCGATGGCTTATAACGTTTTCACAAACGTTTACGAAGAAGTATGTCAATAAAATCACTCGATTACACTTCTCTTATATCGCCACACAAACAATTTAGAGACTCGTATAAAGTAGCGATAATTTGAAAGGCAGTATCGGTAATGACACTCTCGCTACGATACAGACCTATTTCGCAGCTTGGGAGATAATGTTCATACAAAAAGGTTGCGAATTTATCTAAACGATAAAACCCTTACTTTGGCACTTACAGGCCGTTAATCTATTTGTAATTATTCAAGTATTTTCATGAGGTAAACCAAGATACAGACAAGAAATAAAATTCAGTATTCTAGAGATTTCCCAAAAAAAAAACATAACCTTTTGTCGTGGCCACTTGATACCTAAGTATCGATACTTTTTCCCTCCGAACCATATCTCAATATGATTGAATATCGACACAAGTACAATATATTTATCAAAATGTTTTTACTATAACGGGTCACTCTTGTTTTATAGGCATACGAACAAACTATTGGTGATTGGACCCCAATTTTGAAGCTATAATAAACATAGAAAAAAAACTGTACCACTTTAAATTGTCAACTTGCTGCCTTGTTAATTACTTGAGTAGACTCAGAGATGGTGAAACGAAAAAAACATGTTATCGGTGTAATTCGTCAAAGATTAGTAGGTGTGTGTTTTGGAGTAGAGAAAGGTATTTAACATGTATAGGTATGTCGTTTGAAACTTATGTAGTAGCAGGTCAGGCAAGATATTTATAAAAAAAAAACCAAGCTAATTTTAGAACTAGATAATCAAGAAATCCGTTACTAAAATCAATTAGCATCATACTTTTCTGGTAATAATTTAGTAGATACATCGATCCACCAGCGATTACTATCTAATTTGCAGGCGTGGTATTCACAGCGAAAATTACCTTCTTAATTTAATATTATCGGCAAAACCCCGACTAAAAATCTATTAAAACGAAAAACATTTATCACTTATTTAAAATAGTTATTTTGACGCCCCTGTCTCTTGGTCTATAATATATTCAGTTGAAATGAACGGCGGCCGTCAAAGTCGACAGATATAGACATAAAATAGTCGTCATATAACGCCCAGATTTCATTATTCGAAAGTCTTTGGTAACCAATAAAAAATCATTAAATCGACTTCCTGTTAAAACAAGTGGAAATTATGATTTTGATACTCTTGTATTATGTGGGCCTAATTATATTGGTCGGAATGTTACTCTCGCCAAACTGTTGTGGCTTGTTTGTAATTAAGTAAATCATTTATTTTTATTTTACCGTTTGGGTTTGATTTTTGATGTGGCAGGTCATGATTAAATGGTTAAGCTTTAATGTTAGTTTTGATGTCGCCTCATCTTTTACTTATTTTATTTCTGTTTTTTTTTTTTATGCTGAGTTTATACAGAAAATAAGTCAATTTGAAATACTACGTCGTCTATGTTTATCAAGATCGTCCGTCTAAAGCAAGCAATACCCTGTTGTAATTAATAGAGTTGATCCATTACTCCACGATCTACATAACAAGTTTTTTTTTTTTAATATTATTAACCCTAATGTCACAATATTTCGCAAATACTAATAAATATATTATAGCTAACCTGTATTGTCTCCGAACTGCGTAAACGCAAAAATATAATAAAGATGTAATTTAAAGTGTGAAAACCTCATGTCACATAAAGAAGCCATTAAAAACAAATGTGACGCTCTTGCTAAGTGCGCATAGATAAACTAGTACCTAAGAAATTATAATACCTAAGCGTTTGAGCTAGAGCAGCAGCGGCAAACAAATAAAAATATGAAAATAATGATGTATTTTTAGCCTGTAAACCCTAGCTTTGTAATTTAATCAGGTAATCAATCATTCTAAGACTGCTGTCACTTTGCACTACAACAACAACAAAAAAGTAAAGAAAAGGAAATAACACAAAAATGACAACTATCGAAATGTCTTTCACTATCTAACCCGTAATTGCACGCGAAGACCGTTTTTAACCGATTTTTAAAACCCTTATTAAGGCAGGTGCATACAACAGGCGACCGGCAATCGGCGCACACGCACACCGGCCACCAATAAGTTTTTTAATGAGATTATAAAAGCAATATGGCATCGTAAAAGCTTGTATCAATTTATTCCGGATAAATTTATTTTATTCGACAATTTCACATTATTACGTATTGTTCGAATAATATATTATTAGGTGTTAGACAGGATGCCTGCTAGTTAAAGAATGGCTTAAAAAATTAACAGCTTCATTTGGTGCGATTCTGTAAGACTTTTATGACAGTTATTAATCTTAATCCTTATTCATCCTAATTATTAAATTTGATGAATTAAATACATTTAAAAACTTGTCGGTCACCTAGATCCGTTTGTTGACCAGTTTCTTCCATTGTTTATGTTCTGAGATATATTGCTGTTATTAAATGATACAGTTCGTTTATTTACAATTTATTAGATTCGATAAATCTACATTATTTCTCAGGTAGCGTGAGAATCAAAAAGGAATTTATTTTAATTTATAATTGATTTTATAAAAAAAAAAATTCGTTGCTAAAATTTATTTTCATTTGTTTTAATGCAATAAACTTGATTTATTTTATCTAAAAGATTTAATTCATCTACATTAGGTATTTCTCACGTGACATTAACCTCTCAAAATAAGATCAAACGTTTTCACAATTTACATTTTTATTATGTTATTTGTAGAAAGAAGAAATACGTATATTTATTAGAAATACTTTGCAGGAATTTGAAATAAGTTGAGCCTCTGTTCTTTTCGTCTTATCAAATTTATCTTTCTGTGTGTGTAGATAAATGGAAAAATATTTATTCAACAAAATACACATTACATAACGCCATTGTTCAATCAAATTAAATAGTTTTAGGATCAAAAATATAACACAAGGCTTTGACAATAAAAATCATAAAAATCTCCTAAGCAAAGTACATCATGATCTAAGATTGTGAATCAGTACCAGCTGCTTCTAAATTCCCGGGTCGTAAATGTCTTATAGGACCAAAGAAGACTGGCAATGAATTCGCCACCTGTCTATCCCTATTACAACTTTATGGCATTTGCTGGGTTACCGAGCTTTTCTAATGGCTATTGTTGTCATAAGGACTGTGGATTAAAACTAATTTACCATCGTCTGCGCGATGGCAATAAAGATCCAAATATCACAAAATTGTGTGATTGTTTTATGTGGCAAGAATTAATAAAAACTGACAACTTGCTGTTGCTTTGCATAGTTTTTAGGTCTTGACAATATAATACCCTATTGATTTTATAGCAAACTAAAGAAAAGAACGCTTTTTCGTTTTAGAAATTTTTGGATCATAGGGTCTGAAATAAAGCAGTTACAACTGAGTTTTTCGTGTACACTAAAGCTTTCATTCTATCTATCCAAAAGAACAGGATAATTTTGAAACTGTATATTTTATAGTTACTCGTACATAGGAAGTATAATTAAACGCATTTGCAATAAAACAAAGTGTACAATGGCTGACCAAGTGTCAGTCGGCGGGGGTACTGACAAACGCAAATCACATTCTGATTTGAGACAACCACCAATCTTATTGGCTCCTTGTTACTCAAATTGTGTGGTACAAGTAACGAAATTTTGGCGGCAATGATATTGGTACTTAGGTCTACAAAACTAGGACGTTATCGTTATTAAAGATTAGAAATCAAAAGCATGTACCTAAAGGATTCCGCCATTCTTTAATTTTCTTATGGCTCATTGGTTACTTTTTTTTTAATATTTAGAAATTTGACCATGAAGGTAGGTAGCAGATGAGGACGCTGTTGAATTTAAAGTTCTGCGCTTTAATTTTAACAAAGTCAAATAAATCTCTAATTTCTTGCTTGCTGACTTGGCGAGTCTCTAACCATATGTGTTTTTCATTTTGATTAACCAACTCCTTTAAAATTAACCACCCTTATGAAACTAAGTCTTCAGATACATAGCTAGGAAATGTGGAAAGAGTACACGGTTTCTCATCATATTTTGTTCAAAAACTTTGCTGTTTCTTGGACCACATTTCGCCTCTTTGTGCGGCAACCAATTGTAGGGACGCAACACCGAGACAGACGAACAGACAGACTGACAACAAACAAATAACGAACCTCTAACGAGTGGAAAAGTGTCAAGCGCACGCGCAGATGACCGCTGGTTGTAAGGAGGGTCCCCCGTTTTACGTAACGGTGGAAAATAAAGGTCTAAGTATCTTTTTGGGTGAGTAAATCCAAGAAGTGAGAAGCTAATGTCCTGCAGGGAACTGCAATAGATTAAGTTAATAACTAAGTAGTACTCGTAGAGCGCTTAATGTAAAAGAATTAGTGAGAAAGAAATAGATAGATATGGGAAAAGTGTATAAGACGGTGACACGAGGTATAATGTAGACATACACTTTTTAGGCAAACTTAACACAACACTAACGTAGCTCAAGCGCCATCAAGACGTCATTTGCAAGCGGCCATTAACACATGGCCTCCTGTTGGCCCTTGCGCTACGTTTCCCTTACCAAAGAAAGAAAAAACTAAAAAGACAGGTCAGATTTTCTAATAGTATCTCCATTTACTTATGTCTTAATTCGTCAAAATACTTTTACTCAGTTTTCTTCAATTACTCTTATAAGCGACGAATACAATTTTGTCCTTATTTTTGGGATCCGAATACGTCACTAAAATATCAAAGTCTGTATAACACAGCTTATAAACCAATGAGGCGACAATCCCAAAGTTTTTTTTATTAAAAAAGGTGATGTCGGTTATAGCTTGTCGTGTGTCAGCCATGACAGGTGATACGATGTTACCGACATTCTGACGACATTACACACCTTTATAATTATTAATGTGAGGGTTTGTCCGTTTCACATTTGTCTAGTCGTACCTTTTAATTACTGATATGCTTTTTTTTATAGAACTTCTTTATTTTTGTATGATTGGCGGGGCATGATTTTATGAAATGTGGTTTTATACTTTCTTTCTTTGGAAGAATTCGTCAATGGAGGGAAAAACGTTGTAAAAAAATTCAAAAGCACATTTATTTTAGCAGTTATTTCACAAAAACATTAAGGTTTCATCAGATCTGACGCAAGCAGGCCGTGATCGTGGCGCTTGTATTAGTGTTGAAATATTGTATATTTATTAATATACCTATAAACTCGAAAGAAATACTAAACATGGTATATTTTGACCTTTTTAAGTAAGCAGCCATTTTAGTTCAAAAACTTTTAGATTTATTGATCGCATTCAGTTTCATTGTTGAAATTCGCTCTTCGCATTTACAAAGGGACTGCATCAACATCAAATTAAATACGAACTAGAAAGTCCAGCATTTCAAACAGAGCTGTATGAAAATAGCAGCAAGATATAAACAAAATCCTGAAAGGCCCATACACAACACCCCATAACTAGCCCATAAAATATACCTACCAAACTCCTGGCTATTGTGTATCACTCGATTCCATCAAGCTATTGTGAAGGCAGCATTATTATTTAGCTTTCCTATACTAGCCGTCCATACTGTCCACTTTAATTCTACGGCTCAGCTCCATGACAGCTGAAAAGATCCATTTTACTAGGCAGAATGGCCGATCGATCAAAGACGGACGAATAAAGGATGGTCTATCAATTTTCTTTACTTGCAAATGTTCAAATAATCTAGATTCAAAATGGTCTGGGAATCCAATTTAATTCAGACCGATTAAATAAATTAGTTTTAATCGGTCCATAATTACCTGTTTACAGATATTGGGAATGATTAAGGCGAATTAAGTTTATAATGAATAATTTAGCGACTTTTTAAATAAATGTTATGTTGTATAATTTATTTTATTTTTAAGAGATCTTTTCTCAGTAGTCATTATCTACTATAAAATCATGTAAAATTGACTTTGATTTTACGTTTGTTATTTTTGATTTGATTAAATGCTGCTGCAATACTGGTCAGGGCTGTCCCAAAAGCAAAACTGAACGTTAAAAAATAACGTATAAAACATTTTTAACAGACATCCAAAATTTATTTTCCCATGAGTTCACGGACCGTATCGTAAGCAAAAGACGTTGCCGAAGACGCCACGGGCACCAGACCGTGGACATATGGTTCACACGATCGTATGTGAACCCATTAGACACTACCGTGTCATAAAGACGTAAGTGTGGAGCCAAAATTTGAGTATGGAAATAACAATTACTTCATTTCATTTGCTTTTTCAGAAATTTCTTTAGATTTTTACATGTTCCTATAATTGCTACACTTTGTAAATAAAATAATTTGAGGAAAATTGAAGTCGACCTGCTTTCGCAACTTTCAGCAATCAAAAGCTTTTTTTTTACGAAAAGTATCTTTATTTATAAAATATCGTGATCAACAAAAAGAATATTATAATTCCAAATCCCTTTAACTTTAAATTACACCTTTAGTTTTGTAAAAAACTGCTGTTACATCTTAAAACCAACTTTTTGTTTACCAAACACCAATACGTAACTATTACGAGCGTTTTATCTTTAATTTAATTAATTAGTGTGTTGTTTTAACGCAATCTTGGATCTAAGGGTAATAAAGATTCAGAATACATAATAAATTCATAAAGATTTTCAAGAACTTGAAACTTCCCCATGAGTGAACTTAAGAAAAATTTAATCATGTTTTTGCGTAATCTCAAAAGAGAGTGTTTTTATATCATTTTTCTGTAATTCATATCAATTTTAGTAAGACATCTCCGGCACAGAAGAAAAAACCTCTTCTTCCCTAAAAACATCCACTGGCTTGAGGTTTCACATTCAAAGCACACCAGGGTTGTCCACAACCGACACAACCTCCTCTAGATTGACCTGAAAAATGTCTTTAAAAAAAAAACGATTACCAAAAACAAATCAAAGAAAGTATGCCATTCAGTATAATTGATCCGATTGCCATAAATGCTTTCAGCATTGTCTCATATCGACGATACATTACTGAATGCGTCACACTCGATGACTATAGCAGTTCCCACGTTGACCTGCAATTTATTGGCCCTTACTTAACAGTAACTACCTGTGACCGCAGGTGCGTCTTAAGAAATAAGGGATGTAGATCACGGGATTTTTTTCTTTGTGTTGTTTTTAGTTTTTGCTCATTTTTGTTTTTATTGGTTGTGTATTATGGTTTTAAGGTGTTGTAACGTTTCTTGGTGCCTAAAATGTTTGTGCAATAGTGTGATATTCGAAGTTGTTCTAAAGTTGTAATGAAGATAAAAGCACCTAGCCACCTACCTACCTAGGTATCTCGTTCTATCTACTGGCTCTACGTACATATTTAAAAGTTTTTTTTTGTTTGTCTTGTCTTAAAGTTCAACGTTAGCACTGAATGTTTATTAAATCTTAATTGATGTAGGTGTAGAATCAATCCCATCGTTTAAAAGTGCCTCTGTGATAACCTAATTGAAATAAATGATTTGACTTTGACTTTGATGTATACCATTTAAATCCTTTAAAATTGTTTAATATTCTAATGATTGAAACTGATATGCACTTGTTTGCAATATTCTACAACTATTACAATCGACAGAGCACAAAAAAATAAACATTTTTTTAAGTAATCGAGCTACTTTCTTACTCGTTTATTGTTTGTGACAGCCCTGTGTGCAGTGACCGTATACACTTGTGTGATTTTCTTAAGTCGCGGACACATGAGGTCATAGTTAAATAAGTAAAAACTTAAGGTGGGGCGTTATGGGAACTGAGCACGGTAACTCCACAGTGTAATGTGAGGCTTTACCGAACCGTATAGTATAGCACTTTGGTGTATTATCATCACTTAGAAACCATACATAATTACGTTAAAGAAGCAGGAATGTTTTCTTTGTATTTTTTCATGTGTAATTTTTTCTTTTTTTTTTCTCAATATGGAATTTTTGTATCATTAATAAAAAAAGGTTTATTATGATGAACATTTTAATACTTTGAACAGTAGTAACCAGTGCAGCAATTTCAAAATATCTCAAGAATCAACTACCTCCTGAAGATCACTAATTTAGGCATTTAATGTATTTCAGATTCTTAATCTATACGATAACTTGAAACACAATGAAACAGAAACATCAAATACAAAGTGCCAACTTGAGATACATGATTCAAACCAAGTAACCATCCATTGTTGCCACAATTACGGAAACCTACATCGATTGCAGAGCATTTGCGAAATCCAATAAAAAAAAAAACGTTTTATCCTTGAGATCTAAACAATGAGTTCCATTACAGTTTTTCTAATGATAATTCACATGCACGCATCCTTTTTCATTACGTCGTATCTCACTGATGGATTTAATTGCTTGTTTTTTTTTTTAAACTGTGTAGCCTGCATGCAATGTTGTTGTATCAATCTTTGATAGTTCCGTGATGAAGTGGTGTAATGCACATTATGCACAATAAGTTAATAATTAAGTTATTGTTGTAGGAATATTGTAAAGATTACCTTGATTATTTATACGAAGGTAATTTTGTGCAACAATAAATGTATGTTGCCAACGACGTTTTTTTTTGACCGAAAAGGGCCCTGATCGGACGGTGAGCTACCCATTCCTCGCCTTCCACATGCGCGCACGGCGATAATGCTGTCGAAGTTGTGAAGTATTAACCCTTAAATGGTCGCGTGGGGTGTAAATACCCCCAGCACATCTTCAAATGCTTAGAAATGTACTTTTTTTTCTACCTACGCTTTAATTCCTTTACGTAACATAAAAATATAAAAACGCGTGTCTCGTATCATGTGTTACGTGTATCAAGCATATTCGTGATTCGATTCGTATTTTATTTATTTATTTATGTATAAAATGTTTTAAAAATCCTTATGGCAGGGATGTTATCTCTCACCTTCACCACTTAACAGATAATGATTATTTATCATAATTATAATAGATTTATTTACTCTTTTTAAAACAATGGATATAATTTAGAAGTCATCCCGCGATCATGGCGCTTGCAACAGTGTCGAAATATCGGGAACTCAAAATCAAAAACAATCACGGAAGATATTCCGTAAGTGACATTTTAAATTATGAAAATAACCGTGATAGCCTATAACAGTGTTTAATGGATATAATATTGATGATTTCAGTATGTTCCGCTCTAAGATTTATATTTTATCTATTCAATTTTATTAATGTTTTTATAATGTAATTCTGAAATCCTGTCCAATTCAGGTATCAAGGTAAACAATACAAGATGACGTCAATACGTATATAAAATATGTTAATTTTTACGTAACAAGTCCATTGTTAGGATCAAATATGACTGATTGTGCCTAAATTATAATATTATCAGTATAAGATATCACTAGGTATGTATTTATAAATGCTAAAGCGCAATTAACCTGTCGTTTAAATTGTATTTTTTTGATTATAGTTATTTTAAATACCACTGAGAAAATCTTAAAAGATAATTAAACGTTAAAAAAAAACTTGTTTTCAATGAAGTACTTTATTAATGATATTCATATTACGGTAGGTAAGTTTTTGAATACCTATCCCAAGAAAAAATGTATTAACCACCTCGAAAATGTGTATGTTTAATTACCTACTCTTGAAAAAATATACATTGTGTTTTTTTTTTATAATTATTATCTTAGTATTTTCATTTTTTTTTGTAAAATAAAGATTTTTTTTAATCACCTTTTTTATCCTTGAATATTTTTTTTTACCATAAACAAACAAAAATTTAAATCATGCTAAAATGGTGGAGCATTCAAATAACGAAGGAAAATAAATAACAGAACAAAATTACAACAATAAACACTTCTAAAAGAAATACAAACTGCTAGACCAAACACTATGAATTAGCACTAATTTCTTAGCAAAATCGAACATGCAATCATATATAAAAACTGGAGTGATTTCCATGGAGTGAATCAACGCAACCTCCGACCTATTCCCACGGGTATGGTCCGGTGGGCAAGACTTCTACGGACCAATGCGCACACGCACAAAGATGTGTGTGAACTATATACAACATGAGACCGTAACGAAGGATGAGGTGTATTGATCTGGGAATAAAATTATAAATTGAAAGTTCTGTTAGATGCTAGGTTAGATGACAAAGAATTTTTGGGGTAGAAGATTCGAATGAATGAATGTTCGACAGCTGCATTAAGTATTAAGAATGTTTAATAGTAAATCCATTTTTAATAAAATAAAATATTGGTTAGTGAAAAGTCATGTAGAACCCACAAAACACTTTACCTATTTATGACTTTTTAACAACCAAAAAGTTTGACCTTAAAACTTTTTTAAATACTATGGTTTTTGATATCAAAGACAAAGAGAAGCTCTCCTTTGTGCTTGGTCTTTGGCGCTTGTTTGAGATAGTAAATGTATCGTTAGGAATACTTACAAACATTATTTATTTAGTAATAAAATCATGTACAAGAACACTCCTTGTCTATACCTACTAATTACCTTTATTCTTTCACCTTATTTTTTTTTAATTTTCTTCCGAACATTCACTTTAAATTGCTGGTGATTTTTGTAGGAAACTTATTGATTTTAAATTTATAATGGGCTTGGATTGAATTTTCTTTGAAAAGTCTTTTTTTTCCTATAAAATATATAAAAGAAAACCTACCTTTATATGCGTCATTCGATGGTAGTAAAGGTTGGAGCTAGCGGTAAATCTCTTCCCGCAGTGTTGGCATTGATGAGGCTTCTCTCCTGAATGTATTCTTCTATGAGTGTTCAGACTGCTTGAAGTACTGAAGCCTTTGTTGCAGACCATACAGACGTGAGGCTTTTCTCCTAAAATTATAGAAAAGGCTTAGATTTTTTTACCAACACTAGGACATAGACAGAACAGTTGAATTAATGCCAAAATAAAAGTTTGCTGATTGTATTCTAGACGCTCTGCCCCTGCAGTCTCGATATTAGACAGCGACAAAAATCGTTGAACAAACATCGTTGTCAAATTCCTTTAATAGACTTTCAACTTTATTTCGAAAGCATAAGTTTGAAAATCTATTATAAAAATTTGACATCGAATAGACTTAACGAGCGATTTTTGTCGTTATATTTGTCGAGACTGCAGGGCCTGGCTACTCCTGAAAGTTGACAATCGCTTTTAATGTTTGGTCATAAATTCAGCTTACATAAATGCATAATGTATTTGAGATGACTTCGTTTGTTTTCTGTCAATACGGGTTGAACTGAGAGCTGAATTGAGACTAAAATATTTTTTTGAAAGTTGTCGTCTTGGCTACTTTTTATTTAAAATAAATTATAACATTATTTAGATTATTTAGAACAAACCTAATTTTAAATTTTCGTTTAGATTTTTTATTTATGAAATTTTAAATAAATGATTATTGAATTACCTAAAAATTAAAAGGCATTAACACCAGAGTCCATTAGTCAAGAACACAGACCGATTAAAAATGCTGATAGCAACATTGACATATTTACATATGGACGTTATTCTTCAAAGAGCAATTAAATTGCAAACATCAATCTCTCAATCTGTAGTAATAAATAAAATGGCAATATAATAAAAAATCTACAAATCTCGATTTAGTTTATATAACCGAAAATAAGACGCTAGTATATTACAGTAATCTATTTGTGGGTTAAAATTTTATTTACGATGAATCCATACAGATTTGATTATTTTAATTAAAAAATGAGACAATTTATAGACTAATTATTAATTTATTAGATTTCTAGAGATTGTGCTTGATACATATCAAATTGACAATTTCTGTTAAAAGTAATTCCATTTCATAGTTTTTTTACTAGCTTGCAAACGAGTAGACATCTAGGTTTCTATATCTAGTATTAATTATGCACGTTAATCAATTTAATTAAACAGCTCTGAATTCTGTCTTATATAGGGAGCAAATAAAATCAAAGTAGAAGTGAATACTTAAACAGGTGACGTAAAGTGTAAATGAACAAGTTGTTATTGCGCCTAATGCATATGGATGGATGATCAACGTGAATATGTGAGAAAACTCATTATAGTTTGAAGTACAAATTAACAAATTGAATCTAGTAAACGAAAATTTAAGGACCATCAAAGTCAAGTTCTTTAAATTTTCATCCGTCCCGTTATCATGTAGGCTATATACTCGTAGAATTCAATTGTGGTGCATAAATAAACAGCCAAAGGGGGCTGTTGAAAAAAGATGAAAATAGATGGTGATGTTATTTCTCATTTTGATCTGAAAACACCATTACATTAGCCATCACTGCCGTTAACTTAAAAATAAATATTAAAAAAATAGTCGTGGGTGTATTTTTAATTATTCAACTCAAATACACAAACAGTCACACCCGGAATAATTACTTGTAACTCATACAAATAACTGTTCCATGCGGGAATCACTTTGCTACTACAAAAATTCTGAAGAAAGTTTTTTAATCTTACCTGTATGTGTTCTCATGTGTCGTTTCAAAAGCGATGGTCTATCAAACGCCTTCCCACAGACTTCACAAGGTAGCAGCGCTCTTTCAGACTTGGCTGGTCTTCTTTGGATTTTTGGAGTCATATCCAGGAGTTCGTTTGAGGAACCGGCTGATGATGACGTGAGGGAATCTCCTGATACAGATTTGTGTTCATCTTCTGCACCTGAAGGAGGGGATATTGGAAGGAGGACCCTTGAAAGGAGGGATGTAGATAGGTCTAGAGGTGAATCTGTGAAAGAGAAAGATTGATGAGTGATTGTCACAAAAAAATAAAAAAACACAAAATGAGGTAAGTTTAATACGGACACTGCCTCGCTTTTACCCGGTCCCGGACTCAGATCAGGCAAATTATTATTAGATGTTGGTGGATTTTCCAGAAGAAATTTCTCAGTACCTGCCACGAAGTCTGGATTTGAACTGACTCGCCTGTACTATTTGAGACTTTGCAAAATGTGGTGCACTTAGACAAACTATTGCGACCCATGCCTTTCAGGATTTCTGGGTGATGTATAAAAGGTGTAATGTATAATTTATGTAATTTATGTGGTTCACATCGATTATCGTTCAAAGAAACTTGAACTTTATTAATGAGAGCAAAGCTATTCGAACTCACGATCTCTCAATCGCCTGTCGATACTCAAGCCATTTGATTCCAATAAAAAGAATAACGCACCAATACTCTCTTCTCAAACTATCTTTATCGACGCACATCACTTAAATTGAAAATTATTTCAACAAACGGACAGACACGATCGTCGTTTTATTTATAGACCTATATTTTTCTCACGAACGAACGCATTAAACAGGTCGATACGTCAACAACAATCAGTTTTATGGATATCACTCAATCAAACTTCATTATCAGATATTAAAATATATGTATTTAGATATCTACTCGTACTAACAAGAAAATCTTGGCTTCTTTCTTTATTCTTATGATGGCATTTAACGTCGTAATTCAAAAATTCTTCACCTCGAGACACAATCATAATTGTCATTATTCAAAATTGAATATTTTCTTTTGATTCTTTTTTTCAAACTAAATAATTCTCGGAAAACTACTATCGCTAGAATTCCGAACGAATTTTACGGTGATTAGACGATCAGTGGGCGCTTTTTATAATTCAGATCAAAATGTTTTTATATAATTCCAATCAAGCAAAATTTTTAATGAACCAATTTTATTGACAACCGTAAATTGCGCTATGGAACTTTGGATAGTTTATGTTTATGGAGAGCCATCTTTCTTTGATACGATTTAATTGGCGTCCCCAATTCTGACTTTTACTATTGAAGGTTGATCTTCAGTTGTTCGCATTGAGGTTTCCGCAGAATTATAATGAAATGGATTGCAATAAATCTCGCATAGTGACGTCGAATGGCATGGATTAATTAGCGGCATGTTTGTGTTCTAGATCAAGGATAGGTTGTTTCTTTATCCGTTGTGAGGGTAGGTGTATTTCAAGATGGAAGGATAGAAAATTCTAGATATGGAGCGGCGACTCGACAGATGGGGGGACGATAATATCTCTCGCTGGTCGACTGTCTACGCTTCGTTTTGCCTACTTTATTTGCGTAGTGATGTACAGCCTTATAGGATTTTAATTTATTTATTCAATTACGCGGTCTGCGATGGAAAAGTGTAGGGTTTTTTAGAGGACGATAAGGTGTGAATACAAAACGAGGTCTCTGAACTTATAGATAAGTGAACTGCGTGTGATATATTCTAGAATTAAATTCACTAAGCTGCGTCTCTTTTTATGGAATTGTAAGACAGTTATGTAGCTAGTGGATATTATTCATTCATTTTAGGTATTTTAAATGTAAAACGTTGAAAAATTATGTTACAAGTTAAGGCTGACAGTCTCAAAAAAAAAAAAAAAAAACATGCGAACCCAAAATTCACCTTTCGCCTGAAATATCGAAAATATAACTCGAAGATTTTATTTAGATCAGTATTCATAATACGGTTTATGCGATCTGATCAATATAGGGACAAACGAAGCCGCCGCGTTATCAAACTGTATGTAACTTAACTGGTCTTAGGCTGCGTTCATATTGTGAATATTCATGAAATTTTATTTCTGCAACAGTTAAGTATTTTAGACAGTAACACTACTAAAAATTTACGAGCTATCGGAATATCGAAAAGCTGATCATGAAATATATTTTTTATTTTTCATTTTGGATAATGACAATATAATAATAAATCTTGATCAAGCGCCTGATTCAGAAGGCAGTACCTATTTCTGGATACGGCACGTATTGTTAGGAGGTTCCTCTCTCAGAAGTCCTGACTGGCAGCGTGGACCTCTGAACCCGATACTGGTGGACTGTTATTTTTACATCTTTTAAACGTTTTTCTATTCCTTTTTGGAAAAATGCCTACAAAATGTAACATTATAGGTAAAAACTGAATGAAGAAAAATAATCAGTAGTCCTTGCAGTAAGTCTAATATTGAAAATAAAGATGCAATTATTAAGTAATAATCGCAATAACAACAATTATAAAGCAAAAATTATAGAGTAACAGTGCGATAGTGTAAATCCTGTCCATATAATTTTGGAGGACGCTATAGACCAGCATTAAAACCTCTCATTCCTACTGCTGGAACACAGGCGACTTCTCAATTAAATCCCAGATTACTGTAAAGTATCTTCAAATTTTCAAAACACATGAATGAAGGAAATTAAATTAATTGATGTATCTACCTCTCTCTCTGTAATTCAATAAATTTCATAATACTTGACAGACCTGAAAATCGAAGAATCAAGGCACCTACAGAAAACCAAATAAAATTTACTATCAAAGAACCTACATCAATATCGGTCATACCTTACCCCATAATTCTTAAAACTTTTATTTGACCCAAAGTTACTTATTTCAGCACAATGTGCACAGCTTAACTATAAAAAAAGCGATCAGGATTGCCGACTACCGAACCGCGACGCGTTCCAAGTAGGAATTCTCTTTGATGCGCCGACTGTATCGCGCTTTGGAATAATGTCGCGATATCGTGTTTGTGTGTGTGTTTTATGGAACAGTTTTGGAGTAATGTTGTGTTGTGATGTGTGTATGTGTTTGCTTATGCGGTGATTATTGAAATATTTTTGTGTAGTTAGGTCAATTACATGCGATTGTGCGGAAACCATAATATATATAGCACTACATATAAAAGATACTTTACAAAAGAATTGCGACTACTTTCTTTGAAACAACCTCGGACTATGGAAAATTAAATAAGTTCCAACTAAGAAAAAAAGTTTAGTAATAAATAAAATTTACCATAATAAAGTAATCGGTGTCAACAAAACGTTCCAATCAAGTCAAATTGTAAATATTACTAATCTGTGAAATCACACTTTAAATTTATTTTTAGCAATAAGTGAACAACACTCAAAATCGATACTACTCTAATTTTATTACATTTATAAATAAAATAAATTAATATAATTCGTAAAATCTAACGAGACGCGTTAATTTACAATCGTGTGAAAATAACCACTTAAATGAATTAGTACTGTTTTTTAATTAAGTTAAAACTGAGCATTTCACTTTGACGTATTTCTGTGAAGATTGCTGATAGATATAAAATGTATGCATATTGATTTATTTCGATGATAGTTCGCACGGTCGGGCGACGACCTAACAATCTATGCATCATATTATTAGACAGACAGACATGGTCGTGAAGTCTAAATTAGTAACGGGTTTTGCAAATTGCAATTAATGGTAAAGCACTGTTTGTGAAATTACGGTAAGAAAAAGAGAGGGGTTAAAAGTTCATGCAAAAAAGTGTGAGAATTTAAAGATTTCGTAAGTAAATAATCATAAAATACGATATCATTTTTGACCTGGGGGTCTATTATAAAAATAATGTCTATTTATTATAATCACAGTTCATGTTATGGTTTTGCTAAAGCATTATTGTAAAAGTTATGATAGACAATGATAGGTTTTAATTAGATTTTTTTTTTTGCAGATTACGAGGACAATAAACTGATTTATCCGAAATTCAGTATCAATAGACTATGAAAAAAATAATAAAAATAAAATTATTATAATTTATTCATTGGTGTGTTAATGGCGTTAAAATGCAACAAAATCACACCAATTTTATTTACTGCAGACCACCAAAAGCGACGAAATTTTAAATTCACATGGAAAATCTATTAACATTCAAATCCAATATTGGTTTGAACAGATTAATACGAGTATGTATCGGCAACGAGTTCCTGCAATAATTAACATGTTCAGTATTCATAATTATGATCAGTATGAAAATTTTATTCATAAAATAGAATTTTAGTGTTAGACTAGTTTTTGCTCACGATTTTGCTCCGTGTAAGAAATACATTATTGAGATTATAGCGCGTTATATTGAAACAAAGAAAATAAGTCATTTTATTAGCAATTACATACAGCTGTAATTTTTAAATTATCTAAAGATAGTTTTGAACTCATAATTATGGTGCCTATTTATACAATTATATACATTTTTGGACACGTAGGTTTGCCGTGATATTGGCAGATATTGTTAGTGTATGAAATTCTTGTTCCTTTCTTGAGAGTTAATCATTGGTGGTACTTCGAATTTATTGGCATTTTTTTGAGAATGTGAAATGTTACAAAATTATACAATGTAAATCTTGAAAAATTTAACAGCGAAAACAATTTCTATGTATTTTTTAAGTTTGTCCTTCATTTAAGTGCGTTCACTAAAACGTGGGACTCAGTAAAAAAATCAGATCTAAATCATAAAACCCGACGTAAGATGATATCCAAGTATATTTTAATACTTATCGATTTGATAAGACCATCATATCTATATTGCCAATTCACTTTTATGCGAATTTAATGGTGATCTAATAATTATCATAATTATAAACTTATAATTGAAGGGATAATCTAGATAGCGTAGCTGTTTATAATAAAAAAGGGATAAGAATGAAAACTAGGGGCCGGTTTAACGACTACTTGATAAGTGAAACGGTTAATTCTAGACGCATTCTAGATATTGTAGATAATTTTCACATTTCATAAATGAGTTGGAAATTTCTACATTATAAAGTAGATAACTAATGAATATTTGCCATCAACACCCTAAGATGATGAGAGCAATTTTTCATAAAACTTTGTTTCGTTTAAAATTAAGCCTTTAAACTAAATCTATTTTATCCTAAATCAAAAACAGAATGATAGAAGAATATCTTTCGTTTCATTAGTAAATTATATTTTCATTTTAAATTCATACCTATGAATATTGATCTTAATTATAATTATTTGCTTTACTATTCGATATTATTTCGTAATTTCAAACCACCACAGTTTAATCGGTCAATCAAAACAACAGCCAGTTGGTGGGAAAAATAATAATATTGTATTAATTTAATATTTTTATAAACCGTGCGCCATAATAACTGTCTCGTCAAGATTTATGATTCTCATGATGTGTGGACTGATTTACACACACAAGCTCACTTTCGATTTCTTTTAAAACTCACTGATTAATCGAGAATGATAACATCTTTTGATGACTATGGGAATTGAGAAATATTAAAAATAAAATCCTGTTATATCGTCTACGACTTTTAGATAAAATCTTGTTTTTTGCAATTTCGTAGACATTTGGGATTTATGGTTTCGCTACGTTTATTTTAAGTTGGTGATAATAGCTTCACACTGTTATAGGGGACTTCTTGCAAAGGGAGTACGGAAGTACAGATAGAGGTAGACACCTTTGGGGTTTAAAGGCGTGATGAAGAAACTACGCATAGTAATAGTAGAAAAAAATAGTTCTACAAGCTTCTTTCAGTCTTCTCCTTCCCTCTTTTTCTCTACGGGCCCGATTTACCAAATATGTACCTAAATCTATAATAATAATAATATAATATTTCACAACTATCACACAACGCCATCTAGTAAAGCTAAGAAGAGCTTGTGTTATGGGTAGGTACTAAACAACTGATAAACATACTTAAATATATATTTCTAAATAAATGGCATGTTATACTCGTAGATAAATTACACCCAGACACAGAACAAATGATCGTGCTCATCACACAAACATTTGTCCTGGGTGGGAATCGAAACCACGACCTCCGGAATAGCAGTCAGGGTCACTAACCACTAGACCAACAGGCCAGTCAATCTAACGATATCCCTACATGTAATAATGTCAGAATGTGATAGACTTTCTTGTCACAGACAAAATCCATTCCTGAAAACCTTTTACCAACCAAAAAAAAAACAGTACAAAATCCATTGAAGTTACCTTCTAATATAGAGTCCATCGTCTGTCTATAAAGGTTGTTCCTCATCTTCACAAAGAACATCTCCTCAGGTCTCTCAGGGAGGTAGTAGACCATCAGTTCTGTGTGCGCAGACACTGGCTTCACTGCCTCGTAGACCGGCTCACCCTTGACCTTTGTGCAGACTAAGTTTACCTGGTGATGAAAAACTGGTGTCAGCTTATTGACAAAGTGTGAGTAGCTATGTCAGAAATGTAAATTATGGTAAGTCATTGCCGAGGAGTGGGATAGAGTAGTTTGTTAATAGGGTAGGTATTATTACACAATTGAATTATTATTTATGTAGGGTGGAAACCTCATTAATTAAGATAATTAATTGAATTTTTTATTGACAAAAATTTTACATTAGTGAATAAAAAAAATTTGACGAAGCATCCGAAATCATAGAGCGCCAGTTACTTTTAATTTAAACTCAAACAATATAAACAATATACTCAAAGAAATATGCTAGCTGAACACTTACTTGTGGTCCATAGTTATCTGACACACGCAGGAATCGAACCCAGTTGCAGTGTCGTACTTGCACACCACCAGACGTGCATACTTCATCGAACAACCCGAAACGATGCCGAATCTGATGACAAATAAAAACTTTAGGTTATACAAGGTCATTTATCCACAAAAACTTTACTGTTTTTTTGGAAATTTAAGATCATCTTATGAGTGAAATGATAATGCATGATGTCATAAAACAGTAATCTTGCATACTACAATATCAATACCAAAGATCTACTAATGATAAATCATCCAATGTAGGTTGAATTAAAAATGCTACTCACAAACCTTCAACAAAATAAATCATACAAGCGTGAAACATAAACCTGACCTACCAGAGCATCATAAAGAAAAAAGGCTAGAGCTAACACTAAATTAAACTTTCTTCGCATCTAGTCTGGATTTCAATTTAAGATAACAGTCATCCATATCAGAAGGCATTAATAGTAAAATGTTCCGAGCGCAATACTCCTAACCGCATTATCATAAAAGCAATGAAAATTGCCTGTGCATTTCTCTAATCCTATGTGTCAAAGATAAAAACTCGTTGGTGCAGATACGACAGTAGTTAAAGACCAGATGCAAGGCTGTTTAAGATTATTGTTTTATCTTTGGAGTTAGATACTCTTGTGGGTGGACTGGATAGTAAAATGGAGCTTGTTGAGAAGTTCTTGATTTTTATGGGTTTAAAAAAAAAATATGAAAAAAAGTATGGCTTTTTTGAAGGCTTATGAGGTTCAAAATTTTAGCTTTAAGAAAATAATGTGTTATTTTCGTGTTTTTTGAAAAAAATTGAGTGATAACCTTATTATCTGACAGAATAAAAATATTTCTATTGGTACCGATACATAAATGAGTCAAATATCGTTTAATCATCCGTTTGCACTATTCTATTTAAAAGGATAAAAAATATCGTGTTACGCTGTAAAATTTGTAAAACACATTCTAAAACATATTAGTAGAGGAAGGCTCTATGACGTTCTTCTCAGATTAAAATAGTGTCAGATAAAGAAATGATATCATCAGATAGAGAGAAAGATATGATTAATAACTGATTCAAACATTTGATAAATTGTTATGAGTTCAATCGTGACCATATTAATTAAGTTTGCGGCCTAAAATTGTTATTTATAATCTGTGATCTTGTGATCTTGTTTATAAGCTTGTGTGTCAATTTGATAATACATAGTTTAAAAGTAGACAGAGTGAAATTCCCGAGCTAACAGTCAATATTTTTCCTAAAATATTATTTTTTTTACCGCCCGTAGTATCGGGTAGGTACATTAAACATGTTTGCTGAAATGTTTTTTTTTATAACCACACAAATGTTGTTGTAGATTTTATTGGGTAACTTTTCTCAAAATTATCTAAATTATAAACACCTATCAACTGATTCAAATCACAGTATTCGTCTCTTTTACTGTTTAACAGTAATACGGTGACTACCAGGGCAACATTAGCAAGACAACTCAGACAACATCGCAAAACATGAGCGCAGATACAATCTTAAATCAACCATCAACACTGCGATAATCGTGCGCAGTTATCAACAACTTTCACACTGTCGTATCTGCTCTATTTGTTCTGTGTTCGCTTTCAACAAACCGCCAACGCTACGTTATGCGTAATGACGTGAAAATTACAACAAATATGAACGCTGGCGCATGCGCGGAGCCGCAAGATTCAATCCGCCATGTTGCAATTAACGGACCTGATAGAACCAATGAGATAAAGTACAGCTAGATGCGCGAAATTGGTTAATTGGAGAGATATTTTTGAGATAGTTCAATGGTTATTTTTGGCTTGAAAGTTCTATTTTTTTCAATAATGTTATAAATATTGTTTATGTAAATGAGGTCCAAAGTGAGGTCCGATATTTCACCGATGTTGTTTTTAATTATGATCACTGTTAATAATCCCCAGAGGGATTTTCGTGGAAAAAAATTAGAACTCATAAATTAACATTTTACATAACGAAGAAAAATTGGGTGATAAACTGTGACTGGTATCAGATATTCTGTTCTGAACACACAAACTTTTCTGAACAGGAAAAAAAAAACATACACAACTTTAAACGAAACTGACTTTTATTTACAACCCCTAACGACATAGTTAAAATATAAACGACACGTAAACAACATCGTTTTATATTTTTATTCAGCCATAATTTATTTAACTGTGATAAGTTTTTGTGACATTAATAAGTATGAATATTCAACAAGCAGTACTTAAATTAGATATGGCCACAAATAATTATGCTAAAGTACAAGAAATATGTAAATTTATGCTGATATTGTACTCTGATCGGTCTTTTAATTTTTAATATTACATTTTGTGTATAAATCTCGTCAGAACGAATGACATCTGTTGGTTTTTAATACTGTTTATCAAAAAAATCGATTGGTGTTGACTTTTTTATGGAAAAATGATAATAAATCGATTTATGGTATTTTTTTTTCTTCTGATCTGGAAATAAAAAAAAGACACCGTTTTTATGGTTAATAACGGTGCAAGCAATTGTTTCAATTAGCCATCGGACGACTTTGATCACCTGGCAGGTGATCTAATGACCAGTCAGTTTAAAAACAAGTAAAAATAAAGTTTCAGAATAATTAAAATGATTGATTTCATTGCGAATTCTAAAGAAACATTATAGTCAAAACCGTAAAAAAAATAAACTAATATAGTAGGAGAAAACTCAAAAACACCAACTTATTAAACACCGGATTACAGTTCGAAAACAAAACGTCAATCGTTCACGTTTTTTGTCTCAGATTCGCATAGTGGTCCCCATAAATCTGTGGTCCCGTTATTTTAGAATATATTGCAACCGTCTGCAGTCCTTTGTGACGTCGGGTTTTTGTCCATATGATGCACGCCTAACACACTGGGTATGGGAACCAAATAAATAAATACAGGGTGAAATTTTGGCCACACTGTTTTTAATGTGACTCACTGGGCAGGCCTAATAAAAGAAAAGGCTGTAACAAAAGCTTATGGAGTAAATGTTTTTTTAGGAATCCGTAGTCTACCTCAGCTTCTGTCTGTCGGTAGGGGTAAGCTCAGATACTCTGCGGCGACAAAGTGGCAAAATAAATATCATAAATCGAAATCGATAGGGATTTTTTCAAGGTTTACCTCCGTATCAGTTATTTTACCCCCTCTACGTCTACACGTAAAGATTTAAATTTACTGTGCAAAAAATTGTTTGACTAAGGGTTTTATATTTGGTCAAATACTGCTCGTGCTTCTAAAATAATATTATGGGGAACGATATTGAGAGTAGTTGCTTCCAATTAAGTTTTATTTTTAAAAGAGTCAACTGGTCTATATTCAGCCATTTTTTGGCTTGTTCTTTTTATAGGTACTACACAAAAATACACGTGAATTGCAATGGAAAAAAAGAAATTATAGCTTTCCAAGCTAAATCAGAATCATTTATTTGCCTGAAATATGGTCTAAATCACAGTTACGTTCTCTTACACCAAACCTCATTAGTGAGATTTAACATCTTTGTCATTAATAAAAACATTTGATTAAATAGAAAACGAGATTGACACGAGAAAGAAAATATAACCAAATAAATTATGACTGATCAGCAAAGTATTTAGTTACTCCAAAGAAGATGACGTATTAATTTTGTTTACTAATTTATGTAAAAAAAACATATGAATATTTTATCGCAGTCAACTGCAACATTTATCAAAAAGAAATATTACTTCCATCTGACGAAAGTAAAAAGGGCTTGAGTGGAAATAGAAATCACCGTTTAATCATTCCAAATCAAGTATTTACTGGCCTGTTGGTCTAGTGGTTAGTGACCCTGACTGCTATGCCGGAGGTCGTGGGTTCGATTCTCACCCAGGACAAATGTTTGTGTGATGAGCTCGATCATTTGTTCTGTGTCTGGGTGTGATTTATCTTTATTATGTATGTATTTAGAAATATATAAGTATGTTTATCAGTTGTCTAGTACCCATAACACAAGCTCTGCTTAGCTTGGGACTAGATGGCGTTGTGTGATAGTTGTGAAATATTATTATTATTATTATTATTTGGTACAAAATATCGAAATTAAACGAGTAAAACAAAACGAGGTTACTATTCCAATCGATTTCTTTGCCATATCAATTAGAGAAGAATAAAATAGTAGATTATGCACCGAGGGGCTTTGTGTCTTATGTCACGGGCGTCAATTGAATCTCGAGCGCAATGAAAGGATTCGGGATTTAACTCACGAGCGAAGCGAGGGAGTTAATACAAGAATCCTGAATGCAGCGAGGGATTCAAGCTAGCCCAAGGCAAAGACACCTTTAGCCCAGTAGGAGGATACTTACTTTTTACACCTACTGTGAGAAAATTAGCCATAGTACGCGTATCTTCTATGGTTTTGTCGTGTTTGTCCTAATGATATCACTCTCATATGTGGCGTTTGTGTAAACTAAGTTTTATACAGGGCTGGTAAATGGTTTTGGATGATTGGCTGTATGCAAAATTTAGAACGTCATTGGAGACGCTCGTGAAAATAGAGTATTTTTGATAAAATGTGAAAATCGATATATTATAGATAGGTTTTAATTATGTATTTATTTATTTACAGCCAAGCAATCTTAGTGCTGTTTATTTAAAATAAATTAACTAATGTTACAGCCAATTATATTACCTACGGTATTACGGCGCGGTACGGTAATTGCAATGATTAAAAAAAGTTTTAATGTTATTTCATTCCTTTTAAAAATGGTTCGTAGGTAGTTATCTAATTATTCTTACAATATTATGTCTTCGAACACATTGCAACGATATGAAGAAGCAATCGTTATGATTTTTTAGGAAATCGAGAATTCACCACGCGTAGTAAGGGTTTAACGAGAATAGCTTTCTGACTGATCTGGCAAAGTAAATCAGACTTGGCTGTATGGGCTCAGCTTGTGCCTGCCCCAAAGAGGGACGAAAAGAAAAAAAAAAAATCTAGGCTGCATGGGCTAGATAGATCCCTTTATCACCCAAAAGGGAAAAGAAAATTAATCAAAAAAAATCTTTCTGGCACCAAAGGGTGTTTGTTGGAAATTTATATACATATTCCAAATTCAAATCACATTATTGACCAAATAATGAAATCCAGTAAAACAAAACGAGGTTACTATTCCAATCGATTTCTTTGCCATATCAATTAGAGAAGAATAAAAAAATATTTTCAACCTGTGAATTATGATAAATACTGTTAGTAACAACATAATAAACCTTCGCTATGGCTATAAAATAAACTTTATTAATAAACTACGCCCTACGAATCGTTATAGAGCAACTTAAAATTCCGTACGTCTCGTCGTCGGTCGATCCGAATTCATTACCGATTGCCGCAATCGATTTCTGTATCGATTTTTAATCAATCTCCTAAATGGTCTCTATCAAATTTAATTGACGTCAATCGTGAGGGAGTTAAAAAGCGTTCGTTTATTGATCGGCCTGGAATGGTCATTGGGAAAGTAATGAAAGTTCCAAATGATTTTTGTGGCTTGGTGACATTTTGATTCGATTGTTTTATTGACCGCTTTTAGGACTGATTCGGTGTTTTGTGACAGTTAAGTTATTCCCCCTATTTGGACGCGGGACTAGCGAGCTACCGTAACCCGTGCCCGTGGTTATTGATGGACACCGTAGGTTTTAGTCAGTAAAAGTCTGACAGTCCCTCTTGCACTGCCCTAAGTGGGAGGACTCATACAATGATTTTCTTTGGAAAGGAAAAATTCGATCCGCGGGCAGGATTCGAACCCACGACCTTCGGATTCAGTACATCCGACGCTCATTTGCAACCGAGCCACCGAGGATCTTATCTGCCGCGGCGAATTTGTCCTTCCATATCTAACGTCTCATGGTGACGTATACAATGATTTTACCAAGTTAAAAATACTTCTTTTAAGTGCACTGTTTATGTTTTTACTTCATTTTGAACATTATTGAGTACTTACATAAAGCTCCAAATATATTTTTTTCTTCTTATTCATCACTTATCTTTATAACCTTTGATATTTTTTATTACATTATACAAAGTAAATCAAATATCCATAAAAATAAAAACGGAAACCGGTGTTTCTTTTTTTCAAAGTGCGTTCGTTGCCTTTGTTTTCAAAAATTAACTTTATGTGAGTGTACCTTTATAGTAAAGCTTGTAACGTGATACATCCTACTTCTGCCTAAATTCCCAAATCCTCAATAAACAATATCATAATTTCTCTGTCACATTACCGCGCTGCTATTCTCACCTCGCGGTCGGGAGCGCAGGCGCACCGCTAGCGATCACGATCGGATCTACAGAAGCGGCTGCGCCTGAGGCGTCAAATCGTTCCCCGCTTGCGCACGCTCCGTATGACGTACCGTTCACATTGAACAGACGGTAGCTACGATTTTATCGGTGGGATGAATTTTAAATGGGATGTGGACTGGTGTTCTGTTTTTTTTTTAAATATAAATTAAGTTTTTATCATGGCAATGGGATTGTAAAGTAGTCTGAGCTGATCTGTTAAGAAAGAATTATAATTATATCTTTACACGGAAAATTCTCAGTCTTGGATACTTCTTAGCAATTAAAAGTCTAATATGATCCTATTAGCCTTTTTATTTTTAAAACAATAATATTTTCATGGTTAACATTTTAAATACTTTTACAATGTAGGTATTATTTTTTGCCAATTGGATGTTCCGTGACTGAAATAACAATTCCCAGAAATAAAACTGCTGTCCAGAACGGGTACGTTACCATCAACCTGAATTTTTATTGTCACTCTTGTGTATAAAATATTATCGTACAAGCCCCTTTACAAATAAATAGCATAACAGATGTGTAACGTCAGTAATGTCAGCCTCGACTGCTTGCACTGAATTCTTATCGCAGTAACGACTCTCATTCACTACTGTTTCAAATTTTAAATTCCGAAGTGCTTTTGCTAACCGTGAACCTTTTAGCTAATAATTGCTTCGTAGCTTCGCAGCTATGAGTATCACGACTTTATAGGTTTGATAGGTTTTTGTTTTAATAAGGATGATTCGAAACAAATGAAGGACGTTCGATATTTCTAACTGAACGTATGAAGGTTTTTATACTGTCAAAGCCCGTAAAATCAGTGAAGACTGGCAGGTTATGATTCATCATCAGCCTATAATGTTCCCACTGCTGGGACACAACCTCCTCTCTGTGAGAGGGAGTGGGCCATAATCCATCACGCGGGCCCAGTGCGTGTTGGAGGTTATGATTATTTAGATTATGGATTGTGTTTTTTTGATAACATGACGAAAAATTGTATGATTTTTTAAACGATTTTTGCAATTACATACGTGTATTTTTGGGGGAAAAATTAAATTGAATGCTTGTGATCATATTGCTAGACCAAGACTTTGACTACCCACCATGACTTCCAATTATTTTGGCCATTCAAAAGCTTAAGCTTAAGTATCTCCAGAGACCCAGATTTCTTTTGGGTACTAACCTTACTATAATTTAAGATAGGTTTTGAAACCCCGACGGCAAAATGAATAAAGATAATATTTTTATTGTTTACGTCCTGCGTGTAAGGGCCTTTCGACATTCAGTTTCCTCTCAACCAATCAGTAATTACTTCCAGTAGCTCACGGCATTTTTGTTATTGGTAAGCCACCTCCAATATAAAAATATGCATGAACTGCATATATCAAAAATAATACACTAATTTCAAAAGAGTTCTTAAACAGAAGCCAAAACGCGCGTCCATGCCTCGGGCGCGCGTTTCTGACAGCACATGTTGGGTACTTGGAGATAGGGTTGGGTTCCACTACCCGAGCATCGTCTTCTCAGCCTTATCCTAACTGTGTAGGGGTCAGCTTCCAGTCGACCCGAATGCAGCTGAGTGTCAGTATTTTACATGGAACAACTACCTATCTGACCTACACAACCCAGGGGATCCACTTCTATCCTATGGATATTCACTTGCTTATACGAGTTCTAGATGTAAACAGAACTTAGGATTGAATTACTAGCTATAATGATGACAAATTGCTGCTACTTTTACGTAGTTAAGACTATTGAGTTTACGTAGTTGTCACTTAATGTAAGAATGATAATAGGGTGTGACTTCCAACTACTTTGAAGTGTACGAGTGTCGTTGTTCAGTTTTAATCTTTGTAACATCAGAATATTGATTGTTGTGGTTAAACAGTAGCTTGCAATGTGCCAGCTGGCCAGTGCATTCAGAAGCCCACAATTTCTTGTAAGTTATACCCACATAAATCCCGAATTTATTACCCAAACGTTCAGTAAGAACCAACCTTAAATAAAGGCATGATTGCACGCGCGGTCGCCTGTAGCGATTATTTGCCGCACGCCGGCAAAATTGCACGCCAGTGCGTTCGTGCGCGCAAGTCATTATATCTAAAGAAAGCATGTAAAAAAGCTCGTTAGACTATCAAATGATTTGAATTTCAAAATTTTTGAAGTTAATGGATTGCGTTCACGCGTTTTTCGTCGATGTAGGTAGGACTACGGTGGGTTCTGTTCTGAAATTTCAAATGTGTAGCTTATTTTATGTATATGTTATACATAAATTGCGGTATGGACAAATGGAGCCAGCGGGTAGCCCTGTGATATCCAAGGAACGTGAAATAAAATCATAGATGTTGACATATTCTGTCCAATTTTGGGGCCATACTGGACTAGGGTTGCAGAAGAAAGAAAACAGTGACGAGATCTAGATTTTAAGATCTAGATCTCGTCATATTGTGATATTGTACCCAAACTCACGATAAAAGGCTTGTTATTATAATACGTAAAATCATCAACTAATTTAATAATAAGTAATTGGCAGATGTATGACAGAATACCACTTGAGGACAGCAAAACCGATTTAAGTGTGTAATTTTACATGACAGAACAAGGTACGCAATCTGTTTTTTTTAAACCGTAATGGTTGGGAATTTAATTTCACCCGTGTGAAGCTTGCTAGTAAATAATAAAACATAGTTTGATTTACAGTAAAATCAAAAAATCCTAAAACATTATCTACTGTCGCGGGACTTATGTTATTTCTTTATCGTGACCCGGAACATAAAGGGCTATTGAAGAACACCGTGGATTGTAGTCAGTACAAGTCTGACAGCCCTCCCGCCCTACCCGGGGTGAGAGGACTCATTTGATGATTTTACGAAAAAAAAAACATTATCTACGTAAGTTGCATTAAACGTTTTTTAAAGTCTTTTAGTGTCTTTTAGTAAGTTGGTCTACCTCCTTGGAGCTTCCTAGTAGCTTGTTCACTTAATTATATTTCGTCACTTAAATGGATAAAAAAAAACGACTAACTTATCCTATGATTTATTAATAAATACCATACATAGCCAATTCATTGTGCTCCTATCTCTGAAAACATGCTACAAAAAGCACAAATTGTTATCCAAATTGAAACTTAGACGAACTTTAGTTACTTAATAGCTTATGTATAGGACTCAAGTTTTTACGCCAGTTTTTCGCAATAGCTTTAGACTTTTGTCTGACACTTAGCACGTGTTAATACACAGTTTTTGTAGATGATTAAGTTTTAGAAATCAAGCTTTAAATAAAAAAGCTATGAAAAAAATTGGTGTTCATTATGTTTCAGGTGTTCGGCGTCGTTAGTACTGAAAGGACTATTTAATTTTTATTATAAACAAATAATTTTACCTAAAAAAGCATATTGTGTTATGTTTTATTACGGGTCTAAAAAATTATTTGTACCACTAGTTTCAATCCAACTAACTAGATTGAAAAGTCAAGGACTTAATTGTATATAAGGCGTTTTATTGTTCTACGATAACTTTTTTCAAGCACATTTGACTTTTCTTAAATTCCTAGTATGCGCATGCCAGGCCACCATGCTCAGCTACTGCATATTTCATGTTAATAACTGGGCAGAGACAAAAATCTTTCACAAAAAAAAGACAAATCCTTACCAATAAACATTCAAAACACAAAAACTTGAAAGTTCAAACAATTCAAACGCACAGATTCAAGGAAAACTACAATTTAAAAGCGGATAGAGCACGTGCCTAGACAAGCACTGGAAACAATTTGCGAAAATGGTACAAGTTCGTGAAGGCCGCGGGTGCACTGTAATAACATCGTATTACTGCAACTGGACATAGGGACTGGCTGTGGTCCAAGTAATGAGCGGTAGATGTAGCGGTTTTGCTTCTGTAACGTGCACAAATTTTATTGTGCATATTTTTTGCCGTGCTACATTTTTTTTTGCCCAGCAGTGGAAAAAAAGAGGCTGAAAGTGAAATCAGCGAATAAAAATGTCACCATACAAGAAAAGTTCATTGTTTAGATAGTTGAAGACTGTCTTGTAAAATAAAAGCCAAATTCATGGAGATTAGATTTTAAATGGAAGAGACAGACGTAACAAAATGTATAATGGCATTTCATATACTACTTCATACAATTAAAGACAGCGGTCAAAAAATATTTAAATGATTCAAGATTGATACGAGTACATGCAAGTTTTGTGACTGACCGACTACAGATGTAACAATTCTTAATTAAATGACTCTTTATTATTGTGAATTACGGACTATTCATAAAAACTGTGAATGGTTGTTTTCGTTCGCGAGACTATACAACCACTTCGACACCATTGCTCGCCATCTGTTATCCCTTACACCACACATAGCCTAAAGGCTAACACTGAGGTCCCAAATGTTACAGTCATGGTCTCAAATTGCATCTCATTTCGTCAGTACCACCGGTTGCAATGATTGTGAGCTTGCCACTTTGTCTGTACCACTTTCGACAGTTTTAAAATGACCTGTCTCTGATATGAATGATACCACTATTTGCGGAAAGTGGTATGGAAGAGAGGGATGCAAGACGGAGATTGATAGTGGCGATTACTGTGGTGCTGTGTAATCTTCCTAGTAACATAATCATCTACACTTGATTCTGGTAATATTGACCAGTAATAAAGGGTTAGTGAATGACTGTGTTTCGGTGCATTTGTAGAGCTAGTCTGAACTTAAAACTTAAATCATCGACATCTGCCTGTAATGTTCCCAGTGTTGAGATACAGGCCTCCTCTCTGTGAGAGGGAGTGGGCCATAATCCACCACGCGGACCCAGTGCGGGTTGGCAGATGTCACATGTCTTCGAATTTTTGGTTCTAGGACATGCCGGTTTCCTCACGATATTTTTCTTCACCGTTTTAAGAGCAGTGGTGATGAAATAAATTACACAAAGTAATGCGTCTGGCGGGGTTCGAACCCACGACCTACAACTCGTAAGTTGGAACCGATACCACTGAGCCACACTGCTCTGAGATCCCACAATGATTTCTTAAAATTCAATGTGTATCGCTAGCTCGCTTGCACAGTAGCATGCAAATATCATTCCCTACCAAAAAAAACCAAATATCGTATAATAAAAGTCAATAATTCAATTAAGTGGCTATAAAACACGCAATTTGCTTGTTAACACGCTTTACAGGCGTTTAAACGGTACTCGCGTGCCGTACCGAGCGTGACGGAGGAGTATCGCACGCGTGACGGAGTCGTGTCGTTGCGGTACGATACCGGGGTGGGCGACGGACCATGTCATTGCTGTCATCGTTTAGCGATTAACGTGCTGTTTACTAATTAATGTGAACTTTATCGTAATTAAATTACGGGTGATTTACTGTTGTAGTTTCTTTTTTTATTTTCTTCAGTGATTTGCAACTTAAATTACTCAGGTATTAGAAATGTAGCCGCAACTTTATGGGGTTCTATGGGCAGTTGTTATACAGTTTTGATATAATAAATCAATTTTTACATAACAAAACATCACGAAATAATACATTAATAAAAATTTGGCAGATGTGCGCCAAACACTACACCCATATACGGCAGTCCAAGTGGAAGGCAAGAAGTTATGAGGCCGATCACCAGCTCGCTGGTCTGACCTAATAAAAGGAGATATTGAGTCTACCATGGTCCAATGTACTCCCAACGTCACCAACCGGCGAAAATGGAAGCACATCGCTGATAGAGCAGTCCTCGTGGAAATCAACGACCTACCGAACATCCCTCCGTGTAACTCGTCTGGGCAACCACGACCTCTCTGACAAGAAACGACCAAGAAGATATTCAACCCATCACGACTCCAGACTACGCGGCTACTACTATGGAGATTTCATAACGGAAAATCCAGTAGTCTTACCCAAAATGTTCTGCAGTCGCTCTTATGGCCACTCAACTAGCGAAAAAGTCTGTTACACACTATTACCATAAATAAGCTCTATATACACTAATCACACAATACAAATTGCGTGATATACCGAGCCGTGACGAAGGGGTAGTCATTTATATTTCACGCTTCGGTATACCACGTGCTTTATCGTACTGGGGTACGCAGTAGACCATGTCACACCTGTTTAGAGGTAAAGGACGTTCACAGAGTGTTTCGCAGACACCCCTAGTGTTAATGCAAATTAAAATTGGGGTAGTACTTTAATAAGAAGGACAGGACTAACTATGACGTTCACTAAGTTACGTTAAGAAATGGACATGACGTAAGCAGATTATGTTTGCCTAGTACGTCTCCTAGAAAAACACTTTACACACGACTATGCTTTCTTGCCTTTTCTTAATTTATTCTTTTTGTAGGCATGGAACATCACCATGATTTTGATCATCAATTTCGATGTTAGTCCATAAAGAATGTAGTCGAGTTTGATTATCTGTGCAATACCTACCATTTAGAATGACCACAATTTTCTGGTACACATGCTGAATAATACCTGTCAAAATAATAAATGACTTGACGGTATATGGATCGTGTATGGCTGGCATAACAAAATAATTAGGGGAAGCCTATTAAAACATCAAAAAAAAGTTTAACAAGATAATGATGCCACAATAAACCACAATAAAGTGGCAATAATTGCCAGCCGTGACGAAAGCAGGCATATGTCACGGTTGGGTATACCACGTGCGATATTGTAGAGGGGTAGGCACCAGACCATGTAACACCTGTCAACACCTTTTAATACAACAAACACTGAACAAATTGAGTCTATTGTTAGTATGATTGCAAAGGAGAATGATAATTTGATGGATTGAACTGTAGGAGGTGGTTTTCTAGGCATTGGAAACCAAAGGACCGTGTTAAGGAAATGAGTTTTTTCACTACTGCTCTGTTAGTTTCGGCTTTTGGGGTAGAGGATGGCTCACAGTCGCTCCATGTAAAATACTGATATCCAACTGCATCTGGTTCTAATGGAAGCCGACCCCAATATAGTTGGGCAAAAGGCAGGCAGAATGGATGGCTTGTCCCATTAGAACAAGGTTTTTGAACAGTTTGAATGAATAAAATTAAGTCATGTTGATCTTTATAGTCGATATCATCAATGCAATTACTAATTAGATTATAATGCATTTCTTCAGGATGTGTATAATTTATGAATAAACTGATATATTCAATAATAAACCCTCTGAGTACAGTGGAATTGGTATTGATTTTCTAGTATATTTTAAAAATCTCACACAAATAATGATTAACTAATCGAACTACGGACAAAACAACCTCAGATTTTTCTTCAAAGTTCCTTATGAATCTACAAGAAACCGAACCTCTAGAAGACCGTTAAAATTGTGTAACAAGAAAATCTATTTGTGGTCTCACGTTCCGTTCACCAGCAAGTCGTGATTCAGTCAGGGTGCGCATTCACAAAAACGACATAAAGACTTGTTGGAATTCAATTAAATATCTCTGTCATTCGAAACGATTCTAGTTATTTGGTATTATCTACAATTGTTGCTGGAAACGGCTGTGTTTTATTGGATCGAATATAACTAATAGCACGTGATTATGTTTTTATCATTGATCAAAGACCTGCTTTGTTAGTGCCAATAATAATTTTAAGTCATTGAACCCACTCGATGAAATTTATTATTTGGGGTTGGTATTTCAGATGGGGTCCATATCCCAGCGGTGCGTCCTGGGCAACTGTACCATAATCTACCTATTACCTACGGTGGCGGTAGAGCGATGCCATTGGTGGTAGTAGATCTCAATAGGGCCGCCTGGCTCAGATTACCATCCTGTCGGATTCCGGCGCTAAACAGTTTTAGTTGTGTTCCGTCGGTGCGCTGAAGTTCTAATTCCGTCCAGTTTAAGTCTCATCTTTGCTTCTAGGCTACATTGATGCCACGAGTAAACTTGAAAAATAAAAATTCAGTGTATGTATTTCATGTTTTGTTTGCTGATTGTCAACGTACTGTGCTTACCAAATAAGTGGACTGAGATCGGAAGTAACTGCAAGTAAAATACTGATATTCAGCATACTCTGGAATAGGCTAGGTAGATGATGAAAATTAACATTTCCATTTGTCTCAAACTCTCATAGAGAGGAGGGAAAATATCCTTTCACAATTTTAATAAGTAACATAAAATCCTCTCAGAACTCTCCAGTTTAATTCTAAGGCTCATCCCGTGATATATCTGCTACCGGCCTGCCCAGCCCACCAATTACGAGATAATTACAAAGCTTACGGCTTCGGTCGGAATTAAAATACTCGGCCGCTGTATACTTTTTGTTGTTGCATATTTAACGAATTCGCATTCTTTACAGTCATGTAACAAGAGAAAGAAAGGTGTGCAGTGTTCATTCATTACTGTTTGAAGAAGTTTTTGATTGGTATAACTGTCTCATAAAAGTTTAGTTCGGTATTCTCATACTGTTCAGTCTTTAGGGAAGCTGAAATGCTAAAAGCACTATTGATATCATAACAGGAGTCTACTGCTAGGCATAGGCCTCGCCATTTCAATCAATGGTCAAATATGCACATTTTGCTGTTCCCTGGAAATGTTCTACAGGTATTGCTAAATTCAATATAAGTAGATATTGCTTTAAATCACTATAGGTATTGTTATTTGCTAAATACACATACACAGTTGTGTTTAACCTTAATCAATGATTAACCAAACTGGTACAAGCAAAGTGCATCAACTGTGGACACCGGATGCTGCCGAATTCGTCAGCAAGTATTTGAGTTCCAACATGTCCTTCACACAGTAGCAACATGTCCTTTTCTGTTTTCCCAAATCTTTAAACTTTTACACGCATTACGGAGGTGAGGAAACGTTAATCAGAGAGAAGATTACAAAGACTGATTATTATCTTAAAGAACGGAAGCATCAAATACTTCAATAAACACGAAACATAAACTACCGCTCCCCCTAAAACAAAAAAAGAACAATCCAAAAATATAATAGAGCACATAAACCTACACACAAACATACGTGAACAGCATCCCAAGCCAGTGATTTGGCGCAATTATTACGTCGCGAGGGAATCCAAAAGTGAAAAAAGCGATAGAATTCGCCGAGGCTCTGATTAAAATTGTGACAGCTTGATTGTTTGGCTTCTGCCTTCCCTTTTTTGGGCGAAATGCTTCCAGTAGTTGAGATAAGATCAAATTGGACCATATATTACTGATTTGGACCTGGAACTTTATGATTGTGGGTCCTTTTTTTGGATTATGGTACCTGTTTGGCTGTCGGCTTCGTTAAGGGATGTTGTTTCAAATTAATTGTGCTATATAAGTGAAGTTGCCGTAGGGCATATTGGGCTACCGAAATATTGACCGCTATTTACAATTTGGGGGTCTCAGTTTGGTAGGAGGGAAAAACGGTTCTGCGATAAATGAGGTTTAGCTACGAAGGAGATGTTGGGAAAAACTGGATAGATTTCTTCAGACTGGAGGTTCGGAAGAAATGGACAGTATGTAGGCTCAGGACTTGGTCAGAGCAAGTTAGGCTAGTAAAGAAAAGAGAGAAGTATGGACTATGATGTGTGTATTTGATGATTAAATTCCTAGTTTTGAATTATTATTTTAACTACTTACTATTGAATAAATGATAAATAACTGACACAAACACATTTTATTTTATATAATACAAGTACCAGTATTCATTCTTACGTAACTTTGTTGATATTTGGCTCATTATTTGGTTATTCGCAAGAGTAATGGTAGTTTTCCCTCTGTTATCATAGAAAAAAAAACCAAGAAATAGCTTTTGGCTTTTTAGCATATATGCCAAAAACTGATGTATGCTAAAAATAATCTCTATCGCTTCATGCTTAAAATTGTAAAAAATCTCCTCTTAATATAACAGTATTAAAACCATAAAAAGTAATGACTTCTACACTGTATTAAAAATAAGCTAAACGTGATATATGTGTAATAGGAAACGATTTTGAAGAACATTATCGCCCATCAAAAATCATGTGAGCGTAAGAGAATAAAAAGTGCGCCAGTTAGTCGAAGAGCCGTTATTTTCTAATAAACAATATAGACATTACATGTAGTAATTACATGTCGGTTAGCAAACCGACGTCAGCTCTTTGCTTATTACACGATCTGTTTTGAAAAATAATAAACCTATTGCACAATTTAAATTATCTATTTAAAACAATCTGGAGGGTATCTAATTTTTGTTTAAGTTTTGTAACTTTTTTAGTGAAACTTAATCTTCCCATATTTGAAAAATAGTAAAATATTGGAATGATTACCAGTTAAAATTACAAATAAAAACTGAATAAAATATAAATTGAAAATAAAAACACATCGATGGATTTTTTATAAAATAATGTCTTTATTTGTTTTGCTAAAATTTCAACAATAATATTATCTGTGAAAACATCAGAATTTACGGCCAATTTAGCATTAAATACCCATGTAGTCCTAAGACCAGTCGTTACATTGCATAAAGGACAGTTAACATGAACCAAATCTGGTACACGCATAATTAAACCAAGACTTTATTGGTTTATCCCTTTGTTTCGATAGAGGACCATGTAAAGAGGTTTATTTAGTTAAATAATGGATGTTTTGTGTGCTGCAGTGGAAATAATATTGTATCATTGCGGTTGTCGGTTTCCCTGACAAACTTGTCAAGGAAGCAAGTCTCGGAAAAAGATTGTTTTTTTTTTTTTAATTGGGTTTAAACGTAACAATTATTTTGAGGTACGTTTTACTAAGGTTTTTTTCAATTATTTTATTTTCTGCTTAGGTAAAATAAATTGTGTGTTTTCAATTTTATATGGAACTTGAAAAAGAATGTTCGTCTTGCACGCTTACTAATCTACTAAATGGTTTTAGTATTTTAATAAGTCCCAATTATAGTCGGGCACGCCGCAATTGCGGCGGTAAGACCCCTCTTTGAGGAGTGGCTGGAGAGAAGTCATGGCGTCCTGACCTACCGCTTGACGCAGGTCCTCACCGGACACGGAAGTTTCGGGAGGTACCTGTGTCTGATGCGAAAGGAGGAGACGCCTGGGTGTCACCACTGCGAAGATCGCCCGGAGGACACGGTGGAGCATACAGTGCAAGACTGCCCGGCTTGGGCGGAGCACCGACGTGTCCTCACGGCTGCGATAGGCGGAGACCTCTCGCGCCCGGCATTGGTTGCGGCCATGCTGCGGGGCGAGACGGAGTGGGAAGCGGTCAGCTCCTTCTGCGAGGCAGTAATGCTCGTAAAGGAGGAGGCAGGCCGCGAGCGAGAGAGGACAGCGTCCTCCCTCCGCCCCAGCCGAAGTGGTAGGCGCCCACGGCGACGGACGTCGCTAGATGATCTCCGGCCACCGTAGGCGCGGGCATGCGGGCAGCGAGTAAAGGGCAACTCGCTGCCCGACCAAGGACCATGCCCGGGTCGACGGCGCGTTGTGTCCCACGCGCGCCTCAAAGAGCGTCAGCATAATGACGGGGCCCCCCTCTCAGAGGGCCAAAGCCTGCCGGGGTCGCGAGATTATTCCCTAACCGTAACCCCGGAACTTAACAGGCTATGAAGGACACCGTGGATTTTAGTCAGTAGAAGTCTGACAGTCCCTCCCGCCCTGCCCGGGGTTGGAGGACTCATTTGATGATTTTACCACGCTAAAAAAAAAAAAAAAAGGCCCAATTATAGTTTGTAGCCTTAGAACAAAAGCAACCCTTAAAAAAAGGCCATAAATAATAGAAGAACTCGTTTAAAAACCAATTTGAAATCATTTAAAATAAATCATAATTTTCTGCTACCGAAAATTAACGTTTAATGATACACACAAAAATACAAGTAGGTGTCTATTTAATATAACTAACAGGTCTCGTCCTACAAGACCGGGTTTTAACGTCAATTATAAATTGTTCTGGTAATAACAACAGTATTTAATTATGAAAATAAAAAAGTCACAAAGTGTAAAGGATCTTGTTCAATTATGTATTACAAGTAGGTACATAGTTCAAAACTAACATTAGGCATCTTACAAGGTCTTTCACAAAAGTATGAGTAATATAAAAAATGATTATTTTTCTTACAAATTTAAATTTACTTGAGCGATGAGAAGAGAGGCCCTAACAACGCGATCCAATTTAGGCTGTGGGAAAGAGACAGAGCTATACAAATCGTCTAGCGCCATCTCTTTCCCACAGCCTAAAAACTCACGCTTTGAGAGATGAACTCTTGCGGGCCACCTGCCTAGTTATGCATATTTAATCCAGCCTGTCAGTTTTAAGGTTTGTTAAGCAAAACCTTTAAGCTACTTAAATCATTTTTCTTGTTTCTAACTTCCATCTAGAGCTTCCCTACTTGCTCCTATTACATCAACACTCAAAGAAGGCATGCAAGATAAAACCAGGCGCAAGTACAGCGACGAGTTTCATAGATTTGCTGATTAATAAGACCGACAAAGAATTCGTAACGGATAACGGTATTATGTATGCTAATCCGATCGGTACATCGGGTTAACTTTATCTGTGAGTAAGCAGGGTTGCCACTTAAATGGATTAGTGTGGGTAGCGCATTATGATAATGACTTTAAAGGATCGAGAGTTTCGTCTGATTTTGTTGGTAAATGAGTAGGTATTTGGAAGGATATAGAGGATATATTTACCTAGCAGTAGGTCATCAAAATAAAAATCGTGATTTTGTTCTACTTGTAGAATATTGTAAAAAAAAACCGTAAGATACATATGGAATTTAATAATTATAGTCCCAAGAGGGTTCGAAATAGAACTGATATTTTCTTCCAAATATAAAAGATATTAATATTGGATTAATTCAGACAACGAAAGGTCTGTTGCGTAGGCAGAAGCATTAAAAATAGCCAAAACAACATTACAGCTTCTTGTTTCCTTTATTATGACAAGTGACAACCCTAATTCCCAGCAAACACATGCCTAAACAAGTGGTGCATGCCTTAATACGTTGTCTGTTTATGCGTTCATAATTAACACGGAATGTAAATCAATTGCGATCGATTTTCATATTAGTTTCTCTTTGTAATTTTGTCTCAATCTAGTTTGATTTTTGTTGAAAGAATGTGCACTTGTACTCAAGCTGGGACATATTTGGGACACGCCAGCAACATCAAATATAAATCGCCGCTTGGCTGCTAAAAGAAAATACTGATTTAGAGAGACTCAAATATGCTTGAAAGACGCTTTATTTTTGAGTAGATTTATTGAAGATATAGTCAAAGAGTGAGTCAGTGAGACATTTTCTGTGAGAGATTTATGGACGCTATCTATAACACTACACCTATAACACCAAAACTAACAATTCTAAAAGCAACATATTTTACATCTTCTAAAGATTTTACCGACAAATCACACCCTGACAAATGACTGCCATTTTTTTTCACAAAATTCTAGACTAAAATGGTCTTAAGACACCGACAGAAAAAACACTAATAAAATAACCTAAAAGAAAAAAAAAGAACGCTTAATTGCATACTTATCAGTGAAACTTCACCCATAGAGCATAAATGATAGTCTCTTAGACAAAAATAAGAATTTAAAATAAACAAGGTGACTCGAATGAAGTCATAAATATAGTGGAGCGGCACTTTTAGTCTCGGATCTAACAAATTAACAGACGATTAAGCTACCGATTCAGTTAAGGCTTTGTGACATTGAGTTAATGTGAAACAACAAATAACTTTGATAGTGGTGTTACTGGTGGCGACAGAATTGTTATCGAGGTTAAAGAAAAGTGTAACAGTATCCAAAAAAATGGGTTTCATTTTTAAAAAATGTCATATTATTCTGGGGCAAACTTTAGACGTAGGTATTTACTTTTTTTTTTCATGGTAAAATCATCAAATGAGTCCTCCCACCCCGGACAGGGCGGGAGGGACTATCAGTCTTGTACTAAAATCCACGGTGTCCTTCGGTAGCCCTTTGTGTACTGGAGTCGCGATATGCGTATGTCTCGGCAGGGCTGTGGCCCTCTATAGGGGGGCCCCGTCATTATGCTGACGCTTTTTGAGGCGCGCGTGGAATACAACGCGCCGTTGACCCGGGCATGTTCGGTCGGACAGCGAGTTGCCCTTTACTCGCCGCCCGCATGCCCGGTATTTGCTTAACGTTCACTTTGGCAAAACATTGTCATGATCAAATTTGCCAAATATTGCTTATTATAATTGCTTGTTAACCTATTTGTTTGTGAGGTTTGTTTCGTGTGTGTAATTTAGAATAGGACGATAGGAAACAATGATATCATTACATTATGTTGTTGTATGGAAAATTATTCGTATAAAAAAATAGGTACTTCTCTTCTGAAAATGAACAAATAGGCTTCAAAAAAGTTTTAATTTAATGCATTTTTACAAAACTGAAACTTAGGTATTGATAAAACTATTATTTAAGTAATGTTTTTGTAAATAATAGTTAGTTAATAGACAATAAATTATTACTAACATAAATCTTCATTCGAAAAATTTGTTCGCACTACACTCTTCTTTTAATTTATTATACAATAATCTAGAACAAGCCAAGTAGTTGTCATAGAATTTCTAATTAAGAAGTGTTTTAATATTACACAGACTTCGACTCCAAAACACCAAAAAACAATTATAAAAGCAATAAAATATAGCCACAGGCGCAATCCAGTTTGCAAATTTAAGCAATTTATTGTAAAAAATGTAAACGTTAAAGTGAAATGACGAGCCAATTTCCTTTTGAGTTAGAAAAGTGATTTATAAAAAGAAAGTCGAACTTGTGTTGGTGACGGTACCAATAAATTGTTCAAAGTTAATGCAGTTACGCGGTTCCTTAGATGTCGGTAAGAGATAACTGAAATCCGAATACCGTCAAAATAGTAATCAATTTTATCAAACTGTTTAGTTAATGGCCTTTTCTGTTGGGTTAAATTCATGGTTGAATTCCGAAACTACTGTTTGAATTGCTTGATTCTATCTTTGAGAGAAAAATCACGCTCGCTTTCTATAATGATTTAAATAGGGCGATAATTGATGATCGAGAATTGCTGTGGAATGTTTCTTCTGTAATTTATATTTGAAAACAAATTGTTTTGACAGAAGATGATGCGAGAAAGGTTTGAATATAAAAGGGCTTTTATTGGTGTAGTGAGCATATTTCTCACAAACGTGGACTGTTTTCTTAAATTGTGTCGCTTAACTTCAAACTCGGATAAATCTACTCTACCTTGTTAGGAGATATTAAAAAAAAAGTAATAAGTCTTAATTTCACAGTATTTTTTTAGTATGGCTTATATGTGATAAAGTTGAAAATCTAAACTTAAACAATTTGACAGATTCTGGTAGTTGATCTTGGCGTCTACACAGGTTTTTGTTTTGATTTTCAAGTCACTTACCTACTTAATTTTTTACAATATTAAAATGTGTACAAATTAAAATTACTGATAACTTGCTATTATGAGTCTTGTAACCTAATGTACCTAATAAAAAAGACAACTCATATCAAAGCTAGAGAAACCAACCAAAACCGCAAATTTCCAAAAAAAAAAAACAGTTGGCCAATTCTGAACTAGATTCGATGTGATACATTAAAACTTTTTTACACAAATGGCGTACTTAAATTAATTTAAATCAATGATTTGGTCAACATTTTGCCTGTTTTCCATTAATATCAGGAAGCTAATTAACAGATGTGAATCTTAAAAGATTTAAACTATCAAATTAGTATACATTCGTTAGTTGTATGTGAACAGAAGCCTGTTTTTTGAAATTATATTATTATGAGCTATGGTCTGTTGACTAGCGTTGACGTATGTTTTGAATGCTTTCTCACGCCTTCGTTAGACTTAAGAATCAGAGTCATAAATTAGTTTTTAAAGACTGACTTGTTTCTTAATTATTAATTTGCTAAAAATATTTGAAAAATATTTTACTAGTATGTACAAAAAGCTTTGTTGTTCAGTTTAACACTTCACTGTGTGTAAATGTAGGTACAGTTTAGAATTGAACAGAAGAACTGTTGTTATGTACGTAACCACACACATTAATGACTGGACCAAAAACGTGGATAAAAGGGATCACCCAATTGTGGTTGAAATATGGGGTGGCAGTTATCATCTATCCTATAGCAGTGTGCAGGTTACAAGTAGCCTATGTTGCCGGGCAACATAGGCTACTTGTAACCTGCGGTAGCGGTTGAGCGATTTGTTAGACTAGCCCTTACCAAGGCCGCCCAACTTTCTACTACTACTATAAGTTTTTACTGCAATCCTTCTGTATGCAGGAGTTTATCTTCCTTCTGCTCACTGTCGATCCATCTTATGTCTCATGGTTGCTTTGGGACTAGATCGAACATTGTAAATAAATAAAAGAAAATGTAAGTGAGGTTTTTGCTCAGTCATGGGAAAAAGGCGTGAACTGATTTATGTATATTAAACCATAAAAACTGACCAGTCCCAATCTTTCTTCAAATCTCTCGATCTCACGCTTTTGTGAATGAAAGCAGAAACGGTAGACAAATAAAAAAATCTAGTTTTGCAACCATTTTACAGAAACTTCATGTATCGTAGATAACACTAATTTGATAGGGAATTTATCTTTATTCTCTTTTACGTCAAATATTCAAATTAATTACCTAATCAACTGGCATTGGCGCCTTGTTGAATATATAACGAAGTAATGTAGTTAAAACAAGGTTTTATAATCACTATGGAAATCTCGATTCGGAAAATCTTGAAATACCTCCTTTAATCTATTCTGTTATATCGTATAATTATCACCATCATCCTTTATTTGCACCAATATCCACGTTCAGCCAGCCTCATCCAGAATAAATCCGTGATGGCTCATCTCGCTTCTCAACGACCAACTTCGTAACTCAATAATTTCCTTTGTATGGTAGTGGTAAATAATTGTAATTGATATAAACTTTATTTTTAAATAAATATTTATTTTATTAAGTAGAGATAAACAAAAAAAAAAAAATTTATTAAGACCAGATGATGGTAACCAGGAAAGTCTCAAAAACTACAGACCAATATATAATTGACCAATCTAAAATCTATAGTTGTAAAAACAACTAACAAATAATTATTTTCAATAATCACTTTTCCCACAACAATTCCGAATTAACATAATAATAAATCCTAGAACAGCCAATCTGAATCCATAATTCATTGGCAACAAAAGCCTTTTCTAGTGCCGAATTTAAACTAGAAAATAATTAATAAAAAAAACTTGCTAAAGACCCACCGGCTTACACTATGATAAAACACAGAGGAAAGGAGGTAAATCATTTATCTTCTTAGGCGGCCACCATAGAGTTTATAACGCAGTAAGTCAAGTCTTAAAAAACTTGAGAAGTTATGTGATAAGTTTTGAATTTAATACTCACTTATTAAACCTACAAATATACGAGTACACTGTTAAAAACTATACTTAAATTAAAAGTACAATTTAAAAATTTCGTAAAATTAAAAATGGCGTCAAGAAATTCATCCACATCGTTTAGCTTGAGCTATCAGTCACGATTTTCAATGCATAAGTGTGATATAGGAGAATGCCTTTATCTTGTAGATACTTTCGTAAATGTTTAACTATGTACGAATCAGAATTTAATGATCAGTTTGATAATTTAAATAAAAAGGAAAGTTTTGTTCAAAAAACTTTTTCAAAAAAAATATAACCGCCTTCAAAAACAACCACAAAAAAGTGTAAAATAATGTACAAAATAACTTTTCTTTCGGAAGTCGGTGCCTTTGTATTTTTTCTTTTCATTGTCTTTTTAGCCACCGACTTCCGAAAGAAAAGTTATTTTGTAGATTATTTTACACTTTTTTGTGGTTGTTTTTGAAGGCGGTTATATTTTTTTTGAAAAAGTTTTTTATTTTACTCTTTTTAGTTTAAATATTCAACCCAAATTCTTGTTAAGAACATTATTCTCTTACATGTGCACTAGAATTTTGTATCCTTCGCACCAGTACTTACATCACTCATGTACACATTAAGCTAATAAAATTCCATATCTCAAAAATTACTGAACCGATTTTGATGAAACTTACAGTATTCTCTTAGTTAAATGATACCTAGTACAACAAAAAAAGAATTACTTAAATCGGACTTGTAGTTCCGGAGATATAAATCAATCTATGCCTACTCCTTACTATTAAGGAGTTGTACCTTCCATCATCAGGTCATCCACCTGAGATGATGATTATCAGATGCAGATACTTGAACAGCTTTAGAAAATATATGAAAATGGTACTATGTGCCTATAAAATTTGAAGGTTGCCCTCAATTTCCCTAGGATCCCATCATCAGATCCTGACCTGGTGATCATGGGACCAATTGGAAAGTATACCCTTTCAAACAAAAGAAAAAAATTCCAAATCGGTCCAGGCGTCTTGAAATCGGGGAACATACATAAAAAAAAAAAAAAAAAAAGATTCCGACGAATTGAGAACCTCCTCCTTTTTTTGAAGTCGGTTAAAAATAAATGTAACCGATAAACGTTTATACAATAAAAATTTCTCTGCGTGTTTAAGTTTTGTGATGGACCTGCTGCATACATTAGAGGTAATCTACCAGTACCAAACTGTGATCAAGTAATATTGATCAAGAAATATTTCAGAATTAATTTGACTCAGCATTTTTTTTTTACCAACTAGCAAACTTCAAGTGCTAAGTAAAGACAACTTTTTAGTCTTTGCCTTTAACTTAAGCCAACATAAATCACAAGGACGTTGCTAAGTTAGACTTCTAGCTTTCATCTGTATAATATTTGACTATTTCTTTTAAGTCACCGCCAATATTAGTCTCCAACTTATTTATGGCAAAATTTATGAGTTCGACATTTATTTCGCCAAATGGCTATATTGCTAAATTGGATACGTTTTATATAAATCTGGTTTGTACACACGGCTACACATCTATGTAGCTATGAAAAACCAGTATAAGCTGACCGACAAATGTATAGAAAAAATCATACAAATTGAGACCACGATCTACTGGTTTCAGCTTGATGTTTAGTTGAGTGTACAATCGTTTTACAGTTAGCCAATGAAATATCGTCTTTCCGTACAGTAAGTGTCGATACAATATTGATGTGTCTGAATATTTAGTATTCAAGACATGAAAGAGGTGTTGGTAGTTTGAAATGTTTTAATTGGGAATAGAGAAAACGATTAGATTCAGAAGGTGGCGATTAGTAACTAATAGCTTGGAATAGTTATATAAGTAAGTCAGTTTACTTCCGGAGTGTTTATTATTTGTTTTTATTTTGGGTTAATGTTGGTGATGTAAAACGGATTTTTAAATGCTTTTTTTTCGTTGAGCGTTCCACTATTTTTACAATATCAGCTATTTGACACAGACGTAACAAAAAAATTAAGTTCATAATTCTTGTTATTTTTTAAGGCACTGACGAAAATACTTAATTTAGAGTTTATACATAGATATTACACAATTAAGTAGAACGAAATAATTTGAGAAATTTTGTGAGTATTCACAAACAAAGTTACTAATTGTAGGTAACTGGAAATATTGCATGTTCTTCAGCTGAAATAAAAGCTATTTTTTTTCAATTTTTATTTTTATTTTTTGTACCTACTCGTGTGTTATAACTAACATAGATTTTAAGATTGTACTGTTTATACTAACACGCTATGGGCACTCGACGCCTGAAAATAAACGATTTTTATTATTATTTCAATGGCATGCAAGACATCCAGAGACAATTTTAGGCAACCACATACTTACACGAATAAAAAAGTTTCGATACCTAATAGTTTTTCAGGAAATCTTAATTCCGTTGCTAATCATACACATTCCTTCAGAGCGAGTGTGAGAGAGAGAAAGAGAATACTTTCAACGAACCCATTGTTATTATTAATCAAAACCAATTAATTGAAAAAAAGTGTTAGTATCCATTGGAAATTCTTATCAGAACTAATGCGGCACGGAGCGTATTACATTAACCGGTAGTTAGATGCGTTCGAGCCCAGGTTCGATTACCGGCCACAATATTTACGGGCAGTCGCGTCACGACCACAGTCTATTGAAAATTACTAGTTTTTAAAAGCTATTTTATTACTGGTTGAATATTCAGTTAGCCGTTATTTTAAACTGTTTGTGGGCTGCGCTTTGAATTTAGTTTGAAAGTGTATGAAGTGCTTTTGTTGCCATCCAATTATGATATAGCTTTGAACGTTTGAAGATTTTTAATTTTGCTTTATAGATAAATTAACTATCCAGCCCAGCTTTACCCGGGCTAAAAAACTTTGGATTGAAGATTTTCTGAAAATTTTCTGACGTTCTTATTTTGTCAGGACAACAATGAATAGTACAATTTTAAAAATAAATCGTATCCAATTTGGTGCACTCCTTGAAAGTTTTGCACGGTTGCCTAGAAGTAACCTTTTTACTCTTGACTTTAAGGTCTCAAGGACTCTGGCAAGATCTGAGATCAAAATAAGGTCATCCATGTAAGGAAGTGGTTGTACTTGCCATAATTAGTCTTGAAGAGCTGCGTGATAGAGATAAAAAAACAATGTTCAAGCTACTTAGCAAAATTGATTTCGGCTGTCAATGTTTACAGTTTTTAGTTAATACAAAAAAGCTGTTATGAAACCGTTTAGGCGATGAATAAAAACTGTAGACTGACGAACTTCTTAGTTTGTTACGTGTTCCAATAGTAAAAGATTAGGCTACTATTGAACTCACTATTTCTGCGGTTTCTCATAAAAAGTTTTGTTTGTTTAAAAGTTCTTACATTAAAACTAGCCCCTTGTAGATATTCAACTTTATGAGCTAATGTGTAAAGTTGAAAATTTATAATTAAAGACTAATGGAAGCGATTATCGCTTGCCGCTTATCTAGTAGGGGTGCTGATTTTTCAGCAAAAATCATTGTTTACATTCCATTCAAAAGTTACAAATTTAGAGTTGCATTTGCTGTGAGACCCAATTTTATTATTTTAGAAATAATAGGGTTGTGTAGTTAAGTTAAATCTAAGTTCTAGGAGTCTTAACAACTCTGTCCTACGGCCACCATCTTGTTATGAAGGATGCAGATGGTGCTTCTGGGAAACTATAGGCCTTGCTAAAAAAATATGATACACTTTTCCTTGCTAATTAAAGTTTCTACAACGTTGGCCTGTAACTTTTAATCTATTATGTTTTTTTCTTAATGAACAAGACTCTGAAAGAAATAAACACAGTAACCTTAGAGGCCAATCTCTTGTGGTTATAATAAAACTTCTAAGCAAAAACACTAAACATTTTACGATTCTTTCAGAATTCTTTTCCGTTATGAATAACCGCATTTTTGTGCGATATGCAAGAAAATACCTTGCAATATCAAGTTTAAGGTGATAAATCAGTTTCTAAAATTCTTTTAGAGGAACAATAAAGTGTTTTTTAGCACTTAATTTTTAAAATATAGTTCTCCGTCCACCGTTTGCAGTTGACACGAGTCATAATTTTGTTGAATGCATTTTGTGATTTATGGTTGAAGCGACCTCAATAAGTATGTTTTATTACTAAATGTTTAAGGATAACACACTATTAGCTAGGTCATTGATCGATTATAAGTTCGAAATCCGATCACGGTCTTAAGAAGCGATCTAAAATTCAATAAATTAGGGGGCGTTGACGTCATAAAGTGCAGGAGTTTTTTAGTGTCTAACGGACTTATTTATAAGTTAAAGATTAATTTATTAATGGGAGATAAGGAAAGTAACTGTTCAGAATTGATTAATGTGGATTTTGATCTGATACTTGCCAATAGATTTTGATTTAATTAGATAAATTAATGCCAGTTGCAAGGAGTTTATAAATGGAAAGCGGGTAAATTCGGTGACTGTCTTTTGTAATTTTATTAGAGTCATTTCTAATGTATTTGATTTTAAGTGACATCAAACTCTTCTATTCTTAGTAAGTAAAATCTAAAACTACAAACTTCCGAAGCTTGCTACGACGAGGATACTATAGACAGTATATTATGGTCTTCTGTTACAAGTATTTCCATATTTAAAAACCTCTGTATTGTATTTGTTAAAACCTGTTAACGAAATAAACTTATTATTTATTTAACCTAGATAAAGCGAACGCAGTAGGTCTAAAGGGAATGATTAGTAATTATGATTATTTTAAGAATCAAAGGGAGTCTACAAGTCTACAAGTCCTTTCAACTTTTATGTCATAAAAAAAATCTTCTGTTGTTTATAATCCAATAAAGCAAGTTTTTTTGTTACCTTTTCACGCCTCAACCATTGAATCGGTCATCTTGAAATTTTGCGTATACGTTGTCAGGTGAAGTGTAATGTATTTAACATTATTATTTATTCCAGAAAAAGGTACTGTTCCCGATAAATACAATAACAACTTTTTTATGATAATAGAGGGCCAGTACTAAATTTTATTCTTTTTCAAAAACATCGCTCTACACTAGGAGATAATTGTAGTTAAACATAAAAACTAGCAGAGCATAGACATAAATGTACATAGGTACGTAGTCCACGATCAAAACAGATGTCCATCGCAAGTGATTACGAAGGAGTCTCATATGTCACTAGTATAGTTCTGCGGTGAAATTCAAGTACTCAATGCGGTGGGATATGAAAATGAGAAGGTTACGAGCAAGGATGAGCAGCCAAGAGGACAAGATCGTGTTTTACTTGAATAAGAACAAAAAAAATATTGATGTGTGTAGATTTTACATTGGGTATTTTATTGTTTTACACACACATCGTCTCGTCCTTACATGATCAGATATAATTATAGAAACCGTAAGAAACAAAGGAGTTAATAAAGTACAAATGATAGCAATATAAAAATCTATCAAATAGAAAATGAGAAAAACGCAGGTACCCTCGTTACGAAAATAGAACACAAGAGAAACACGTAGTATCAAGCATTGGTTGTATCCCAAAATCAAAAATGTCCAAAAAAAGTATTGATCATCCCTTCATAGAGACCAAGCTATAGGTGCCCAGTAGCTCGCATATTACGCTGATTGTGTTTATACTTTAAGAAACACTTCCGTCGATTCAACGAGGCATAAAAGAAACTACACCGCAAGATGTGCGTGACTAATAAAAAAAAACTCAGATACGCAAGTGGTATGTACACTGTACAGCACAAACCACTTAAGTACAAACAAATCCAAACACCAATAAACATGATTCACCAACCATCTGCTTAACCATTCATTGAATAGGAATAACCGACCAGTAACCAACAGCTAATTGGTCTAAGTTACTCGAGAGATTTCTCTTAATTTCCAAAATGAACTCGTAAAACAAACGTTTTGGCACCGGAATTACATTTAGTGGAGGGCGCGACGTAACTAGTATGGCAATAAATCATAGTGTTGGGCCTTAGTTTCGGCTTCGTCTAAATGGAGCCGAAGTTTTGGCAGACGGCAAACGTTTTTGGCAAACACTGTAAATAAACAAATTGTTACAATTGCGCGATAAATAGGGACGAGCCGCGACGCGTCACACATTCCATAGAGTCATTATTAATTGTAGTACATTGGCAGGGTGGTTGAATCGATTCAATTGTCACAAAAGAAAGGATAAAAATTACAAATGAAAAATTACAAATTGCAAGATCACCAGCCCTCATTAAGTTGTCTGATTACAAGATAAGCTTTCATAAAAATTACATTGCTTGTTTCGGTATACCCATCTATAACGTAAAAAGTTTGTTTGAAACCGAGAGTTCTGGCGTTTGCCGATAATTCGGTTTCGGCTTCGTCTTCGGCCAGCAACTGACCTTCAGCCGGACACTAATAAATTCCGATGCCTATTGGCGCTGTTGATCGTAAGTGAGGATGTGTGTTGGCAATAAAAGCAGAACTGGATTGTGTACTGGTTGTAATGGTCGTCCGGTTGACTTCCGTTCATAGGGTTAGATGGTATGTGCTCTCGTTTTAATCTGGTTTGATTTGGTAGATGTTGTTTATGTTTAGAAATTGAGGACTGATTAAAGTTAATGAAGATTTAGGTTTATGTTTTAACAAGGCAGCAACCATGAAATTTAAAATAAAACATTTATCCCAAATCATTAAATGTTTTACTAATACTTAGACACATTACTATTAATACCTTCCCACAATATCATGTTACAATCATTAAAATTCAAAATATTAATTAATCTAATTTATTAACGAACACAGCTATAATTTTCTCTAAGAAAAACAAAAACTTGTATATTTGACAAGCCATGCTAATTAGTATGTTTACCAGTTCGATAACATGAGAAACAGTGGTCATTAATTTATGGGGTCCCATGCTGTCATTTAACACTTATCTAATACGGTAAAATGCTAAAATTCACACATTTATCAATTTTTAACGAGATTTCAGCTTCCGACGTACGGAAAATGGAAGGAAAGAAATTAATTTAATGGTACATAAAAAGTAAAAGTTTGTTATATTTTAGGCCTCTTTAATGGCGACAAAGTAACGTTTCCAACCAATTTTGTGTTCCGATTTGTCGATAAATATTTTCTGGTTGTAGTTCTATTGCATTTTTATGGCCAATAAAAATAATATTTGGTTTTATGATGTCTTGTTTACTGCAAGAAAGAAGTTAATTTAGATCATCTTAATTAAAAGCATGACAGTTTTAATTGGTGACATAAACTTAAAATATTATCTTTTACTTCAAGCAAAGTTGAACAAAATCTCCAATCAAAATATTTATATCGACTGTTAAAACTCTCTTCAAAAAAATTGCTACCAAAAAAACTTTTTCAAAAAAAAATGCAACCGACTTCAAAACAACCACAAAAAAAGTTCAAAATAACCTACAAAAAAACTTTTCTTTCGAAAGTCGGTGACTTTATTTTATATTTCATTGACTTTGTGTCACCGACTTTCTAAAGAAAAGTTTTTTTGTAGGTTATTTTGAACTTTTTTTGTGGTTGTTTTGAAGTCGGTTGCATTTTTTTTTGAAAAAGTTTTTTATTTTATCCTTTTTAGTTTCACTATTCAACCCAAATTATTGTCAAATACATAATTTTCTTACATGTGCACTAAAATGTTGTAATCCGTAGCACCGGTAATAACAAAACAACGCCCATGGATGTATGTACACAATGAGCTAAAAATATTTACTACTGCACCAAACTAAATGAAAATTTTATGGGATCAAATGGCAGATAAACTGTATCGAACAAAAAAAGAATCATCGAAATCGGACCAGAAACCTCGGAGTAATCGGTGTAGACAAAGTTGAAAACTTTTTAGGTTTTTGTTGTTTTTTGTTGATTTTTCAAAAAGTACTAGTCCGATTTCGATAAAATTTTAATGGGACCATTTCGGAAGTATACCCTATCCAACAAAAAAAGAATTTTTCAAATCGGTTGTGAAACGACGGAGTTATGCCCGAACAAACATAAAAAAAAAAAAAAAAAAAAAAAAATACAAACATCCGAATTGAGAACCTCCTCCTTTTGGAAGTCGGTTAAAAAGATTCTCAAGCTACCTAAAGTCGGCCAACAAACACCAATAAGTTTGATTAATAAAGGTTTACACAAATGTACTCATACCCGCTAGGTGGCTAATGTATTTGACCCCACATATACTCGTGTTAGCATTTGAACTCCTAATGCTCAACCACAAATCACCTTAGAACCTTTTCCCATCACCTATCACCCGACAGTCACGACAAATCGTATTAGAATTAACAGCTATCTATCAATTGACACATGCATTTCTCTATAGCACAACATCCATTACCGTTTTTGTTTATACAGAGAAAGATTCACGCAGTTACGACACGGTATTGGTTACCAACTTTATAAGAACACTCGTTAACATGATTGATATGTGGTGGAGGCGCCTGTGATGTATAAACAGCTGTCTATAAATACGTTCGTTGTTTCACAATTAACAGGCTATATTTGAATATATTTGCGTCAATTTTATATAGTTACAACATAAATCGAATTATCAAATTGATTATAAATCGCTTTTTTATATATGATAGTGCTAATAATATAAATGAGAGATGTGTTGAAGATGATGCATCAAAATATGAAAGTTAATGATTTGAAATCTAAGCAACTGCGTCCTAATTTTTGTTACTGGATGCTGACGAATGGTAGTTGAAGTATAAATCATGCAGATCATAAAATTCATATTTGCCAAGTCTATAGTTCAATTAACTTTAAAATCATTACTTTTTTCAAGATCTTTCACTTAATAGTTTTTTTTTCGGATGGCGGAATAAATCATCTGTTATTAATTGAACATCTATTTAGGAAGATTTTAATATTTCATGTTTAACGATAATGTCTTGATTAAGTAGTTTTTTTTTCTGTACTGTTTCTTGCGAATCCATTAATGCTGCTTTCGTTATTTGGCATGTGTAATTATATTGCTCTAGTGCTGATCATCAAAAAGGAAATGATTATAATTAGTAACAACCTCTTCTTGTGCTTATCCTAATTTCTTTAAAGTCAGCGTCTGGAACTCTTGCGCACCAACGGAACATAGTATAAACAGTTTAACGCTGGACTCCAACATCCGACAGCCAAACTACTTTGGTGAGGTCTACAACTAAGTACTAATAGGATTGTTTGGGATGGACCACTGGGGTGTAAATCCCACCCACCCGAAGGGTTACAGATTTCTTCTTCCAATCTCTTACATAATTTATGCGTCTTTTCATTGGCCTTCCTCTTCCTCTACATTCATCAAAATACATATTATCTCTTCTTTTTTAGTCAAATGTGTTTAACCTCTCCTCTTCATGATCCTCCAAAACAGACGGTTCCTTTTCAAATAATTAAACCTACATTGTCTCTTAATACAAGTTCCTTAGTTGGTCTCATCTATTTTATAAAAAAAGCTAAGGTTATTTTTTAAAGAAAAGCATACCTATCCATTTCCTCACTTCATTCAAAACTTAAATCGCTCATTAATTATTATTTTCAAGTCATAGGTATTACTTCCGATGGAAGCCTACCGTCAGCAAAATTACACTAATAAATTTAAAGAGACCTATAAAGAGTCTGATTTGATTTGATAAAGACGAACCCAAATTCACATCAAAATCTTCCCATAGAAGTTAGAAACTTGGCTCCAGTTAATATAGAATCATTGGAACGGACGTCCTCTATTAGTCCACAAGGGATATTAGCATAAATTACTAAATATATAATTTATATGAATATATTTGCATATTGAATATGGCCTATTATAGACAAGAGGCTGAGTTAGTTAAATCATTAGAAGATTCGATCGATATGAAAAGACCCGCTCATATTTTTAGAGCAATCTTTAACGACGTCGGTAGTAAAAAGATAATAGTTTCTATTTTTGAAATAAAACCTCTTTTGATGCATCGTTGTTAAAACATAAATATTTAATTTTCATAATCTTTAGGCAGATTGGTATTATGTTGAGAAATGTTTGATAATAAAGTGTCATCTGCATCAAAGTAAATTGGTTCGATCATTTATCAAAAATGTATAAAATACATTTCGTCATGAAATAAATCAGGTAAATAATAGTAATATTTTATATTTCGAAACTGTAGCAGCATCGTTAAGTAAATTATTTGTGTAACTGCATTCTTTATTACGCTAAATGTGCGCTTAATAATAAATTATTGTTCATAAACAATCATACAGGTTGATGAATCGTAGATGATTTTAAAATCATTTCGTAAACAGAAGTGAAATAACGTAAATAATATCATCGCAACGTAATTTAGAACAGATACTTCAGATTGATTGATTGTTAACTTTTGCAGCATCTTCTATTGCGAAACAATTATAAATTGTTATCCACAAATAGTCTGGGCCTACCCGCTTAGTTTATAAAAGTCTTATAATTATAGTTTATGTTCAAAGCTAACGTTTATCCTGCAGTGATTTGTGGACGCAGTACCTACCTATGTTAAAAGTATTTTGAGTTATTGAAACTAATAGCCAGCAAAATCGATCTCCAGGGCAAAGGTGTATGTCTCGAAAGGTGAAAAAATTTAGTTGTTGGTTTCATCCAGCGCATCTCGTTATATTCTATGAGGTCTGCCTCGACGCCTTAGATTTTGACTTAATAGAATATTTACACAGAATACTTAATAGTTCTACATCTATAAAGAAATACTACATTTAATTCTAATGAAAAAGCTAGATATATGACTTAGATCTTGCAAGGAACTGAATCGGTATAGAACAGCTTGAGGAGCCAGATATGACGTAATGTTTTCTTATTATTTACCGATGTTATTCTTTTTCTTATGGTTGAATTTAAATTCTTTTAATTCCTATGTATTCAACAATCAAACAAAAAAAACAATCCACTACATTCTTTTTTCAAATAAAGAATCCTCCCATATCACAGGTATGAGACATGATATCCACGAGATCGTAACACAAGCCGTCACGGTCAACCTCCCATTGCTTTCCCATCAAGGGTATCAATATGAACAGTCAGATGAACGGATCATATTGCCGAGTGAATGAAATTGTAAGAATTGTGATACGTTTTGAAGTGTGACGTGTTAAAAATATGGGTCAATGGTCTCGACTGTCTGTGTTGTACTTTTACGCTCTGTGGTTTTAAGGGATGGGTATACATGATTGTCATGAATATTTGGTACAGATATAACTGTTTTTTTTAATATTTTTAATAATTTGTTGACAGTAAAAAGTTAATACTTAGTATTTACTATAATTAAAGATACATACTTCTCTTCTTCGAGAGAAGTCAATTAAAAACTCTTAGTTATAACTAAGAGTTTTTAATTCTCGAAGAAAGTGGAGCAAAAGGTAGTGTTAAACTCTATAATTAGATCGCCTTTGCGTAACATGGTTGAGGAAACTCTTTAGTACATTCGCGCACCCCTGATAACTTAAGAGCTTATGAAGCAGCAATCAAAGTTTTACGACTGTATTGATTGACCTATAAATAAAAAAAATATATAATAATATATTCCTATGATTATTTAAAATTGAAAATTAAAAATCCATAAAGCGATATTAATTCCTGTATTTTTTTTTACTCACCTCACAGTCTTAAACGAATTAGGTGTTTTATGTAATTAGAAACACTACTTTCCTACGTATCGCAGTGAAATTGACCAAAATTTCATGGTTATCACAACTTATTTTTAACTACTCAACTTTTTCATTACTTAGAGAAAAGCCGTTCGTCTTTACCGAAATTATTAGGTACTCATGATAATTTAACACAAAAAAATAGCAATCATTAGCTGAACTTTTGGAATAAATCTCTACTAATTACTCTTCGTTTCTTTATGCTTGTACAAAAAGACTGCACATTGTTCCGAATGACTTTTTTTTCTAGACCGAAAAAAAACTATTCACCGGCTCCAATATCGCGCATTAGGAAGTTTTTTTGTTCCATCCTCATGTCAATTTGTTGGCCATTGATATATTTTTTTTGCCCACTAAGCAGGTAATTCTTGAGGTAACTTTTTTCAAATTTTCCCCTTCACATAATGCACCTTTTTTATGGTTTTAACGCAATTCCACTAACGATGCGTTTGATTGTACACTTCCGCCCACCTTTGCGAAACCTGTTCTATATGTTTTTTTGGTTCCATATGTTATGAAGCAACAAGGACAAATCGATGGAATAGATATTTTTTAAATTATCGGTTCAATATTTCGATAATATTTGCAGTTTGCACGTTAAATGGATGTATAAGCTATTAAGATAATTATAGAGCTTAATAACTTCTTTTACGAGCATAAAAAACAGTATTATTGATAATGTGATTCCTAATAAATGATTGCTACTTAATTTAATTTTTATTCAACTGATCATCACGATTTTATCTAAATAGCAGCTTAAGAATCTCAAAAATAAAACTTGAATTTATTAGTTTGTTCATCTAAAACATTGAACATTTATAACAGTGCTGAGGTACGCCATTTCTGATGACCACAAATCACAATTTCAATAGCGCAAAGAACAAATTGGTTTCCAGCAAATAATTATATTTTATTGCAAACATTTCTACCGATAGCAGAGGGAACATAACTCTGCGGAACTAACTAACTAGTCTAACGAGTAAACTGTACGTGTGAGGTATGTCTTTGTGTTTGTTTATTGTTAAATTTATAATAAACAAGCTGTTGAAATTGTAAGAATAGGGCTGGGGGAAATTGTGCATTATTTATTATGGTTAGTAGCAGTGCGAAGAGAATATGCTTTCTAAGGAAATTGTGTATATTTTAACGATTTCAATAATGGAGGATGTTCTGATTTGTATAACGCTGTGTTTTATGATCAAAAAGCAAATAAAATACATAAAGCCATTGACTTCTAAGATAAACAATTATTGCGCCACAATTTACAAATATTAAATTTCTCTTAATCTTTTTAAATAAGGTTAATATTATGTAATAAAAAAATCATCACTTCCTTTTCTTAAATGATTTACTATTTATATCTTATAAGTAAAACTAGTATAAGATGAAACTACCGTATATCGTTTTATATAATATAAAAAAAAAACTAAATCAATTAATATAATTATTAAAATATGCAAATCTTTTTATGCCATAGAAATTGGCCAAGTTTTGCTTGTCATGTAGCTAATATGACCCGTAATATATTACTAATAAAGCATTCACTGCAATGACCGAGCTGAAATTTAATTTTATGCTAACGCCTGTTTTATGTTATATTTTTTTTGTTTGTGCGTTTTTCTATTCCCATTGATTTTGGCCGTCATGAGGAAAATTGACCCAAAGAAAAATAAGCTAAAAAAAGTTCTTTAAACAATAATTTTGGTGTATCTGTGTGCTTTTCATCGAATGCCAGTCATCATTAAAAACGTCAAAATGTAACACACAGACTAGAGTTACACGTACAAATTGTAATTGAAACATTAGAATTATGCAGCCCTAAGCCCTTCTCATTTTATCAACTTGAAAACCTTTCTCGAATAAAACAAACAACTTAATCAGATCCACAACCAAAAAGACATAAGTTCAAGAATAAAATATTAACACTACATTTACTGCTACATTATAAACTAGAAGACATATTAACATCTACTGATTGATGACGTGATAATTTCTAAATTCAAACGCGCCTAAGCGGGATTTAATTTATAATATAACAAAACGTTCGAGGTTTTTGGCTATAAATAAAGCATAATGGAGCACTGTGTTTAGCTGCGAGCGACTTTTTAGTTGCCCAATATCCGTGTTTAACTATATTATGTTCCCACGCGTCTTAATCTGTTATTTTTACTGCTTTCTCATTAATAATAGAAACAAGTTATTTGCAATAGATAGAAAAAATGGCCATAAAGCATTATTATTAGTGTTTTTGAACGATATTTTACCTCATCGATCGCCATCTGTCTTTGAGCTCGTTTTTTTCGAAGTTTTTTTATTATAGGTATTTCTTTTTCTAAATTATCGTGATAGCTTTTATATTGACAAGTATTTCCCACATACTTTAGAAAAATGTTATATTTTAAAAATATTTTGTTTCTGTCAATCACAAAAAATAGGTAATGCCTTTTTTGGATAGGACCGCCCTTTAAAACTATAAAACTTTTTTTATAACATAGTCAATAAAATTAAAGATCTCTAAATACATCAATAAATATAAGAACCAGCAATAAATCATCTAAACTAACATTGGACAACAATTCACGACTACCGCACAGAAATCTTTCTATTTTATAAGCCTCCATGCGCCTCTAATAGCTCATAATATTAGTAAACCAATAAAAAACACTGTAATCTTCGGTAATGAAATTCAAATCGTGATCTAATCGTTCTGAGAACTTCGAAAAATGAGACATAATGACCAAAATTAATATGATTCCGATGAATTTTCGTATAAAATGAAGGTTAAAGAGTCAGGCTCTTTCATTTTCTTATTTACGACATTTGATAGGACCATCGCGAAATTGCTTTGTTTTTATTTTTATGACACCTGAATCAAAGAGGAAATGAAATATTATCAATAAATGTCAGATTCCATTAATTTTGTTTTTATTTTTTTTTCTACCATTTTTGCGTGTTTGAGCAGTGGGAATCGGAAAGGCTCTGCAAACAGTTATGATTCTTATGATGCGTGATTTACGACTTTGACAGCTATTTTGACTTTTAATATCGACTTACATAAGTGACGAGTGTGGCCAGTTAGACCGGCTCTCTCTGTTTATTATAAATCTACAAAGTAATAAGCAAAAATAAGGGAAAGAAAACCATAAACTATTATTAATAAAGCGTCGTAAAGTATCAAGTAAATGAACATGGCGTTAATGTAACGTAAATACTTTTTTACGTATTTACTAAATGTTATCTATTTATTTATTACTGTGAGGAACACCTAATATTTCTGCTTTCCTCCAGAAATTGGACTTGGTCAAGAATCCAAAGGATACTTGTATTTTCAATAGAAATCAGCGTATCAAGTTGAAGGTTACGTTTACGTCCATCAGTCATGCTAGCGCCTCAGTAGTATTTTCTGTATCAATGAATACTTTATGTGTATTTCTAGTGCTATTCCAAGTCCAAACAAAATGTCAATCAAACAAAAAAAGACGTTTGCTCACCACTATATACCTACATTCACTTTACCCTTCAAAACGTTATAAAATGATTTCTGCATGTTTCTACTTTCTCATTATCTCACAAAAGCGAATTATAACTTTATATTAACACATGATGCTTACAAGGTTTTTAATTGTCCTTATTTGTGACTTTACGAACAATAGGTGATTATGGCATTGTAGAAAGCTGTGCTCCACGGGCGATCATTGTATTTATTCGACGAAGCCAAGTTATCGATGGATTCACTATCTTTTCAATTAAAGATATCGATACTGTATTATACGCAGGCTAACAAGGAACCATCTGTTTCCAATTAATTAAAGCAAAGAATAAAAGGAGTTCAGTGCAAGTCAATCGTTAAGTGTTTTTGTAATTGAATGTAAAGGTTGGGTAGACGATTATTTATTAAACTGTTTTGTGCGACTGTCATTTGTTGAGAGACGGATTAATTGAGTGTCAGATTTGTGGCGTTTCATTTGCTTTTATGAACACTAACATTTATTAAAATTAAGCTGAATATTTCAGTTGTATTGAGCACGTGCCGGATTTTCATTTCTTTTAAAGAGCAGAGTACGATGATAGATGATGAAGAAAGTGGAGACCCAGAAGTAGACATAATGTATGTGTAACCTAAAACTTTAATGTAAAAGTATTTTGGCTTGTAAAAGTGTTTGTGAAAACCTATTTGCAAAATAAATATCATAATATCATTAAATAATGTTTGCATGCCATTTATACGGCGAAAGGTGTTTGAACTTATATTTTTATTTTTACCATCTTTGTATGTAGAGACGCCAGCAGGTCAACCTACCCGAATCTGTCAGATTGAACCTATCAAACATTAACCTTCTACTCTTGTGATAAGATTGAAATTCTATTAAAGAAATCTGACAGATTGTGGTAGATTGATGTGCTGGCGTCTGTACATACCACATTTACAGCAAATAAATAATTTTGACTTTGACTAGACGAGGAGGGTGAATTTGGAGGCGCGAGGTTCAAGAACTGATAAACTGGCTGCTATGAAAGAAACCTGTGCCTGTACTGTAATTCTGGGTAGATAAATATTCAAGAAGAGAGGCAAGTATTTATAATCGTATAGATCTTAAAATATTCGTGTTTTTTTTTTTCATTCATAAACATTATCACTTCAACCCTTTTAAAAACAAATTATTTCTAGATCATAACCATTTTAATAGCCACTGTGCAGTCTGAGCAATCAACCGGCTAGTGTATCTACAATTCCGCAGTCTAATATCTAATCTACGTACGTTATGCAGGCAACCGAGTAAACTGAATTTGAAACCACAGATATAAACAAGTGAATGTATTGGATCGTAAACATAAAATGTTAATGTAGACCAGTACTTGTAGATGGACATGCCCATTCCACACGATACTTGACTAGGAAACGAGTGACGATGATTAAAATAATAAATTGGTATTTTAATCAATATTTGACACTTTTTGTCCGGATTAGTCGCAAATATGCCCACAGTGGTTGCTTGTAACAAAAATTTAAAATATAAAAAGTAATATTTGGCCTGGATTATTAGTTAGGTAAAGATATTTTAAAACTTAAGAAGTGAAAAACCTCATTGGTTGACCCGAAAAATGACATGCAAAAATAAATAAAAAACGTCTCAAACACTTTTAATCACAGTCATCAGCTGAGAGGGTCTAAGGAGGCCACTTTAGCAGAGTCATAATACGAATTGTTGAAAGATTTTCGCAACGAAATTTTATCACAAGTATTATAGTGAATCAAATAAAGCTTTAGACTCCCAACATCAGCTAAGCTCACGTGAGGTTTGGCAGGATATACAATAATGACCAAACAGACGTTCTGGAACACCCTGTATTTAATTATAGGCAACAGAATCCACAGGCAGATGACCACAAGAAAGCTGAAGTTATTTGTAGTACCAATTAATACAAACCCTGAGGGTTGCATATTTCTATCACTATTAATATTTTTACCCGTAAGAGTCTCCATTCAACTGAATGCTCTCGCTACTGTACCCGCGGGTCCATTTGGTATCATAATTTATTTTCTGTATCTTTATTCGTCATCATTCATCATTTGAACTTTAAAAAACGCATTCTTAATAACAAACATGATAACTATTAATTAGTTATTTACCACTTATATTAATCCGAATGTTTGGATGTTTTTTACTCAAACAATAACTTAACAAATATTGGGATAAATTTTATCCTCAATATTACGTTTCCTATGGACAATTTTCGAACACTACGCGGCAAAACCGCTAACAACAACTAGTTTTCAAGTGGACAGATTTCAATAATATTGATTGTATATTTACAAATACCCCGAAAGTAAACAGACTATACCAGTTTTACATCAAGGTAGTTATTACGCAAGACTATAAATATGTGATAACAACAGCGTTATAGGCTCAGACACCTATCAATAGACATCTAATCACCGTGTCCAGACGATTGGTTATTCAAATGTTTGAATATCCTGTGGGCATGGAATTGCTTCATGCGTAAGCAAATCATTCATAAATTATTCTGCGAATATGAATTTTACTGGGTTTGTTATAGGTGTTAATTTATGTTGAGCAGTATTTTCAACAAGAGTGAACAGTCCAGCTGGTAAATGAATGAGTAATTTTTTTTACATATAAAAAAATGTTACCTAACTCTTTTTACTAAAAACACGCTGGAGGAGTAATTCAGAAAAAAAAAGATTGGTGGTCGAATTTTACCAAATGGGCATGCACTGAAATTCTTATTAGATATTTTCACCCGGTAATGGAATGATAAAGGGCTAATAGTAACTAATTACTGGTTGATAATGACAGAGATTTACAGCTTAATTTTTAGAATTAATTTTCGGATTACTTCTGCGTTGATCGACTGCTTCCATTTTGTAGTGCTTGAAATTGGTTCAATAAATTCTTAAAGGGTAATTAATAAATAGTGGTAACGGAACATCAACCTGCACCATTCAGATCTTGATCAGTGACATTTCTGATTTACAACGTCATCATTTCCCGGGAAGATAGTTTCCGATCGGCTTCCGTAACAAATAAACTTTGGACCATTGCTGTTGTGGCTTATGAATCTATTAGAATTAATTATACAGAAACAAGATTAACGATATAACAAGCATGTTAATTGCAATCTAAACGACAATTCCCACGTTTGATAATGGGAATTATTCCAAATTCTTTTCGATAGACATATCCGATTTTCTTTCTCCGATAGCGTTTTATGAATATGTAGGCTTCCGTGGTCATTTAAATTTTATTTATCTCGCGTGATCTAAATGTTAATGGTTATGTTCAGCATAACGCCATCCTCATGAATGCTAAGAAGTGGACACTTGCACCGCTCCTGGCTTCTTTTCGCATAACGCTTTCCATTCTGAGAGCCCGTACCATAAACTTAGGGTGATGTGTTATTGTATTATGCAAAACCGACTTGTTTATAGATAGCAGTTTATGGATTTCGATATAACATTACAATTTTAAATACTAGGCTGCTAGTTGATTTTTTAATTAAATTTTATGATCGTCAGAGGCAAGAAAACGTTGAATAACTTTGAAATCTTACAAAATAACTCTAAGTTTTATTGGTATCTACGTAATATTTTGCTGTGTAAGTGCTTTCCGCAATTGCGATCAATATTGAATTTAATAATGGACGTTCGAAGTAACAACCAATTTCAGTTTTTAAATGCATTTGTTCATAATTTGTGATTGAATCATTAGAGGTTAGAACAAGCTAAAAATTTCGAATATTTCTTAAGAAAATAAAGTTGGACTTTTGGATATTCTGGCTTATACCATTCATTTATAGAATAGAACTAACAAATACATTGATTAAACTAATCAAAACTGTCTCAATTTCAATATCTATTGGAACAGTTGAGAAGTGAGATCAAAACTTAGGTCCTAGAACTCTGCTCATCCTACTACAGACCTACCGTGAAGACATGTTTATTCAAAAGGACAGACGTCTTGTAGTGAGGGGTAGTCTCATTGTAATATTGAAATTTCACCAAGACAACGTAAATCCTCCAGAGACATTTAAATAAATGTGAATGAAATGAATCTTGTACCTCGCATAAATCAGTCATAGCTTCACAATGGGGCAAGCTGAAGACTTAGTCACAAGATGCAATGGTGACCGGCATCTGTCAGTCACTCAACACACGACTATACACTTTATTTTTATAGCTATAAGTTATATTCTAGTTTGGAAACCAGGTAAGACGCGAACCTGTATGAAATAAGTAAATTAAAAGGTGGGTACTTTAATGCTTATGAAAGAGATTTTTAGGAATTAATCTGACTGTTTTAGTGTAATGAAGCTGGAAATCAAAATCATAAATGAATCTATTAATATCGTGACATAGTTTACACATTTTATTGCATTACTCATAAACAATAAAAATCTGCACTTAACTCTTACAAAAATAACCAACTGTAAGACAAAATGATGCTTTATGACATGACATCCCCACAAGTTGCACTTGACTTTGTTGAGTCTCTGATGTCTTTATCGCAAAAGAAAAGCCTGGGTCTCAATAGTGGGAATGTTATTAAATATGTACGAAGTAAAGAAATTCAGTTATTTAAATTCCAAAGATTTCGATAATGTATCAGTTCTTGAATTGATTTGGTCTTCCTTAAACTTATTTTGTATACGACGAGCCAAACACCCACCCATACAAAGCACACAGTTAATTATAACTTCCATAATCATTCTACTTCATTCAGAACTCTCACTTCATTACCGAATGAAACCGTATCGCCAAATATATTACTAGTTTTACCGATCTACTCATAGGTTAGAAACATCAAAATTGATTGACTTCAACCACGCACGAACTGACTTCTATTTGTATGGCGTTCAACAGATCAGGGATGGTAAACCTATGTTTGGGTAGCAAGCTTTTCATCGGTAGCGCGTAGTAGATTATTTTGGTACTGCAACGAAATTGGTTATTCCTTTATTTTGAATTTTTAAAATTATTGTATTCTACCTGCAGCTGTTTGACATTATGTGTACTACCTTTAAAAAATGTAAAGGTTCATAACAAAGACAAAAGAGCAAGCCCGTGATGTTGGGGTGCTATGACAGGAAACCTCCACGTGCGCCCGTGGACTGGAGTTCCCGGATACGTCCGGGGGGAAGACCGGTTTTTCGGGCCGGTGCACCCTGGGATGCGGGCAAAACCTCTTCTTTAGGCACTGTGTGCCTAAGCGGTCTCTTTGCCCGGATGCGAATAGCCTGTCGTGTGGATGCTCCAACGCGTGTCCCTCTGATCAGCAGAGGGCACAGCGGCGGAGCGGGCTTGCGGACGGTGAGTAGCTCGCCGTCCGACCAAGGACCAAGCCCGGGTCGGTGGCGCATCGTGTTTCGTGCCAAATGCCTGCTGGGGTCGCGGGTTTTTTTTACTTAACCGCAGGATACAACGTGGCCCCGTCGAACGCGGCTAAGGAGGGCATAGCATGAAGGAGACACGGGTGGATTTTAGTCAGTAAGAGTCTGACAGTCCCTTCCGCCCCACCCAGGGCGGGAGGACACATTTGATGATTTTACCACCTAAAAAAAAAAAAAAGCCCGTGATGTTCTCGATGCGCGTTACAACGACATTTATGTTTTAAACCTCCATACCCCTGTCTGGACTGTACTATCAGCACAATGTGTTGAAAATTCACCTGAAATGTGAAATGTTTTGATTTTGAAACTGAACTTGTCATGTCTTTATTTTTTACCATCTATGTCATCTATCTGAAAAGGTTGGCCATCCCTGCCCTCCATCATTCAAAATACATACAAACATTTCAAACAAATCACTTTTTCGTGGTCTATCAATTAGATGTACGTCAATAATTATATGGCTGTGTTTATGGGCACTTTTAATTATAATATAAATATGAATTTCTAATGAGAACAGGTGAATGATGTTCGTATTAGTAAAACTTATTTTGTCTGGATAATATTTCATCTAAGTATGATTGACGCGTGATAAGGATTTTTCTTCGTGGTTTATTATTTCTAACGAATTTATGTATTTATTTTTAAGTTCTTGTATTTAATCTATTATGTCTAAGCTGTTATAAGAAAGCCTACTTATCCTACATCAATACAGTTCTGTTTTTTTTTTCTAAATTAACTTTATTTACATCTTATTTTTCAATGCTAGCAGATACGCTTTCAGGTTGCACGTCCAATATGACTTCTCTTTGCTAAAATGTCCATAAACAAAATAAAAACCACATCAGTTTTAGAAATTGGAACTGACATAATCCAAATATACAACGCGTAACGTTAATAGCGCAAAACCTCTCGTGGGGTAACTACGCCCATGTTACTGAAAAAAAATATTTTGCATACTGATGGGCCCGATCAATTTCTCATTTTATAATTTCCAATGTCTTGGAACAAACATTGTATCATGGGCTGAGTTACAGTAGTTAAATGTATTTTGATGTTTCTTATGTGGTAATTTTTCCACAGACAACTTCACTTCCCAAATTACTACCTCCACTTAACACCAATAATGACTTCAAAAATCCAAATTCACATCATCACACGCAACTAATAAGCTGACCTAACACGGAAATTAAGAAAAAGACAATTGCCTATTGCGAACTATGTTTTATCATGCACCTTCGTACACATAATACGAGGTAAAAACAACATTACCACACTAGAAGAGAGTGTTGAGCTCATTGTTCGAACACAAAAGCGAAAGTTCATTCATTCTGCTATGAGATAATTAGGTGTTTCACCCTATTGCGTCACACGACGGTTTTTCACCGATTGTTTGGACACTGAACTTGTGTGTATGGAAAAAATTGCCACGCGTGCCATTGTTGTGTGATCTGTCGGAAGTTTTTTTTTTCTAATCGCTGTGATGAATGTGTTGACGGTACTGTGAGGGAACTGTCATTGTGACAGCTGTCAAAGTGAGATGATTTTTCTCAGTTTTTTTTTTCGAATTTTGCTTCTGTTTCACGCAAAGCGTTACTGTATGCTACTGATGAATATTAAGTTAAATTGTTTCCATCTTGTACAGTCAGCATAAAAGTTGCTGACAACATTCAGATTTAAAAAATCGCTGTACACCGCTGTGACTGTACCTACTGCACCAAGTTTGGTGTTTACTACTAACAGGTAGCTGTTCTGGGTCTATCTGTAATAAAATTGTATGTGAGTTTAATTGTTTCCATACGAATACGACACTTGAAGAATATTTTAAGAGTAGAGCAGATTTATAAAAAAAACGGAAACATATAAGAATTTTAACGTGTTTCCCATAGGTTTAAGTCATAAACTCATCAAGCAACATTGCAAGGATAATAGTTATTCTGCAATTATTACGAGATATATTTCAAGATTGGTTACTATTCTGATCCTGATATTTCAAAGCAACGATCAAAATAATTTACATCTCTCATATTCGGTAAGTAGGTTCATAATACCCCCAAATAGGGGTTGTAAGTAACCAATTAGGGCGGTACGTAACTAAAAAAAAAATCTTTGCTCTTTCAAAAAGTTCGCGTACATTTAACCATCATACTGGCAATAGACATCATGCATTCAGTCCAATGAAAAAAGAGGTCAACAATATTTGCCTGAAAGTTACAAACTAATAAAATGTGAGATGTAAAGCAGAGTAGTCAGCTCGGGTGTAAGCATCAATTGCACCCTCGTACTATTATACCCTCGCTGCGCTCGTGCGCCTAAATATCTCGGGCTGCATTGATGCCTTACAGCCCTTGGCTACTAATCTACTATTAGTGTTACACCGGGAAGCTTAAAAAGTGATTTCAAGGATTCATTATAACAACTTAGTAGCATCAACTACCGTGGTCACAAGTCATAAGGTTATCCATGCAATGTCAACGCCCCATAGGTAATTGCTTCATTTTTGTCCACTGCGTGAATACAGACGTTGTTCCCACGGCTCGCTCGTCTTTTGTCTTATTTCATTGTTGCAGTAACGAAGCGGATCAAATTCGTTTCCTTGTGTGCTATGATTTACGTTGATTTTCTTTGTTTAGAATTTAAAGATGTTATTAATTTTTTTAATTAAATTGTTCTGTGTCCGTTGTAACCGTATGATCGGCGCAAATAAGTAAGAGGATTATGGCAAGTGATGTTCTGTAGTTTCTAATAATATAAATGAATAGCTTTGTTTAATGCTATAAATAATTATAATGTAATAATATAAATCAATGTCGATGAAAACAGATTTGTTAATTTTTGGTTACGTACCAATTACGTACAACACATGAACCAAAAGCATTACAAAATTTATTACAAAAATCGCGTAGACCATGGAGTACGATAGTGGCACAGTTAAAATTTAAACAAAGAAGAAACGAAAACCATTCTTATTTGAATGCACTAGATGTGATTGTATGTTATGTTTTAAGTGAAAAACATCTTTATTACTTGTCACTAATAAAGTTTGTAATTCAAACTCACTCCATCACTGCCATTTGAGTCTATCAGAGCATTTCATCAGAGAACAATCATCGTGCTACTATGTGTATAATATATCCTCATAAAGAATGCCCTGTGCAATAATCCGCCGGGCATATCGAACCTCCAATCCAAATGAATCAGCAACCAGCTTTCAGCTTTAATTATACCGTTAACCGCCTCACAATTAAGAACTCCATCGTACAGGCAATCATACGACCTAACTATACAGTATGTATTGGAAAAGTATGGTTTTATTCATAAGAATACAACTTTCTTAAGGCGGCGAGTAATGGGTGACTTGCTGTTCGATCATGGACCATGCCCACAGCGAGTTGCCCTTTACTCGCTGTCCGCTTGCCCGCGCCTACTGTGGCCGGAGATCGTCTGCCGGTGTGGGGCAGGCTTTTATTCAAGTCTTCCATAAAAAATTTCAATAATAGACTCGCGAAGACTAAGGAATGGCAATGTGAGGCTGTGGCCTATATACAGCAGTTAGTCGAAAAAGGCTTCCAATGATACTCGTAGGTTCCAATTTCAACCAGATAAGTACCTATTCAAATTTTGTAAGAAGCAGATGTTTTCTTTTGCTTGTGATGCAGTTGATCGTTTGTTCCATGGAGAAAGTTTGTCAAGTTATTGGTCTGTACTTTCATTAGTAATAAATAAATACACTACAGTTTTCCATACATGCAACTTCACCAAAGACGGGTACGAAGCCGTTAGCCTCCTAAATTGACCTGAGCGATGCCATTCATAAAAATGATACATGCTGTAGACTTTAGACTTATTAGAACTCGATTTGGAATAATTTAGAAGTTTCACGCTCCAATAAGTTTGGTATAAACGTTGTTATAAATTGGTGTTGTCAAAATATATGAAACAGTCGTAATTAGCCTCTTGTAGCGAACAAAAGTGGTATAGTTAATAAAGGCGCGTGCGTTGAAAGACACAAAAAGCTACTAGTTTGTATGGTGCAAGTTAGGAGCGGATATATACTTTATTTCACTTAGTATTAATATTGTAAAAGTAAAGTATAATATGCCTTGATGTAACAAAAATAATGAGGTGTTTAAACAAGAGAGGAAAGAAAAACATAAGTTCAGGGAAAGTTGGAATTTAAATAAGTATGAAATGAATAAATAAAACGCTATTTTCATTGTTTTATTTCAAAAAAGATCTCAAAGGACTGTTATATAGTTTTCAAACAGTAGGTAGATGGGTCATATACCATTTCATTTTTTAAATGTAAATGAATGTATGACATTCAATAATTCAATTAACTTATTTCGCTCTTTGTTTATACCACATTCTCCTCACCGGAGCTCAATGAACGCTAACGAACTTAAATTAATTATAAACACAATGCGTTATCAATACCAAACATCTGCCATTAACACAGTTAAACTCTATAGTATTACTATTGGGAATGCTTAATATTCTACTAAGTACCGCAACATACTTATTTCCGTATTCGTTGGAGGGGGAGGAAGAGTGTCTTTCTTTTTCTTGGTACAATTACAAGGGAGATCTCTTCTTATCACTAAAACGCAAAATCAAACACAAACTTGGTTTTTGACAAGCATACAAAAATCCAAACTCAAGGTTTGCCAACGTGCAATGCTAACTGATCATATTCGTAACACCACAGTTCCAAAACACAGATCACCGTAGTTGCTAAAATGGTCGCTAAGCTGAAGCGGGACTGGGCTGGCCACGTCTGCCGAATGCCCGATGAACTGTGGCCCAAATTACCACCGTGTGGAGCCCTGACACAGCCAGAAGGCGTCGCGGCAGACATCGCAGAAGATGGCGGGATGAGCTGGACAAAACTAACAACCAGTGGCTCACACTAGCCTTAAATCGAAATAGCTGGAAGTCATGGGGAGAGCCTATGCCGTGCAGTGGGATGATACAGGCTGACAGTAACAGTAACAATTTTATGACGGGACGGGGGGAACTGTCAAATTCGTACTGACTGATATCTAGGGTATTCTTTCGGATCACCTTATACCCCTTTACGATCAAGGGTCACAAGACAGAATAAGACAGTTACCGCGACCGAGAGATGGGTCTTGTGGTTTATTAGGTCTTCTTACGCTTTTAATCATGGCCTTTATGAACAGCTACAGCTGGTCAAGTTTCAATCTCTTCACTTTATTTTAAGTGAGAGGTAGGAAATCTCTGTCATACACGATGAAATCAAAGCTCAGCTCATCGGAGGTTACTTGCCACAGAAAAAAATGTAATTAAATGCTTATAACTCTTATAATATGTCATAGTGTTGAGAAGGTTTATTGTATATTTTTTCTGACGGGACAGCTACTGGCTCTGTTCGTCCATTTTATTTACTGATCTGCAATTTCCGAGTAGATTGTTATTCTGTGTTTCTTTTTTTGTATCTTTGAAAGCTCCACTGTCAAGTAGTTACCGCTTGTTCTTAGACACTCAGCTAAGTTTTTGTAGAACACAGCATTACATATTAATAGCTAGCAAACAACAAACGCTGCAATTGCTTTTTTACAATACACGGCACGGACTCGACGTCAAACCAGTCCGAAGTGAAAGTTATATTTGTGCATTCTAACACCTGAGCCAAGTGCGAAAGCTTCCGGTCCAAGCCTCAAGGTATTTTTCTATATAATTACTTTTATGAAATAATTTTCTATTAGGTAGATGCTTAATACCGGAATTGCCGAACATAATGCGATAAATTATGTTGTTAATCGATCTAGTTTGACTTGAGTTTCTTTAAAGGGCGTGATTGGGTAACTTCCCGGATTTGGAATTTAGGTTGAATAGGTAATAATGTAAACGGACGGGTGTATGTCATTAGGTTGTGAGATTTTGTCTGCAAAAGCGGATGTAGCACGTACTGTAAACTTTAATTTATTATCAATGTTTTGCAGAGCTTTTTCCAAAGGCTTTGTTCTTCGGTGTCTGAGTTTGTAATGCTGCACGTAATTACAAAACTGGTATCTTCAAAATCCAGTCAAATTATCGTTGAGCACTTTTAGTAAATAAATAGATTTATTGCATCTTTTTGCCCTGCAACAAGATCATTTATATTTGGGCCATCCATATAATGCAAAAAGTACGTGCAAAAGCTCTCTGTTGACACACAGATGAAATGAAACTCATGGTTTACTGATTGATTGCTAGGAGAGATGACATAAAAGTGGAGGAAAAATACAAGCCCACTAAAGAGGCAATCATCAACTAATGGCAATCCAGGATATACTGCCAGTAGCCGCAGTAGTGACCAACGAATGACGCACCCAACAAGCTATTTTCGATCCCAACACAAACTGTTTATAACTGCAAATCTACCATCACGTACCCCAGCCCTACAATAGGGAAAGCGTACAATCATGCGGTTTATATTATGATACAGTTTTTGTATCAATTGTTTATAAAAACCATCGTCTGGTAACCGATGGTGTTCGTGACTGTCCGGTATTGCTTCTAACTGGATAGCCAGTGGTTTTGTTACTATGTTCTAAGATGATGATATACTTTAGTTTTTTTTTTGATGGATTGTTTGATTTTCATTTGTTTCAATGTATGAGTGTAAAAGCGTTTGTCTAGTAGCAACTAACGTTTTTTTTATATCACTAAAATGGGAGATGGATATTATATCCTCCAGCAAAAAAAATATATGTATAAACCGTATCATACGGTTGTTACATTTTTTTTTATTTATAATTATTTAGCGATATGCTCGTGTTTGACCACTGTCTCGCCTGATGGTAAGCAAAAAAGTGTTAGACGTTGAAGCTAACGTGTAAACTGTTACCGTACTATTATTGTAACCTCTGTCTTATTTTTTAAAACCTCTATATACATAGGACAAAATTTGATGTCATCAGTATGTTTAACCTGAAGCGGAAATATTTATTATTTCTCCTGTTTCGTGAGTGCGTTTACAAATATTTTAATTCAAATACACAAACAGACCACAAACACAATACAAACATATTTTTTTTGTTACGGGAATTGTACCCGTGACACGAAGCACATCAGCAGATCATTCATTCACTGCGCTACACATATTTTGCTTCTTAAATGCTCGGGGTTTTTCTTTTAATCTGGTTGACTTATATAAATAACTTACCCGATGAAATTGGCGCTACGGTAATGGATACCAATTAATTTATTAAGAAAAAAACACAACATTGCATAAAAAGTTAAATAAATACCTATCAGACATTTGTTTTACACTGTATTTTTCCTTCTAATTCGATATGGAAATCCGATTACGCTTTTGAAACTAGATTGTTAGTCATAAATAGGACATAAATTATGGTCTATATAATCTATATCTATATTAATTATGTATATCGTCATGACCTATCAGACTGGTATTATAAGTACCGCCTCTGAGATATCTCAGTACATAATCTTTGAGATTTATAAGGTATATGATAAAAAGAAAGAAAATTTTACTGAAAAGGTCGGCCGTGTGGAACATTTTTCTCTAAAAAAATATACCGTGCTAGGATTTTTGCCTGTAGTGTCATTTTAGATTATTGATAGATTAGCGTGGTAACAAAATTCATAGCTATTTTTTTTTTTGATTAAAAGCCTACTTTTTTAAATAAAAAAAACTGCAATCACTCTAAAAAGCAAGGCTTTCGCCTTTAGAGGCTGGAAATGTAAACTGCCTAATATTTTTTGCCCGAATAAGGAAAACTATAGCACTAGCAACGCGAAGTGCGTCTGCGCCGTTCAGAAAAAACGTGCTGGGTTAAAGATCGGTTGTTGAAAGAGCTGTGAAAGCAATTGCCAGATTGTTACTTGGCCAATGCTAATTGCCCAGCAACCGATTCAATAAATATAGTCATCGTTGTCAACGAAGAAGCAAGGCCCTAAGCAAGCTACTGAAAATATTAAAAAAAAAACTCAAAACTGAAATACAGTTTCATTCGGTACCTTATGCCTATTGTTAACGTTTATTACTCAAACTGATCAAAAGCCATCATGCCGTGAACAAGCGCCTATTGTAAGTGCCTATTAATCATTATTGTTCATTTTATTATGTTCACAGTACCTAAACCTAATGCGTTTACACAGCTAAGAGTCATTGGAGGATGCAATTGAACTGATTACTTTTAAATGGGTGCGTCTCATTTCATATAAATTTATTTGTTATAATATATTTTCATTTCATACATGATATAATCAACGTGAGATATACCAACGGTTGATATTATAATTTCTTTACACATAATGTTTGTGTTACTCTTAAAGCTACTCTTAAAACTCATTTCATGTAATTTTATTTGATGTAACATTTATTTAAGCGAAAATCATTACGTTAACGTTTGAAACATATCATTTAATGTTTAAACTATCAACTTAAACTATATTTTCTTTGATGACTGGCTTATATCCTTTGGATTGTGATTGTTTGCCTTCACGATTGCTAGTTATTAGAAAAATGTAGTATCCAAGAGCGACCGAAGCGAGCTCAAGACTTGTGACACCCCGACATGGACTGGTTAGGTTTGAAGGGCCATCCTCTTCGTGTTAGGTTAATATAAACCTCGCACGAAGCAATAGGAGCCTCGCGAAGAGGATCTCCATCCAGCCAGCATCACAGGTTGTACTTTAGTTATATGACCTAAGATGCAAGAGCGAGCGAAGCGAGCTCGAGACTTAGAGCACACCAACACGGACTCTCTTACAAGATTAATGAGCAGGTGTTTTTTTTTCTTCAGTTTCCGAAGACAACAATAATCAGGCTCATAATTATGTTATTTGATGGCGCCACATGTATTTTACTCAATAATAATTATATTGTGTTATTACAAGCAGAGTAAATAGATAAGTAAAATAGTATATGATAAAGTACTATCGGCGGTTTTAAACGCGCTTTTATAAAACAAAAAAGTATTTTAGAGCTCCCTTGCATTTACATCTCCTAAAGAGCTTTAGAAAACATTATTCCCATATGGATCGAACTGTTATCTTTATTTTGAAATGCAAAGCTTTTATGGTTATTATAAATGAAGTCGATTGCAGATACAATTTTAGAGATTACATTAACTTTTATTTGCGACTAAAGAAAGAGTAACATAAAGCTGCCTTTCCAACTTTTTTTTATGCTACAACAGTACTTACATTTTAGTTTTAAAAATATGAAAACATACAAAAAATTACACAAACAAAAACATTTAACGTACACGTATTTTTTTGCGGTAGTTATTAGTAGTGTCTACTTAGACTTTGATTAGATTTGCCAAAACCTAACTTTCTCATTTTCGCCATCCTTAACCTAAGTTCCGCCTCTGTCTCTTTTATGATTTTTATCCTTTAACTTTGATTTAGAGTTACATATCTTCTAAAAATATACGCCGTTCATTATTTTTTTTAATTACTCACATTAACAAGTATAATACGTCAGTATATAAATTACATAACTGAAAGAAAAAACTTAAAACAAGTCACAGTACAGAGCTGAATTCATACCTCACTGATTTTTCTCAGCATTAAAAAAATCTGTGAAATTACCATAACAATGGACGTGAAACTTATATCTTATACCAATTATATTATATTATTTTCATAAGGTAGGAAGACGTCATCATAATATTATATTATTATTTTTATTTGTTTTATATTTTCTCATAAGCATAAAGGATTATTATAATAAATAATGTCTAAGATGCCGTGACGAATTTATTTTAGTTAATCAAAATTGATTTGCATAAGTTTTGTCAAAAAACGTGTCTTGTTTCATTTTATATCAACTTTATATTATATGGTTTTGGCGTTAAATTATGTTTATCAACAGAGATTTAGGATTCTTTAATTAATTTAATTCTATGAATGGCGATTTTTAAAACTGAAATAAATTAAAATACTCATAAAATAGGTAAACGACTTGTTTGAGAAATTATGTAGTTTTTAAAGCAGTATTGGTGATATTAGTTTCAAATGTGGTTGACTTAATTAGGTTCATTATTTAAATGCCTACAAATTATAAGGCTCCGGAAGTAGTTTTATTATTTTTTATTTATTCTTTCGTCTTAATTTATATGGGAAAGAAATGAAATCTAATTTATTTTTTATTTATTTGATAAAACAGTTCGAAATATGTTTTCCTCTTCTTTCTGATATATTTTAATATGATAAAGCATTCGAAGTAAATTATAGATATAAATAATTGTTTGTAGTGTCAAATAGTAATAATTGTTCAACCTTTTATACAAAATCCCACTTACCTGTATGTGGATAATTTTAGTTGACAAAAATAAATATGAGTTAACATTGTTATTTCAATTAACAATCAAAAGGGTGGTGATACTCGTACATATATTATATTACTACTACTAAGGGGTGTTAACCCCATTGTTTTACAACCGGATTTAAGGTGTTAAAACCCTTGTGCACAACACCCTTACATATCCAATGACCGTGTAATAGTTGATAAACAAACTTTGTTTACAAAAACTCAGTAATTTTATCCATCAAAACAATCAATGATACAACGAAAATTGTTTCAAGAAACTTTAAAATTATAATAATAATTAATTTTCTTGAACATAAAAGAAGTTTTCAGGGTTTTGAAATATGATTCAAAAGCCTTTGGAGATAAATTGATTAGTAAAATTGTACTTACGTCATGATCCGGAACGTATGTGTAAACGTGCAGCTTGTCGATCCTGATTGTACCCTGGAATGGATACAGCAGTGACCCTCGAGGAAGCTCAGCAGAGGTCCACACGCTGACCGAAGCCTCACGCCCCCTCGCTCCACCAGGCCTCAAAGCCAGGCTCAGGTCTTGCGGGATCAACACCAAAGTCTCCATCTTCAAAACACTTCAGTCTTTCTCCAATGTTCCACCCACAGTCACCACATAAATGAGTTATATTTAAAAATGTGACCGGTCTCGTTCATCACACTTAATGAGGATAAATAAATTAGTATACGAAAAAAAAATGTCGGGACGTCGGTTCGATTATCGGTTGACGATGTCGCCAACGAAATATCGGCGGTGCGTGATCGATCGTCCGGTGAAATGTCGTTATGTATTAATCACTGCGCGTGAGTTCGAACAGACACACACTCAAAATAAAAAAGTTCTAAGTCCAAAAAAAATACGCGCACGAACCGAAGAATCTGTAGTATAGTCCGGTAATTCGGTACAATATTACATTACGGCTCTGGGCGGGTAGTGTTCGGCGCATGCGCGATAGGATGCGCACGCGCTCTTCTCTGAACGTGCACTGAAGGAAGCGCTAACATTGACCTTAGCCGCGGCCGTGATCGCGTTTACAGTTCATTTTTTGTTCGATAAAAAGGAGAGGAGTAGAGCCCTACAACAAATGTTTTTCCCAAGCTACACTATATTGAATCTTATTGCTGGAGAAACAAGATACCTGAGAATGCAAATTCAAGTTTGTAAGGTGTATAGTAAGGTGCTCCCCTCCAAAGGCGGCACCTGCTTGACCGTGCGCCGCCCGTCAGAGCGGCGTAGAGCGCGGAGCGGCGCGCGCGCACCTGATCCACCTGTACTATTATAGACAAACCTTTTTTTGGGACCAATTTGATTTTTTTCTTTCCCACTAAAGTTCGTGTTAGATGCGCTTCTTTTAGCAGACAGCATTTTTCCTTTTAGTATGCGTAGGTTTTTTTTGGAGTAGCAACTTTAACGGTTACTTTTTTGCAGAAGCCATAAATCATGATTGCATAAATTACTAATTAGTCTGATCATTAGGTATGGTCGAACACCCGTCTTTTGGTTTAATGTCCTAATTTTTTGCTTTCAGGATTTCTTTACAAATTAGTAGAAAAGTTTCTCACGAACGTAAATCAATCATTAAGATTTTTTTCAATGAGACATGTCATGTAAAGAAATAGACGAGAACTTAAATAAAACGAATTGTTCAAATAGATGTCACGATGGTTATGTAAATGGTAAACAGCCATACCTTGCTTCTTTTCCTCTCATAAAAAGCGTGTCCCTACACTTGCCATTTTAAGTCTACCCTTAATTGTATTGCACAAGGTTATGAGTGTTCTCGCCTTCAAAGAAAACAATCACATTTTTGTATTAATTAACATTAAAAAACCCGGAATAAAACACAATCATTTGTCTGCACCCATGTTTGTCTACGTGACTTTTCAAATGACATGTCAGATGTATTGTAATAAAAAACCTCCTACTTACTGCTTTACGACTTTCGCACGCTTACCTAAGTCATTGTTCAACATCTTCTTCAAGTTCAAATGTCTTCATTGTGTATAGTGCGGAAAAAATGTACGCAAACATCAATGTTTTATCTTTATGGCAATTGAAAGTTGAATAAATTGGATTAATTAAGAATTTTATTGTTCGTTATGTAAGGCTGGTTTTGGAGAGCGACCGAAGTTTGAATTTATACCTACATTTGGTAAATAGAACATCGACTTCTGTAGATATGTGCATATTAAAACAAAGAAGGAAGAATAAGACTACAAAAAAATAAACATGTAAAGTCGCTTAAAAAGCTTGCGCTCTCTGCAACGCAACGTCCTGAATATTTTTTCAGTACATTTAGAGTGAATAAAAAAAACCACATCGAATACAGTACATAATTCCATCAACTTCAACGGACGCATCAGGTTTAGAAACCATCAGTTATCTCATATTTAATTAAATATACGAGCTCGCAGAGGTATTTTCGAAAAATAATCAAATGAAATTGATCGATATTGCCCACAACCGTGGTGTTATGATATCGGATCCTCCTCATGGAAGACCGCAGGTTTGACACTGAAATTGCCTCCTCACCACATGAATATCAACCTTGAGTTTAAAACTACAGGGTTCCTTTTAGCAGTTGTGTAACAGCTACACATGATACGAAATGTCGACGACCTGAACACACCTGCCGTAACCGCAATCCCACTTGGACTATATTAGGTATGTTATAGGAATTTAAAAACATGTTACTTACCAGCATGCAACGTGACTCCTGGGCATTTGACATTTTTGTAATAAGGGTTGTTTTTAGAATGGTCATTGAGTCGACTTTTTATTAGAGATTCTATCTAGTTCAAGTGTACTGTGTCCACTAACTAATGGATGGATTAGGTTGTTCGTGTATTATTTTATCAAACAAGGATGATTCGTTTTCAGAGTTTTTTTTTTTCAGTGTCTGTAATGGTTTTGTCATCACCAATTAAATTTAATAAAGATATAAAAAACTTGAGTTTTTGATAAAAATAAAATAAGAAGATAATTGAATCATTAATAAATGATGCCGACAGTACCTATCTATTTTTTTTTATAATAATAATAAGTAATGAATAAGTTCACTACCTGATTACGGTTGTTAATTATTATGTAATTAACACCATTTTTATGGGTAGGTAATTTAAAAATATCATTATAAAACTTAGTATCGATGTTAGTAAAATTTGGAAAGATTAATCGTAGTCTGGATAATTTTGTTCTTTAACGCATTAAAAATACTTTATAAAATGTATTAAGTCTAGACTAAAATATTCAATCCTGAAAACCAAACTCATTAACCACAACGTTAGGTAATTAAATTAGCATAAAAATCAATATCCACAAAAATCGTATCAAAAAATTCAATATCCGAATAAGTTGCGCGTACGCAGCGGGGCGGGGTTTGGGGCGTGGCGTCCGAAGGCCCGCCTCGCGCCGTGCGTTACCGGTGCGCAAGACCTATTGTTAGCGCGACCGACGATTTTTATTTGTCAGTCGGACTTGTGTTTGTTTAAGAAGCTTTTTGACGTTTCTATTCTACCTTAGGTATATAATATGTGCTCTGTAACGCCTACTGGATGCGATTGGATTGATAAAACGTTTTGTTTGATAAGAAATTGGGGCATGTAAAAATGATTTTGTAAAAAAAAATTGCATTTTCGAAAAAAAACTTAGATGAAAGTAACAAAATCATAATTTGAATATGATTTAAAAATTGTCAAAAAATATCTTTATCAAAAAAAAACAGAAAAAAAAAACATTTTCTATTTTAGTAAGCACTACATAATATAAAATCGGTAAGTCTATCCATTGTTTTGCAACTTGTAGATATTAAAATTATAAACCAAAAAAAGTCTCTTTGCATAAAGTAGGTACCGAAAGGGCCTTTGTAAGAGCTGACATATATGTATGATTCTAGCTACTAGGTAAACTATCTTCTCAAATTTACAGAATTTTCTGTTTATACATACATACTCGTAAAGTCATAAAAAGTATTTAATTATTCGTACTTTATAATACCCGTCAAACGTCTTTGAAAACACAGGGCAGCTCATTCGGTATTTCCCAGCGATGCGATAGAGACGAGTAGAGCGTGTTGGCCGCTTAATAAATATGTAAAGTTTTAATAATATCGAATCTTCCTTGTATTATAGAATTATAGTATCTCTTAAAAAAATGTAGAAAGAACCGAAGAGTTTGTTTTGCTGAACACGCTTATAATAATTATATAATTAAAGAACACAAATGTACAAACTTTATGACTCGAAAGCGTGATGGTTTTTTTTTTGTTTTTATTAAGTCTTAATTACTTATTTTTATTATACTTTTTTATTTCTCTTTTAAATAATGTTATAGGATTACTAAGTAATCCTACAACATTATTTGAAACTGAAAAGCTTTCCAAAATCGTTAGTCTAACCTGCAATTTACTGTCTATGTTGAACCCGTTACCTTTTTTTTTTCAATAGCAGTAGGGACAATCTTCAATTTTTGTACTTCCGTTGAAAAATCAAAAATGTCTTTAATCATTTATAGTTTTGTTTTTTGTCAACGGATGGTTGCACTAGCAGTAAAAGTATCGGGTGTAATTATCCTCAAAAACCAAGAAGAAGTCAAAAAGTATAGAGAATACATTTGCGTTTAATTAAGAGTTAAATAAAAGCTTGTAATAACTAATTACTGGAAATTAAAAACGACAACCTTAAAAAGCATTTTGCTTTTTTCATTAATTTGAATTATAAATAAGGTGGGCTTGTAAGTTGAAGTGGATACAAGCAATAAGCAAATCAGTGAAAATCAAGCGTCCACGTCCAAACTCCCGGCCCGTATATTCCAAACTCGATGATCCCACAACGAACAGACACTAAGCGGACTTAACCCGTCACGCGTCCATGTGGCTTAATTGTCATTAAATTCAACTCAATTTGTGTTCCAAACGCAGATAAGTTGGTGTAACACGTCGCCTTCGATGCGGTATTGTACGACGTTATTTTATCCTTTTTTTATTCTCTTTATTCGGCTTAAAGGAATTTATTTTATAATGTCAGAGAGGTGGGTCGGTAAAATTGACGGGCACTTTTGATCGAGCCACCCGCTTTGGAGGGTTAAGTGAGTGAAAGATTTAATTTTGATGGTTGTGTTATTTGTTTTTTAATCAGATTTTCTAGAAAATACTGTAAGCCAGATTTTTTTTAAAAAGAATAATAATAATGTCAATACTACGTAGCCACTGCACATAAATATTACTTTTTTAGATTACAGTAGGTATTTACTATAACTTTACTGGAATAGAAAATTTTCAACGAAATGAACATAATGAATTTATATTGCAAAGCACATTGACTTCTAACTTTTGCCAACAAGCGGCTTCACCTGCGTATCTCAAAAATAGTTACATGACATGTTATTCACATTAGGTAACCGTGTCAAGTTTCATCAAAATCCGTTCAGCCCACCTGATGTAATTGTAGAGAAACATCCATCCAAATATCTTAACGTTCGAATTCATAATATTATTTATTTAGAAGAGAATGAAGGTATAATGTTGCAAAGTTTGAAATGGTGTCAAGTTTAAACACACATAATATTAATAAATACATCAACATAAGGGCCCGTAATCCCAAAAAAAAAAAAAACACTTCAAAGCATAACGTCCAAACCAAACACGGCACGCCGAAATCGGATTGTCTCTAATCTGTATCAAAGGTCCGGCGACAAGCCGACATGTCCCGACCACTCCTGAGTCTTTCCGATTTTATTTCATTAACTATTTCTTTCTTGCGGGTTCTCTTGCAATATGGTTGGAAAAAAAAATATCTTGCACTAGCAAAGTAGCAATAGTTTAAATGGGAAACTCAAGGATGCACAGCTTCACATTAGGTGATATTTTATTTAAATCGAATCAGTACTTTCAAAAATTGATTCAGACATCCAACTAAGTGTATTACACTTTGTCATAATACTGCTACACTAATTTTATAAAGCGGTAAAGTTTGTAGTCTCTAATCTGTATGACAGACCCGGCATCAAGCCAAAATGTCCTAACTGTAATGTAATCTGGGGGCACGGCAGTGCCCCGGCCAAGTTTCGAGCAAAACGTTAATTTTACGGTAGCAAAGAAGCAGTACTTTGAAACATGAGACTCGCGGATAAGTATCTTCCTATTGAAGAATATTTATTTTAATTGATATCGGATCTAACTGATATACTTACTAACAGACATCTATAATTTTTCAATAAATACTTCTACACTAATAATTTATAAAGCGGTAAAGTTTGTAGTCTCTAATCTGTATCAAAGGTCCGGCGACAAGCCGACATGTCCCGACCACTCCCGAGTATATCCGATTTTCATTTCAGTATATCAAAAGATAAATATCTTAATTTTTTGACGTATTCACTGAGCTGTCTGTGGTTTACAATTGACGTTCTGTCGGTAATAGAACCTAGTTATAATTTGATTTTGAGTAATGCGCAAACGCAGGTGTCGTGTTTCGTCGGTAGGTAATGCTCGCATTGCTCACGTGTTGTTCTTGTTTCGTGAGATTAATTTGTTGTTGATTAGTGGGTTATGTTTGGGCTGGGTAATATTACGTTTTTTCACTTGAGTAGGATCAATAGGCCTTGTTTGTAGATTTCATTACAGGAAATTCTGGCTACTTAGTATAACGATGCGGCTGTCCAATTGTAATTATTGTTCATTTAAACTAGCGAAACTTCGAAATATGACCTGCCCAAACTGGGATGCTGCAGAACTGGCTACTGTGTATCATCTTTGTAGTATTCAACTATTTACATAATTTACATTTCTCAAAGGAATGATCTTCTATATAATTATCCATAATCTATAATTTAAAAATAGCTAAGCTTATAACTCGAAAATGGCTTGACCGATTCGGCTACTTCTTGTTTGTAATTATTAGCGCCAGTGGGTTTGTTTGAGGACTGGGTAATATTACGTTTTTTCACTTGAGCGGGTGCAATAGGCCTTTTGTAGATTTCATAACAGGAAATTCTGGCTACTTAGTATAATGATGCAGCTGTCCAATTGTAATTATTGTTCATTTAAACTAGCGAAACTTCGAAATATGACCTGCCCAAACTGGGATGCTACAGAAAAACCGACTTATTCAGAACCTGTCCTTTTTCGAGCCTGTTAAAAATTACGATACTATATTAACTACATAATCAAGTCCTACTTAAGACATGTCTACTCTAGCATAAAAAAAAAAAAAACCTCTAAAGAAAAGAAAGGTAAAAAAACAAAGCGACGGGACAGCTCCTGCCATTACGCATACCTACATTTGCATGCAACGATCGACTCCCACTTAATTTGGAGTTTTCTTCCGGGCCCGAGGCGTAGTCTCGACGCATTCCTTCACGCTATGGTATACGTTAAGCGGTTGGAAGGCGAATTTTAGGAGGATGGCTGATAGATGTTTTGATGGTTGAAATGTTTTTATCAGTATTATATGCAGCTCCACTCCGATAAACCAATTTAACGGATTTATGAGAGCGGAGCTCGTTGCTAAATAATTACTGCCGCACAGACCGATCTACTGGGTTAAGTCGCGTTTGCCGAGGTTGGTAAAGCCTTGAAATAATAGACACCAACATCCTTTAACAAATACATACAGGTATGCGGACGGCAAGCGGTCGACTCGCCGCCTGATCATGGACTGTCCGATCGCACCTCAAAGAGGTGTCAGCAATCTGACGGGAGGCTCCCTTAGAGGGCCAAAGTCTGCCGGAGTCGCGGGACTGTCTTATCGGGTAGCCGTGGCCACGGAGCGTAAAGAACTTTTGAAGGATTTCATTCAGTACAAGTCTGATAGTCCCTCCCGTCCTGTCCTGGGTGGGAGAGTAATTGGATAACGTAACCACGTAAAAAAGCACATACAGATACAAGTAACGTATGCAAACAAGGCATGAAGGCATTTCGTATCGCCATATGGCGAAAACATTGCGCGAAGGGAATTGCCCCACATGCCGTCTCCTTGCATTAGTTTGAAGGTACTTAACTGAATGGCAAGCTGTTGGGTATTTTTGCAGGTTTTTGCAAGGTTTTCTTCGATTATTGGAGAACTCATTAATTTTGGCGTGTCGGCGAGGGTTAAAGTAACATTTAAAAGAGTTAGAGCCAAAGAGCAATTGGAAGAGCAGACTGAACTTACTCAGAAAGAATCTGATACTATATTCTGCTTCATCTAACCGATTTATGAGTTTCCAACCCAAAAAAAATTGATGTTAAGAAGATAAAAAGATGTCATCACTAGGAGAATGCTCGAATGGAGAATGTCGGATTACAATATTTTATTACTACATTTCTGGATCAAGTAAATAAATATCATGGTAATTACCACAATAATTATTAATTATTGACGTGTAGCTTTCGCCTTAGATTTTATTGGCTTTATCTTTGTCACAATCACGGCAGCATCTTAAAAACCGAGAGAAGTGACTTTCACTGTGTTTTCGGAGCAGTAAAAGATAACAGGTAATTATGAAGTATACTTGTTTGAGCTATTCAGCTAACTTCGCAGCTAATATAATCAGATCTGATTTTGCTAAACATTACCATGTTTATTGTTCCATCTCTTAAGAACGAAATTAAATTACTTATTATGACATGAACAATATTGAGAAGTTTCTGGAATCAATTAGTTATAAAGCCTCTAATGTAAAATTAAACTATTCTCCTTACCACCTAATAGTAATTGACAGGACCACTAAACTAGCAACGTCTACTAACTACTTAATTGCCGGAAGGGTACCAGACATTAAGACCGTCAATGTACCATCAGCATTATTCTAAATGGTCCCTCACAAAAAACCATAGCGGCCGGCCAGTTCTTATGAACGACGGTGGATTTAAACATTTAAATTTTGTTCCCGGGGCGATGCAGGAGTCTAATTGTTCGGTCGGCGCAAATTATAAATTCATTAATGGGAAGCTTCGACCGGCGGCAGTGGAGATTTTTCATGTCTGTACCGCGGAGGTACTTTTACTTAAGTGTGGGTGTGGATAATGACTTGACCACAAGATACACGCGTGTTGCGAGAGGGAGAAAAAAAAACTGTCAGATCATGTCACGCGTGACGACGGTATTTTGCAAAGGAAACAACTGACGAGCACGAGTGTCGGTTGACATAAGTGGTATCGCCTGAGGTCGTGAACGAAGCGTAAGGCGCGGGCCACATAGAAAAGACGTAAGATGAGGACGCGTCGCCAACGTGTGAAAACGTATTAGAGTCGCGTCCGAGCCTTGTCTCTTCTGTGTGTTTTACGTCGCGACGCTTCTATACATTTTGTATGAAAGAGACGCCAAAGAGACATATTATTTATGTCTCCGCCCCATCTGCGTCTTACGACTTTTCTATGTGGCCCACGCCTTAGGGTACTTTCATTCAATGAATGTGTGTGGTGCATGTGGGCGAATGTCAAAGTGGTCTAATAATAAACCGTCAAAATATGCAATTTGTCTAAAGTGTAATAAATATCTGGAGTTGGTTTAAATATTCTGATTGGTTTTTTAATTGAATTTATAGTTGCTCTAATAATAGAGCATTAAAAGTTAGTGATTGTTATCATGATTTATCAACACCTACGCAAAGAATTGCTATTCAGTCATATACATATAAATCTATTATTTCATCTCCGAACGGTACTACTCGTAGAACTTCATACAGGACTTTGTCTTTAATATTTTCCTGAATCTCAATTACTCCTACAAGTCAGAAATTTCTAAAAATCTTGAAACAAATTTTTAGAAATTAAATTTCAACAATTTATTTGATGAATTAATACATTCGAAGTTACAAGTATATTGTATAAATAATTAATAGATTCAATTTCATACAAATTTTCATCCAATTTTACACCCCTCTTAGGGAACGAATTTCGGAAAATCCGTACTTAGGACACCCTTAAGTCATTTGTGGAGCATTTCTCCAATTCTCGATCCAGAGGTTTCAGCTGTCTGTTGATCAATCAGTCAGTCAGTTTCTTCTTTTTTAACCTTCATGTGATACACTTAGTTATGTAGATTGAGAAACATCAAATACTGCGCGCAGTCCCTGCTTACAAACAGGCAGTTTTGCCTCTAGGGTCTCTGCTTGGACACTACATAATGAAGACGCATCTGGCTGTCAATGTATGCTGACAGGATAGATGGTCTTCTTAAGGCGGCGCTACTCGCGAGCTCGAACTCACTGGCGGGCATGGTCAAAAACCATGATATTTCACCTGAAATCGAGCCATATTGTTCATGTGTCCGCGAGCGTCATCCCCCCGTGGAGAAAACATGGGAATTATTCAGCGAGATGCACGATCATTCAGAGAAAATGGCGCCCGTAAAAAAATACGTAACGGCCTTTGGAAGATGGGGGTTTATGAAAAAACCACTGCATCAATCAATTTCAAATAAAATTTATGGGATTCTCGATGGGATTCGATAAATGTGCTGTGTCGGTATGGACTTTGTTTTGGAAATTTGATGCTTCTTTAATTTCTAATTTACGCCCAAAGTTGTGTTAAAATTAGCAATAAAAACAAATCTGTGGAAGCTCATAACTTTTTAATGGCTTGTTATTTATAAATTCTGCTTCAGTACCGACAATATTAATAATGAGAAAAAACGATATCATGTTTAACTTTGGATGTGCCCTGTCAAATAGTGGAGTAAAACCTCAAGAAACTTTCTATGGCAAAAATGTTTACTTGTTTCACCTTAACTCTCACAATCATGAGAAACAAAGTTGACATATTTAGTCAATGTGTGTAGCGGTAGGTTGAGCAATTGAGCAGTGGGGGAGAAAGGATTACATTGCAATTTTAAACTTGATTTATTTAGTAATTTCTTTGTTTGACAAAAAGTAATGTTTCATTGAGTAAAAGACATCAACGAGTAACAACTTTTACATTATGCATTTCGAGGTGAATAAAGTACTCCGCTTATGTAAGAATATTTCACCTGGAAGATGATAACAACCTAAGTGAAATACTTCTCCGGGGTCGCGGGACTAATGAGCCGGAACGTAAAGGGCTATTGAAGTATACCGCGGATTTTAGTCAGTGCAAATCTGAGGCCCTTTATCCACCAAAGCGGAGAGGAGAGGAGATGTGTTTTAATTACCAATCAGATGTCAACTACGCTACAACGAAGCGAAGCGGAGAGATTCGGACATCTGATTGGTTACTCAAACACATCTCTTCTCCTCTCCGCTTTGGTGGATACCGGGCCTGACAGTCCCTCCTGTCCTGCCCTGGGTAGGACTCATTTGAAAAATGATCCTCTTCGTTCGATTCCTACATAAACAAGTAAACGTTTTAAAAGAAAACTTTTAAAGGTGGCTTCACGAAAACGTTACGTTTTGTTGTGATATTGTGAACACGAAATACGGACATTTAATAATCTACATATCTAAGGGTGCTTGTACACGGCGCATGTAGCTTGAGCATATTGAGGCATTTGCGCGGGTTACATGCGCCGTGTACAAGCACCCTTAAGTGCGAAGTTTTTCGAACTAAAATAAGTAATGATATCACAGATACGCCTCCCTCTCCTAATTTATTACCACATACAAAAAGCAATTGTTTGTTGTTTAAAAGTTCACTGACCTTACAGTAGCAAGAACATTTCTAACAAGATATTAATTGTTCAACTGACGCCTAAGGCGAGTCTTGTTAAAATAATTGTCGGTCTACTTGCATCTATTTTTCAAACCATAGTGTACAGGCTTGGCTCATTAAAATTGTATGGAAGTTGGTGATTAGATTTGTTGGAATGGTGTACTGGCACGCGCATCTTGTATGGTTTAATGAATGGGTGTTGTTGGTTATAAATGGGGGATTAGTAGGCAAGCCAGGGAGCGACTAGTGAAGGCTTCTAAGCCGCAGTAGTAGACCGAAAAGATGTAGGATTAAAGAAAGGGGAGATTAAAAAATGTTTTGTCTGATTTTTATGTTCAAGGGATTAGAATGACTTTTGATCATGTTTAATCAAATGTGGGATATTATGGAAATAGTGTTGAAAACTGAAGACTGTTGTGCTAAGTATTATGTAGTACTTGGTAGTACACGTAGCCTTTTTTGGGTTGAAATTATCATCAAATAAGTCCTGGGTGAGGCGGTAAGTAATTGTCAGACTGACTTAGTGTTCTGCGGTAATATTTTAACAGGTTCCTCGCCAGACTCTAGCAGGCAGTGCATTGTATCCTAATGATGTCATTGTTGCTGTTTTATAAAAAATATAAAAGTAAAAAAATTATCAGACTCATGCATATTTTCTTGGTGAAATTTCAGTAAACACTAGGCTTTTTAGAGCTCTACCAAAGATTACTGTTGAAACCATATTTCAATCGGCAAGTCGTGACTAACAAATAAAACTTATCTCTCTAAATGTGAATATGATTGTAAGTTAACATCCTCTAGCATAAAATTAGATCTCGGATTCCCTCAAAATGGCCGGTAGCCACAGGAAAGGAAAGGATAATGTTATTTCAGTGTGTAATTAATGTTTCTTTGAATCAGATGTAAACGTTTTGAGCCCAGAAGGGCAGAATTCTAAATATTTGTGCTAGAGGCTAGGTCTTAAAATGAGTTTGTATAATTTTGGAAAAAAAATATTCTGCCTAATGTCAGTTTAGTAAAAGAATTGGATTCTGCAGCAATAGTATCGGTTGATAGTCAGGAGAATAATATTTTTTGTTAAAAACAATAAATTTCACAGAGGGAGATAATAAATTTAAATATTTTTGAACAAATTACACACAAAGTGTTAATTAAATCTTTTAATTCTGTCTTAGTGTACTTATACTTACTAAGAGATTACAAAAATTTTCTTTTTGTGTTTTTGATTTCATGTGTTCGATAATAAATTATTTCTATTTCAGCATGCATTTATTTAAAAAAGAATTACTATTTTATTTATAAATGTATACAAACCAAAATATTGGTATAGTGATGTCGATTCTCTTACATTTCTTTATCCAATATAATTGAACACTATAACAAAATGATCAATAAACTTTCACTTCTATTCATTTCAAATTCCGAACTTCTAAACGATCCCCAAAACTTCAAACGAGAGCTATCATTCGAACGTTTACAGAATTCCACTTGCCGTTTCCAGACGAATATTAAGTTTGTATGCAATTTGAATACCGCCTACGGTTATGGAATGGCGGCTATCATTTAGAAGCAATACCATGATGACTACTGTTGTGCGTATTCGTAATTGACTGAATTTTAAAGAGGAATAGAGATGGTATTAAAAATGTTTTGAATCGATAACAGAGAAATCTGAATCTCTCTGCAATCAAATGACGTAAATTTGCGTGCCTTGACGATAAGAAAATCTTTATTATCCGTCAAATTGCTCTATAAAATGGATTGAAAAATTAAGATAACAAAAAAGGAAATAAGACACTCATAGCCAAGCATTATGTTTGCGTTCAAATAACATTAACACTACAAAAAATGCCTATTAAGTCATATTAATTAACATACCTCTATGTAGGTAAATGTTCTCTGTTATTACTTATAAGTAACGAAACTATCACTGATACAAAGAAAAAAGCACTTAACATAGTTTGTAGTAATTTATTAAAACGCAAATCGACTCATAGTAGGCAAATCGAATCGAATGATATCGAATAGTTAACTAAATTGGCCACCTCTATTTGATGGGCAATCAGATTCGAAAGAGGAATGAATTTGTAATGTCAACTTTTTTTTTAAGAATAAAAAAGACTATGTGCAAACAAATTGATATGCGTGAAACAGAACGGTAAGCAGGAGGCAATTTCAGAACTTATGTTCGGATGAACTTTTTTCTGCCGTTTTAGTTCGCATTCTTTGTTCTGTTAATGAATAAACAAAAATAATAATAAAATGTTCGCTCAATATTTTTGCAGTTGGCTTGTGATAAACTTATGGATAGGGTTCAAAAATCAGTTCGAACAGGCTTATTTTGATTTATCTCTAATCATTATCCTTCAAGTATTTAGCAAAAGGAGAATTAATTTTTTAAAAAGCAAGAATAAACGACTTGGTTGAAAAGGTTACATCCAATATGAAATTTATAACTTCAAAACTGTAAAAATCATAATTATTATGGTTATTATTGCACCAGATTTATCACAAAGATAATAAATCTTAACGCCTGTTATTATATGGGAGCAAAATTTCTATTAGCGACATCTTTGCACTAAGGCCTTTGTCAAACAAACAGGCAATAGCGAACCGAACCGATTCATGGCATTTAAAAATGCGAAAGCGATCCGATACTATAAGTGACAGGCTTCAAACAATTCCATACATTACAAACAAAAACGTTATGCCACGCATTCGGTTCGGCTGTCAGTTTGACAAAGGCATTAATGAATGCACCTTTTACTATGACTTCTTTAGAGAGGTATTTTTCAGCAGTGGACTGCTTCACATAATAATAGGCTGATGATCATGATGACTTTATATTCAAACATTTAATAGTATTTTTTTGAAAGTTTGAACAGACTCAGAATTTTTTCCGCCATTTTGTTTTCGTTTCAATGCGCCAATTTCACTGCGCAGATATCCTGCTCTTACGGGTCCTTAAGTAAATTTATAAAAGTATGAATCCATAAAAGTATGCTGCAGTTCAAATTAGAACAACATCAACAACCTTTGTCAAATTTGATTCGTCTTAAATTCAATTACTCAATTATCTAGTATACTTTTTAAAGTCTACACAAATCTCTGAAAGTACTAGGCTATCAAGAGCCACAGGAAACTCAACCAAAGTTCCAATAAGGTCGAGCTATAAAACCTTTTTACATAATTACCAACACAATAGCCGTACTCAAGCCTTCGACTTAAGTCGTTTATCAGCCTTTTATAATACCGATATTCTTTAGAAATTCACTTACTACATGGGGTGCTAATTGCAAGCAAAATGAACAGATAATGACGCCCATTCATTGGACGACTTTGGTCTTATAAAATTGTATTGGCTATTAATTTTCCTTATAAGTAATAAGAAATTAAAGGAAGCTTTTGATACAATTAACAGTTTTGTCGCGAATTTAGAATGTTGCATGAAAGCAATATTTAGTACCTAAACCTAATAGTGTAGCGTCAATTTATTTAGTAGGTGAAGTTATGAGTTGGTCAAATAATTGGCAGATGCTAATAGTTATTCATATTATTTTTTTTCTGCTATTTAGGAACTAGAGAGTACATACTGAACCAAATTTTAATTATAATATTCTTACTTTGTGTCGATAAGAATATTATAATTAATAATTATGGAGTTAAAATAAGTTAAAAAAACTAAAACCCGACTACGAAAAAATCGCGCACGGAAAAGTACAAAACAAGAAAAATAATTTCATTTAACCGATATTTTTTCCAATTATAAACTTTTAAATATTTATGTCTTTTACATAGATAACTGAAAGTATTATGCTTTTTTATATCTTCCGTGTTCCAAAATTTCAAGCAATAGCCTTGGTCGTATGCCACCTAGCATACAAAGATTGTGTGAAACAACCGTCGCAGGTGGCATACGACCACGGCTATTGCTTGAAATTTTGGAACACGGAAGATATAAAAAAGCATAATACTTTCAGTTATCTATGTAAAAGACATAAATATTTAAAAGTTTATAATTGGAAAAAATATCGGTTAAATGAAATTATTTTTCTTGTTTTGTACTTTTCCGTGCGCGATTTTTTCGTAGTCGGGTTTTAGTTTTTTTAACTTAATTTTTATTTAAACTATTTTGGGGTGTATTATTTGAAGTAAGTAATTTATGTATAGTAAGTAATGATAAGTGTTTTAGAAGTTATGAGGGAACAGACAAACATACATACATACATACATACATCTCCTCACCTCCTTTTGGCTTTGCCGTAGTCGGGTAAAAAAGTACAGCTAACACGACATGGTGACCCCCCCCCCCCCTGATGTAATCTGGATCCGCCCTTGCAGTAAGGGGGCGCCGTAGAAAATCTCGCCCAAGGGCGCTGGTAGTGCTAAAACCGGCACTGTACTCATTAAGCCTTTTCATTTGATACCCATGTTGACACTTAGAAACAGGCAAAGTAGCTTTTTATATATATAAAAGCTATATAATGTATATATATTTCAAATGTGCACATCAAGCCCTTTAATTTGATACCCATGTCGATACTGTGCGAAAAATTTTTTTTTTTCGGTCACGACTTTACATCACCTAGAGGGCGCCATATTGGATTTGGTGACACGTCACCTACCCTATAACCAGCGGACAACTGAGACGCTTCTAACGACACCTCATTTGTCATGTAATGATAAGTAGTTTAGAAGATATGAGGGAACAGACAAACATACATACATACATACATACATACATACATACATACATACCGGTCAAAATCATAACCCTCCTTTTGGCTTTGCCGTAGTCGGGTAAAAAATATAAATAATATTGGCAGGTTAAACCAACCAACCAACCTCACCAATTAAATTATTATTAAATTTATATCTAATGTAATTGCTTGTTTTGCAATCGATACATATTAATACATTTATGTTTTACACATTACTTTTCACAACTATTTAATTAAAGTTAATTTAAGTCAATGTCAACGCAAATCAAAACCAACACATCTAAAAAAAAAATTTTGAATCCTTCAAATAATCAAAATTATTTCTGCCACCCAATACCACAATTCTAAATACAAACAAAAACTACCAGCTTCAATATTAACCCACCGAACGACCACGACAAACCATCGGCATCGTCGAAACTTGAACAGCCCACCTTACATGCAGCGGCCCCTCTCACAGAGATAAGGCAGACAGGGAGCAAAGACTAAAGAGATCCGCCAAAGATATACCCCGGCTAACAATTAACAATGAGACATTATATTCACGAGTAATGCTGCCGATAATTACCAGGCTGGACGATTTGTACAGCCAAGTTAACTTATAGCTTCTTGTTCTATCGTATTAATTGATGGTGCTTTTTGAGAGTTTGTTTTGGAGGCAATTTTTTTTTAAATAGCCTTTTCGGTGTCCCACTGCTGGGCATAGGCCTCCCCTTTCTTCTTCCAAACCTCTCTATTTTGGGCAAAGGCTTTATTACTTACTTTAATTTGTGTGATATTGGCTTAATATTTTCGGTTTAGCTTATGGAAACACTGACTTTTGATAAATCTGACTGAATTATGAAAAATTGAGTCTGTTAAAAATAGATTCGACAAAAGATTCACAATTGTTTCTTAGAAATATAAATCATATAAATAGATAAATATTTATTCTAAATAATGAATTTTTAACGTGGGTGCAGATCATTCTAAAGCGCCATTTAGACGGAGCAAGAACTCGTATGCGAGTTTCACTACATTGCGGCATTTGTTTCACTAACTGAATTTGTTCTACCTATAAATTCCGCAATGTAACGCAACGCGCGTTCGAATTCTTGCATCGTCTAAATGAGGCTTTGGCGTTGTTCATAAAAAATATATTTCAAGTCAAATAAAAAATATTGTGTCTGTCGTTGAGAATAATAAAGTGAAGGTATAGCAAACATATATTTCTGTTTACTTAAATACAAATACCTAATTTATCAGTAATATTGCGTATTATTCCATAAGCGTAGACATTATATTAACATGTAACACTCAGGAATAATGGCGTGGTAAATAATTGTAGACGGTATAAATGCAATCAGTTAAATTTCCTTGCTTCAAAAAATTATGAAGAATCTCATGATAGGCACAACTCGTATATTTCATGGCTGACGGCTGTCTGGCAGACAACCATAAAGTTACATGGTCTGTTATAGCAGGAACTATCACATAATTTCCTGTAAATTATAAGGCCTAACTAGAACTAATTCAGAAAATGTTTTAAAGTACTGTCTCATTCCTCATCATTGTAGAACGGTTGTGCTTTTCATAAAAAATTAGACCTAAATAGAAATACAGATTATATTTGTAAATAGTTTACTTTTACATCAACCATTCGTGGTAGCGCCTTATACGCCATTACATATTTTTATATTAAAAGGCCTTTAGCGACAAATAAAATTGATTATTATCTCTGATAAAGTGTTTAACTATGCTATATGAGTTTATGTTATCAGAACTCGTCACGATTTCTGAAAATACGGCAATAAATAATGACAATACAATCAAATAAATAATATACAAGTTATGCATAAATAAATATAATTATCTTAATTATTAATCTTGTGATTAATAAAAATGTAATCGTACGAAATAATTTAGATAAAATTAAGGAAAATGAGATAAGAAAACAACATAATATTACAAGTTTCATTATATTCAGTTGTGGATTGTAGTCGTTCAGCAAATAACGTTCAATTTTAGATGAAAATGAAATCGATATTTTTTATTAATTTATATATTATATTTATAAATTTAAATACAGTAAGTTCATATTTAGATTTAAGCGTGCCGTCAGATAAACAAGTATTTGATTTGGATCTGTATGAGTCTGTGTTAGACTCAGAACTGTGTGAAGAACAGATTCGATATATCCAGCAACATGATCAGCAGCTATTACTTGAATGTGAGTGGAATATTTTATTTTTTGTCGTATTTAAGGGATAAATTACCTTTAAATAAAACCACCATTTTCTTCTTCTTCAACCTGTAACCAGCCAAGAGAAGATCTTGTCCAAATATTTCCATTTGTTGATTTTATGTCGTGGATATTGAATTTCTCATGGTCACTTAAATAATTGGAATATTTTGCCTCTCTGTCAGCGACCATTAATGTCCTTTCATTATCTCAATTCCTTCTTCCTATTCTAAATTATTATTCACAGTGAAAGCCAGCTCTTGGGTCACGGGAAGCTTCAACAAGTCTTTTAGCAATGTCTCTGTAGAGGCTGTGAGTACTCGAACCCCATGGCCTTATAGTGTCAACCGCAAACGGCTCAAAAATATAGTTACCACTAAGGTTGCTATATTTACGCCGCTTGAAGTTCTCAGCAACCGCAGCAGCAGCACCAGCAGAGCATGATGAACTTGGAAGATGGGATGGCGCAAGAGTATCGACACAGGTAACGTCTCATATTAGAGGCCTACCCATCTTCCAAGGAAACAAAGACATACCGTCCGGTCTCTTGCTATCGTCGCGTGCCCAGCCGTTGGGTTCTAAAACAGCTGGAACGCCGACGGGAACAAGTGTCCGAGGCTGTTGACGGCTTCCCAAATTGTAGGATACGACGGTGAAGAAATGATAAGTCTTTATGCACTTTTACACAATTTTAATAATTATATTCTTCGTCTTTTCACAGAATCCCCTGTCAAACAAATAAAAATTACAAAGGCACTGCTTATTTTTATATTTTTTTTTTTTTTACAGTTATTGATGCTGGCATCCGAATACCAACTGGTATTATGACTGGCAATATGTTACATCTCGGAAACTATTATCAATGCTTAGGAATCAATAAGCCAACACCAAATTCAGTAGTCGAAGGAAAATATTGTATGATAAACTTGCCTTTAAACCAAGACTGGCCAGAATTACCCACTTTAGCTGAAAACATCCCTCTTCCTGATTTTAACCCAAACAAATTGAGGATAAGCGAAGATGTGGTAAAGCGACTAAAGCAAGCCAACTTATTGGCTGCAAGGACCGAAGATCTGATAGGAACAAAAAATAACATAAGCAGGTAAGGTACTCGTATAAGTACATTTTGATAGAGATAGAAGAGGGCAAAGTTTGTTATTGCATTCTTGAATTGAATTTCCAGCCGAGCCATAGACGAGGGTGACAAGGAGCCGAATACTGCAATAGTCTAATCTGGACCTATTTTACACACACACACACATATCAACTCTTTTTTTTTTCTTTTTTCCTTTTCTACATTTTAATTTTAAATTTCAATTTTTCGAATTTTGTTGTCGTGTTTTTGTGCCAGATACATGTTTCTTCTTACTTTCCTTTAATCTGCTACTTCACTGCTGTAGGTTAGCTTATAATAACATGATTGTTTAAGTCATGTATTTTGAGTAAACTGCAAATTTTGCACGAAGTTTATGTTTGTCCGTTAATTTACTAAAAATATTTATGTTCTACTTCCAGGGTTGCTAATAGTCCCCTTGCCGCTTTATCTCTACGCCTGGCTGTCTGCATACCTAAGCCATGTACCACACAAACGGCACTTAACTCGTTCTTCAATAGCTCAGAATTAAGTTCAACTATCAAGTTTGAGCAATCATTCTGTCGACTTCCCAATGACAAGCCTTGGGTGGCTGGGGACTACGTTGCAATGTAAGTATTATTAATTTTTCTTTTGGATATAGGTTTATCTCTAAAAATCTGTTTCATACAATATCTGATAGTTATTTCATTCAATTTCCAACTTTTGTGTTAAAAATACATTAAGTTAAACTTCTTATCTTTTTTTTTTATTCCTAGTGAGAATTTTCTGGAGATAAATACAATTTGCTATTTTTCGAAAATAAATTATATTTGCAATGAAAAAACTGTCTCACAAAAATTAAAAGTAACATGTTCCTATTATTATTATTATTCCAGTTTTATTTTCAATAATAAATATTTTTCATTGTTTTATTGAAAGTGGCCATAGATCTACAAAAAACAATAGGCTCCATAGAGCGGGAGCCAGGCCAAAACATCGTTAGTGATTTCTTCTCAAGCCATAATTAGTAGACTACATAAGGGAGTCATACCATACCTGTTCTAAACTATACCACAACATTTTTAGTTGTGCTATAATTATGTTGTATGCGACAGTATTTCTATTGTGTATTCCCCTATAGAAGAGGGAGTATATTCAATACGAAAAGTACCTATACACTTTATATCCGCTATGAGATAGTATAGTTTATTATTTTTTTTCTATTTTATTTTCAGATCAATATTTTCTTTCATCGGTCTTCTAGTCTTGCTGAGTACTGCGTATGACCTTTACTACAATGTTTTCCTTAAAAAAGGTAACAGTTTATCAAAGTAATTAAACATTACCGGTAATACCTGGGCATTTTGTTTAAAACTATATGTGTCCATTAGGGTTCTCCGTCATCTATGAAATGGTTCAAATGGTTTTGAGATTTAATAATAAATGCTTTTGAATGTTATGACACCATTTTCATAAATACTAATAAACTGCAAGACACTGAACGTGTCATTTTGTGTTTTCTCGAAGCTAGTAGTCAAATTCAAATAAAAAGATTGAGTTTGACACGGTGAATCGATATTTAAAATTGATTACCATAAGTCAAAATTGACTTTGAGTCATTTTCATCCTCGAATACTATCAGAACGATATAGAGTAGGTAAGAATTCTATTATATCCTAGAATTAAAATAATTAATGTATGTGTAACATCACATCAACCAATCACATTCGACTGCTGCCTTTAACAATTCCTCCCACAAAAAACTGCTGTCTTAAAAGAGTAACAATATAGGATGAATGATGCTGAAACAAAATAAGCACAGAACCCCATACCAGAGTATTCATTCGTTATTGGAAGATTTAACAATATATTTTATGTATATCGCGTGGTATCGCAATCATAACAACGAACTGGAACTCATTGTCGATAAGTCTGATAACACTGTTTATAAGACCTAATTTCCCATAATTTTGATAAATTAAAAATTTTATCTTGACAGTTTTACGCTAACGTAGTTTTCCGTTTTCTGAGATTAAAAGGATGATTGATTTATCACTTCCGTACTTTTGAATTCACGATATTATTATGATTACTGTTGGCATGTTAGTTCTGATGTTATCATTAACTTATAATGCTCCCTCTGCTGAGACACAGGCCTTCTCTCTGTGAGAGGGAGTGGGCCATAATCCACCACGCGGGCCTAGTGCGGGTTGGTAGATGTCACATGTCTTCGAATTTTTGGTTATATGATGATTTCCTTCACCGTTTTGAGAGCAGTGGTGATGAAATAAATTATACAAAGTAATGCGCCTGGCAGGGTTCGAACCCACGACCAACAATTCATAACCCGGGACCGATACCACTGGGCCACCACTGCTCAGTTCTGAATTCTGATGTGCGTGTATATAGGAGTGATATACTTTATATATAAAAAATTACAGGTTAAAATTAATAAATCTGTGCGTGTACGTGCCATACGGCACTGTGACGACAGATACGAAAAATAAATTTACGAAATAATATTTCTTAAGTATATTAATAGTCCTGCCGGAATCGCGAGACTCATAAATTGCCGTGATCCCGGAACGTAAGGGCTATTGGAGGACACCGTGGATTTTAGTCAGTACGAGTCTGACTGTCCTTCGCGCTCGGTCCTGGGTGGAATCGATGATTTTACCTAGCAAAAAAAAAAAGAAGTATTTTGATAGTATCATTTTGTCAATTGTTAGAAAAGCATGCTTTATTTCACAATATGACTTCATCAAAGCTTTTTGTCGCATACTAGGTTGGTTATACTTGAAATGACGTATTAGAGATTAAGTATTTAATTATTATTTATGATTAAAATTCAGTTTTATCGCGGGATAAAAACATATAACAAGATTGTTGGGTTTTTACAGTAGTAAATACCCAACAATCTTCTAATCTCTAATTTTATTTTAATCGTATTACGATATACATACTTAATATTGTAAACCTGAACCAAAAACCCTTTTTTTGTTTTGAAACGGATCACGGTTACGGTGGTAACAACTCGGCTTGATCCGTGGCAAATTCAATCTGATACCGAGATCCGTGGAGACTAACCCATCTCAACGACTTCTGACCAGGACTTTACTTCTGGAAGGCTATAGGCCATATAACACCATGTTAAGATCAAAAGGAGTGGGGAGATAGTAATTGAAATAAAATGCAATAAACTTTATTACTACACAGATCCAGAAAAACCAGCACATGTCAATAAGCTCCTTCTTGCCTTCTCTGCATACACGAACACTCGTCGACTCGTCACTTATACTCCGGTTCCTGGTGCCTTAGAATGTCTGGACGGCATCAGGTCGCTTGCAATGATGTGGGTCATCATAGGACATTCGTTTGGAATTCAACCTATGAGCGGGCTTATGGCTAATATGATTGATGTTTCTGAGGTAAGTTTTCTGCTAGAACTTGGCCCTTTATACAAAATAAAAAGGGTCAGAGCCCATTCGTACCCTAAGATTCGCACCCTGTGCCCACTCGTACCCTGGAAGTTTTGAGGGGCCCACTCGTCTCCTGAAGAATATTTAGTTTTATTCATTCTTCTAATATAAGTACATGTACATGTGTATACTGCAGCTTGGTAGTCCTGGTACAGTCGCGCAGAAAAGGGTAAAATAAAAATATAGTAATTCGGTAGATATCATGTTTATTTCAAACAAGATTAAGTTAAATGCCTCTAGGTTCTAGGCATTAAGTCAGTCTTCAAAATAATTTATCAACTTTTAGTTTCTTGTACATTTGTAAATATTTTGCAAAATATATGATAACTTTAATATTTTTTATACAGTAAAATAAAACTGTGTAACTATTTATATAAAATTTCAGTAATAATTGAATTTTAGATAAATTTACATACAGTGTACAAACAAATAAACAATTAATTGTTAGTACTTTGTACAGTCAAAGAGATCTACAAAATAATGCAATATTACAATAACTTTGTATAAAAGAATTCAAAAAAGTAAAATCAGTCTTTATCAACTACGTAAAACTAACATTTTGTGAGCCTTGATTGACCATCATTTAAATCAACATTAAATATAAAACATGCCAAAAAAAACTCATATCAACAGTAAATAATCACTTTTTATTTTTAACCGACTTCCAAAAGGAGGAGGTTCTCAATTCGGATGTTTGTATTTTTTTTTTTTTTTTTTATGTTTGTTCGGGCATAACTCCGTCGTTTCACAACCGATTTGAAAAATTCTTTTTTTGTTGGATAGGGTATACTTCCGAAATGGTCCCATTAAAATTTTATCGAAATCGGACTAGTACTTTTTGAAAAATCAACAAAAAACAACAAAAACCTAAAAAGTTTTCAACTTTGTCTACACCGATTACTCCGAGGTTTCTGGTCCGATTTCGATGATTCTTTTTTTTCGATACAGTTTATCTGCCATTTGATCCCATAAAATTTTCATTTAGTTTGGTGCAGTAGTAAATATTTTTAGCTCATTGTGTACATACATCCATGGGCGTTGTTTTGTTATTACCGGTGCTACGGATTACAACATTTTAGTGCACATGTAAGAAAATTATGTATTTGACAATAATTTGGGTTGAATAGTGAAACTAAAAAGGATAAAAAAAAAATTTCAAAAAAAAATGCAACCGATAAAATTCAAAAAAAAATGCAACCGACTTCAAAAAAAGTTCAAAATAACCTACAAAAAAACTTTTCTTTAGAAAGTCGGTGACACAAAGTCAATGAAATATAAAATAAAGTCACCGACTTTCGAAAGAAAAGTTTTTTTGTAGGTTATTTTGAACTTTTTTTGTGGTTGTTTTGAAGTCGGTTGCATTTTTTTTTGAAAAAGTTTTTTATTTTGTATATTTACCAACTACATACATGTAAAATCGTAATAACTTAAATCTAATTTGCTTGCGCGCAGATACTTTGGCTAAGTTTACCCCTCCCGCTTCTGCATTCCACACCTCGCGCACATCTGGAGAGTACTTACCAAATTTTAACGCAATTTTTGGAGCAAAACAAAATTAATGTTAGAACGTTTATTATTTTTAAAAGACTTCCAAAAGGAGGAGGTTCTCAATTCGGACGTTTGTATTTTCTTTTATGTTTGTTCGGGCATAACTCCGTCGCACAACCGATTTGGAAAATTCTTTTTTGTTGGATAGGTTATACTTCCGTAATGGTCCCATTAAAATTTTATCGAAATCGGATTAGCACTTATTAAAAAATCAACAAAAACCTATAAAGTTTTCAACTTTGTCTACACCGATTACTCCGAAGTTTCTGCCATTTGGCCTCATAAAATTTGGGTTGAATAGTGAGACTGAAAAGGATAAAATAAAAAACTTTTTCAAAATAAATGTGACCGACTTCAAAACAACCACAAAAATTTTTCAAAAAAACCTACAAAAAAACTTTTCTTTCGAAAATCGGTGAGAAAAACATAATGTTTATTTCGTTAGGCGAACTTCATTTAATAAAAGACCAAAGACACATTGAACAGTCTCGTATTCGCAGTCACTTTCAAGAACCATTAAGTCACCGAGGCAGGCATATCATACAAACAAAACACCTTATCTAATTTTGTAACCCTTTTTTTGAACAAGCCATTGCATTCGTAGAGAGACAATTTTACATCGTAAGCCTATCGACAGGTTATATTATTATCATGACGGATTATCATTCATCATAGCTCTTTTTTCAATGAGCTGTTATGATTTATTAAATTATTTCCGTTAATAAACTGTTCACAAGTGTACCCTGTTAACCTTTTCATAAGTAAAATATAGCTAATTTTATCTCAGGGGACCAATAGGCACCTGAATAGGTGCCGAATCTTTAACTTATATTGTATTATATTAGAGGGTACGAATGGGTACCTTAAAAATAATATATTTTATTAAAATATTAATTGGTACCCTACCAGGAGACCAATGGGCACCTATAAAGGGGCCGAATCAACAACTTTAATGCCGGGGTACGAATTTTAGGGTACGAATGGGCTCTGACCCAATAAAAATTACCTGTATGCTTTTTACACATTTTTTTTTTTCATGTGCAATACTATCTAATAATTTTATTATCCTTGTCGAATACATTTTACATTTCATTCTGTTTTTTTTTCATTTTAAACCAACGGATAAGCAAGTATAACTACACGCATGCAATTCATTAACTACTAGTCATAATATTCATTTTTCAAACAAATATTTTATATCTGAATGTACTTCTTTAATTTGAAGTAACAAAATATATGTATACACATATTATATAATTTTTTTTTTGGAAATTGTAAATCTAATTTGAAATTGTGAATCCAAAAAAAGGGTGCAAATTGTTTTTATTAGTTTTTTTTTTTGTTATTTCATTAAAATTTCATATAATCCCGTCTTTTTCAGTGGATGTTTTCATTAAAGTCAGTATGGATAACTGCTGCTCCAATCACAGTGGATACTTTCTTCATGCTGAGTGGTCTTTTAATAGTTTACACTACAGCCGGAAAATTAACTAGTAGTAAGTATAACCTATATACAAACCTAATAATTTGAATATCCAAAGCTATTTTTGAAGCGATGTAAACTAATAAAATAAAAAAAAATCTAAATTTTCAGTTCCACGCGTCACAAAATCACGAGCTAAATTAAATATTGTACTTAAATTAAAATGGATGAACATTTTAAATTAAATGTTATAAAAAAGTCTAGTTTTAATTAATTAAATAAAAATGCATATGCAAATGTATTGGAATTTTTCATGTCATGGATTTATCTAAAAAGTAACACCTGATTCTACAATTTTCGATGAAAAAAACCAAACCAAATATCAAATTCATTTACTTGACTAAACCAAACTTCTAGGAAAGGACTGGATTATGTCTTACGTGTTAAATCTTGCAAAAAAAAACAGGAAAATTAAATATTATCACTTAATTGCAAAAAGCAAAGTCAATCTTTTAAGGTATCGACATGACACATCATGAACGACTCATTGATAACATCACACGTGTCTGTATCGCTCTGCGCGATCTCTTATCGCGACCTTTACGAAATTGTTATTTCGTCTGTAAATCCATGAATAGAACTGACAAACTAGATGGAATAAAAATTCGAGAGTTAAACTCGTCGGGACGCCAGAACGCACTAAAAATTTTACCTCGGCGTTACATGACATAGTTGTAATTTTTTTGTTGTGTTCAATTATGTTCAGAGATACGTGTTAAAAATTTAAATTAATAATAAAATCAGTAATTATAATACGGATATTCACGACATTAAATGTTGTGTTTTTTTTTTTTTTTTTAATAATTATGTTAATAACGCCATACAAATATCCAGGCTTGAATGCAGAATTTAGTTTGTCTTTTGACAGCAGTTATTTTTAACCGACTTCAAAAAGAAGGAGGTTATTTTATACTGCCAGCCTACTTCATCTCACTGCTGGGTAATAAGGCCTCTCCACATTACTTTCAGTTTTCAATAAATATGCAGGCCAAAGTACTTTAATAGTAAGCACTAAAAATTGTTAAAAAAAATGATTTACTTGATTCTTTCAGTAAAACTACTCAAGAATCTCCACCTGTACTACCTCAATCGTCTCCTACGAATGTTCCCCGTGCTAGCTACGGCGATTCTTCTTCAAGTCTCAATTTTAAACCGGGTTGCCGATGGACCAGTCTGGAACGTACTAATGTACGAAACACACAAATGTAGAGTGTATTGGTGGTCTACGCTGCTGCATATCCAGAATTATGTTAATCCTGGTGATATAGTGAGTATACTGGTACATTTTTTTTTAATTAGAAGCGTATCTTCTTGAATTAAGTATAGCGGAATTACATTTCAAGGCAATACTGGACAACAATTTCAACGAGATAACTGTTATACAGCTCCCATACACATCTTCCGAGATATTGTAATTTCAATCAAATGCGCCAATTTCCCGCGGTCCACCCAGAAGTGACCTCCGCAAACTTCGCGAATTGCGGAAAATGGTCGCCACAGTTCAGCGGATATCCGAATTTGCAACTACTAACCCAATAGATAAAAATAAGCTGAAATATGACGTATTTTAAATTGGATTAATATCTAAAAAAACCCAAATGCCCCAAAACTTAAAAAAAGGTTGTGCACGATAAATGACTTAAGTCATAGCGAAAGTTCGATAAGAGAGTGCAACTTGACTCATCATCATCATCAGCCTTTTATGTTCCCACTCCTGGGACACAGGCCTCCTCTCTTTGAGAGGGGGTGGGCCATAATCCACCACGTGGGCCCAGTGAGGAATGGTGAATGTCACATATCTTCGAAATTTTGGTTCTAGAACATGACGGTTACCTCACGATGTTTTCCTTCACCGTTTTGAGAGCAGTGGTAATGAAATAAATTACACAAAGTAATGCGCCTGCCTGGATTCGAACCCACGACCTACAACTCATAAGTAGGGGCCGATACCACTGGGCCACCACTGCTCAACTTGACTCAGAACTTTAAGAAATTACATACATGCCTACTGAAATTCTAAATTTATTTCTATTCCAGTGTCTCGGACATTCCTGGTACCTCGCTATAGATGTACAGCTCCACATTCTATCTCCTCTCGTGCTGGTATGGGTGCTGACAGGCAAACGACGACTTGCCTGGTCGGCGCTCGTCGGATCTCTGATAGCTGTGATTGCTGCTTCTACCACCTACAACTTTATAAAAAAATTCCCTCCTGGAACTACTATACCAACGTGAGTATTTTTGCTAATGGCCGTAAAATCGTTTGCCTACAAAATCATTTGATTAAGGAAAACATGCAAGAAATTGCTTTGACCATGCCTGACATACTGCCATACACGGTGTGAGTTTCAAAACAATGATAACATAGCCTGCTTTGTTTCTGAACGGTAGTTTTACCACACAATTCTTACCGATTTTACTGTACTTAACCACTTCTCTAAACACTCGATCAATGTGAATTCAGCTTCAAGGACAGTATTTGTGAGTAGCCAGTCAAGCAATTGTTGACTCACTGTCCAGTCAGTTCCAACCGCTGTCCTTTCCCGTTTCGAGTGGACTTTCCCAGTCGAGATGTGTTTTGAACAACCAATAGAATTGCGTTGCCGGAGTCGTGCCGGAGTGGAGCTGTGTCAATAACGCAATTCTATTGGTTGTTCAAAACACGTCTCGACTCGCACAGCTTTGGTGGAGTCTCGGCCTAAATCAGGCATCTTGGGACACACGTGAGCCACTAGATGATGCATTTATTTTTAAATTTGTGATGGATTGGTCTAGAACGTCAATCTATCCGAAATGTTATTAAGATGAAGTGAGATCAACCAGAAAAAACTGGAATTCCTGTGCGTAAACGGATACTCAGTGAAATTGTTTATTTTTGGAATCCAACTGAATGGTGGTCACTAACCAAGCAGCCTTTGTGAGTTCTACCATTACGGGGGCAGTAACCTTTTTAGCAGTCAGCAGAGGTTACTGGTAGCCTGTACTGCTAGGAACTGGATTCAGCACCTCCAAAAAGCATGTTGCATCAATTAATCAACAATTAACTCTATTTCAGGCGTATTGAAGATGCTGCTGATTACATTCAATACTATTACGTAAACACGTTGACTAGAGCGGCACCGTTCTTCGTCGGATTAATAGTTGGATACATTCTGCATCTTAACCGAGGCAAGAAAGTTGTTATACCTTGGGTAAGTAAAGCGTGGTTTAAAAAAAAGATGTGGCAAGATCGTATGTAACCCACTATTCAGTTGTGGAGTTCTGATAGGCAGTCGGTCGGTGTAAAATACTGGTATTCATAACTGCATTCGGTTAGACCGAAAGTTAACGCCAACACAGACAAGAAAAAAAAGCCCCTTTTTACACAACGTTAAGCATAAGTTTCTGATACCATACGGCACGCGTTAATGGATACCATAGTCATAATAATATGCGACTTGGGTATTGCGATAGTGTGATGAAAAAAAACATCAAAATTTTAGCCCTATCTGGGCTAAAATGTTGATGTTTTTTTTTTTTTTGAGTTTCCAATATGCCACTGGTAAAAATAATCAATGTTGTGTAGAAATTACAGCTTAAATTCCCATATCAGTTAAAAAACTTAGACGGCCATATGAAGTTACTTTAATAGAATACAAAATGCTAGCTTTCCTCTCAGTTTCCGTCGGGAAACCCAAACAAAACCAACGCAGTACCTCAAGTGTCTCGAATAATTTATGTTTTCTTTTTGTTTCAGTATTTAGCAACTCTTATATGGATATGTGCGTTTACGGTATCAACGCTCATCGTATACACTCCGTACCCTACCACGCAAATGGACTGGAACAACGAAGTAGCTGATGGTTTGATCAATTCCTTTATGAGACCAGCATGGGCCACGTTTGTTGGATGGATCGTATTTGCCTGTGAACATGGGTACAGCGGTATGTGTAATTTATCAACAGTTGATCAGCAGTGATTGGTCTTTTTCAATCGACTTCAAAAAGGCGGAGGTTTTCAATTCGACTTTTTTTTAATTGTTTGTTACCTCGACTTTCAAATGGGTAAAAGGATTTAAAGTCAGTTACTTTAAATCCTTTTTTCCCTTTTTAAAGTCGAGGTTTCAAATGGGTAAAAGGAGTTCTTTCGAAAACTAAGTCAGCGACATCTGTATTAATATTATTATTTTGATGTGGTTTTGAAGTCGGTAATAATTTTTACGTAACGTATTGATTTTAAATGTTTTTGTTAAAATATTAACACAATAGGTTTCTGCACTCTAAGAGAGGTTTTGCATCAGTTCCAAACAAGTAAAAATATGTTCTGAAGTCCCCATAAAGCTATTTTGTTAAATTCATAACCCTAAATTAAGGCCGTATTTTCATGAAGTTTGGCAACTGAGTTTATTTTTTGTATTTTACGGATTCTGATCGAATAGTTCATAACTGCTCTTGATTTGTACATCGATCATTATCATCAGGATTATAATGTTTTTTTTGCTGGGACACATGCCTCCTCTCTGTGAGAGGAATTGGGCCATAATACAATACGCGGAAAGTGCGGGTTGGTAGATGTCCATGCCGGTTTTAGCATGCTAGCTCTCCTTGGGCAGATTTTTTATCAGGAGACCCCTAACTGCAAAACCAATCGCAGTTTTACGTCAAGGGGGGGGAATAATGTAGGCAGCTGGTCTCCGTTTGCTAGTTTCGGATAGATATATTAGCTGTACTTTTATGGATATCGTGCGTAAAATCATATCAACGACTCATTTGTGATTTTACCCTACTTACGCAAATGGACGGGAACAACGAAGTAGCTGATCCTTTGATCAATCGCCTTTACGTGAGACCAGCATGGGACCACGTTTGTTGGATGGATCGTATTTGCCTGTGAACATGGGTACAGCGGTATGTGTAATTTATCAACAGTTGATCAGCAGTGATTGGTCTTTTTCAACCGACTTCAAAAAGGCGGAGGTTTTCAATTCGACTTTTTTTTAATTGTTTGTTTCCTACTTTCAAATGGGTAAAAGGATTTAAAGTCAGTTACTTTAAATCCTTTTTTCCCTTTTTAAAGTCGAGGTTTCAAATGGGTAAAAGGAGTTCTTTCGAAAACTAAGTCAGCGACATCTGTATTAATATTATTATTTTGAAGTGGTTTTGAAGTCGGTAATAATTTTTACGTAACGTATTGATTTTAAATGTTTTTGTTAAAATATTAACACAATAGGTTTCTGCACTCTAAGAGAGGTTTTGCATCAGTTCCAAACAAGTAAAAATATGTTCTGAAGTCCCCATAAAGCTATTTTTTAAATTCATAAGACTAAATCCGTATTTTCATGAAGTTTGGCCTGAGTTTATTTTTTGTATTTTCACGGATTCTGATCGAATGCAGTTCATAACTGCTCTTGATTACCTACATCATCATTATCATCAGCTTATAATGTTCCCACTGCTGGGACACATGCCTCCTCTCTGTGAGAGGAATTGGGCCATAATACACCACGCGGGCCCAGTGCGGGTTGGTAGATGTCACATGTCTTAGAATTTTTGGTTTTAGGACATGCCGGCTTCCTCACGATGTTTTCTTTCACCGTTTTGAGAGCAGTGGTGTTGAAATAAATTATACAAAGTAATGCGCCCATTCTTCTCCATACAACCTACCTTAGCGAATGGGTGTAGAATCAATCCCATCCCTTCCTGTTCTCTTTAAATTTAAAACTCGACGTTCAATAGTGCCTCTTTGATGGCCTCATTGGAGTAAATGATTTGACTTTGACTTTGGGGTTCTAAACTCGTAAGTCGGGACCGATACCACTGGGCAACCACTGCACTGCTCTCTAAGTTTATAGATTACCTACATAACTTATATAAAATCTGATTGTTTACAGGTCCTATTAATTGGGTGTTATCCCTACGAATGTGGAAGATTATAAGTCGTTTATCATACGCGATGTACCTGCTTCACTATCCAATGATGTTCCTAGTCAATTCTATGCCAGTCGCTCCGAAGTATTTTACTTTTCAATTTGCGGTGAGTTTATCGTTTTCTTTAATAACCTACTAACATTGTTTTTTTTTTTATTCTGTTTTTATTTAGGGGCATTTGTCTCTATGGACATGCCAGCCCCAACGTTACCTAATCTTAATCACTATCTATAAAATGTCCTTATATCTTACATGAGTGACAGAGTCATTGGTGCAAAGTTATGTTTTCCACTATAAACTTGACAGCGTCAGATGTTGGTTCTGCTAGAATACTTAAAAAAGCTCCTTGGTTGTATTTGTTTATATGAAATTTTTGCACCAATGCCTCTCTCGCTCCTTTGAATTTCTTACATTCTACTAGTATGTGCTGCACTACTAACATTGTTAAAATCACGATTTAAACTAATAATAAAATGGTCGGATAGCATAGCGAATGCGGCGCGGCCGGCGGTTCTTTTGATTTTTATAGGAGAGCTCGTAATTCATGTAAACAAAACCCAAAATATAAACATTGGGTCAATTCAAATAGTTTAGATAAGTATCCTCTTGTGATTTCCCTAATCTTAGATTTTTATTTATTTATACCTTCAAGCCTGCATTAATATTTTTTTACCTTCATTTTACAATTACACCTTTATAAAACAATCTAATTCTTTTCTATTTTTAAATCAGCCACTAGAAAAGTACCTGTGTTTTTTCACCACCTATATACCTAGTGTATAGTACTTTCTATTGAAAACATTATTTTTATTATCAATATTCCTACTCCAGACTTTATGAGAATTATAAACATCTCAAAGATGCGTTCATTTGTGATGATAGATTTTGAGTAGGTAGCTCTATATTAAAGATTTTCTTTGGAAAGGAAAAATTCGATCCGCGGGCAGGATTCGAACCCACGACCTTCGGATTCAGTACATCCGACGCTACATTTCCAACCGAGCCACCGAGGATCTTATCCGCCGCGGCGAATTTGTCCTTCCATATCTAACGTCTCATGGTGACTCTATATTAATTGAAATGATCTTGACACCACCATTCTAACTTTCACTTAAAGCAGCGCACTCTCTGGGATTTCCACAACACCATTGAAAAAATATTTCGTCGAAACGGTTCTCGCTTGATCTAGTACCTTTTCAATAGTACGCTACCCACAAAATAGATGTCGCTGATCAAAGCTTTGCAGCAGCTGAGAAAATGAACGTTTTTTTTTGTTTCAGCTATACACGTTTCTTTCTGATTTATCACTGGCCATATTAGTATCATTCTTGGTGACTGTTATGATTGACTCTCCGTGTTCTGTTATCATAAAACATTTTATGGGAGGAGGTAAGTGTAGCTGAAGTTGTAAGAATCTAACTTATATTTTCTCCCCATTTTATTGAATTGTGTTTGTGAGGAGTTTTTCGAAGAAAAGTTCTAACTCATAAACGATGTTAGTACATAATCAATCTTAGTACTATAATTATGACAGTTTTGACTATTGAGTGATTTTCATCTGTAAAGAAATCGTTAGGAGACCACACACTGCAGATATACCTAATGTTTATTTTACATCTTCGAATCTCTATAGAAATATGTAATGAGATGTATCGTGCTATAATGTACATCTTTACGTTATAGCTGCTGTGTTTGAAGCCCTTAAGTACGAGAGGTTAATGAAATATTATTGTTCCAATATGAAAACCAATCAGGCCCTATAGCCAAATGGCAAGCGACATTCGCTAACGTTCAGCAGTCGCTAATAAATTTTCAACTTATACCTCATTGCATAAAGTTGAAAATCTATCAAAGATTACAGATCGTTTTCGTTTGTTTCGTTCGCTATCGCTCAGCAGTCTTTACTAGATTTTCAACTTTATGCAATGGATATAAAGTTGAAAATGTATTAGCAACTGCTGAACGTTAACGATTGTCGCTTGCCGTTTGGCTAAAGGCTCTGATCAGATACCAAATGAATAACTAATCAATTTCTTCAGTAACGCATTCACTCATTCAACATAATCAATTTTTAAAGTTTTTTTTTTTTATTTAATGATAGGTTAGCCTTTGAACTATCTCGCCTGATGGTAAGCGAAGATGTGGTTGACGGTGAAGCACGCTTGCCTAGAAGTAACCTGCTATTCTATTTGTTACAGGAGCTAAGAAGCCTGAAGACAAAAAGTGATAGGCACAGGGAGAAATAAATGGAGAGTTAATGTATAAACGATGTAAAACCTTCATTAAATACTGTATTCAGTTGCTGAACTAACGCTGCAAATAAGTACTCTATTTTACCATGACAAGACAAAATTATCATTAACAAAATATTTCACAAGGGAGTATAATTTATTATAAATAAGACTATTTAATATCAATCATAATAATAGAGCCATTTTATAATAAACATGATTATATAAAGCAGGTGCAACACAGGTGATTTGGATTAATGGTCTAGACTTAAAATGATTATTGTGATAAATAAAATACGTAATATAAGAATATTTCACACGTTTTATTTTTGTAGACTCTAATTCCCAATACGTGAATCAATATCATCTACCTAGCCTTTTCCTCACTTAAGTCTGGGTCGCCTTCCAGTCTAACAGGATGTAGCTGAATATCAGTAATTTACATGGATTGACCTCCCTGACCTCCATAATCCAGTAACTGGGGACTATACGATACTGGTTGTCAGACTATCGAGACGGTGATTTACGACTGTCAAAGATCTACGAATGACAGTCAAGACTACCGGTTTTACTTACTTTCCGAGGTACGAACGAAACTCACAATGATAAATCAAATAGTCATCCACCTACAGACCAACCTCGGCAGTCTGTGCTGCAAACAATGCTTCTGATACAGTAAAAAAAGTAACTCTTAGGCGCCTGTAACTTTCAAACTATTATAAATTTAAAAAAAAAGATAACTAACCTATAAACCTAGTTTTTTACTGTGTCTGAAGCATTCTAAAAAATATTAAGATAGGATAACATTTAGGGGCAAGAAAACGTTTTCTCTTTTAGTATTGACGAGCACTCGGTAGACGATTGTCTTAATACTGATTCAATTAATTATTCAATAGTATTTGTTAAATCCACAGTAAAAGCATTTTCACCATTATCATTAAAAATAAATCCACCGTTTGGTGTAAGATAATTCTCATATATGGAATACACCAGGGGTGTATTCTGTTTCCAGAACTATGTTTGGGCAATGAACACACTATTATAACAAAAAAATAGAACAGGTTAATGAATTTACTCTTCTCGGTTTGTCTATAGATATTAGATACCCACATAAATTGGAAATACCACATACAAAAAATACGAGCTAAATTATCAAAATTCTCATACGCCTTACGTGAAATTAAAAAAACCACTAACCTGCAAACTGCACTTGTAACCTACTATGCATGTGCTCAGGCATGGCTCAGCTACGGGGTCATGCTCTGGGGTAACAGTACAGACTCACAAACCATAATTATTTACTTTACAAAAGAAGCTAATTCGAATAATGACAAACATAGAACAAACAGATAGCTGCCAACCACACTTTCAAAAACACAAAATACTCACACTACCCTGTCTATATATTTTAGAACTATGTAAATTTGTCAAAAAATATCCAGATTTCTACACTACTTGCGAAGAGACAACAAAAACAAAATAAACAAACCTCAATCCCGAATCAAAATGCACTCAACCAGCCCTTTAATTATGTCCATTAAAATTTACAATAAATTACCAAATAATATTAGAGAAGAAAACAAAACAAATATATTTTTAAGTAAATTAAAAAGATTCCTTGAGTCCAAGGCATACCACACCGTAAAGGAGTTTCTAGATAATAAATCTATTGATAAATAATAATAATTATATTCTGATACAAAACATTATACATTATTATTGACATGTTTCCAATTTTTTATTTTATTTTTTATATGTGTACTTTTTATCATTGTGAATGCGAGGACGAATGTGGGGAAGACGGAAGTTTTGCTTTAATTTATAATAATTTTACTGTCTGACAATTTGAGTACTTTAAGCGGCCTACCCAAATGTCCTTTCTTTGGTATTGTTCGTCGTGTCGTTGAGCTCCTTGTGTTCTGAGTCGAGCTACACGATTACCGACAAATGCTTGCACTGACGGACAGGTCCACTCAAATCTGTGTTGCTCTTTCCTCAAAAGACCATCTCAGACACCCGCATGGTCCTCGTATGACCTGAACAAAACAATGTTACTTTAGAGAGACCTCTGAGTTTGTTTCGGCTGTTTCTTCTCAGAGTAGTCAGGTACGAAACACCGGCCCCATCTAGCTTTAAAAATATTGATGACGTGTAAAAGTGTTTTTTATAACCAACTTGCAAAATAAATATCATTATAAAATAAAATAAATATTAATAATACATAAAATTACGTATAAATAAAATATTAAATTGAATACAGATATTTAAGCAAAAATATAAAATATGAATAAATAATATGTATATATTTTTTAATAATAAATATTTTTCATAATTTATTAAAATAAATATATTATATGGTATACTTTTAAGAAATAATCTAGTTAAATAATAATAAAGCGAAAGCTCTATGAATGTAATATAAATAATGTAATCTCGTGCAAATATAAATAATAATAACTGATAATTATGCTATACCTTTCTACACAAACATAATAATATGTATTCATTATTATTATTACCAAATGAAAGACATTATTTTCATGAGAATATTGATTTAATTAAGTTTGTAACTCAGCCCTCTTCCTCTCTCCTATTTTTTGCGTGCCCGACAGGGTCCATATTAATTGATCTTGTACCATTTTTAGGGTTCCGTAGTCAACAAGGAACCCTTATAGTTTCGCCATGTCCGTCCGTCCGTCCGTCCGTCCGTCCGTCTGTCCGCAGTTTAGCTCAGAGACGCACAGTACTAGAGAGCTGTAATTTGGTGTAAATATACGGATTTGTTGTGCCGAAAAAGTGGTAAAATAAAATCTCGTAAAATATTTTTTTTAGGGTACCTCCAGTACTTAGACGTAAAGTGAGGATTTTTTTTTTCTCGCGTACCCCTTAGTGTGGGGTATCATTAAATAGGTCTTTAAAAAATAATGATAGTTTCCATTAACAATTTTTTGATAAAAAAATTCGTTTGTGAAATATTAAGCTTTAAAGTGCTAAATTTTGCTCGATTCGAGTGTCCCCCCCATCTACCAGCTAAACGGTTATGTTTAGGAGTGTGAAAAAATTCACAATAGTAGTATATATAACGAAGTTTAAAAGAAAATTATCATGACTAAGTAGGCTTTACAACTTTACGAGTAATAGTCGACCAACTTATAAAATGTTCTTGATATCATATTTTCTTAAACAAAATGTATCGGAGACAACTGCAAATGTAAGTTTGTCAACTTTATTTTTACAGCTTATAAAGGTATGTTTTTTGGGGATAGGTAGGTTTTTATCGTCAACTATTTTTAACTAAATTCAAAAAACCGGCCAAGTGCGTGTTGGGCCACGCACAGTGTAGGGTTCCGTAGTTGCCCATCAAAATACTTATGCGAATTAACTAAACTGATTCGCTGAATTTTTTTTTTTAAAGAATTTTCAAAATCGGTCCAGGAGTCTTTGAGAAATCGGGGAAAATACATAAATAAAAAGATTACGACGAATTTAGAACCTCCTCCTTTTTTGAAGTTAGTTAAAAATAGCTGATGATAAAAACCTACCTATCCCCCAAAAACATACCGTAAAAACATACCTATTAAAGCTGTAAAAATAAAGTTGACGAACTTACATTTGCAGTTGAAGAGCTGTTCTCCGATACATTTTGTTTAAGAAAATATTTATCCAAGTACATTTTATAAGTTCGTCGACTATTACTCGTAAAGTTGTAAAGCCTACTTAGTCATGATAATTTTCTTTTAAACTTCGTTATATATACTATTATTGTGAATTTTTTCACACCCCCAAACATAGCCGTTTAGCTGGTAGAGGGGGGGGACACACGAGTCGAGCAAAATTTAGCACTTTAAAGCTTAATATTTCACAAACGAATTTTTTTATCAAAAAATTGTGAATGGAAACTCACATTATTTTTTAAAGACCTATTTAATGATACCCTACACTAAGGGATACGCGAGAAAAAAAAAATCCTCACTTTACGTGTAAGTACTGGAGGTACCCTAAAAAAAAATATTTTACAAGATTTTATTTGACCACTTTTTCGGCACAACAAATCCGTATATTTACACCAAATTACAGCTCTTTAGTACTGTGCGTCTCTGAGCTAAACTGCGGACAGACGGACGGACGGACGGACGGACGGACGGACGGACGGACGGACGGACGGACGGACGGACGGACGGACGGACATGGTGAAACTATAAGGGTTCCTTGTTGACTACGAAACCCTAAAAAAGGAGGAGGTTCTAAATTCGTTGTAATCTTTTTTCTTATGTATTTTCCCCGATTTCTCAAAGACTCCTGGACCGATTTTGAAAATTCTTCTTTTTAAAATTAAATTCAGCGAATCAGTTTAGTTAGTTCGCATAAGTATTTTGATGGGCAACTACGGAACCCTACACTGTGCGTGGCCCGACACGCACTTGGCCGGTTTTTATTCTTTACCATCTAATTATGTGACATATGGAATGCAATAAAGAATTGAGTATTGAGTATCAATTGTGTGTTATTTTTATTAATAAAACGAGTTGTAGAGGATTACTGTATTATTATAGGTATCACATTTACAATACAATACAATTAATTTTTGTAGTCTCAATAATATGTACGTATTGTTTGTAACAAAATGATTGACAGTGTACGGAAAACACTTATCTCATTAGATAGCATAAATTATTGGCATAAACATCTTTCAAAATGTTTAAAGATTTATGCAAATGGAATAGTTGGTTAAAAAAATGGTCCCGTGCAATTTAAATTGATAGGTAGACAGTAAGGCTCAAATTGTAGGAGGTAATTTATAGGGTTTTTACCCTAAGGAACTTACTTGCATTACAAATTCATACATCTATGATTCTAATCACCCAAGCATGTTCCATGCAACAGGAAGAAGGGGCGAAAGGGGTCTTTAAATGACACATTAAACCTATTGAGATTTTATTACTAATAATGATAATGACTTTATTATTGGAATCGGGGTCTTTAAATGACACATTAAACCTATTGAGATTTTATTACTAATAATGATAATGACTTTATTATTGGAATCGATGACTATGATATTAAGTATTGTATGTACACAAAAAATTGGATTAGTACGGATTTAAAACTAAAGCAAATCCGTATTCATTCATAATACTGACGTAACGTTGACGTAGACGTAATTTTACCAATGAATTATTTTATTTTATCTCGATAAACATTTAAAATTATGAAAAATCTGTTCAAGCCTACTAGTTAATAATCTCTTTATCAAAGTACTAGGCTAATGAATTGATTAGTATATCTTATCAAAATTATTAACTAAAGCAGATACAATCATAAAACAACAAACTAATGAAATCTTAGAGTAGACCTTGGACGGAGCACACCGGGCTTTGATTTACAGTTAAATTTAAAAATATTATGTAAAACAAATATTTAAAAATGAAGTCGATTTATTTATTACTTTTAATTTCGGTATACGGGAATTTAGTCAGTGGATACCTTGATATGGTCGTCCCCGATCATAAAAACGTTTTTGATTTGAATCTCTATGAATCTGTGTTAGATGAAGAATTGTGTGAAGAACAAATAAGATATATCCAGCAAAATGAAACTGAACTTTTGATTGAATGTAAGTAAAAAAATTATGCTGGGTTTACAAAACCCAATACCTACTTTATTGCAGGTGAACATTCACACTGCAAACAGAACCATCGAATTTTTGAGACTTAATTTTTAAATACGTGATTTAAGTACTATTTATATACTTGTCCATAATTTTCACGATTTGTGATTCGTTTGCACACAGGCATTCAAAAAATAATGCCACCTTTAAAAACGGCAATACAAAGTGAAAAAGACAAATCTGTGTCTCTATTCTAAATTCTTCCATTTTCTGGCTTCATTATCTGGCAGTTTTTCTGTATACCCACCTTTCATCACTTTGGAACATGCGATTCTGAGTGTATCGATCCACTCTTCTCTTACCGCGGGATACCAAGTTCACGGACTGATGTTCAGAATGAGAACTGTTAGAACTTTCTAGCATCAAGCCCTTGAAATATTTGTCCAAGATACTTTTTTTTTTATCCAAAAATTATGCAGCTTTCACGTCCGGCCCTGGAGATTTTCACATTTTTCTCCAATTTATTAGGATGCAATATTCTTCTTTCTTTTTGTTTAAAATCTTACAGTCCATCCTTTACTTATTAAATTTTCCTTGTTATTTCCCTCCCTGAGCAGCTTTCCAATGAGCACCCTGGCCTCACCGCTTCCTGAATCCGGAGCTTTTTGCCAATCTACAATACAAGATTAGTGTGTATCTTCGCTGCTCTCTTTCTGAGCTCTTCTGTTTAGTTTCTCTCTAAACCGATTTCGCATTATCCCTATTTCCATTATTATTATTAGCCTAAATTGTCCCACTGCTGGGCAATAATATTGTTAGTAATTACCCATATTAAAATTAAACTGTATAAATATTTTGAAAACTGCTATAATATCAAACCATCGATCGATTTTGTTTTTTTTCTGCTAATACTCCAGTTCTATGAAATCTGTAATACAGATCAATAAATTTATAATTAGTACAAACTGGATCATACTGATAAATCAGAACTTAGTTTACACACATTTCTGTTATCCAGATAATTTACTTTTGCATCGTGTAACCACATAACATTCGTGTAATCTTTCATTGTTGTCTTAAATCATAGTTGCTATTTCTATATTCAATTCATGAAATCTATAATAATTGTCCCAGGCTGTCCGTTTGTTTATTTGTAACGTTGACAGAGCAAAATTACCTAACTAGTTTGTTTAACATTTTTTTTAGAGGTAGTTTTGACTATTGGAGGTAATCCAAGGCTTAAGCACATTTCACATAATATATTTAGAATCTCGCAATTATGGGTCTTTCAACTCTTTCTCACCCACAAAAAAGGCATGAAAAAGTTGCAAAGGTTGCAACTTTTTCCTGGTCTTTGATTCATCTATTCTATAGGCTACGACAATCGCTTTCCATCAGGCTGCCAATATCCATGATTATCACCCATAAAATTTAAAGATACTTTGTCGTACTTTTTAACAACTATTATCTGATGTAAGAAATTTTATAACCCATAGTTTTAAAATTTCAAAGCACCTCCATCTTATAAGATTTTTTTTACAGTCCTCGATGCTGGCATACGAACTCCAAGAGGAATACTGACGGGAAACGTTATGGATTTTGGAAACTATTACCAATGTTTGGGCATCAACAAGCCAATTACCAACTCAGTCGTCGAAGGGAAGTACTGCATGATAAACGTACCTTTAAACCAGGATTGGCCAAGTTTGCCGTCGACACCAACATTGCCTGATTTCACCTGGCCTGAAGATTGGCCTGATATAACATGGCCCGGGCAGAATCCAATGACTTATAGGTTTCGAAAAGAAATGGTGAAGCGTTCAAGGGATTTTGAGCTGGCGACAGCTGGGTTTAATGCGTTCAATGGTGGTGTGAATAATGATAAAAGGTATTTTTTTTATTATTATTGCCTGCATATAATTAAGCAGGCAGAATGATGTTTCTATGTAGAAACATCGGGTGTTGAAGTTATTTACCATTATAATAGGCACTAAGCTATTTAAAGATTGGTTTATATATTTGTGTATTTTTATGAAAATTGCGACTTTTGCCTTATTTTTAAAACTTTAGACCCTGATTCATACACCAAAATATTATAGGTACTTAATCCATTTCTTTATCGAATTTACCAAGACATTCACACGATACTACTTTTAAAATCACTGTGTCCAATACCGATGACTTCATAAATTATTTTTAATCACTAGATCATAATCTGGGATATACAAAATGTGAATCATTATTTTGACAGTCACGTACTAATTAGAATGTCACGTTTGATGTACAAAGTCCGTACATAACTATCATCGGTGAATCAAATTTATTCGAGTATTTCTTGATATTACTAAGTAAAATTATTGTTTCCATTGACCTAGATTTTCTTCAAATTATATACCAGAAGCCATTTGCCATATTACGTGAAAGATCAATCCGAACAAATTTTAATGATGTGTCACTTCTGAATTATTCTGTTTACTTTTGACTACTACTGTTGAAAATCACAGAAGTGACGTCACGAGCCGATGACGCCATGACAAGAGTTTCAAATAAGAAATTCACTGACGTACCACAAACAGTTAGGGCTCATTTACACGACGCCGCCGCCGCGCCGCCGCCGCGCCGCTACCGCGCCTCTAGGCTGTGTACACGGTCGCTACCGCGCCGCCGCCGCGCCGCCGCGCCGCCGCGCCGCCACCGCGCCGCCACCGCGCCGCCGCCGCCATGCCGTCGCCGCGCCGCCGCCGCGCCGCCGCCGCGCCGCCGCCGCGACGCCGCCGCGCTGGCACCGCGAATTCAATTCGATAGTGTTTTATTTATCTGAAAAAGGAGGTTTCTCATTTCGGCCATAATGTTTTTTTTAATGTTTATTCGCGGATTACTTCTTTGTTCATGAACCGGTTTTGATGATTCTTTTTTTGTTGGAAAGCAGATATTTCTTACTATTTAGCTCCACTCGATTTCTCTGGTCTTCCATCATCAAACCCTAATCTCCATATCATGGAACCGCCTTTGAAATACCTTCTTTCCAACAAAAAAAGAATCATCAAAACCGATTCATAAACGAAGAAGTTATCCTTGAATTTTTAAAAAAAAAAAACATTATATGGCCGCAATGAGACATCTCCTTTGTTAGATAAATAAAACACTAGCGAATGGCATCGCGGTGGCGGCGCGGTGGCGGCGCGGCGGCGGCGCGGTGGCGGCGCGGCGGCGGCGCGGCGGCGGCGCGGTAGCGACCGTGTACACAGCCTAGAGGCGCGGTAGCGGCGCGGCGGCGGCGCGGCGGCGGCGTCGTGTACATGAGCGCTTATACTTACATTCTGTTGCACGTTTGTCTAAAAGTGTGAATGCATAACGACCCTTACATCAACGTGGAATGTTGTTTTGACGTTGCAATTTTCTTTAAGAAAAGTGTTCAACAGATAGTAGCTCGTGGCTAAAATAATTACAGCCGCATAGGCCGATCTTCCGGGTTAAGCCGCGCTTGCCGAGGTTGGTCTGTGGATGGGTGACAATCTGTCATAGCGAGTTTCCTCCGTGCCTCGGAAAGCACGTAAAGCCGTTGGTCCCGGCTGTCATTTGTAGATCTTTGGCAGTCGTTACTGTTAGTCAGAAGCTCTAAAATCTGACAACCAGTCTTACCATGGAGTATTTGTATTACCCAGTTACCGGGTTGTGGAGGTCCGATAGGCAGTCGCTCCACATAAAATACTGATGTTCAGCTGCATCTGGTTCGACTGGAAGCCAACCCCAATATAGTTGGGAAAAGGCTAGGCAGATGATGACAAGACTTGTCATCATCACAAGAAAGATGTGTGAGGAAGTGTTCAACAGATCTTTCTTGTAAGACGGTACCTGTTTATACAGCAGAAAAACTGTTTTTGAAAATAGTATAGGTACGTACATTCGGCATATTGTAGAACGTTTTTTCCGGAGTCATTAACTTATTATGCCTTGTAGGCAGAATACTATGGTTTTTAATTATAAACAGTGATGTAAATAGTTGATTTAAAAATTAGTTTTTTACATTATATAATATTTTCTTACAGAATCGCAGACAGTCCTTTGGCTGCTCTTACTTTCCAGCTAGGTACTTGCATACCCAAGACTTGTACTCCACGCACAGCATTGAAGGCTCTATTCAATGGCTCGGATGTGCAGAATATTCAGTTTGAAGAAGCTTACTGTCGTTTGCCTAAAGACAGACTCTGGGTGCCCGGAGATTATGTTGCTTTGTAAGTATTTTTATGTATGAACTAACTTCTACTCGCGACTTCGACCCGCCGCGTCGTATTACATCACCCACCCGTGCTATAATTTTTTGACTTCATCATCATCAGCATCAGCAGCCTATAAATATTCCCGCTGCTGGGACAAAGAACTCCTCCTCTAAGAAAGGGAGAGGGCCATAATCCACCACGCGGTCCCAGTGTGGGCTGGTGGACGTCAATATCTTCGAATTTTTTATTGTAGGACATATCGGTTTCCTCACGATGTTTTCTTTGGAAGCAGTGGCGATGAAATAATTACACAAAGTAATGCGCCTGGCTGGGTTTGAACCCACGACCTGCAACTTGTAAGCCACCACTGCTCTCTATTTTTTGACTTACTAGACAAAAATGAGAATTATTCGGCTGATTTCATAAGATAAAATTGTAATGTAAATAATGAAGCATCCAACAATTAAAAAAATGATTCATTCGTAATTCTGGATGATAGAAAATCTACATAGTTGATCACAAACAAATTTTTTCCTCTATAAAATGTACCTTTCGATTATTTCCAATATTAAGTAGCTTATAAAACAATTCATTATCATCATTCAATCTAGTAAAAGCAAATCAAGAGCTAAGTTACATGGCTCTTGTCTCTGTCTCATTACCGACGAGGAAATTACTAACTTTTGACGAAATAACCCGCTTAATGAGAATAAAGAAGACGCGACCTTGTCAGAAGGGTCGCCGGACTGTCTAATCAGGTAACCGTCACCCTGAAACGTAAAGGGCTATTGAAGGACACCGCGGATTTTAGTCAATACGTGGCTGTTAGTAATGATGATTTTACCACATTAAAAAAAGGTCCTTGTAAGAAAAATATTCAGATTACACGATCCACCAACTAGTTTTTTCAACGATTTCTAGTAGGAACCAAGGAATTCCGCTTTATTTTCAAGATCAGCCAATGTACAGAAGTAGCTAATTTATTATCGGTTGTAATCTGTTTTGATAATCGTGTAATATTGGAAAAATACAGTTTTTTTTATCTTTACAGTTCAATATTTGGCTTCTTTATACTTCTCGTCGTGTTGAGTACCGGATACGACATCCGTTACAATTTGTACCAACAAAAAGGTGAGTTTTAAGTGTTCTTTTTTTTTATTTTTCACTGAAATATGAACTGGGTTTGGTTTTTAAAGATTCCGTTTGTGAAAGTGAAAGGACTAATAAGCGGAGGGATGAGAGTATGTTCTCAGGTCTAAAGGGCAAAAAAAAAATAAGCAAAATTAGGAGCGCTCCACGCTTTTATATTCAATTTCGTCTTGACTGCCTGTGGCGCTTGACGTATAATAATATCTGTCATGATCGCGTCACAAGGATACGAGGGAATATTGTCTGGACTCTTCTATTGAAAACACCAAAGGAGTAAAATTACTCATAAATAAAAAAATAAATATAAGTTACCGATATCGTGCAGTCGACTTGTGAATGAATTAAAATGTAATTTTCCATTTCCGTTTTTGTATTTTTATCGCAAATGAGGAACGAAAATGTTTATAACAGCTTTAATGCATTTATCTTATCACAAGTCATCAATCCTTTAACAATATCCGTAGATACCAAGTTGCTAAGAAAGTCATTAAATACTCGCGTACATTTTTGGAGCTACATAATTTTAGCACTGTGACACGATGGATTTTTAGTTTGTTTCCTATTATGAGTTTTTCACCTATTTTCCGAGCTGAAAAACCAATATAATATAGATTCATATGAGGTAACCGTGGCCCCAGTACGAAAAGGTCATTGAAGGAACACTGAGAACATTAGTCAGTACGAGTCTGACAGTCCTTCCCGTTCCACCCTGGGTGGAAGGACACATTTGATGATTTTACAACCATTAAATAAATAGTAAACAACCTTTTGTCAAATCATCAAATGATTCCTCACACCCCGGGCAGGGCAAAAGGGACTGTCAGACTTGTACTGACTAAAATCCACTGTGTCCTTTAATAGCCTAAATGTAATGTTCCGGGGTCACAGTAAGGAAATAAGTCAACCTAATCAAAACAATAATTTTCTCGTTGTATGGCAATGCTTATCCATTGGCCAAGTTAAAAGCTAGCGTCAAAGCGTTTTGATATCTCTTTGAATAAGCTGGAATTTGGACCCCAAGGTCTTTCCAAGGAGTATCAACATCAAACGGATCGAAAATATGGTTTCCAATAAGGTTATATTTCCGCTACTTGACGATTGTTAAATAAAATAAGTATGCATACAATCAGATAAGCATAAAAATTTTGCTATCACTAATATTTCATTATCTTGGATTGTCTGTATACGAGTATTGTTCTTTCAAAGCAATCGATCATATTTTTCAGTAACACCTGTGCACAATTATTATTAATCTTACCACGTGGTAAATTGGAAATAGATTTAATAATTATTATTTTATGTTAACCCATTAGAGGTCAAACAAAAAGTACCAAAATATTTTTTAAATAATCTTTATTTTCGTATTGAATTATCGATAAAATAACACACAATACAAGAAAAATAAACAAATTTACAGTTTTCATGAAGTTACAGGGGTGTACTTAATTGAGTACACTGACCGCATATGTGTAAAATTTTCCAAACAAGCTTTAACGGATAAAAAATGTTTTTAGGCATTTTTTACATTGCCAGTGCACTCTTGAATGGCAAAGGGCACATCGCAGCTGGTTTTAAATTTTTATTCCACCTCACGACCCATCCGCAGTGGGAGTCAACCACGGCAACGGACGTCGCAAGACGATTTCTGGCTACCGTAGGCGCGGACATAAGGACAGCGAGTAAAGGGCGACTCGCTGTCGGATCATGGACTAAGCCTGGGCTATGGCTCGGGCCGATGGCTCGTCGAGTACCACGCGCGCCTCAAAGAGCTGTCAGCAAAATCATGGGGCTCCTCAGAGGGCCAAATCTTGCCGGGGTCGCTTGTCTACAAGATGAAGGTCAGGAAGTGGCTGGATAGGAGTCACGCGGTGTCTTGGCCTACCGCCTGACCTAGCTCCTCACCGAGCATACGGTGCAGGACTGCTCCGCTTGGGCAGAGCACCGCCCTGTCCTCACAACTGTGATAGGCGGTGACCTCTCGCGCTTGACATTTGCCCAGGCTATCACAAGGGGTGAGACGGATTGGGAAGCGGTCGCCTCCGTCTTGGAAGCAGTCGTTCTAGCGTAGAAGGAGGCGGGACGCGTGCGGAAGAGGACAGCATCCACGTCACGACCCAGCCGGAGTGGTAGACGCTCACGGTGACTTACGTCGCATGACCATCTACGACCACTAGAGGCGCGGGCATGCGGGCGGAGAGTAGTGGGTGACTCGCTGTCCGATCATGAGCAACGCCCGGGTCGACGGCGCATTGTGTTTCACTCGCTCTACTTCTTTATTGCAAGGAACCTGAAAGATATAAATCATTTGTTTTACTCACGTATGTTGTCACTGTACTCAACCGAGTACAGTAACATTTAAATTACCTTTGTTTTATTTTGGTCATAAATAATCAGTAATATTTTTGTTTATAATTTACTCCGACATGTATTTTATGCAATCAAAATGAAATCAAAAAGTTCTAAGCAATTATTTTTTTATAAAATCAAAAATCATTCACTTACCTCCACAGTGTTTTGGTAACAAAACTTCAACTGACACTTTTTATCAAAAAAAGTAACACTACCCGCCTATTATTTATCAATATAGTTGAACAGTGTTATGGTGAAGTAAAATATCACAAATACCTTCATTAACTTTACGAGATTTGTAATTTGCGCTTAGGAATATGGCTGTACTCAATCAAGTACAGTGACCTCTAATGGGTTAAACGATAACGTTGTTATTGCGATAAGAATCTTTGTTAAATGCGGTTTTTTGGGCAGCACGTGGATTTTTTTGCTGACTGTATTTGATTTTATTTTTGTTGCTAATTGCGATGGAACAAACAAAGCAAGTTTGTCAAAGTATGAAAAGGTCACTTTCTATCATGTCACATAGTCAATCTTAGGTGGGCACGCGGGCGGCGAAGTAATGGGCGACTCGCTGTCCGACCATGGACCATGCGCGTGAAACACAACGCGCCTCAATAAGTGTCAGCACGATGATAGGGCCAGAACCTGCCGGCGTCGCGGGATTGACGAATACTGTACCCCGGAACGTAAAGGGATATTGAAGGACACCGTGGATTTTAGTCAGTACAAGTTTGACAGTATGGGTGGGGTGGGACGACTGACTTGATGATTTTACCGTGCTAAAAAAGGTGATTCTCACACGATACCTGCACTCAACCTCGCACAGGGTTGCAAGCAAATTTGGTAATACAGACACAAGTCGATTTTCTGTGATATGGAGTGGGCTGCGGCTGGTATACACAACGCGGTGTGTTTTGGTAGATTTTACATAAGATGTTATGAAAAATATGTAGTTCGTAACAGTATTTAGTTCGTAGTCAACATCAACATCTCCTGAGGATGCCCCGTGGAGGTTCGAAACACGTGTCTAGGTTTAACTGCATGGCATGTTTTTCTATTTCTTGCACTTTTCGTGCATATGCATGTGGGCGGGAGGGTGGATCCTTTGCTGCATGTGCATATGCATTACATAGCATTACTTATGGTGGGATTGCACCCTGCAACAAGCCTGGATTTTTGTCGCGGAATTAAAACTACATATTTTTCATAACATTTAATGTCATGGATTTCCACAAAGTAACGCCTGATTCCATAATTTAGATTTTACATGTCTTCTGACCTTATCAGGCGAAGTCTTCAACTGAACCAGGTGACTGTTATTACATAAACACGCATTCCTTCGTTTTTATACACGTGCTGTATAATAAATATAATTCCAAAATACTACTTAGATAGATTATAGCAGTGATTGAAACCTATAATCTATAAATTAATTCTATTTTGCGCAACAATGTGATAGTCAAATTGATTACGATTTGTTTTTCCCATGTTTATCATTGATCGTCATTTTATTGTAACTTCTGAAACATATCGCCTAACGATCACGGATATTTTATACAGATTACTGTCGTAGTAATAAATCCTATTAGGTGACTAGTTTTAGGTACTTTTAATAATTAATTCCAAAGTACAAACACAAAACGACACTGATAAATATATAGTATCTCACACGTTCTACGAGTAATCGCAACATCTGTTGATTTTTCATCTGCTTTGTCATCATAACAATTCGGTTACGGATACCTATTAGTCCGAAAACAAGAAAATGATTCTGATCATTATTATACATTTATGAAACTAAACAATCTCGATGCTTCGATTTCATTAGTATTGGTACCCACCATAGGCGATAAGTAGTCACCTCCTTGCGGTTCACTCCGGGTAATGACACCGCGAGCCACCTATACCTGCAATGAAAACTACCCGACGGTGTTAGGCCTCACAAGGGGTACTTGGCTCACGACAACCATCCTTTAGGAATCTGGCACCAAATACCTACTTTTACTGTGTTCCGAGCGCAGATTTTAGTGCCTACCAGGCCTGGACCTGGGGCACTGTGCGGTGTAGGTATGAAACTGCAAGCACACGCGGGGCGCACCGTGGACGGGTTTCACAGTCGGTTTCCCAAAGAGTTAAAGTACCGGCTTTCGTAGCACTATTAAGTATTTTGTGTTCAGCTACTGAGCTTGATCCACATTAGGCATCATCTTCGCATTGAAGACACACAATAGAAAACATAATTTTACTATCCACAGATCCAAAGAAGATCAACAAGCTATGGGTAGCCTTCTCTGCCTACACCAATACTCGACGTCTAGTCACATATACTCCGGTTCCTGGTGTCTTAGAATGTCTTGATGGGATCAGGGCCTTTGCAATGATGTGGGTCATCATTGGCCATACATTTGTAACTCAGACTTCAAGCCAGATTATGGCGAATCCTGCAGATGCTTTAGCTGTGAGTATTTCATTACACACTTTCTTTTTTGTGACCTGTAGACCAACGAGGCATTCAGCATATTTATTTTATCCTTATTATTTACTCAAACCATTTTTTTAGATTTTTTCTCGATGGTAAGCCTCCCGTTCAATATTCTATACATAATTATACAAAGATCATCTCGTTATCTTATATATTTTACTCAAAAATGCATGTAATGTGGTCATTATTTTGACAACCTTGTTTGAGCAAAGTCGATCTTGTCGTTCTGGTCACGCTATGATTGCCTCGAGCTAGCCTAGCTACGCTCTAGAACTACCAGCTTGGCCATCACTGCAGCCCTTGCTGTCCTCGCTGAGTAGGCCTGGAGCTGAGCTACGCTGCGCTGTTGGCCATCATCAGCGCGATCAGCAAAGTAGTCATTATAGACCGCTGCAGTAATGTACTAATTCATCTGTTCCTTCGTAGCAGTATCATATTTTATACTAGCAATGCTATCTTATCTTATCTTTATCTTACGGTCTACGTCTCTCATTTTATATATTTTAATTTTAGATTATCATCAACAGCCTATATCTGTATAAGGACCTCCCTAATTGAATTCCCTTCCCATTCTTTAGTATCCGCATGCATTTCACTTTTATCGCGTTTTTTTTTTTCTAATTTCTTCACGTTCCACTCATTCTAAGACAATAACTAACTGTATTTTATTTTCACAGTGGATGACATCATTAGAGTCAATATGGATCACTGCTGCTCCAATCACAGTGGATACTTTCTTCATGCTGAGTGGTCTTTTACTGGTGTATACAACAGCCGGAAAATTGACTAGCAGTGAGTAATCTTAGTTCATTGATGAGTAATTTTGATTCTTCAGACATTTCAATTTCAATCTACTAACATTGCCTATCGTACAATGTTGGACATGGCCGATCCCAAACTGCACAAAAATGAAATACTGTTTTCGTCTTCTGCGCAACTCCATAATACTGTTTTCCGTCTTCAGCAACCATTCTAACCATATAGATTAATAATATATGCTGTTGAAATGTATTGTCTAAATGTTCAACTCAACATTTATCTGCAGTTTAATATCTCGTCCTCTGAGGCAATGGTTTGTATGACCACCAAAGTCTTGATCTTGAAGATATTTATAGACTGCAAATGAATGCTAATGAATCACATTAATGAGTAGAAATTCATTAAAGTCCTAAGTCACATTGATTTTGACAACGATATTGATAACTATCTTTTTCTTCTAGTGAGATTAGTCAAGAGCCTCCATCTATTCTACCTCAACCGTCTTCTAAGAATGTTTCCCGTGCTCGCTACAATGATCCTTCTACAAGTCTCAATTTTAAGTCGGGTATCTGATGGTCCATATTGGGCAGTAGCTGCAGCACAAACACATAGATGCAGAGTTTATTGGTGGTCTACCCTGTTGCATATACAGAATTTCGTAAATCCAAGCCATATGGTAAGTTTGTAAATCCTCTGACTTCCCCCAATAGACATAATAACATGAAAGATTTGCATAAACATGAAAATTGGTACAAATTTCAGGTTCACCCTTTAATAACATTATCGAAAGTCCCTAACGAATCATAATATTTTCTACTTAATCATAAATCTAATACTGTTTAGCTCAATGTTCTAATTGAAGTTAGTTTAAAAGTCTACTTCGACCCTAATATTTGTTCTAATTGCTAGTTTCCAAACATGACGTAAGCCCGATATACCTATACATTTAGTATACCTGGATGCAAAAATTTAATTATAAATTTCTTTTTCCTTCCAGTGCCTCGCTCACTCCTGGTACCTCGCTATAGACGTTCAACTGCACATTTTATCGCCTCTCGTGCTGGTATGGGTGCTGACAGGCAAACGACGACTTGCCTGGTCGGCGCTCATCGGTGCTTTGATTGCTGTACTTGCTGCATCTACCACTTACAACTTTATTAAGGAGTTCCCTTCAGGACCTGTTATACCTTCGTGAGTATTGAAATTTAATGTAAGATAGATGATTTTAAGTCATGTAACTTTGAATAATTTTGTTTTTTACCTTCATGGTAGCTGTTTGACACAAGCAAAATTACTAAATTAAATTACGAGCTTGTTGGCTAACGCTAATCCATGTTTACTGTGCTAGTGAATTTTGTAAATTCTTTTGAGTAGATTAGATAGTTAACTAAATTGTCCGTGAGATAAGAAGGAATGGAAAAAGCCGACATTAACACTTTTCAGGCGATATAAGTAACACCCGTCTGGTTTGAGGACCCTTCCTTTTAGAACCATAATGAGGAACTTTCAACCCTATAGTGAACCCATCTAATGACGTTGACTTTTAAAACTTCTATTCACCTATCGAATGGTCATCAATTGAGCAAAAGAGCGGTTGCTCTTATAAAATTTAGTTATGTAATTTGAAAGAGATTTTGTTTCATTCACAAACCTGATTAAGGCATTATTTATATAAGCATTAGCTAAACAAAGTTCCTATTTTTCAGTCGCCCAGCTGATGGACCAGAATATTTAACTTACTACTACGTCAACACTTTGACCAGAGCTTCACCATTCTTTGTAGGGTTAATATTTGGGTATCTCTTGCATATCAATCGTGGAAAGAAAGTCTCTCTACATTGGGTAAGTTTCTTCTTTTTCTTTCATCCCTCTTTTAAGTTCATTGTTTTTACTGATCTCTTCTTATGTTAAGCCGAAGTAAGTCATCTAAAAAGAGGTTGTAATTGAAAGTTCATTCTCTTCGTCTTGTTTCAGATCTCAGCCTCACTCATTTGGATCTGCACCATAGTAATTGCTCTCCTTACGGTATACTCGTCCTACCCCATCATGCAGTTAGACTGGAAAAATCAAGTCGCAGATAGCATGATCAATTCGTTCATGAGACCAGCTTGGGCTATGTTTGTTGGCTGGCTTGTTTTTGCATGTGTGCATGGATATGGCGGTAAGTCCAATATTTAGTACCTATTTTAACTTTATCGGGTAATACTGGTAAATACACCTATTAGACTTGATTAATTTTAAGTTTTTTACCAATTTAAAATTATTTAAGTTTAAAAAAAAATGAAGGGCAAAGATCTCCAAATTGTATTCAAAAGCGGTGGTTGCCCAGTCGTAAAGGTCTCGACTTATTAATTGTAGGACGTGGTCCGTGGATTCGAAGTGTTCGAACCCAGCTAGGCTTATTTTTGTACCTGGCTGTATTTTGGGGATGTGTGCTTTTGCAATTCGCCCATTTGAAGAGAGAACTGCGGTCCAAATTGATCCATTACAAGCAGTTGTTGAGCGATTTGCACCGCTGGCCGAACCAATCGTGATCCAAAACAACTAAAGCCATGGCACGGTTGGCGCAGTGACTAAGCAATCAGACTGCTGTGACGCATATTGCGGGTTCGATTCCTACATATTGGAGAAAATAATATTTGTATAATCTACAAGTAGTTGTTATGAATCTGGGCGTTTGAGTATGTGACTTTATTGTTTGTAAACGCATCCACGATACAGGAGAAATTTCTAGTTTGGGGCAACGTTTTTCTAATAAAAAGCCCCAAGGCCGCATGTTGAATTTCAGTCCACTCCATCTCACAGAGAGAAGGTCTATCCGATAAAGATGTGCCGTTAGCACCTCTTTCCAAGAGATATAAGTTTCTTCAATTATTTTCAGGCCCTGTCAACTGGATTCTTTGTCTACAAGCATGGAAGGTGCTAAGTCGTCTGTCATATGCTATGTACATAGTACACTATCCTATAATGTTCGTCATCAATGCTATGCCAGTCGTGCCTATTTATTTCAACGTGCAATTCTCGGTAAGCAAGATGATAATGATAATGGTGGTAGATCATCTGAGTTGCTGAAAGGTTTTGAAAACTTTGCCCTGAATTAAGTAAAAATGTGACAAAAAAATGTTATCAAAGCACACAGTTACTGGATCTTGGAGGTCAGACAGGCAGTGTATTCATGATTATACATACTGACACAAAATACTGATATTCAGGTGCGTCGTGTATGCGGGAAAAGGCTAGGTTGATAACTTTTAACTTTGGAAACTGGCGACTGTTTAAACAATTTTATTAAGCTCCCTCTAGCAAATCTTGCAAACTAACCAGTTTCCCATGGAACCTTGCTTCTAGCTCTAGAAACGGCTTTCTCACTCGCTTAGTTCGCCTACTGTTCCGTAGATGTCCCTTTTGAAAATATATACTACTTTTTCTAAACTTTTTTATCTTTTTCAGTTATACAAGTTCTTATCTGACTTCATGTTGGCTGTAATAGTTTCGTTTATAGTAACGATTCTGATTGATGCACCGTGTTCCATTCTCATCAAGCATTTTATGGGGGGAGGTGAGTCTTGAGCTTATTTTCAGGTTGATAACTTTTTCTAACTTTGGAAACTGGCAGGTCCAAAGACGTAGAAGAAAAGAAAACCGTGTTTATAATGATTTAAATTAAATTATACACTTACCGATTCCTTATAATAAGCTTCCTAGTCGTAAAAATGTGCTCTAGCAAATCTTGCACGAAACACAATAACCAGTTGTTGCAGTCCAATGCCCATCGAAGCCGTTTTGGGACTTTCACGTAGAGGGATCCTTAGATCAGAGAGAACCTGCCGGCGCTTCTAGCCTTTTATGTTACGCTCTAGAAACGGCATAAAAATTTCATACTATAATTGACATGACCATCACTCGTAGATTAGTTCGTCATCTTTTTTTATAAATACGGCGTGTATGTAGTCTACTGTTCATCGTTATTTTGTTTTGAGAAAATGTTGTTTTTTTAATTCTAATTGAGCAATGTTAGAATCTTATTTCAATGAATTACATAAATGAAAATATTTACTACTTTTTCTAAACTTTTTTCATTATGTTTCTTTTTCAGTACCTCATAACAGTAGTTTATAATGGTTACTTATTACGTGAACTTCATGTTGGCTGATAATATGGCAAATATTATGTTTCGTTTATAGATAACGATGGCGAGAATGATATGATGCATTGTGTTCCACTTCCGCGCGAATCAATCAAGCACAGTTTTAACAATGGGGGGAGGTGAGTCTTTGGTTTTTTTTACATTATTTTCATGGTAGCATTAAGTGAAAACACGCCCATTCTTTGTCTAAATAAGATCAATATAAATATTTGGTTACAAATTAATGAGCATAATCGAGTCGTCCATGGTGGACATTGTAACAATATGAAAAGCTTTCTAATAAAATAATTGGAATGGGCTAGGGACCCTTTGTCACATTTTTACTTCAATTTGTTTATTTATTTTACACAAAAAATATTTTTGATGTTTAAAATTATTATTTCAGGTCCAAAGAGAGCTCCACCGAAAATAGTCGAACCAGATAACGTAGAAGAAAAGAAAACCCAGTTATAAATTAAAACCTAACTATAGTATTATTTAATTAAGTAAATTATTTAATTTTAACTCTGATAGATCATAAATATAAGTATTTTTTCTTTTTGTAAAAATGTCTTGAATCTAAAATAATTAAATTCAGAGTAAACTATCACGGGGTGCGGTAGCGTCTCCAGCCATGTAGTGAATAATATTCCTGCACATAAATTTCACAATTTCTCTCAAATTATTATTCTCAAAGGTAGTTGTAACTGTTGCAGTCCAATGCATGTTGTATTACAAAATAATTATTCGAAGCCGTTTTGGGACTTTCACGTAGAGGGATCCTTAGATCAGTTGGAAGCGGAACGTTAAAACTGATTATAATTATGTCTCGAAATAGAGATGTTGCAACATTACTATAATTATATTTAAGTAAATAAGTTATTATTGGTGTACAGTTTTATGTTACGCTAAAGTTAAATAAAAACAAAGGGTTGTTTAAAAGTCTTTATTACTATTCCCCTACCCAGCCAACACAGATCATACAAAATTTCATACTATAGATTGACATGACCATCTCTAACTTCCTGGTTCCTGGGGCGTAGATCCATACTAATTTGGGCACCATAGATTCGTCATCTTTTTTTATAAATACGGAGACATGTCTCTTTACAATTATTTTAGAAAATAACAAAATTATTTCTCATACACGCTGGCCTTCTAATTTTAAAACAAACTACATCTTACAAACGGCTTTGCAATAAATGTTGTTTTTTTAATTCTAATTGAGCAATGTTATAATCTTACAAAATTTCAAACTATAAAATAAATAAAAGATAGTTTGGTTATGTTTGAAACAAAGGGTTCAAACCATTTTGTGTTCATAGAGTAAGTTGATAAATTTAGTTCACAAATGTAAAATCGACAGAATCAAATACAATTTTGTAAAGCAAATACGCTGTCATTATGTTTCTTTGTCAAAAAACAAAAAAAAAAGGTACTCTACAAACTATAAATTTTTATTATCTATCACAGATACCTCATAACAGTAGATAATTATAATTATTACACTTAACTTACGTTACAGTTAAATCTATTACTAAGTGTGATGTTCAGACTGATTGCATAGAACTTTTTTTTGTTCTATGGCAATTATTATGATAATTTTGAGAATATAAGATGAAACAATACTCACACGATTTATTTTTGATTAATAGATTTCGATGCTAGACATGATTTTGTGCCCTAGGCATAGAGTGCATTGAATAAATGTCTTTAGCCTGGACTTTTTGCCCAATTATTTATCTGCTTAATTTCCAAGTAATGTTTTTATGCCCAGTGACCGAGCATTTATTTGGGACTGAACTCATTTATGCCCAATACGCCAAGTTTATGCTTATTTCGATCATATTATGTTTATGGGCTCGACCCATCTCTTGTGGAATTAAGACTGCCTCGTGATCGAGCGGTGTCGTGTAAGAATCCTCTTAGCAACTGTTGTACCTCAGTCAAGTTTCTCAAATTACCTCATAACTACTGTACATAAACTAATTTATTTTGCATTATCTCTTATTCATGCTAACTAAAATACTGTTTCACAAAGTGCTTCTTAAACTAACTACTTAGACCTGTCCCACATTCGCTTTCACAATTTCTATAAGAATATTAGTGGCAAGATATTGTCGCTTGATACGATCATCTAAATAGACCGTTAATACTCTCTTATCGGAGTGTTTTTGGCTGAGGCTACATTAGACTGGTGCGATCTGCGACACATGAGCTATTAACAAATAAATGCTCAGACATAGTACATCAGCGGTATAATGTGTATCTCGTTTAGGTTATCAAGTTGCATGTCAAATTGCTGCCTCATTTAGATCCAAAGCAATTCCGATTTTAGCAACACGCAGCAGTGTTACCGCATATAACTGAAACCCCATAAAATTAATTAAATTTTTCTAAAAGTTTTTGAGATTACAGCAGGACTGCCCTGCCCGTTAATAGTGACAACAATGATAATGCTCCAGAAACACAACATATACGAAATTTGAATCACTTTACGTTCTATACGCTTGTAGTACTGGAGCGTTCGTTGCAAAGTGATTGTTAAAAATTGTCCGCACTGTAACGCTCGGTTCTCCTTGCACCTGAGGCCTTACCACGAGCTCTTAACGCGATCTAATTTAGGCTGTGAGAAAGAGATGGTGCTAGACGACTTGTACAGCTCTGTCTCTTTCCCGAAGCCTAAACTGGACCGCGTTAAGAGCTCGTGATTGATAAGGCTCCAGATGTAATGTTATAACCTGAACTGTTTCAATACAAGCCAATGCTCCCGTCAAGGAAGTGTTTAACATAAATTAACATAAAATTATACAAAATTAAATATGCTTATGCCTTACCTATGCTTCAACAACTTACTAACATAACACATGAACTTATTCGAAAATTCAGCGGTTAGGCGATACCTTAGGGCAAGATAAGCCAAAATTCTATGAAGAACTGTAAAAGCTAAAAGACCCACTATTTGAATAGTGTAACTATCGTTTTCCATTCCCAAATCTCTTAATATTAACTTTGGGTCTGAGTATAGACAGAAGTCTTCTTTGCATTCCATGAGATTTCGATTCTGGTAAAGAGCTATGGAGAATCCAGTAACTCCGTAGCGAAGGAAAGAGGCTGACATGAGGGCTTTCATGGTTCCTTCTATGTACGGTCCGAAACCCATGCCGTAGCAGGAGAGGGCGAGAAGCGGAGCAGCTATTGCTGGGCCTACAATCGAGCCATTCTGCAAAAAAAAGAACAGATTTTTAACTATTTATTTAGTAAAAAGTCTAATCGTGTCATTTCTCAATCACCTGACCAACCCGGTATATGTACGATACATATACCGGGTCGGGTGATTGAAAAATGTCAGTGTACATCATGTAGCTTTCCTATGGTTTGCTACTATCAGTATAAATTCTGCACGCATAAAAAAAGTTATTTCTACACGACATTGTTTCTGTCTTACTATGGCGCGACCCGTAGATTACTGAAAAATGGAAACAGTGTTTCATCATTTCAAACATTGCCCTTTGCCATGCTTAGAAATCGTAATTAATGCTGTTGTTTGGTATAATATTATTCCTTCAATAAAACCCGTTTTAAAGATGTTGGTTTAAAGCCTTCAATGTAATAAACACATTATTACAAAAGAAAAATAATACTCACAGTAACAGAAAAAGCAGAGCCAACGGCTAAGCCAAGTCCCTCAGAACACAATGCTACGAGTAGTCCACTGACCACAAACAGAGCAAACCGGTCCAACTCCAGCAACTGCCCAGACATCAGATACGCGACTATCATGAAAATTATACCCAGAATTATCTGTAACAAAATAACGTTATGATTAAAAATGTGTCGCTAGATAATTCTCCTATGGGTCTCATTATTAACCTCAAGATAGCCCAACGAGTTATGGAGAGGACTACGCTGGGAGTCTCTCTGTGTAATCGAGTCAGAAATGAGGAGACTCGTAGGCGAACCAACGTTGCCGACATAGCCAAGCTAATTAGTAAGTTTAAGGGGCAGTAGGCAGGCCACATAGCACGCAAAACTGACGGCCGATAGGGCTGTTAGATTACCGAATTGAAAGAACACGCACCGGCAATCACAGCGTAGAACTTCCAGCTAAAAGGTGGACAGATAATCTAATGAAGACAGACACAGTACAGAATCGTGCTGGATACAAGCCGTTTCCAATCGGTCTTATTAGAAATCTAAGCTCTTTGTTCAGCAGTGGACGTCCTACGATGAGAAATAATTCTTCAGGGGATTCTCTAAGGATAGAGCTAGTTTACCTGAAAGGATTTGGATTCCATGCACCTATACACAGTAAAAAGATAGTGTTTATCAAGCCAGGCCGCCCTGATGAGGCCGTCCACCATCAGTGGAATTGCTAAGCTGGCAGACTTTGGTCCCTTTGTCAGGACTGAAACTATGGGAGGTTTAACAAGAAAACACTTACCATGTTAGGAAGACTGGACAGTGTAAGGGCTGCGTAGTATGCCTTCAAACTGTACCACCGATTGAAGTATTCTCTTCGAAGTAAACGTACTTGGAACGGAACTATAATGAGAAAAACAAAATGGTAAACAATTACAAAAAAAAAAAAAACATCGGAAGTAGGTAATATCGCAATAGATATTATGTGATATCAACCATTCTACACGGGTGATCGGCCACCACAATCACGTTAGTTTTGATACCGAAGTTTTAAGGTTACAGGTATTCGAAAATATTAATCGTAAAAGCATTTTGTTTCTTGGCCATACTTACATAGCAATACAGGTATCATGGTATAAGTATACATGAAGAACACGAGACAACTGAGACAGAACTTGAAGTTGACAACAGGAACGGCAGCGTTGTTGCCAACATTGAAAAATATGCTGCCCAGAAGCACAGCTGATACTAAATGGTGGGCCAGTTGAATCCAGAGAGATACCTGTAATTAGAAAATAATTGTCAAAAGTCTACGTAACGGAATAAGCATAAGCTTAAATCCACAATTATCTGAGTGTCTAATTCCCGAGTAATATTTTGCATAATTATCTTCACACAAACGCAATTGATCCACGTTCTATGACGATTGCTTGATATTGGACACGGAGTAGTCTCAGATAGGCAAATTCGGCCGTTGACTGGTTTCAAGACAAAGAAATAGACCAGCATTGGAATAGACCGCATTGGAAGGTTGTACTTGACCATTATTCTTTAACATCTAGCCTTTTTGATGTAGCTGAATATCCAGTAGTCGGCAAGGAGCGAGCTGCTTTTCTGACCCTCAGAACTGAATTAGTACTGGGTATTACAACACCTTCTGGTAAGACTTATTGTTTAACTAACTTTTGGGCTGCCCACATTCAAAGGCCACCAGGACCAAAAATTTCATCTGATGATCACCAACCTGCATAATTGTCAACCTCGGTAAACATGGCTTAACCTTAAACATCACTCCGAGCATCTGTTACTATTTAGCCAGCTGTTCCACCAGTCTTAGTTGATAAATTAAATAATTAAGTATTCCATTCTTTATGAAAAAAAAAAAATTGAACTTACCGAATTTCTTCTATTCTGGAGAAACATACGGCAGGTTAGAATAAGAAATTGATTCCAGAATGTTGTGGGAAACTCCACTTGTAAGGACTGGTCTTTGGCCACGTGTTCTGTGAATATTCTCTGTATTGAGTCGTCTGAATGTAACACCGGTTTTCTGCAATGATAAAAATAAGAAAATTATTTGTTGCTGTAATAGATAAGTAGTAATTATCAAATATAACGAAATTATAGAAAATATGGTGGTTCTGGCAACCTTTTCAAACATTTTTAAAGATTTTCTTAGGAAAAGAAAAATTCGATCCGCGGGCAAGATTCGAACCCACGACCTTCGGATTCAGTACATCCGACGCTTCGCCGCGGCAGGTAAGATCCCCGGTGGCTCGGTTGGAAATGAGCGTCGGATGTACTCCGAAGGTCGTGGGTTCGAATCCTGCCCGCAGATCGAATTTTTCCTTTCCTAAGAAAAACTTTGAAATTCGCTACCCATGCGTTAATGCGTTTAATATTTTAATATCCTTTTCAAACATGTTTTCCAAGACACGGAAGAAAGTCTATGTCTAAATTTTATTATGCTGTTCACTCATCCACCGACTGATTTTAGCAGGCAAGACAAACGTCGATCCATGCGACTATTTTATTTATTCAGGAGGAAATGTTATTAAATAAATTAAATTAAATCAAAACAAAAAGGACATTGTAGTCAAAATGTTTAAAATCATATTTACTAACCGTCCTCCTCTAACTGTCATCCGGTCCAGTCTTCTGCAAAGTTTTCCATTCTGGCACAACTCTGACAGCGGAGCAGCAGATTCGATATCAGTGACAAGAGTTTCCAATACAAAGTCAGCAGGATTGTGGGTCTTGGGACAAATGTAGCCAGCTTCGGCCATGTAAGGCACTAGAAGTTGTGGTGCTCCCTGGAAAAGAAAACAGTAAAGCTCGTTAAAAAAAAGTCTAGTAAATATTTATATTCAAAGGCAAAAATATAATAATTATTATTAAAAACACCAATAAATATGAATGAGAATAAGTATTGTACGCCTCACGGCATTTTAAAATCTGTTCTCATTTAAATAACCTATTCACTATTGACTTCAACATCCTAAAGTTGTAGCTACAGCCCTGGGGGGTATTACAACGCCTTAAACCAGGCTTGTTCCAGTGAGTGAACGAGATGGCGGTAGACGACTTGAATAGCTCTGTCACTTTCACTCGCCGGAACAAGCCTGGTTTTAAGACATTGTAATACCGGACTGTTCAGTAAAACGCCTGATAAGTAGTTACTTACGGTGAGACTGGTGAGAGTAGAGATAAAAAAAAACAGACTTTAGGTGAAGATGAAACTCTTACAGACTATAAATTGGTGATTGGCAGTAAAAAGGGGGAGACCTTAATAGCAGTAAGTCTTCCAAGATTGCTAATAATGATGATGATGTTAAAATAATAATTATAAAGAAAAAAAATTGGATAAAAAAATTTAACCGATTATGTTTGGTTTTTATCATTAGTAACATAAAAGCTTTTTATAAACACTTTTAAGCCTTAACTGAGAAATCCAGCAATCCAAACGCAAAAACATGGTAAATTAAAGGTAAGATTAAGGCGGCGCTAGTCGCGAGCTCGAACTCACTGGCAGGCATGGTCAAAAATCATGATATTTCACCGGAAATCGAGCCATATTGTTCATGTGTGCGCGAGGGTCATCCCCCCGTGGAGAAAACAGGGGAAAACTTATTCAGTGAGATGCACGATCATTCAGAGTAAAAGGCGCGCGTAAAAAAATACGAAAAAGCCTTTGGCTGTTGGGGTTTTATGAGAAAACCACTGCATCAATTAATTTCAAATAAAATGTATATTCTTCGATAAATTTGCTGTGTCGGTACGGACTTCGTTTTGGAAATTTGATGGTTCTTTAGCTTCTAATTTACACCTAAAGTTGTGTTAAAATTAGCAAAAAAACGAATCTTTAGAAGCTCGTAACTTTTTAATAGCTTCATATTTTACAATTCTGCTTCCGTACAGACAAAATTAATACGATACCATGTTTAATTTTGGATGTACTTTGTCAATTAATGGAGTAAAACCCCAACGAAGTTTCTATGGAAAAAATGTTGACTTGTTTGCTCTTAAGGCTGCAAATTCTGTTCCGACAGATTTTTTTAATGTTTAAAAGATTATGGTGGCAAATAAATGTAATTTTAGTTAAAATGTAATAGTAATTTACTCCATTGCGAATCCACATTTACACCAATCAATCTTTCCATTCGTCGTTCTTTCCAATGAGAATGTGTGCGTGCACTGGACGCGGCTCCTTATAAGGACGGCAACGTGATTGAATTATTCTGCTTGTAAATAGCTGATTATAGCGAAAATTTATTGTCAAATTCTAAATAATAACGCAAGCAAAAAACAAGTAAAAAAAAGCAAGTAAACAAACAAATTCACAAAAATTGTATTATGAGAACGGTTACCACAGTCCTCTTGCCTGTCAACAAATTGGACTAGACAATCAGTCATCGTGACTTTTAGTTGGCATTCTCGCCCCTTTGACCGTTCGTTAGGCCCGTGTTTAGTAGGATGGACCTTTGAGGCGCAGACGTAGTCGGTGAAAAGGGTCCATAATCTCCTACCTACTGAAAATTCGTGCTAAAGGTACTGGAACTTTTAACTGGAAAAAATTAGTTCTTTCTTCGCACACCAGAGGTGCTGTTCCATTTTTTTTCATACAAAAAACGCTGTAAATACTGGAAAGACGCTGTAAAGTAAAAGAATGAAAATTCGTGCTAAGGGTACTGTTTACCTTTCATAATGCCGCTACTTATATAATTATTTACATCTATATGTAATTGAGACTCATTTCGTAATCTATGCAACCACGTTGTGCGTGAAGCTTTTGTGACGTCATGTACGCTTTTATAAAACTTGCCAGCTTTAAAAAAAAAACAATAATCTTGATTTTATGTTAATGACATCAGGGTAATAACAATGGTAAATATTGTAGAAAATTAATTTGCAAAACGTATATTTTTATTAAACGTACCTAATTTTTAAGCAACAGATTACAGTTACAGGTCATTGATGCGGTCATGGTTACCCCTATTTTGGTCGCCTTGTGTGTGACTGCATAGTTTTTAATTTATTAAACCGATATTGAGGCAGTTTTCACCCTCAGTTGGCGAGTTTATCTGTATATGACCAACCTCTGTTGAAAACAGTATTAGGGCTTCCGCACACGGGCCACTGATCACAACCACAAGACAACATTTTTTCTTGTAATGAAAATATTTTATACATATTACCCTCTTTTGTATTCTATTGTATTGTATAACGGGCTAGTATCCGCATACACGCAACTCCACGTCATAAGCGCATATTTTGCGTACGGTTACCCTCTCCCATCTAAACTACATTTTATCAAAGAGTAAAAAACGAGGTCAGTGCTAGTCTTAATAATCCTTCTAATATCTTACTATGAGATAATAGAATTTCATACGTTCGTCCATCCATGAAAATAGAATGTCTGTTACTCTTTCACGTAAAAACTACTGAACAGATTATGATGAAAGGCATGTGATTTGCATTTTTGTTCCGATTTTATGTTACCGTGGAGTAATTTTCGATCTGTAGGGGAACAGTGTATAAGATGGTATTGGGGTATACTGTATAACAGTGTATTAGAGGTATAATGGGGACATAAACTCTTTAGGCATACTTAACACAACACTAACGTAACGCAAGCGCCAGCAGAACGTCATTTGCAAGCGGCCATTAACAAATGGCTTCCTGATGGTGGTTGCGCTACATTAGTACTGTGTTAAGTTTGCCATAAGTGTGTGATTTCCCATCATCACAGTATACTTGCCATCATACCTCGCGTCCGCGTCTTATACACTGTTCCCCTAGTGAGCGAAGTCGCTGGCAACAACTAGTATTTAATATATAAGCTTATAACTTAGTGAGTGTTCATTTCAGAATATAAGTTTTTACTGCCGATTCAAAGTTAAGCCATAAACATCAAGGGATTTAAATACTCATATGAGACATTAAATACTTAAAGCCATTGAGAGTTAAATATTTTAACCCTCCAATGTTGCTACAAAGTTAAAATTTCTTGCTAAAATTAAATGTTTCTTTAAGCTTTATTTTTAAATTTTGGTAGGTCTTTGACTTTATTTTACTAATTAATTTTTTTTAGTTAAATCTTATAATATTCATTGATGACATTTTTGATAAAATTGATTCTTATTTTCTTGATTATAACTAGAGGCCTTACCACGAGCTCTTAACGCGATCCAGTTTAGGCTGTGGGAAAAAAACAGAGCTATACAAGTCATCTAGCGCCATCTTTTTCTCACAGCTTAAACTGGATCAACAGTTCATAGTAGGCCACAAGATGTATGATTGTGGATGAGCCGAAAGGAGTGTGTCAAAATCATAGCCGGTAGCGCTCTTTAGTTTCTGCCGGCCTTAATGGAAAAATGCATGTCTTTAAGTATGTTTGTATTCCATCCATATTCCAATGCGTTCAAAATATAAGGCCATTCTCTCACCAAGTCTAAGTGGTCATGCGTTAAAGCAGATTTTGTGGCAATGAGTACCGCTCATTCGAGTATTTAAGTGGCGGCAATCAGTTTCACCATACAACTTTGCATTGGAGAAGCGGTATCGAATCTATATGCTGCTTATCGTCAAATAATTCATTCATATCGCAGTCAACTGGGACAGTGCCCAGAACTCTGACACAATGTCTCGTTTGATGGCAATTCTGATTCTTTAACCCAAAAAAAGGTCAACAGTAATGCGATTAAGCGCTTAGAGATACAGCTATACCAAATTAATTTCCGTACTTATATTAATACAATAATTTATTATTAATATCAATTTTGTTAATATCATAGACAGTAAGATTAGTATTGGGTTTTTTCACGACAGATTTCTCAGTAGCGGTCAATGACTCTAGATTTTTTTACTTAATGGCAATTAGATCAACTTGTAAAATGGAACTTGAATATAACTGGCAAAAAGTGTGTGTATTGTTTGGTGTACCTCTACTTTATTCTTAAGGGATTAAAAGCGTCATTTAATAATAATAATAAATCCATAATGCAAAAAAATAAAAAAATCATCCATCTCAATTCGAGTGACAAAACCAAAAAACCAAATAGAATTTAAAAAGTAATCGCTGCAAAAGCGTTTTATATCTGAGCCATTACTCACGCGGAGGGTTAAGTGAAACACTCCCGAGTTATGACAGACTATTATCGAGACGTCATTTTAGGGTTAAACACGTATCTTCGCTATAAAGTTTATATCGTCACCACCTTTACTGAAAACTCGTTTTATCACGTAAGTAAATAATGTCAGTTGTTTAAAATGTCGGATGGATTTGCATGAAATCTTGACATTTTGGTGTTTACAGTTGTTTATTGCTCAATTGGACCTTTGGAGAGGATAACGCATACCTCCAAAATGCCTTTTTAAATAACAGGGGATTTGATGATACGGTCAAAAATATTGGTACTGCCAAAAACTTCGTTCGGTACTACAAGATGCTATAAATCTCAAATGTTGGATTTTATTTAAATTTTCTAAAAGTATCTTTTAGCAGGAAAAATTCACAGAGGAAAAAATTCTAAATTCACGCGGACGATTTTGCGGATGGAGCGAGAGAGAGAAAAAAAAAAAAAACTTAAAAACTCATATAATCAAAAATCAAAATCAAATATTTTTATTTCATATTGGCCCATGAGGGCACTTATACATACACAAACGCCCAGACCCGGAACAAGTACTCGTAGATCATACAAATATTTGTTCCGTGCGGGAATCGAACCCGCGACAGGCAGCGCAGCCGTCCAATTGCTCAGCCACTGTGCCAATTGTGCGATCAAATTGCAAGCGACAGACGTTAAGATTTCGACTAAGATACAACATTATCGGTCAGCGAGTAAAGGGCAACTCGCTGCCCGCGGGTCGACGGCGCGTTGTGTCCCACGCGCGCCTCAAAGAGCGTCAGCATAATGACGGGGCCCCCCTCTCAGAGGGCCAAAGCCTGCCGGGGTCGTGGGATTATTCCCTTACCGTGACCCCGGAACATAACAGGCTATTGAAGGGCACCGTGGATTTTAGTCAGTAGAAGTCTGACAGTCCCTCCCGCCCTGCCCGGGGTGGGAGGACTCATTTGATTATTTTAGAGGGGTGGAGTGATAGTGTACTAACTGTGAATATACTCACTGTTTGTATAGTCGGTTCGGTCGGTTCGGTGTGAACAAGAAGTTAAATATATATTGAAAAACGATAAACTGCGTAACGCGTGCTCACAGTCAGCGGCGGACAATACGTTTGGTGTGAACGATGCCTAAGGTAGACTGGTAGATAATGCCCAAGGTATTAAGTCCGCCGTTGTACACGTTTTTTTGTAACTTGTGCATAAAGTGTAAATAAATAAAAAAATAAATATCTACCACAATTTTATTGCTCCGCAAATAAAATTTAAATAATATAAAGATAAAAACTCCACGTTTCGATATAACTTTTAAAAGAAACGCGATACGAAATCAATACCTCATAAACAGCTTATAAACTCCAAGAGGAACGTACAACAAGTGCTTGCCAAAGTTTTCCCTCTTAAATATCGGTAGAGAAAATATTTTTGAGTAGATATTCTCAAACTCTTCGAACTTTTATATAGTAAAATGTATCAACAACTGCACATCGCCGGTAGAAAATATTTGACATTAACAGTGACTCTATGATCTATAGCAATAAAGGTGATTTCAGTAAAGCAAGTGCTACAGTTGATTTAAGGTTGTTAGTTTAACCAAAACTAAGTGTTTTGTGTTATTACTGTCACTACCCGAATGCACCTTAGACGTATGTGCCTCTAATCGATTATTTTAAAGGGGCATCGCGGTCCTGGTCACCGGGAAAAAAAACGTATCACTTGTAGCCAGAGGAAATGTTCGATAATATTTCATTATTTTTATTGATTCACCACTGTCTTGTATAATTTAGGTGAAAAAAGGGAATCACTGGACATTACTCCAGCTCTGGTGGTATATAGATGGTGCGTCTTTTACAATAAAATTATGTACCAAGAATACCATAATTATTATCGTAAATTTGGACTTAAAATTGCAGCTGCTGCTGTGTTTTCATCCAAATAATTTATTCCAGACCCTTTATTCATTTGCAGAAATGACGAGAATTTCTTAACAGAAATCTCACAGTCAAGTATCTTATAAAGCAGTCTTTAAATCCGTCTGAATAATAAAATAACGAAGATGTAATAGTCTAGCCAAAGATAAAGTGAATCAGCAAAGAGATTAGGACTAAAAGTAAAGTCTAATATAAAACTATTGGGATTTTAATTCACAAAATTTTAGGCATCAGGTGTACGAAGCTCTCTTCTGAATTTTAATGCTTAGCCAAGTAAAATGAAAATTATTTTAATTAATTAAAAAGTTTGTGCCAAAATAACTTTGATTATCTAGTTTGATTAAAGATCATAAGGCTTGAAAAAGTTTAGATAATATAATTAAAAAGTGACTGTGCTATGTTCTTGGTACCTGATATATTATCTACCTATAATTATTTTCACAGTGAACTCATTATTAGCTTTTATTTAAAACTTTGAATGGTCAAGAAATATTTGTAGTGTTAGTTATCTCTCAATGTCTATGCTTCTCTTCTTGGTTTGTTTAGTTTTACATATTTTTTTTTTCTTTACTGTGTACTCTTATGACGTGTGCCAATAAACGTTTTTATTTCTTTCTTTAAAATTGCCCAAAATAGAGAGGTTTGGAAGGAGAAAGGGGAGGCCTTTGCACAGCAGTGGGATACAGAATAGGTTAATACCAAAAAAATCTTTCTTAATATTTATGAATAAGAGCGTCATTTGCTTAAAAGATCCTGCAAAATCAACAGGTATTAAGAAATACAACAGAACTCAAATTCAACTCTTCAAGAGTGACGACAAACAAATTAAATCAGTGACGTAAATCAAATCGCGAAGATTTTAATGAATAAACCATTTGATTTGGGTTCACGGAAACTTTGCAGTGATTGACATCTTCTCTGATACGAAGTTAGGTAATTAGTTTGTGAGACAATCTAAGTTTGGTGTTAGTACGGCTATTTGTAAGCATTTTTCGTGCGCAGTAAAAAATATTGGCATTTAAACTTAGTTTGATAGACATTAAAATTCTATCGAAGAAGTTGAATTTAAGATCATATACAGGTTTTCTTGGTATTCGATGTGATTTTGATGAGTAGGTCATGGGAGATATACACAGATCAATTTTTTCTAAAGTGGTAATAATCGACATTGTCATTTAGAAAATTTGACGAGACTCTAAGCCTAAAAACCGACTAAAGGCGTTGATCACCTGGGTGCATTCGCGAGTAACAATTATATTTTAGTCAGCCTCACAGTATTGCTTACATTTCTTTATGACTTTAATGCTTAGGTATTGATAATGGCTTACACATAAAATCAAAAACATTATTTTAATAAAAAATCGAATATCAAAATTACCAATTTTAAGGTTAAGTTAGTAGGTTTTTGAGATTTAGTTAAATTAGAAGTTTATTTAGTAGAAATGGTAAGTCCCATTTTTAAACTTGAAGATAGACAATAAATTGGCAATGAAGCTACTCGTAAGAGGAAGTAGAGTATAAGTTCAAATAGCTCCATTTTCGATCCAAGCAAATATTTTTTTTTATTCCACCGAGGATATCATACGCTTTTTTTTAGTCTTAGATAGTTTATGGATTACTCTTTAAAGTAAAAAAATACCTGATAGCAGCACATTCCTCTTGCCAACACGAAGATTCTGTCGAAAAGTGCGAAGAGTGACGCTGATGGTTGATGGACTGTGCACACAATGGTCCTGCCTTGACGAGACAGGAGACGGAGAAGAACTATCAGCTGACGGATGGACACGATGTCGAGACCACTGGAAGGAAATTAAGAGGTTTTATTATTGCATAAAGTCAAACATGAAGAATTAACAGAGTTGGGCTGCTACAGAACTTTTACAAGTTATTATGCTCTGTGACTGGAACTGTAGCATGGTTTATTGTTTTTTTTTCTGACTACATAATTCTTTGTTTTTTATTTCTGTTTGTGAAAGCAACGTGGTGATTTAGCTATTTCTGTATTTTTTTTAATTAAAAAAAAATGCTTTTTTTAAAATCAGGGTTTTTCAACCTGTGGCTCGCGACCCCCTGGGGGGTCGCGAAGCTTCTCTAGAGGAGTTGTTCAACGGGTAGGGGGTCGCGAAACATTTCTTCATACTAAAGGGGTCGCGCCATGAAAAAGGTTGAAAAACCCTGGTGTTTATAATACCTACGTTTGTTTTCACAGATGTTACAGTTTTATTTAATTTTTTTTCATGTATGTATAGTTCGTAAAAAAATAATTTACCTAAATAAACATCCATTTCAGTCAAGTATTACTTAAAATTATCCAGCAGATCCTTAAAATAAGATAATAAATGACCATTGTTTTATCATCCTAAAATTTTATGGTTTGTCGACGCTCCTAAACAAATAAAATTGAGTTATGACCCTATAAAGTTAAATACCGTTAAAATTAAAGCCCTTAACAAAATTTAATAAGTACCAGAATGGAAGAGATAAGTAATGTTTGAGTTTTCGAACGGAAATTTTATTTTGATAAATATCGCAATGAGTGCCTGAGGGTAGATGGCACCGTCGAGGCCGGTTTAAAAGAGCGGTGGTATGACCTGGAGCCTACCACGAGCTCTTAACGCGATCCAGTTTAGGCTGTGGGAAAGAGACAGAGCTATACAAGTCCTCTAGCGCCACCGCTTTCCCACAGCTTAAACTGGATTGCGTTAAGAGTTCGTGGTAAGGCCTCTGGATGCGCACTGTAATTTCTGGTTCGAGATGACGCTGCAAGAGAACGATATGGGGAAGGCCTTTGTGCAGCAGTTGGACATCAATGACTGTTAAAATTATCAGACAAGTCTCTTGAAGCAAGTCAATTTAGCTTTGAAGATCGGGCTATACAATGGAAAAAGGAGGAATCAATACACATCTGATTGGTTATTCAAACACATCTCCTCTCCTCTACGCTTTGGTGGATACCCGGCCTTAAAGGGAATGTCTCCGTACAAGTCTGACAATCACTTCCATCCCGCCTTGGGAACCCCCGAAGGACTCGTTTGATAATTATAATAATAATTATTCTATAACTATCACACAACGCCATCTAGTCCCAAGCTAAGCAGAGCTTGTGTTATGGGTACTAGACAACTGATAAACATACTTATATATTTCTAAATACATACATATTGTAGATAAATTACACCCAGACACAGAACAAATTTAATGATCGTGGTCATCACACAAACATTTGTTCTGGGTGGGAATCGAAACCACGACCTCCGGCATAGCAGTCAGGGTCACTGACCACTAGACCAACAGGCCAGTCTTGATTGTACTACGATAAAATCGATTAAATAAAGAACTGTCAACAGTGCCGTGTTTTTTTCATAATTTTATTTGAATAAGCATAGAACAGTTCTGAATATAATCTACTTTACATCAAACTTTTGGTTCTGATCAATGAAGATTATCCGACTCGATTTGATATAAGAAACCATTCAGGATACGTCCTTCATTTGGTTTATATTACATTTCTATGAATTCCAGGTAGCAGAATATTACTGGTTATATTGGAATTTGGTTGCTATGTTGTGGATTTTCTTTTATCTGAAGAAAATTGGTCTAAAGATATTATTATAATGTAAAAATGATTTACTTTTTAGGGATCACGCAGACGATGATAAATTATACCAATACTACTGCTGCCCTATTTTCAAACTTCTTTGTATCAAGTTCATAATAATTATATTCAAACTAAAGTAATTTGGAGCAGGACAACCGTTTTTAATTTTGGTTTTAAATAGTCGAGTTTTAGTTTTAACGCTTCGATAAGTCATTCACATTCATCTGTTTTGACAGCAATAAGTCAGTTGACAATATCAGTTAAGAGGAAACAGCACGGCCGTTTTTCCATACAAACGTAGTCCCCTGTTTTCTCCTTGGATAATGCCAGTAGAGGTATAATTTTTTTACAAAACATATATGACCACTATTGGCATGTCTCTATGTTTTCCTTTTTCCCATAAATTAATTATGAAAAGAGATACAAACATTCAAAATCCTAAAAAAATGGCCAGATTTTAAGCTGTGTTCAAATAATCAGTAAACAAATTTGACGAGATTATATAAAAAAAGGAAAACATATATTATTATGACCGGCATGGAAAGCAAACACGGCCAATGCCTTTTTTTATTTTTTAAAGGAAAAAGTAGTGAAATCGGTTAAGTTTTGGAGGAGTAATCAGGGGACTACGAATCGTTGATTTTGTGCCATTTTTGAGGTATTTTCGGTCCAAGCTGCAGTTGTCTCCTTCGCGCTCTGTAACTCTGTTGTGGGCACTGTGCGACAGCAATAGATTTTACAAATACCTATTTTTCAATTCTCCAGAATTTGCTGTTTCCTCTTAATTTCATCCCGTGTGAATCTTGGATCATTCGCAAATCCCTGCACTGCACGCTTCAATGACCCCAAATTGGAACAGTGCTTGAGTTATGCGGTGAGAAACGACGAATTGACATGTAAGAATTTTGTATGGATTCCTATAGAGGGTTACCTGAATTTCATCAAATCTTAATAATCTTTGAAATTAAAATTTTCTGGGGCCATTACTCGTTGCAGGTGAAGTTCATTAGTTTTTGATTGGCCCCCTGGAAAAATGTTACGAATTTAAGTGTTTTATCTTTAAAAAAAATACATATTTCATTTGTTTTTGAGTGTCAAACAAAGAGACCATGTATTTAGAGTCTAATATGCACACCACGTTATATAAACGCGCCGTACACGCGTGTTTCTAGCGATACAGATGCGTTACGCACGCAAGTTAGACGCAGCCTGTAGACCATTGCACACATTACGTATAAATTACAAACGCGCGGCACGCGGCTCGTTTGTATCGATACAGACGCGCCGGGGCTGCAAACAATCTGCTCTGTTTGATAAAAACGCGCCGTCGCCGTCGATGCGTGATTCAGAAACGCGCGTTGCCGGCGCGTTTAAAAAACGTGGCCCTAAAATAGGCCCTAAAAACCTCACTGTTTAGATGGATTACCGCAATTAATTTGTAGGTAGGTAACTTCAATGTCACCCCCACTTAACTTTACCAACAGAGAAAATTGGGGTTCCTGATTAAACGCTGATTGTACAAAATATAATTTAATTTATTATTACGAACCCTTTCCTTCATTGTAATTAATGCAAAGGAATTTATTGTCTATAAAAATATAATTTCAACAATGTTCTTTTTTTTACCAATATTCTCATGGAATACTGAAATAATTTCAGTCGGGATGATTTATATCGGGGTGATATGTGCATCAGCAAATGGATTTTTTGTATATACCGTTACTTCCTCTCGAATTACACTTTACATTTTGCAATAGATATTTAGTACGTTTTGTTTGATTTACTCAGATTTACATACTCGTAGATATACTCATAAAACATCTCTTAGTATATAATAATTACGTTGTAACGTAAAAACTCAAGTTACATTACATTACACTAAAATACCTCCCACTCATTAGCAAATTCACACGCAAGAAATATATTAAATCACAAGGGTATGTATAAATACTTTAGTAGAGTTATTAGATTTCTTGCTAATCTTGGTCACATAACTGTAATTATTTTGACCGTGATCTACGTAATTTATTGTCATAGGCCACAGGTCCCCGTGATTCAAAGATAAAATCAATGTGGAACTCATTCGAAATTGTCTTGTTTGAAATTAAATTGTTAGTCTTAGTATCAAATGAGTTCTCCCATCGTCTGTGGAGCGGGAGGGACCATAAGTTACTTCAACATCAGCCTATAATGTTCCCACATCTGGGACACAGGCCTATTGTGAGGGAGTGGGCCATAATCCAACCCGCAGGCCCAGTGCGGATTGGTGAATCAGTTACTTATTGACTAAAATTTTACGTTTTTGTGGACGTTTCTTAAGTCGGTCAATTATTTTTTTGTACTTTTTATAAAAGTAATAATAAAATTCATTTGTTCAAATCAAAACAAATCTTTTCATAGCTTATTCAAACAGATGATAAGTATATTACGGATTATGTCCTGTCTACTCGTAGCAGGCACAAAATAATCTTCGATTTCTCCTATTACAGGTGAGCATAAAAGATAAATTACAGAGAAAATCTAGCATGAAATATTGTATTAAATACAATTACAATTTTAATTTTGTTTTATTGAACTCGACGGGACTTGTATCCTCAATCAGATATGAAACCGTAAATCCCACACGGTACCAACTTAAAGAATAATTAGTGCATTCTAAATGAAAACCTCGAAGTATACTGGCACGTTATGGAGCGCTAGATAAAAAAACCTATATTTTTCTGAGGTCACTTAACATGAAACTCCAAGATAAGTGTCAAAGCCAAGATGTTCATAGTATTACAGTTTAAGACTCTTCACCGCAAAAACTAAATTTGACTTCAGCCAGTTATACTTATAGATTGCGAAATAATTTTGATTGCAAAGAATACTTTGCACCACGTGTACAGTGTACAAACTGCAAAAAAACGATCCTTCATTTTGTTTTTAATTTTGAGGACCATGCATTAATTTATTCAATATCTGGTTGCCGAGCTTCGCTCGGTTTTTAAAATGTCTATATCTTGGGAACCGAGCTTTTCTCGAACCTTGATAAATCGATTCCTTGAGCCGAAAATCCCTAATCTGTAACTTTCATGAGAATCCTTGGAGCCGTTTCCAAGATCCTGATTATGTATAAATATACAAGAATTGCTCGTTTAAAGATATTAGATGACTCAAAATCCAATAATTTCCACAGAAGCATGACCAAATTAATGCAATACAAAAGGGATCATTTCAGAAAGGTCCCACAAATCAGTATCCGGGGTCCTTCGGGCAATTTTTGCTAAAATAGCCTCTCTTGGATTAAGTACACGCCGTGATTCCGTAAACACGCTTCAGGTTAAACGCCCAATAAAAGGTTATGGGGGTACCTAGTGATTAAGAAGATTACCTACCATTGTACTTACTTATGTAATTCTGTTTAGGTTTTCGATTGGAGCGGACCTTTTAGGCAATAGATATTAATGAATTGCTCCAAAGATTTTGTGCTTTCGAAAGATTGCAATTCAGGTCGAATTCTGGGAGACTACAAATTTTGGGGAGTGTAGAGGATTGGGGTTGTATTTAGCTGTTGAAAGCGTTTGTGTGTAACTATAAAAATTCAAACATTTCTAGGAAACCCACTATAGTAACTTGTCATAGATACTGCTTTCGTTCGTGTACGTTTATGTAACACAATAATACAGGACTATGCATATGCTACAGGCAAACGAAAATACCAAACTGCTATTAAAATCACGATAACCATAACAGGAAGCCCAATTCTTCCTGACCGGAAAACACGCTGCTCACCTGAGATTTTTCTAAACAGCTTCAAGTTTTTCACTCCATTTTTCCGAATTAACGAGCAAGAAAACATTGTTCCGACGTTAGGACATTAGGGTTAAATTAAATATCGTTTTTTTTCCTTCCTTAAGAGAACAGAAAAATGTTAGAACACGAACACAAGAGGTCATAATGAAGCCAATTACTCATGCCTAATCCGTGGATTATTATTTTCCTCAAACGTGCAGAATAATCCTGCCGCTTTATCTAATTGTTTTTTTTAACCCTCCGCTCGTAATGAGACAAACGTCATCATCATAGAAAAACAAGGGATGTTTTTGGCTACCTTTGTTCTTGACAGTGTTAATGAATTGAGGTGTTTTTATTCATAAGGTCCTGTGTTTTTAGAAGAGGGTTGGTTAATTTCGTCGACGATGTTTTCCGTTTTAATTTTGCTAGACTGACAAGGTGATGAGGGTTAACAAAATGTATCAAAGATGACCGTTACATGGGATTATAGACTTTATGCTACTTGTAGTATAAGTCCCATTTTAATTCAATTACTAAGTTGAACGGTTCAAACCGCCTAATAAATTGTGATTTCAGTCACGATTGACAGATCACATTTCCCAGATGCGTTTATTTAAACAGATGCCGCCAAAAACCACGGTATAATACTGATTTGCAATTACATAACTCAGTTACTGGGTAAAACGACATCACTTTTGACTAACAGTAACGACTGCATGAGATCGTTTTATCCGCGGCGCTGAGAAAAAATCTCGTCATGATAATAATAATAATATTCCACAACTATCACACAACGCTATCTACTCCCAAGCTAAGCAGAGCTTGTGTTATGGGTACTAGACAAGTGATAAACATACTTATATATTTCTAAATACATACATATAATTATAGATAAATTACACCCAGACACAGAACAAATGATAATGCTCATCACACAAATATTTGTTCTAAGTGGGAAAACGACTCCCACCATAGCAGTCAGGGTCACTAACCACTAGACCAACAGGCCAGTCATGGATGGATGCATCCATCGAATAATCAGCAAGCGCTCTTTCACCCTAAACATCAATCTTTGGGGTTGTTAGTACTTCGCTACAGTACAACACGAAAAAACATTCAACAAGCTATTTAAAAAGATTAAAGTAGGTATCACAATTCACACTCACGTAGTAGGCTCGTCCAAGAAGATGATGGGTGGATTGTTGACCAGCTCCAGTGCTACTGACAGCCGCTTCAGTTGACCACCAGACAAGTTCTCAACCATCGTGTTTCTATGATCCCAAAGGCCAAGAGTTTGAAGAATTTCTTCCACCTGGAATAAAAGTTGACAACAGTTCAGTGCATTGTCATAATGATGATAGTAACATTTTCATTTTGATAATCATTAGGTTTGGCATATAGGCTATCGTAGTGTCACATACGTGGCACAAATCCAAGCACGATAATTATTAAATGACAAAAAAAAACTTAAAATCGGAATCGGTCCTAGAACCTCCTTCATTATCAATCGCACTAACGACCACTTCATCATCATCATCATTATCTCAGCCGTAGGACGGCCACTACTCAACATAGGCTTCCACTTTTGATTCCCACATACACCACTTGGTTTACACCAATGAGGAAAATTCTTCATGATCTTTTGAGGTTTGAAAATGGCTCTTATTTTAATTCCTTCTTTACCTTCATTGAAAATATCATTAATCATTTACCTACCATTTAATAAAGACTAGATCCCTGATTGCGATTGGTCACATTCAAAAAGCTAATCTAAAAGTTTTCATAGTCCAATATAAGGTGAACGTGATCTAATCGGATTTTCAAAGTAAAACTTCATTGGACTTAGAACAAGTACCTACTGATTGTTTAATTAGATAAAATTTATTTGATCTTATTATTCTCATTAAATGAGTTTATGACTCTCCTAAAGAAAATATACTTTAAAAAACATGTAGGCGTTAATAAAACATGTAGGTAATCATTCAATTCGATATACTTACCAAATAAAAAATTGAATGTAAGTAAACTGTTAACGTAAGTCAATTTAAATAAGTAATTCCGTCTTCCGCCTCATTTTCATAAAGAAAATAAATAAAGAATATCATAAATAATTACTGGAATGTAAGAAATTACCTTTCATCGATTGCATGTTTAAAAGGGCAGTAGTTTTTAAACGGAATGTAACATTTAGCTCTTCCTATATAATTTTCCAGTAACTTAATCACTTTTTTTGATGTTCATGTTGGCATTAAGATAGGTTGTATCCGTGTTTGCATTCTTTGCAAATCATAATAAAAACTAGTAACTGAAGCCTTAGCACGAGCTCTGAACGAAATCCATTTTACGTTGTGGGAAAGAGACAAAGCTATACAAGTCGTCTAGCGCCATCACTTTCCCACAGCCTAAACTGGATCGCGTTAAGAGCTCGTGGTAGGTAAGGCTCCTGTTTCCTGGTGTGTCTGCAGAGCAGCTCTGCTCCTATGGATTGACACTACTATCAAAACACTTGTATGATGTTTAATAGCCTAAAGCCTTCCTAGATTGGAATATCCAACACAAAAATATTTTTTTAATTCGAACCAGCAGTTCCTGAGATTAGTGTGATAAACAAACAAATAAAATTTCCAGCTTAATACTGTTTTAAATACAGATTAATGCATACATTTAATCACGTTTTTTTCGCATCTTAAGGTAGAACCTACGAAACGCTTCCTAGTAAAACTTTTAAATACTCTTTTTTATAATGTATCTTAGAAGGAGTACATTATAATAAAAGTAAGGACAAGGGTGGACTTTCTTAGAATCTTACCGCAAACCTGGAGCGTAATGAGCAATTGTGGATTTTTAGTCAGTAAGAGTCTGAAACTAGGCATTTTCCGCTCCACCCAGGCCAGGAGAACTCGTTTGATGATTTTACTAGCAAAAAAAATTAGTACACACTCTACACACCCTATTGTAAGAACTTTGCACCTTAATTGTCTAGAAAACAATATTTTTATGAACTGGATGGAGAAAACATGAGTTTTGTGATAGTTAAGAAGTTCAAGTGCAGCTTTTATCTAACCTACTTGAAAGAAAGGATGTTACACATTTTTATTTTGTCATTAAAAATCTTTTCATTATCATCCTATTATGTTCCCACTGCTGGGACACAGGCCTCCTCTCTGTGAGAGGGAGTGGGCCACAATCCACCACGCGGGCCCAGTGTGGGTTGGTGGATGTCACATGTCTTCGGACATGCCAGTTTCCTTACGATATTTTCCTTCACCGTTTTGAGAGCAGTGGTGATGAAATAAATTACACAAAGTAATGCGCCTGGCGGGGTTCGAACCCCACGACCTACTCCTAAGTCGGGACCGATACCACTGGGCCACCACTGCTATCAAAAATCTTTTACAGAGGATTAATTTTATTAAAATAATATTTCAAAAAATAATAACAAGATTTTTTTGTTATTATTGACAAGACAACGTAGCTTTAAAGCAATCTTCAAAAAATCACCTTACAAAAAATAAAGAAACTACCACAAAAGTACTGTATTGTTGTTGAATACCCTATTAGTATACTTGAGTACCTATGCTCAAATGCTCATATCCCTCACACGAACCGGAATCTACACCCGGAAGGATGGATTTCGTCCTACAGGAGAAACCCTTCGACATGCATGATAAGATTCTTATCAAAGAGGAAGCTGTCAAAAGACTTCCAAAATGTCCCCATTCAAGCCATTTAAATACAAGCCTCGACTTTTAATTATTTGTCACTAGCATTTGGCCGTGGCTTTGCTTGCTTTGATTTATTTGTCAATCTATTCGGGTTTGACATGTGAAGCCATTTGAATGACTATCATAATTGAAATACCAACTGACTGTTGATTGTATTGTCAATGTATGTATATGTTGCGGGTTTCATGTTGAAACTTGTTTACTTCTGTAACACCTATGTACACATGGAAAGCAATAAAGAATTTTGAGTTTGAGTTTTTATTTATGTTATTGTTGTTTTCTAGGAAACAATACTTTTTTTCAGGATTACATTTATGTCCGTCTCTGTACAATCGACAGCATAATAGGCACGATTTCAGGATGATTGGTTCAGTAGTTTAGGCGTGAAATTTAGTTAAGTGACGTTCAATTGATGCTCAGACCCTCAACAACATAGTTGCAGATCATTCGGATATTGTTTCACAATACACTACGCAGAAGACAATAACTCTACCGCGGTGCCAACTGTACCATCAAATTGTTCGTTGATCATCATACTAAAAATCTTTTTGAAAAAAGAAGTAACCGTTTAAACTATTGCCACCGAGTTCCGAGAAAAGTGGCTCAACCATGAACTCTTAACGCGATCCTGTTTAGGCTGTGGGAAAGAGATGGCGCTACACGACTTGTATAGCTCTGCGGCTGCCATTTTCAACAAAAGGTATTTAGAAAAACTCGTGCTGTCCCTCTCGCGCGTTCAAAAAACACGGATCTTGCGATAGAGACCGTTGCAGCCCGTGATTGACTATAAGTAATTTTTATATGAAATTTGTCTCTCGGGAGAAAACATTTTTCACATACTAAATCACGACCAATCTCTTAGATTCTGGCGTCAATCGTTTCAGCATATTATATTCTAGGTTTGTTAGTTTAGCTTTTTTCTAAAACTTCTTTGTTTTTAAAATACAAAGGTTTTACTTCAATGAAGATTTTGTCATAAAAATAGTGTCTTTTAGGCGCCTGGAAATTTCAAACTATTATAAATTTAAAAAAAAGAAAACCTAAAAACCTAGTTTTTACGGTGTCAGTAGTATTCTAAAATATCATTGAGATAGGATAAAATTAGGGGGCAGGAAAACGTTTTCTCTTTTAGTATGGACCATCCTCTTAAGAGCTTGTGGTAAGGCCTCAGTTTTTCGACATTCGACTTCTTCAAGTTTGTTAGGTAGGTAGGTAATTATAAATATTCCAAGACTTACAATAAGTTCCTTTTCAGCTCTTCCCAGTTCCTTGCCCAGCTTCAGATTGGCTGCAACCATCATGGACTCCCGAACTGACAGTCTTGGCTGCAGCAGATCATCCTGCATGATGTAGGTACTCAGCTTCTTGAAGACCCTCATGTCTCGGGAGTGACCGTTCACTGATATCCTACCATTGACGCCATTTGAACTGGAAAAGAGGAAAAAGGTAAGTTTTAGATGCTGTAGTAGTATTCCTGTAATTATTTGCTGTTGTTTCCTTAAAAAAGGAAAATCAGATTAAGTGGTGATTTATAGATGACTGTGTCCTTTTTTATGGGTGGAAAACCACCAAATGAGTCCTCATATTCAGGAATTATTCAGAAAAATTTCTAGTATGGATGGACAACGTTTGAGAAATGATATTATGCGAAATAAATTCAATAATCAATCATTTTTTTAACGTCTTAATTAAAGAATAATATGACTAACAGAACCATAAACTATGTTTTATAATAATTAATATCAATCGACTGGTTTTAATAACTTGTTGTGTGATAACTGGTTACGTAATAAAAATAAAAAACCTACATAAGTGTTATGTCTCGTTTTTTTGTCGTATTAAAAAAAAAAACAAACGTGAACACGTCACGTGACAGATGTTGACATTTTGAATTCCACTTCGCAATTTAAAATATTATGCACATTAGCAAATTGTTTCAAAGGTTAAACGTTTGTGTTAATAACAAAAAATAAACAGAGTATTTCTTTTAAATGGAAGAAATCTGTACCCTTAGCACGACTTTTCACTATTTTACTTTGCAGCGTCTTTTTTTCAGTATTTACAGTGTTTCTTGTATGACAGAAAGGAACAGCGTCACTGGTGTGCGAAGAAGGAACTAATTTTTTCCTTGAAAATTGACAATTTGAAATTATTAAAGTTCCCGTTTACGTCTCAAATATTGAAAACTCGTAATAAGGGTACAGTACCCTCAACACGAATTTACACTCTTTTACTGTACAGTATTTACAGTGTTTCTTGTATGACAGAAAGGAACAGCGTCACTGGTGTGCGAAGAAGGAACTAATTTTTTCCTTGAAAATTGTAGTTTGAAATTGTCAAAGTCCCAGTTTACTTTACGTCTCAAATACTGAAAAGTCGTTATATGGGTACTGAATCCGGACGAATACAGATTTCGGGTGGGTGGAATCAACCTCCTAGTGCAAGTGCAACGATACCACTTTTCTTAACGGTTACTTGAAACCTGCTGTGACGACTGAGAGATCCCACTGCCGTTGGTAGGTTCCACTACAGCGCTTGTCTTCAGAATACCATGTGGTCCGAATTCGGGGCCTCCGACACCTTACGACTTCGGTATACAAGCGACTATCGCAATAGGGTAGTTTCCAGGGTCAAAATAATTACATTCTATTTAGTCCGTATTTTAGATTATAAAAAAATATTGGACACGTATTTTTTCGATTAAACAAAAAATAACAAAGATAATACCTATGTTACCTATGACGTCACTCTTCGCGAAAAATACGGTGGTCACACGTAACTTTAATAGGCTATATCTTCGGGTCTAATTTACAAATAAAAAAATACGTGTCCCTTATTTTTGAATAATCTAAAAGACGGACTAATTACATTTTTTTAGGCAACTAGCCTATTCATAGAGGTTCGTGCATAGGCACGCGTCAATGGTTTTTTTTATGTGAGATGGGTTTGCTCTTGACTATAGTCTAGGTCAGGAATGACTAAGGCAAGGTCGACGATGAAGCGAGCTTACCCAGTGGATGCCAAAGTCAGAGACTTGCGTCGCCTTGTGTACAAAGGGGCTAACAGTTTTGACTGTGATTTGTCGGTAGGCGGTGCGTAGAAGTTTGGGGCAGAGCTCGCTCCATCTTTGTATAGCGAGAGATTGAGGCCGTATTAATGGCAAACAAAAAGTGGTGATATACTTTTGAACGGTAAAAAAAGCACCGTAATGTCTCAGAGGTGAAAGTTAGGAAATGACCTCACCCATGCCCCAGTTCAATTTTATCCACAATTCATGAAACATCCTGAATATGGCCAGGTAAATAATTATGTAGAAGAAAAACGTGTAAAGATATTAGAAAACTTATGTTTTAAAGACAGTAAACTGTCAGATAGGGCATCGTTCTCGCGGCCGCTCACCAACCAGATGGACAGTTCTTATTGAATCATCTACAAAGTGTACCCTTACTCAATTAATTTGAGCTGCTTGAGTTATGAGTCGAGCTTCACGATAACTGACAAATGCTTGCACTGACTGGACAGGTCCACTCAAATTTGTATGGCTCTTTCTTCAAAAGACCATCTCGGACACAAACCTGTGCAGGGTCCTCGCATGACTTAACTAACCAATTTAATGTCTGGACTTTAAAAGAGACGATGACCTCTGAGTTTGTTTGGGATGTTTCTTCTCAGAGTAGTTAGGTACGAAACACCGGCCTCTTTCTAGCTATAAAAAAAGTGTTTTGACTTGTAAAAGTGTTTGTGAAAACCCATTTGCAAAATAAATATCATTTATCATTTTATCTACTCTCATATCGTAAACTTCGAAATACAAAACTCAAAATGAGTTTATAATGACATACTTTATACCATAGAGTGTCGTAATGAAATTAAAAAATTAAATTATAACACTGTTTCTCTAACAAAACAATGTTAATAATTTAATTTTTTTTTTTATGATAGAGCTGTAATTTGGTGTAAATATACGGATTTGTTGTGCTGAAAAAGTGGTAAAATAAAATCAGATTACTGATCATAGATACATCTATTTACTTTTTTATCTGTGGCTGCGCGCGCTTTTTATGGGAATGTTGGAATTTTGACGTTTGTGTTTCGGTGGATGACATGGTGGATGATTATTAGTGTTTATTAATTTTTATCTTTTATTTGATATGTTCGTGTTCAATGAGAGTAGATAAAGTAGTGTATGAAATTGTACATAACTATATAGGTATTATACCACTCGTGTGATACTATTAAAAAACTCGCTTCGCTCGTTTTTTAAACTCACACTCGTATATAATACCCCTCATTATGTACCAGTTACGTATACTACTATAATGTACACGCAGTGCTACGGATGGGGGGAAATGGAGAAAACTCTCAAAAATCCGTTACCAACCCAGCAGACTATCTTATTCTTTGACCTCGAGCATTCCGCCAGGAGTGTACAACTAAGAAGAAGAAGTCAGATAGAGCAGGTAGAAAAATATGTTAAGTCAACACGATGTTTAGTAACGCTTTGATTTACCGCCAGATGATTTAAAAAAAATTTAGTTCTCGGATTGTTTTTTTTTGTGGAATTTAAATGAGTAATTAATCTTTAATTAATCCGTCATCTAATTTACTCAAATGAAGAACAATTAAAAAGTAATTAAACACGTGTAATTTTTATTATTATGATGATAATTAAGGTCACACATGTCACGATGTAAGATAGATAACAATGATGCTAGGGTGTCTTCAGATGCCCCGAACAAACCGCTAGCTTTTATCTTTTATTTATTTTGCACAAGTTCTGTTTTTTTTGGGTGGTAAAATCATCAAAGTACCTTTTGCACTCATCTTGGAGATTAACAAGATACTGCGTAACAAAACTGGCATTTTTATCATTACCCGGTTATTTTTTTAATTTGAGATACAACTCTTTTCTGCCCGAGCTGGTTTTTTTTTTCTATGATGCGTGAGCATGTTCCAAAAAATTGCAGAAGCTTCAGTAGTTGCAGGTTCGGAGTTCGTTCGTTCGTGTCGAGCCGTGCTGTTCAGGCTTCGGGAGGACGTGAACGTGCTTAATGAGGAGAGTAAAAGAAGGTACCTACTATTATTTTTTTCATATTGACATCATCATAGAAAAAAACAATTTTTACTCAGATTGAAGGATTTCAAGCATTGCTCAACAAAAAATGTTCAATAATGGTCTGAAATTATAGTCATCAAGTCATTCATTACCACTCGTTCAATCAAAAAATGTGCACCACAAAAAGTTTTATATCTACTAGTAGAAGAAAAACGTATAATAATAGTAATCGTACATAATTATGTTTTTTTTTTTTGTTGACTATACAAAACAAAACCAATTATTATTATGGGCTCAACGAATTTTTCCTTATTATCATCATTTTATTAATGCTCAACTCGTGCTTTTGGCACTATTCTTTTTTCTTTCATAGATCATTTGTTTTTTTTTTGTATTATTTAATTGTTTTAATTTTCGTGAGATATTATGTTTACAAAAAATATAAATATATCGCATCGGTATTTAGAACAGGGTCCAATTTTCCGAAGTGACGGTCAGGGGGCTGCAGAGCTACTTTCTAACGCTGGAAATTAATCAAATTATCTATCTCAGTTGCTATTCTTCATGAAGAACAAAGAAACGGGATTTGGATTTAGATTGAACATTAATTATTGCACTATTGATCCAACTGCATAGTGAGAGCCTCCTTAGGGGAGGTGGCCTAAGACGGGTACCCCGCCTAAAACGGGTATGCATTTTAAATTACGCATCGTTCTCGCCAATTAAGTGTGTGTGCGTGTCGGACGCGGCGCCTCATTGGGAGAGGCGACGCGTCCTATTCCGTAACTGACAAGGTATTCTTCTTATGTACTTTAAAATGCATGCTTACCCGTTTTGGGTGGGCTACCCGTCTTAGGCTTGCCTCCTCTACATGTTAATTGCTGAGTTCACAATTACATTATAATTAGAACAATAACCACAAGCCCCTATTATCTTAAACACAACTTTGATTTAATTACATAGCGTGACAGATGTAGGTATTAAACAAAATAATTATTATGTTTTAATAAACTTTAACAACGGAACAGCCATGTTTCTCTGTAACTGGTTTGAATAATGTATCCTATAACAACAATAAATTGTTAGTTTTTAACACTGAAGTTATACATAAATAATTATATATTTTGCACAGAACAGGTTAGGGTTCTATCTATCGTCACTGCATTCCAATGAAGCAGACATAATTTAGTTGATAAAAAAGTAGGTATTGATATCACTGACGCAAATTATAGAGTAAAATCAGCTCTGTATTGCCTCTAGTATACGACCGAGGAACTAATTTATTTTCCACCAATTTAACGTAAAAGTTCCCGTTTACACTATAATACGTCACAAAAACGTGAAAAATCATACTAAGTTACCGAATATTCTCTTTTGAAGTCAATATAAAGTTGCACCCTGTTTCCTCGTGCATATAGCACCTTTTCAGGCCGACGCATTATTTATGCAGAGCATGAGAGCAGTGGTATCGGTCCCTACTTACGAGTAGTAGGTCGTGTTCGAACCCTGCCAGGCGCATTACTTTGTATAATTTATTTAATCACCATTGCTTTTAAAAACGGTGAAGGAAAACATCGAGCTGCCACTGAGGGCAAATAAAAATCAAAAGAACGAATCAAAATCTAACCTTGAATTACCGTCTCGTTGCGTGGCGTCGTCGCGTCTTAGTGTGCACTGACCGTTATTGTGTGACATAGGTAATATTATGTCATCTATTTTGAGGTTCTAGTACATGGCGCTCTCCTCACCAGGGACCGAAACCGGTATCAACAATACCGGTATTTTTTCGGTAGCAATCTTTCTTTCTTTTACAGGTAACTTTAAAGATTACCTTTATTATTAAAAGTGAATACATAACCAGTATTAATACCGGTTACCGAAATAAAAATTACCCCTATCTTGCACACTTTAAACGTGCCGTCGGCAATAGTCACAGGGCGCGCATCGCATGTGTGTGTGACAAAGAGTCGTTATCTTTAGTTAACCGGTATTAAAACGGTAACCTGAATAGAGGTTACATTTTTCTTCGGTCTGGTTACCCAGATAGCGGTAACCTAAATCTGAAAAATAACCGAAATTCTTTAATACCTGTACCCTGTACCGTAATTTATAAAGATTTACGGTCCCTGCTCCTCACTATATTTTCCTTAACCGGCTTGAAAACTGTGGTTATGGAATTATTTCAAGATAATGCCCGCGGATAAAACTTATAAGTTAATTGTCATAATAATCTTGAAAAAATTGTGTTATTATGGTTATGTTATTGACTGTAGTTCACTATGACGCATGATTCTATCTTATAATGGTTGCTATGATCATTTTCTATTTATATAAATAGAAAAAAAAACTATCATCTTACTACTGTGAGAAATTAAGATCTAAAATAAGAAACAAACATACTCGTACTTAGCCATTTTACAATAAGAATGTCATTTGCAGGATTTACTTTTTGGGAAATAGGCTAGCGTTTGTAACTTGTCTGATGTTAGGGCATACTTGCCTAGAAAAAACTCATTCCCTTTAACTTTAAAGAGACCAAAATTTTCATGAAAATGAATCATAGAGAATTCCAAAGGTGATATTTTTTCTCCTGTGTCAATATTTCATCATAATCTACAACATAACTTATAATAGAAAATAAATTATACGTAAAATATATTATGAACAATAGTCCACACAGGTCACAGACGTTCTATTAAGTTTTTCACAACTCTAATATAGCATACCAACCACTCTGAAGGTTGTGGTTTCAGAATCTGAAAATTTATCCTTTTTCGGGACGTCCACTCACAAATAGCGGTCATTGATGTACTGTTTGTGTTCTTATGTTCAAATACTTACTTATATCCAGCCAGTATGTTCAAGAGAGTAGACTTGCCAGCTCCAGAAGGTCCAAGTATACAGGTCAGTTCTCCGGAACGAAACTCCCCAGAGACATTGTTGAGAATTCGGCGTTCGCCTGGAAAAAGAACAAAAAAATAATTAGTGATTATTACAAATTTAGGCCATGGATATAATATAATGTAATGTGCGATCACGATAAGGGTGAAGCTTTTAACACGCCATATAGCGGGCTTGGCGCGACGGGACGCTACGATGAAGGACTGTGGTGTGTTTTGTGTAGACCCCGTCTCTTCCCTTCAACAGTCACAGTTACAGTAAGCGTTGTTGGCACTCAATGTAATCTTAAAAAGATCTTATTGCAGAATCGCGTGAGCATTCACAGGGCAAAAGGAGTCAGAACAAAAAATGACAAACAGATTCAAGTTAAGATATTAATGCAAATAAGAGTTAATGATGACACTACTCTACGGGGGAAAAAATGTAAGAATTGAATAATAAATCATATTATATCCGCCTAATGACAAGACAATTTGTGTTGTTCATATAAATTAGCCACTTGATTGATTTAATTATTCATAAATTTTTCGCGAATGCGATGGATTAATCGTCTGCGTCAGAACCAATTAATTACACATATCACACGTTTGATACTTTGCATAGTTAGAAGGAACTTAACAAAAAAATATTTGAAACAAGGAAAAGTTTTCGATAAACTGCGCGGTGTGATTATCTAATAAATCAAAATATTGTCACTAAAACAAAAAATATAATGTATTTTTTTTGTTTTGAAGAAACATAAACCTTTAGCTGATAAGTAGTTTTAAAGCTGAGTGTAACTTTTAAAATAATAAAAATCCGTAAATCATAAGGTGTGCATAATTAATTGAATATTTCTTTAAAAAGAGCCGTCCGTTATTTTGAAAGTTTAACATTGCATTTAATTCAGACACAAAATTGATTATCCACTTAAAAGTATGGATGCTTATTAGAAATGTTTTCAAAACTCCTATGACGGATGACTTGACGTAACCGGTAAGTTTTTACCACAAATTTCAGAACTGAAACTACAAAACAAACCACAGACTACCCCTTCTTGGATAAGTCAATCACAATCAGGGTCTAAATATGAGACACATGGTTCTCCAATCCACACGACACCCAAAGAGAAGTCAAAACAGTTTTGTTATGTCAACATTATACTGTTGTATGAATGTTTACTGTTGTGCTCACAAACCAATGTAGGTACATCGTTGTCTTTGCACATGCAGAACCTAAATATAGCGCACGGGAAGACATGTTATGTTACTCAGGGAGCATGTAGCTTTCTAATGGTGAATTCGTTTTTGAAATCGACACGTTACTGTATGATTTTTTTCATTACAAACATACTCACACATAAAAATAAAATTAATCTTTCCTCTTTATAATATTAGTGAAGAACAAGACCTTTCAAAATGAGTTGAAATCGGCTTCCACACTAATTAGATCCAGCGAAAGACCAGTATTAACATGGAGCAACTGCCTGCATGAGTTGGACTGCACCATAATCTGCCTAGCCTAGCCTTTTCCAACTATATTGGGGTCGGCTTCCAGTCAAACCAGATGCAGCTGAATATCAGTATTTTACGTAAAGCGACTGCCTATCGGATCTCCACAACCCAGTAACTGGGTAATACGATACTCCATTGTGACACTGGTTGTCAGATTTTAGTGCTTCTGACTAACAGTAACGACTGTCAAATATCTACAAATGACAGCCAGGAAAAACGGCTTTACGTGCTTTCCGAGGCACGGAGGAATTGCTATGACAGATGTTCACCCATCCACAGACCAACCTCGGCAAGCGCGGCTTAACCCGGAAGATCGGCCTATGCGGCTGTAATTATTTAGACACGGGTGAGTTGGACTGCACCATGACCGCATTATAGCTAGAAGTGGAAAGAGTGGAGGGAGACCTTTTTACATCGGTATGATTATCATGGGCTGATATAGTACAAATATTGCCCAACTGCCTATCAACCTAGAGAACAGCCTTTTCAATCCTATACCTGGGTAATACGATAACTCGAGGAAAGACTGGTTGACAGACTTTCAGGCTTTTGATTGTTCGTAACGAACCTCACCACATTTAACAAATAGAATTGCTTTTTGAATGTTTCTCTTCGTTTATATTGATGTGGACTTAATAAGCATCAGCCACTGCGCAATCATTGCAAGTCCTCACGAACTTTGAACGCGGCAGCCTATGTTAAATATCCTGCCGCTAAATGTCATTCACACATTTCAAACATTTCTCGACGAAGATCTTACGAGATAACGAAGATGGCGTAAGACGCATGTTAAGGAATACTGTAGGTAGGTATGGGAATCGACACTGAGGCTAAGATGTCTCGAACATACCCACACCATGAAGTAGAGTAGTACTAAAATGGTATACGGATGTAACTGAAGCCGCATATGACTAATATGGGATCAATAAATTTGTTCAGCTTACTTGTTGAATTATTTGTAGGCGCACAGATCGATCTTTTAAGTTAATTCGCATATTTTGGTCTGTAATTGGGTGCTGATGATTCAGCTGCATCTGGCGTTCACTGGCAGCCGACCCACCACAGTTGAGAAAAGGCTAGGCACATGATGATGTTGAGCAAAAAAGTTTGATTTTCTTGCCCTTCGAAGGTTTACAGGCGTCATGTCATGACCTCATGATGCCAAGTTCAGCTAAATCTTTTAGAACGTTGTCGACGTGATATCTCGATATTTTTGTAGTTGATCATTACATAAATGAAAAAGCAGGTCAATGATATTCGCCAAAGATTAACATAAATACACGGACTGTGATTTGACGACAAACGACATTAAGGTTAATATAATGGTTAAGCCGCATATTTTGGTCTGTAATTGGGTACTGATTGATGATTCAGCTGCATCTGGCTTTCACTGGCAGCCGACCCACCATAGTTGAGAAAAGGATAAGCAGGTGATGATGTTGAGCAAAAAAAGTTTGTTTTTCTTGCCCTTCGAAGGTTTACAAGCGTCATGTCATGACCTCATGATGCCAAGTTCAGCTAAATCTTTTAGAACGTTGTCGAAATATAAAAGCACGTACAAGTAGGATCAGATTACATAAATGGGAAAGCAGGTCGGATATTGCAAAGATAATGTAAATACACGGACTAGTAAATTGTCGACTAACAACTAATATCTGTTTTCTTTGACTTTCTTTTCCTATAAGATAATTATGCGAGCTCACTTTCATAATAAATCTCACTTTCAATATTTTTAGCGAGTAATGCAAACTGATTACAGTCCTGAAAATTTTCAAGTTTTTTTTCAAGAAATTTCAGGCTTACAACAATTCTGAATAGCAACTATTTAATACAATAAAAATAAGGTGGGACATGAGCTATAGTCGTTTAACCATAAAAACTTATGTTGGATGCGCAATATGTTGAGTTTGTGTTTAATTAGTATTATGTTGAGTTCGATTATAAATAAGTAAATTTTCCTTTTGTCAACGGAAGGAAGGAGGAATTATTAATTTAGACTTGTTTTTGATTGTTTCTGTTCTTATTGAAACTCGATATCAGCTGGGTACTCACATAGCAGCGTAGCACGTAACGTATCAGATACGGTATCAACCTGCAAGTGGGTACGGCTCGTCCGAGCACACTGCGAGCCGTCTTTGTGTTTGTATGACTCACCGAGAGGCGGTATCACTGCGAACTTACAGCGAGCGGTTCGCAGCGGGCTCGTGCCTACGTACTCACTTGATACCGTATCTGATACGTTACGTGCTACGCTGCTAAGTGAGTACCCAGCTAAGGACAGCGTTTAAAGCGTTCAACTTCAAAACACAACCTTGTATGTTTCCACCGTGAAAATTCATGCCTCGCCTCACAAGGGCTATGTTGTAAATGCATTCCAGTAAAGCAGCAGCATTTCACCATGGATAATTCTGATTATACAGCTGCATTAGCGGCAAATTGCCTTACCACGATAAATATAATTTAAATCCAGATTTCAGAAGGTAATTTGCTTAGTTTGAAAGGTGGGTAAGAGGTGATTAAATGTTTGTTGGTTATCTCTCTACAAAGTATAACACAAAGTCGGTTACTGTATGGTCTGTTCTATCTATACATAACTTCCAAATGACTGCATCAAAATAGAATTTGATGCAGTCATCTATTGCAAATAGTTCTGTATTATTTCTGTGAATGTTATTGTCAGGGCAAGATTTAGTTTTTTTGTCAAAGCCACTATTTGCGATTCTTTTCATGAAATAGTCAAATAATTATCATATTTATTGACTAAAACCCTCGGCTTCGCCTCGGGTTTAATTCGTCTACTCGTTTGTAAAAACCAACTTACCGCACTATTTTAACTACCCGATTACTTTACTATGCAGAAACAGTATTGATAAAGCTCTTAAATTTTCGACTATAATATAATAATATATCGTATCAAGGAGCATATTTATCGAGGTTCTTCCCATAAAAATAAAACAGTAATGACATAATTATGAATGTTTTTTTTTTAAACGATTGGCCAACTTTTTGTTTTGACATATCAGTAGGTACGTAACTGTAAAAGCTCGTAAATCGGAAAATCTAAGTTTGGCCTGATCAAGTTAATTATTCGAAAAAAACTCGAGATGTTGCTAGATTTTTACAATGACTTGGCTTTGGGAATTATTACAATGAATATTTCTCAATTCTTATAGTTTTGTATCAGTTCGATTGATGATATATATAATACATCGAGGAAATTAAAAATTATTGATCAGTTAAATAAAAAACCGCTGCTATATTTATGAGAGCAGTGGTGGCCCAGTGCTGCAGTGGTATCGGTCCCGACTTACGAGTTGTAGGTCGTGGGTTCGAACCCCGCCAGGCGCAATTACTTTGTTTAATTCATTTCATCACCACTGCTCTCAAAACGGTGAAGGAAAACATCGTGAGAAAACCGGCATGTCCTAGAACCAAAAATTCTAAGACATGTAACATCTACAAACCCGATCTGGGCCCGCGTGGTGGATTACCACTCCCTCTGACAACGAGGAAGCCTGTGTCCCAGCAGTGGAAACATTATAGGCTTATGATGATGATGAGTTAAATAAAAGTTAACCACATAATTAAATGGCGAGAGGTAACAATAGACTGTTTTAATCATTATGTTATAGAAATGATTTTTAGGTGCAATAAACTTGAGAAAATGTTCTCTGTGAAAAAAAAAACCAAATCGTCTCAAGTTATTACTTAAATGACTGTCTATACTAAGAGATTTTGTAAGTTAATTTAATTATTATCACAGTCATCAATGTAGTTCGTGAGAAACTTTAGGCATAATAAAAAACTTAAATGGTAAGAAATGTCAAAATCTTGATACACCAACAAGTTTTTAACAAGGAACTCTTTTTATGGTGTAAGTGGAGTATTAAAATTGGCATTTCAAGTACTGTGACTCTATCTCCTGTAATTTCTTCAAAAATTGCCAATCACAGAGAAACAAAGAATAAATTCGTGGGATATCCTTTGGTCGACCAGTAAGGGTTGTGGGGTAAAAAGGAACTCCTTATTGATTGCCTTTCGTCTGGACCCTCTTTAATAATGAACAGACTGAGCGAATGTATATTTTAAAACGGTTGAAGTTTTCGTTTAGTCACAGTTGGGGATAGATTTCTGAGAAGGAGGAGTAACTAGAATAAATTAATCATCGTGAATTGTTGATTGTATATTAAAATCAGAATCACAAACTTAACACTTACCCCTCAGCACAATTATTTCTCAGAAAGATCAAAATAATGCTCGTGATAAATATCTCTGCCCTTTACCAATTTATTTGTGCAGTATTCCTTTTTCAATATTATTATAATTATCTCCAGAAACTATACTTAACTTTTAATGACAGTATAGAACTTGTAACTTTAAGCTTTCATTGTATTCGTTTTATGGCTTAGAGAGTGTCGCGGGACTTATTCCATCACCGTGACCCCGGAACATAAAGGGCTATTGAAGGATGCCGTGGATTTTAGTCAAGTCTGACAGTCCCTCCCGCCCTAAAAAAAAGGCTTGGAGAGAGTTTTTTATCAATAGCTCAACAAACTATAATTTAAAAAAGGCAATTAAAAAAAAAATGCATAGGATTTAATAACTAGTTAGTTTAACTACTGATCAGACAACTTTTTAAATTGACAGATTGACTTGTGCAATTCTTGAACAGTCTTTCATTCCTCACATTCAGACTAACCATGATAACCGTCTCAAGCAGTTGCTTTTGAAAGATCTGTTACAACTTGTTCTCGAGTGAGAATATCAGTGTCTTCCATTTATCAAGATGCTGGGGTCAGATGTCTGTTGTTCGGAATAAAATATTGATAGGAATCCTGTAGCAGCCGGTTACACTGCACAAGAGGATATATTTATATTTTCACGTAGATGTTTTTTAACCAACCTCTTTGGGGTCGGAAATTCAAGAAAATAAAAAATATATCTAAACACGTTCTTCATCAATTCGGTTAATACGTCCATGTCGTATTAAGTTTAAAATTATTTACTTACTACTACTTACTGATTTTAAACTTCATACAGCTTACTTGAAAACTTCAAATTAAGTAAAAAAAAAGTAATTTACTTACTTACTTTTTTTGTAACTTATTTACTTTTTTAGGTAAATAAGTAGTAAGCACTAACGTTTCGTCAGCCAAGCATATTCCCAGACTCTATAATGGTCCTAAGAAATCTTTGGTAGAAAAATCTTTTCCTCGATTCTGAGACCTAAGAATTTAAACCCGGACAATCAAATTAAGTAAATACCAACATAATATACCGATGAGGTAAAAGTGACATTATTATTTCATAAGAATTCTAGATAGAGCGTGCGTATTAACTGTACCTAAACCTGTTTTAAAAATAGAGGTTAAAGACCTGTAAAGCGATTTTATCAGAAGCTGCATTTTGGTTTTTTTTTTTAATGTAGTTATTATACAAAATTTACGTGACACGTTACTTGTGTTGTGGCTATACTCCTTCAAAACGGCTAAACCGATTGAAATGCTTTTTATAATTATTTGATGTGAGTATAACTTGTAATTTTCACCTTCCTTATTCCACCTGAATTTTTAAACAAGAATGTTTAGTGAGTTTGTGTCAGTTAGTAATCAATATTGATTCACGGCTAACATTTCATAAGTGCAGCTCGTGTTTTGAGATTTTAAGCCATCGAAATAAACATTTAAAGTGTCTGCATTGCTTTCTACAATAAAATTGTATCCTTGTTGACTGGGTTATCCATAATAAAACTTCACATAAAAGGCAAAACCACTATTGAGGATTTTATCCTTAAACATAGGAAATAAATTAAAATTTCTTCGCGTATAAAAGATAAATGGGTATCTGAAAACAAAAGAAATTGCGCTGCTCGCCTTGACGAGGTCGTCGACATATGAAAGTGGTGTTACAAGACGGAATTGAAAGTGAAAATGCACTCACTTTTGCATCTACTGCGTAACTCGAGTGAATGCAATAGAGATAACAGTTTGAATGAGTGTTTAACAGTCTTTTTATAGGTAATTCAGAAGAATTAATATAAGTAATTCTGAGCGAAAGTTGTTCAATATTAAATTAGTTATTCTTAAAGTATGTAAAGTATCTGACCATGTTAAGGGCGAAGAGTCAATGACTTTTATCTGCCAATTGTCACTTGGAAATGACGTTTAGAAATATAATTTTCATCTAAGAACATGCATGACGTCACAATATTTAGGATATCATCACGTGGTCGATTATTACGTTTAGAGTGATGATTAATGTAGATTTGAAAAATTAAGTTCAGAAATTACCGGTTTCAATTGACATTTGTAGTCCGGTCAATTTAGACATTCGAGGTTACATAAAGTCCCAGCAAGCTGAATTTCTGTGAAGTTGTTCAAAACATAATTATAAACAATGTCTAAAAGTTCCCCATCATTCCCCTGTAAGGAAAAAAAAATATTCAAGGTCAAAGGTAAAAAAATGAGTTTTTCGCGATTTTCAGCAAAACGGTAAGTTTTATCATACAAGTACCTCAGACAAAAATTGTAGATCATAAAATTATCTATAAAAATGTGTTAATACTTTTTTTCTTACGAGCCACCGTTTCAGAGATATAACGATTCAAAAAGTTATAAAAGCTGTTATCGTCATATGCATCTAATGAGGTAGTGTACTTAGCGCGTTTTTTTTAACGTGGTTTCCCCAGTAGGCCTACTCCACGGGTCAGTTGTGATCCTGTTTATTGTAAAACTATTGCAAAATAACGGAAATTTTCAAAGATTGGGAAAGATAAGCGTGCCTGTCCCTGTGTTCAATTTACTTGCATCCAAAATGAAGATGAAGAAGAAGCAGGAGAAGAAGATCAAGAAGAAGAACAAGAATTTGAAACTTACGAATGAGACGAATAAACTTCAACACTTTTTTTTATTTACATCATCATTTTATCTTTCCCAATCTTTGAAATTTCCGTTATTTTACAATAGTTTTACAATAAACAGGATCACGACCCGTGGAGTAGGCCTACTGGGGAAACCACGTTAAAAAAAACGCGCTAAGTACACTACCTCATTAGATGCATATGACGATAACAACTTTTATAACTTTTTGAATCGTTATATCTCTGAAACGGTGGCTCGTAAGAAAAAAATTATTAACACATTTTTATAGATAATTTTATGATCTACAATTTTTGTCTGAGGTACTTGTATGATAAAACTTACCGTTTTGCTGAAAATCGCGAAAAACTCTTTTTTTTTACCTTTGACCTTGAATATTTTTTTTTCCTTACAGGGGAATGATGAGGAACTTCTAGACATTGTTTATAATTATGTTTTGAACAACTTCATAAAAAATCAGCTTGCTGGGACTTTATGTAATTTCACTCACATTTTTTTGTCTAAATTGACCGGACTATTGATTGACATAATGCCTACGATGTAGGTAAATAAATGATTAATTTACTTTATAAAAATTTACTTTATTTAAAGAACTTGGGTCAATCATAATATGCCTACATAAATAAGGCATGCACCTATGTAAATATATGCGTCTGTAATTTAGGAAGCCGAAATGAATATCCAAACTGATTATTGATGTCATGGGTGATTTTTTGTAGCCACAAAAATAAAGTTCTCCTCGAGTTTAGAAGTAGTTTACCATCATTATCAACTTATAATATTTTCACTGCAGGAAAACAGGCCTCTCCTCTTTGATCAGGACCGTAACCCACCACTCAAAATGAAACATACCTATTGAAAATTCTGACAAAATTTTGTCCGGCAGAAACCCCAACAAACACGGTACACGTTTGGTCGGAGGTCCTTTTTTAATTGAGTAGGTATCAAGGAACTTACTCGTATAATATAACCTTTTCCTCATAAAAAAAAAGTAGTGATGATGTATGACAACTTTTTTGCATACCTACCTCTTTTGTTTTCCTCAAGCCAAGTTGTTTTTTTATCACATACTTTTCTTATTTTCTTTCATTATCTACATTTAATGATCGATGATTTATTTGTTACAATGTGAAGCTCATTATGAAATATCAATCATAATTATTACCTATTGCCATTAATTCTTACGGGAATGTCGTATTTTCCTTATAGATTTCTAGTTTTATTTCTTCATCATTTTATTATTGTCATTATGTGCATGCTAGATAATAATTGTTTGCATTGCAGATGGAGGTAAACATAATCCCCCTTATGGCTGATTTTTCAATAGTCACATAACTTTTAACGGAGGAATTAAACTGTGGTATATGTGATATTATAATATGTTCTAACAATATAATGTATATATTTATTTTATCTTTTTGTTTGTTTCAGTCCTGTACTAACCCAACAAGATCTACGTTGTGTTCGACTATATCAATCGAGGATCCAGTTTTTTTTTGTCTTTTTTATTGTTATTTTTTTTTTTAGTTCTAATCATGCACACTTGTTTCTCCAAGTCGCTCTTGACACTGGCAGAATAGTCGACATCGTCCTGACTTGCCATTTGGGAAAATAGAATAGAATAGAATGTTTATAAGTAAGACCCAGTATCATTAAACAGGTGATCAGTGGCTTAGCGATCTACACTGCTCTCTCGGGTCGATTCCCGTACAGAACAAAAGTTGTTCTTGGAACAACGGTGTTTGTGCAAATAAATCTATAGTAAAACAGCTATTTATTCGAGAAATTCCACATTTGGCACCCGCTGAAATGTCACCTCAGGTATTCAACATACAGCACCTGTCAATACATTTCACAGTGGAATAGCTTAGGTGTACCTATAATCTAAAATGAACTCGACGTAAAGGGATAGAAACGGGGACGAGGCTAATAGGAAGCGAGGCAAGGTTTTCGACTCGACGTAACGGGACTCGACATAAAGGGAACAAATCCAGCATGGTAATTTGTTGTATAACGGGCTGGTATCCGCAGCTCACGTCATATGCGCGTATTTCGCGTGTGATAATCTAGCATTTTATTTCTTTTGTGTACGTATTATGTCATTTAAAATTAGTATACCTATCTTTAGACGATACGTTCCTATTGTAGGCAAAATGTTTGTGTGATGAGCACGAACATATTTTGTTCTGTGTCTTGGTGTAATTTATCTACAATTTATGTAGGTATGTATTTAGAAGTAAAGTGCTTTACTGCTTAGCTTGGGACTAGATGGCGTGTGATAATTGTGAAATATATAACCAACCCGCACTGGGCCCGCGTGGTTATGGCCAACTCCCTTTCACAGAGAGGTCTGTATCCCAGCTGTGGGAACATTATACGCTGATGATGATGATGACGATGATTGATAAAAAGAGGATTGCGTGCGGAATCCTAAAATACTTTGCAAACAAAAAATACATAATTTAATATTTCTTCAGTTTCCTTTTGCTGTGTGATTAAGATTGATATCAGGTCAATTGTGTTGTATTCGTTGTTTTTGCACCACGTTAAAATGACAATGGCATTGTTTAATGAGCATGTCGCTTTAACTTGTGTTTCTCTGTGGACTGCAAAAATGAAATGAAACAGCAGTAGCAAACTACTGTTTCTTTTCGATTAGATGGGTCATGTCAGGACGTCATAGAACAGCATTCAGGGTCACTAACCACTAGCTTTGCTACCAAGTTCTTTGGGTTTGAGTTTGTGTAATAGGTCTTATACAGACGTTTCTTCATATAAGATTATGTACTTAATTTTGGGCACAGAAAGCATTCTCACCCAGGGTGAGGTGAACTGAGGTGACTCGTTTCATGATTTTCCAACCTAATTATAGGGGCAAGGTAAGACAACTGGGCAGGCTGGATAAAAACATTTTTTCTATTCCTTTTGTCAACTTCTTAAATTCCATTCAACATGAGTTGAGTATGTTTTATATTAGCCAACACTATTACTTAGTAAAAATAATAAATCACGTCATAATAATTTTCGCTATGTATTTATGTCATAATGTTATATAAAAGATTATTCATGAATATTATTAATAAATAATTAGTACTATTTTGAAAGTAATGGTGAACCTGAGAATCCTAAAGCAAATAATTTGTAGCACAAGTGAACTCATAAAAACACACTAAAAAGTATTATTTACATTACAAAGTGAAGAAAAAGCAGGAAATAATTATGCAAATGGATAACTAATTAAATAAGACAGTGTGCAAAATAAATGCAATTTACATTATACCTACCAATATTTAAATTTGTGTTTTTTTTTTCTGCCATAACATTTTAAAACTCGTTAAAAGAAGCGCCAGTAAATTAAGTCTTGTGCTCTGTGATAATTAACCTATATTTATTTGAGGAAGTTCTATTTCTTGAAGCTGTGTTTAAATTCGCGCACAAAACGGTTTTTGAGTATAAGCAACTTGGAAGGTAAGAACAATCGTTTCCTAGCTTTATAAAGAAAGATGTCTAGTGGAAGCGATAAAATATAAGTTATAGCTAAACTAAGCTATGTTTCAATAATTATTTTATTATTTTTTTCTTCCTGATTATTTTCAGTGGGGACTTGGGTCGTAAACTGAGTGGAACTTGTGGTTACAATAAAATAGATCTTCAAACATCAAAAATCCAGTCGCAGGAATGTATTGAAAGTTTACTGCGGGTTCCGGCTGCTGTTGGGGCGGGAATGCGGACAGCGAGTAATGAATGACTCGCCGTCCTATCATGCATCATGCTCGGGTCAATGGCAAGTCGTGTTGAGCTGTCAGCAATCTGTCGGTGCTCCTATAGAAGGCCAAACACCTGCCGGAGACGATTGTCTTCCGAACTATTTTAGGACTATTGAAAGCACACCATGGTGTCAATTCAATTCGATTCTGACAATTCCTTTCGCTCCACCCAAGTTAGTAGGACTCATTTTCAGATTTTATTATGCTAAAAAAAGAGGTTACTACGGCCTTGAAACTGAAGGTATAAGGTAGGGTTTAGTCCATTACTAACATTATCTTCTGTTTCACCTAGAGTGGGAAGACTCATTTGAAGATTACCCCCAAAAAAGCGCCCAGAAAAGCAGACTTTATAGTAACATTAACAAGCTTATGTAGTCATAAAATTTTTAGTTTCTATCTATATCTTAGCATAGTGATGTGCAACAATCATTTTCGAAAGAGAGCATATTATTTTCGGCAATAGTCGTCGAGATTCCCCAAGATAAACGGCCTACATTACCGGTCTTGTCTCTCCACAAGACTTATAGCTGACTTCCTGATACCTTCGGAACGCTTTACAGCGGTCTCCAACAGCGGCAATCGTTTTGTTTTCATTACACTTTTGAGAAAAAATGGAAAGATTTCGACCTAAAAGAGTGCTTGTTTTATGTAAGTACGATGGCATTTATTATTATCTATTTCAGGCATTCTTGCTGTCTTCTAATATATTTGTTTGTTTCTAGTTGCGGCTGTATAAGTGTGACTTTTTTAAAGCCGATCTTTTTACTCAAAATTTAAAGAGATTAGGGTCGTATGAGTTCGAAAATATACAACATGTAACGTTAATAGCGCATAGCCTCACGTAGGGTGACTCAGCCCATGTTACTGAACAATGTTTGTTCAAAGACTTCAGGAAATTCGCGAAAAAAAATTTTGCTTTTTTATACAAAATGAGAAATTGATCTGGCCCATTAGTATGAAAAATCATTTTTTCTTGAGAATTTCTAAAAGTCTTAGAACAAACATTGTTCAGTAACATGAGCTGAGTTACCCCACGAGACGTTTTGCGCTATTAACGTTACACGTTGTAGAAGCAGGCAGAGATTCTTCGCTGTTCGCATTATAAAAGACGTTTGGAAACCTTCCGGACTGGCGGAATAGCAATAAGGTAACGATGGTAATTTTCCGTTGCGTTTAGATGTGTGATGATAGCGGTGAACAGATAAGGTCCTGGAGTTCTCGAGAATACTCTCCAAGTGATATTCGGTTGGAGTGCTATGACAGGAAACCTTCACGTGCGCCCGTGGCCTGAAGTTCCCTTTCGGATACGTCCGAGGGAAGACCAGTTTTTCCTGGGATGCGAGCAAAAACTCTTCTTTAGGCACTGTGTGCCTAAGGGGTCTCTTTGCCCGTATGCGAATAGCCTGTCTTGTGGACGCTCCAACGCGTGCCCCTTTGATTAACAGAGGGCACAGCGGCAAAAAAAGTGATATTCGGTTACTATTTCAAGGGGACGGTTTTTTATTGACATGCATTGTCACGCTCCTGGGCGAAGACCTTCCACTTCTCTTGAACGGGAACGTTATTGTGGGATAAAAAGTATTTAATAAAAGTGTTAATCCATAAACTATCTGTGAACCAGATTTAATTAAAATCCGTTCTGTTGTTTTTGTGTGAAAGAGAAACATCAATCCATCTATCCTGTTCGTAGGCAGGTATCTATATCTATACATATAATAAAACTGTAGAAAAGTAATTTTTGTACATTCAAAAAAAACTCAAAAAATATAGCCAGGGTTATAACGGACAACCAATAGAATCCATTTCTAGCATTTTTAGAATTTTTGTCTGTTTGTCTGTTTGTCTGTATGTCTGTTTGTCTGTTTGTATGTTTATTTGTTCGGGCATCACGTAAAATTTACGAAAGTTATGTAAATAACTTTAATACACAACGACTGATCGACACTTGAAGTAACATTTAGTTTTTGTTTCATTGAAATCGGATCAGTCTATCAAAAGAAAGTGTACCAGAAGTAAAATTACGGTCAGTTTACACCGAACGCGCAGTTCAGTAGCGCGATCTAGCTTGGAATAGGAAAACTACATATTCAAATATGGTGTGGACTGGAGTGGAGTGGTTTGGAGTGGGATGTTGTGGGATAAATTGGGATGGAGTGAGATAAAGTGGGATGGAGCGGGATGGAGTGGTACTGAGTGGGATGGAGTGATATGGAGTGGGATGTAGTGGGGTAAAGTGGGATGGAGTGGTATGAAGTGGGATGTAGTGGGATGGGTCGGGATGGAGTGGCATGGATTGGCATGGATTGGCATGGATTGGGATGTAGTGGGATGGAGCGGGATGGAGCGGGATGGAGTGGGATGGAGGGTCGAGTGGGATGGAGTGGGATGGAGTGGGATGGAGTGGTATGGAGTGGGATGTAGTGGGATAAAGTAGAATGGAGTGGGATGGAGTGGTATGGAGTGGGTTGTAGTGGGATAAAGTGGGTTGGAGTGGGATGGAGTGGGATGGAGTGGAATGGAGTGGGATGGAGTGGTATGGAGTTTTATGTAGTGGGATAAAGTGGGATGGAGTGGGGTGAAGTGGGATAAAGTGGGATGGAGTGGGATGGAGTGGGATGGAGCGGGATGCAGGGGGATGCAATGGGTGCTTTGAACGCTGCTAGGTGGGCTTTGAACAACAGAGGGCGTTTATCACAAACAGCTCAAATATTCTTGAAAAATCTAAATAAATTCTAATAATAATAGGGTTTATATGAAAACGATTATCATTTATAAAAAACAAGGCGAAAATTAAGCGCTTTGCACTAAGAAAACATTTTTAAATTTCGACATCCACGCGGACGAAGTCGCGGGCACAGCTAGTTTATAATAACTAGAAACATAATTTTGAAAACAAATCATTTTTTTATAAAAATTGAACTTTGGATTTTATTATTGTAAAATTATCGCTAGAGGGCTTGTCAAAAGCCTGCATTATACATTTTCATGTAAATCATACTTTTTTAATGTGTGGTTGAAAATCCGTGTGATCACAATACCTATTACATCATGATAATTATTTTTTGTCATTGTCTGGTATTTAAATTCATCTGAATACTAATGAGAAGAAAACCGGATTTTTTGGCAGTAGTTAAAAATCAAACAACTTCGAGAGTTGCATTACTAATTTGAGTTATACTTACGGGCTAAAAATGCAATAGGTCATAAAAGGCCAAAAAAATAATCATCTATATGACACGAGTCATTTATCATCCATCGGACCCTTGCTTGCCTTAAATGTCAAAAAAAAATTCTATGGAAATTGACCCTAGGATCACACGTTAATTAGTACCTACCTCTTGCATAAACTCAAAAATAACATATCAGATTCTGAAAATACTGTAAAGTATGGTTCAGTACCCTAAGCATGAATTCAGTTTCTATGCTATTACAATGTGTTAGTTTTACTTCAATTCAATTCAAATTCATTTCAGCAGATCATATAATATTGTTCACTTGAGATTTATATCTCCATTGGTTTTGCTATTACTCATCTATATAAAGAAAACTGTAAGCAACTACCAACTTTCTAAAAGAGACCGTTAGCTGCATCTGGTGGACCGCAGAAAAAGTCAGACTTTCATATCGGCTTTCACAAACCAACTGAGGTTTTTCTCGCACTCACAACTTTCTATCTAAATCAAACTAAATTAAAGGCAAAATTTTGACCCTACTCTTTAAACTGGGCATGTTTTGTACATGAAATTGTTGCTCTCTGTTAAGTAAATTAACATTAGTTCTAGGTACAAGTTTTACCAACAAGAAAAATAAAACATAATGAAAATGGTACCTAACTCTTTATTTTTAACGAGTATTGATGTACTTGGTAAACCAGACACACTAAAACGCAAAAACTAAAGATTTATGTTTTTTCCTACTCACACAATCTCAGATCTCTAGGATACTTATCACGTTTTTATTATTTGAAAATTGGAACCTTGAAGACGTGGCCTTGACCTTCAAGAGAAACTGACGCCAATCCGCCATTCTATCAAATCCGTTACGAAACAGAATAAAAAAAACAAACCCAAATCAATCAGACAGGCCAAGATACGTATTTTATTAGATATTTACTTTCTTTCTGCGTTATTACATTCTTGGCTGATCCATTTCAACTTTACGACGTCACCCAGATAAGAAATGATCTGAATTGATTAAAGGATCTTTGCATTTTTCATTGCTTCGTCGTCATTTTTACCCGACTGCGCGACGCAAAGGAGGGTAATGTGTTTATCAGTCTATGTATGTATGTATGTATGTATGTATGTATGTATGTATGTTTGTTTCTATGTGGCGTTCTAGAGACCAAATGCGTAGGCCGATTTTGATAATTTTTACGTCAATCGATTCGTCTTAACCTTGCGAGTGTCACTAAAGACATGACAGTAATCAAAATTCACCACAGCGACAACCAGACGCCATATTGTCAAAATGAAAAAAAAAATGTCGATGAACTATGTCATGTGGGGTATCGTTGAATAGGTATTTTAAAATCATATTTAGGTTCCCTTCATCATTTTTCATTTTAAATAATAGTTTAGGACATATAACAATTTAAAGTTGTTTAGCAAAACAATAATTCTCTGAATAGTAACTAAAAAGTATGAAATAAATAAAATATTTAACGAAAAACAAAAAACCCGACTGCGTTAAAAAAAACTAAAAAGAAAGAACAAGCCCAGTAGTTAAAGAATTCACTCATTCACACTCACAGTCGGGGCCCGTTGGGAAGATTTGATTGGTATAATTTGAATGGGCCCCGACTGTGAGTGTGAATGAGTGAATTCTTTAACTACTGGGCTTGTTTCTTTCTTTTTAGTTTTTTTTAACGCAGTCGGGTTTTTTGTTTTTCGTTAAATATTTCATTGTTTGGTCGTAAGCGCCGGGCATGAAGTGTTTTAGGATATATTCAAAACAACAGAATGTAAAAAAAAATATCGTCTAAAAGCACGGCGATGTATAAAATGTAGACAATAATTTTACACTAAACATTCTTATGTCATATAGGGTTTCTACAAATATTTGAGAAAAAAAAAAAACGAATATTTAGGAATATCTACCTATTTTTGGTTAACATAAATTTTTCAACCACAAATGAATTTGAATCAAAATTGACGATAAGGGGGGTTGAACTTTCTTTAGTATGATTTTGCTACATCTATCATTTCAGTATTCCAAGAATGATTTATTCATCTTTGATGTTCCATAGAAACAAATAATCGAGCTGGTTAGTAAGTAACCGTTAAATAAAATGAAATTTTAAAAAAAATGAATTATGCGTTGCGCCCGCGACCCGACTCTTCTGTATGTTTTGTAATATCATTCTGTATGAAATCATTTTGAATGAATTTTGTATGAAAGGGACGCTGCTCGCGGTGTAGAGAAAAATATCCGCGCCCCGTCTACGTCTTACGTCTATCTGTCCGCCTATCTGTGCGCCTTAGATATACTGGTATTGTCACGATGTTATCCTTCACTGTTTTAAGATAAGTAGAGATAATAAAGTAATCAAAGTAATTCGCCTTATTGGGTTCGAATATATTAGCCCACCACCTGGTCACATTAATGAATGAATTTTCGGATTTAAATCTGTGTCTCTTATTTAATCGTGTAGATTCAAATTTGAATAGAAGTAAGTATGGGCAACACGGAAACGGGTGTTCCAAAGAATTTTCGTTATAATCTGTGTGTTTTTAAACGCTACCGATCATATTTTTATAGATTGAATCTACATTACATTTGCTACAGTAGTAGCAAATGTAATTAAAACATTTACTAGTGTAAATTCAAAATTTAATAGAAGTAAGTATTCAAATTCCATTCTTATTTGCTACTCAAATCAATCTCCTCAAAAGATTTGTTCCATGTCAAAGAAAGCCTATGCAAAAAATATTGGCAAGTTGGCAACACATCCGATATTAAGGAGAGACCAAAGGAAACGGGTGTTTCACGGTATGGCCAGAACAAATTACACCAATTTCCATTTTGTTACGTTTCTTGCGTCTTCGTTTTGCCATTTGCGGCGATTGATGATGTGTTACTTATGTGGGTGTACTTCGTCTATTTATCAAGTTGAATGGGCCAATAAATTTGGCTCTGGAGTGTGTTAAGAACGATGTTTATGAATTTTTCGGGGTTGTAATGAGCTTGGAATGTAAAATCAATATTCGGTTAACCAGAAATATTGTAATTAAGTATACAGCTTCTTTCTGGGTGGATATTGGTATCCTGTAAAAATCCAGAAAACTCTTCATGAAATCACAGCATATCAACCGCGAATGCTGCAGTCGCACATTTATGCTTTGTTTTCGCAATTACACAACATGAGTGGGTCGTATGTGTGTGTGACTTTAGTCAGTACAAGTCTGACAGTCCCTCCCGTCCCGCCCTGGTGCGAGAGCACTCATTTGATGATTTTACGAATATAAAAAAAGTATCCAATATTACATCAGCTGTGCCCACCATCATCTGCCTAGCCTTTTCCCAACTATATTGGTGTCGGCTTCCAGTCGAACCAGATGCAGCTGAATATCAGTATTTTACGTGGAGCGACTGCCTATCGGACCTCCACAACACAGTAGCTGGGTAAAACGATACTCTATGATAAGACTGGTTGTCAGACTTTAGAGCTTTTGACTAACAGTAACGACTGTCAAAGATCTACAAATGACAGCCGGGACCAACGGCTTTACGTGCTTTTCGAGGCATGGAGGAAACTCGCTATGATAGATGGTCACCCATCCACACACCAACTCCGGCAAGCGTGGCTTAACTCGGAAGATCTGCCTGTGCGACTGTAACTATTTAGCCACGAGCTCCTGTGCAACAACACCTGTGAATATCTGTGCCCACCAAAAGGGTAAAATAGAATTATTCAAAGATAAGATTTAAAACAACTTTATGTCACGTCAACAAAACACGCACAAAGTTCACACCATCATTACAAGGTTACTTTTTTGTAGTTTCAACATCCTTGCTTTTATTGCTCAAAAAACATAAGCCATAAATATAAAGCCTTAAGATTTTTTGGGCTCCACCCTAAAAAAACTTAGAGCTTTATTTTTTATTTATGTCAATAAGAAATCCTAATGTTTTGCCATGTTCGTTTGTCCGTCAGCTCGTCCGTCCGCAGCTTAGCTCAGATAATATCATTCTAGAAAGCTGTAATTTTTCATAGATATACAGATTTGACATGTCAACTAAGTGGGAAAATCAAATCTCGAAAATAATCCATATATAAAATTGTTTTTGTATTATTTGTCTACGGAACCTTTCAAATTTTACGTTTCTATATGCACTTGACATCCTCATCATCCTCAAAAACTAATTTTGTGGGTTGTCCCCATACTTAAAATTGGAACTCATTTTTTTTCACCGCACCCAAACTTGTGGGATATCTATGGATCTTTAATAAAAATGATGTTGAGGTTACTAAATATCATTTTTTTCTAAACTGAACAGTTTCCGCGAGAGACACTGACTTCGAAAGTGGCAAAATGTTGGACCCCCCTGTAACTTCTAGAATAGGAGAATGATGAAATAAAAAAAATATAATATGATGTACATTACCATGCAAACTTTAATTGAAAATTGGTTTGAACGAGAAGTAATTAGTTTTTTTTTTAATACGTCATTAATCGTAAACCACAATTTACCTTTCAAAGTTACAACCAACTACATGATTTTTTATATTATGTTACTTGCTGCTACGAAACCCTTTATAGGTGAGTCCGACTCACACTTGGCCGTTTTTTTTTTTGATTAATTGATATGATAATTCCAATTAGTTAATAGGTTTACAAAAACTAGTTATCTTATCAATGTCTAAACCAGTTTTGTGGGAAAAAATTAAACTGACAGGAACCATAAAGTGCAAAAAGTAAAGATTGTGTACGTACTTTAACTATATAATTACATGTATAAAAAAAAACCTTTTTTTCAAGGTTGGATATTATTACTAAATGTGTTCTTCGCCCTGTGTAGAGCGGAATGGACCACCAGACTTAACTATCGAAAAATTTACCTGTTCAGTTGTTCTTGGTGTTCCAGGGATATGGTGCCCTTTTAAGACAGTACCGAGGCTTCAGTTTCTGTATTTAACTTTGATAAAAAAATAAAGCTCACTTTGAACTTAATTTTTCTTGAATTTTTATTTATTTTTGATACATATTATTTTAGGGAACTGTTTTGTTTATATGTTAACGCAATAAACTGTATAAAATCAGGTGCTTCTAATCTAAAGAGACTATGAGTTGCTGAGGAGTTTGTTCTACCATTTTTTCCTAGCTTGCTAACAATTGACGAAGGGCGGGCATTTTCGGGAACAGATTTTTGTATGGCCATAAACTCTGATGACAGCTGAGCATTACTAATGGCGATTTTTTCCTCCTAGTTCGCGACCATTATCGGCACGTATCGTTTTGCTCTACATAAGCCCTCTAGGCTACATTGAAGTTAAGAGGAAAACATAATAAGTGCTGGACTGGGTCACAGGACTTACCCATGAACTTTCCATGATAAAAAAATCTAATATACTTATACGTATAATATCATTCATGGGGTATGCTCACAGCCTAAGGTCAACATATATCAACATAAACCCGACACAATTAATTGAACCTGTTTTATTAAATATCCTCCGGTTATTCCAGTTTTGAATGTTAACGTCATATTCTCTCATATGAAATATTATTAATTTTTTCGTAGCATTGCTTGCTAATTGCTAAGTAGTCATCCAAACAATGTAATGAAAAACATGAGTAGATTTTATAATTTTTTATTTGTTAATAAAAAGTGAATCGAAAATAATTACACACCTTTGTAATGAAGAGGTTTTAAACACAGTAAGTAATTATGCTTCCTTGATAGTCACCCTCGTCACAAAACTTCTTATTCATTATAAATTATCAAGTAGCGTCCTGTCCCGACGTCGGACGGGTGGACATGATGATTTTCGTCCTCTAAAACCTGGCGCTGATGGTTACAAACACAAAAAAAAAAGAAGTAGCTGAATCGGTCCAGCTGGTTTCGAGTTTTGAGCTTAGAAACATTTTGCGATTAATTTTTATATTTAGATAGATAGATATAAGATAGAATAGAAGAAGAAGATTGATATTAGCTTCTAGCCGCGATTAAGCCCTTTCGTACACAACTCGACGCAAGTCTCCGATACCCTACGACTTTGGTATCCATTGTTGCGTGTCTGAGTCCTCTACGGACATGTCATGTCCGTAGAGGACATTGTATTCTGATACTGGATACCGAAGTCGTAAGTTATTGGAGACTAGCGTCGCCTTAGGGCGTTTACGGATTTTAAATATATTTACAATAACGATATTATTGATAACAATTTTCGGAAAGATGAGTATTATGAATATCGCCGGTAATACTACAAAAAGTATTAATTAAAAATTTAGGATGAAAAATTTTAGGAAGAGTGATCATTCGGATTACAAATCGTTACGAAGAACAATTTCGGGTAAACAACTTTAGGTGAGCCAATATGGACCAGACTAAAATCCACGGTAGCGCTTTACGTTCCAGGGGCACGGTTACTTGATGAGACAGTCTTCAACCAATCATACTCGTGCTGAGGTATCATATCCGGCATATGAGGCATGAATGACAGAATATTATACACGAATATTAAATATTTATTATATTTGAATTATAATAGGTACCTATTTTAAGGCGATAAGAAAAAAATCTGTATGACTTGCAGGCAAAATAAATATTTTCATAATAAGTACTACCAATAATAAGGTACACAACAGATTAAATAAAATAATAAATAAAACAAATTAGGTACTTATTATAAGCAAAAGCACTTTTTAAACTATTAATTTCCGAGCTCGCGAGAAGTGGAAGGAGTGGAGGGAGGTCTTTGCCCAGGAGTGGGACAGAACAGGCTAACAAAAAAAAAAGCCGTTCGGATTACGGATTTATATAACTCTAAATAATTGCATTCAAAGTCATCGTTAAATACAAGATTATTATTGAAAAACACGTTTTAAAAGAAAATAATTGATTTAATACGTTGACCTTTGCAAACTGTTGGGACCTACCGAAATTCCAATAATAATTATAATTAATTATCGAAATAATTTGCATTATGACACGTCTTGCAGCGAATGATTATAATATGAAGATTTATAAAGCTGTCAAAAGTTTCAATCAATAAATTATGAAAAAAAAAACATTAAATTAAAGTATAAATTCATAGAAAACTTTGAGCTGAAAGCAGTCAGCGGTTACACAAGTTACAAATAATCGTCAAAATTTCTTTGAAATTCACCATGACATTTTTGCATGAAAGAGTAACATCCATGTTCACAAAAGTTTTCATGTATATCATGTGATTCATTTCATTGATATCACTGTAATACTTAGTATGGGCAGAAGGTACAGTTTTTTAAGAAATATAATAATTATTAGTAATATAATTTTAATCCAATTAATAAAATATACTACGTTTAAAAATTTATTAATTACATAGAAATATGAGAGCTGTGGTGTGGCTGTGGTGGCCCAGTGGTATCGGCCCTGACCCTGACTTGCGAGTTGTAGGTCGTGGGTTCGAATCCAGTAAGGCGCATTTCTATATAATTTATTTCATCACTACTGCTCTCAAAACGGTGAAGGAAAACATCGCGAGAACAACAAAAAACATCGCAAAATTCGAAGACATGTGACATCCACCAATCAACAAAGGGCCCGCGTGGTGGATTATGGCACACTCCAGCACTCACAAGGAATGTTACATATATTTTATCTGTTTTTCTTTTCTGAATGAGTGAGTAAAACGATACTTAAATTAAATTGCAAACAAAACAGAAACGTGTTCATATGCATTAATTTATTTTCTTATCTAAAAACACTTGAAAATTTATGAATTGTACAAAAATCTATGGTGATAAATCTTTATTTTACTTTTTGACATTTATGATCATATTGAAAAAAAAAACGATCAGACCAGGTCTTTTTTCCCGAGACTTGATTGAGATCGTGAAGATTGCCTTATTTATGGTATTCTATTATCAATATATATGTATATTTTATTCTAAATGTGAATGTGAATTTACAAAAAAAATGCAGTTTTAATTGTGACGGTTGTTGTCGAAATTCGACTGTCAACAAAATTAAAAAAAAATATGATGTATGAACTTTGAATATACTTTTATATAATCCTCTGCATAGTTTTGTTACAAAGATTTGTATAGTAATAACATACATAAATAAAAAGTTAGCAATTATGAAAATATTCAACAAAACCTTCACCGTAGCGCGTAGTGAAGACATTGATTAATTAACAAAATACACATCAACTTTACATACTCCCCCTATGCCCATATTTCACAGACCCTGTAAGATCACCAATGTACCGAAGTTCCTCCAACGTTTTGAGAAACTAATTAAAACCTTCCCACTTTAAATTGTTCCACGTTGATTCAAGAAATTCCAATTTGAAAACCTCAACTTGTTAAGAATTGGGTAGAATTAATTATGATCCGTTTTTGTTAAAATTAGTCTACGGAATATTTGAGAAAAGGTCCGGCTGCTATGATTTTATTGCAACAGAGAATTTATGTTTTATGAAACAAGAAAACTAGCTAAAAAACGCGGCTTCGCTTTCCTCGAATTATTCTTCTACGAGAATTAAATTTGAACTATCTATTTGGTGCGAATTTTTAGAAAACAACCGTCCTCACAAACGTTGTGCTGTTTTATTGTATGTATTTTATATACACAAGTTTTTAACATTTTATTACAAAGAGGCTAATAATACCAAACAGGTCTGACTCAAACTTGGGCTAAAAATAAATTGAAAGGTATAAGTTACTGAACTTAAACCCATCACACAACTCTTGCGACCCCAGAAGGGTAAAACAGAGGTATATATCCACGCTACTGCAGTAAATTTACATAATAGCTATAGGGGCCAGGTTATTGCCATTGTCTGGGTACCCATCCATAGCGCGGTTGCTACATAAAAATACCTGTTCAAAGAATTTTTGTCCTCTCGTGTAGTACCATAGCAAACCCGTTTCTTCGGTGTACCGTAGAAATGGGTTTTGCCGACGGAAGAATAGACAAAATGACATAATATAGAAAGATGTCTATCTTTTAGAAGATGTTTAAAATGTAGTGAAAAGATATTTAAATAATTTTAAGTCTTTTACGGATGACTGCAGATCGCGCCATATTCGGGCAAAAAGTGTTGAATTATAATTATATTTTGTAGAATAGAAACTAAAGACTAAGCAGCGCAGAAATTTAAAGTAATGTGACTTAAGGCCCGGTACCCACCAAAGCTTAGAGGAGAGGAGATGTGTTTGAATAACCAATCAGATGTCCAGATCTCGCTTCAGTTGACATCTGTTAACATCGGATTGTTTATTCAAACACATCTCCTCTCCTCTCCGCTTTGGTGGATACCGGGCCTTATGCATTACTTTTCCCATTTTTGTGACGTAAAGCAAACTCAAACTTTGACATTTATTTGATAGAAAATTTAGTTCCTCGTACTTTTTAAACAATAATCTATGTAAATTGTAAATACTTCAACGAAGATATAAACAATATTTAAAAAAATACTGCGCTAAGGGCCTCTGCATGGCACTTATTATACGAATTTTGTTTAAACTTCGCAAAATAAAATTGTGATGTAAATACTTCAAGGACGCTTGTAACAAAATAAAAAAATGCTGTGCTAACGGCCTCTATCTGCATGGCACTTATTATACAAATTTTATTCGTGATTTCTGCAAGCTAGCAAAGCATGGTGTTGCCAAAACTACATATTTTTTATTACGAATTGTTTACGATCAAGACATGTATCTCATGTACGGTTAGGTTTATTAACACCGTTATAAAAGTTGCTAGATTTTGACTCAGTTTCGAGTTATTAAAAATATACTTTATCAAGGAATGTATAACCTAATAAACAATTAAATACATTTTTCTAATACTAGTTCAAGGTTTCTTAAAATTTCTGGTAGTTTGCAATGTTTATAAAGAACACTATTGGCGATTATGAATAACTAGCTGCTGCCCGCGGCTTCACAGATAGTTAGTTATTTTTTAGGTATCACGCTACAACTATCGTAAAATTATCCCACAAATGAACATAAAATCGGGATAAAAACTATCCTATGTGTTAATCCAGGTTATAAACTAATCTGTGTACCAAATTTTAGTCTTTAATCCATTCACGGATGGTTTTTCCGTGAAAGAGTAACAAACATATTCATACATCCGTACTCAAATTCTACAAACTTTCGCCTTTATAATAGTAGTAGGATTATTGGTAATCCTCGCTTTAATTTGACTTTATCAACGACTTAATTTCATGCACTAAAGTATATTGTATTGTACTGAAAATCGATTAAGCTAATGATCTTCTACTTTTCAGTTTGTTGATAGTAATTTAAATAGTTTCAGCTCAAAATTCGAGTTGCCACGTTTCTGCTTGAATTATTACCATTGAAAAAAATTTTTTTTTTCAAGAGACTATCCTTCTCCCCTGGGTGAAGCGACTGACTCTCACAATAGCCCTTCTATAGCCCTGTGCTCTTTAGGGATACAGTACCCCGTTTAGTCCTGCGGTTCCGGCAGGACGTTTCAAACTAGACCCGTCAGTTTTGCTGGCAGCTTCTTGAGACCTCCATCGACCCAGTCCAGGGGCCTTAATTACCACAAGATCTTAATGCGATCCTGTTTTGGCTGTGGGAAAGAGATGGCGCTAGATGACTTGTACCTATAGCTCTGTCGCTTTACCACAACCAACACAGGATCGCATTAAGAGAACGTAGTAAGGCCTCAGGTACTTGATCGGACGGCGAGCTTGTATTCAATATAAAGGCCCGTTGTTACCGTTATATATTCTAGTCCATAATTAATCTGTACCGGTTTGACTGAATCTTTTATAAAAAAAGTTAAGCTATTAGGTAATAAATAAAATCACGTGCTGGTCCAGAAAAGGTCAAACATTTGTAATAAACACAAAAAAAAATTAATAAACAAAAAGAAGGCAATGTTTTATGATACAACTATGATGTATGAAGATAAAAAACTTAGCATTCTTAACTTTAGGTCTGTCTATTTTTTGCTTCCTTTCTTATCGACATTAGGCGTCAATAATTAAGGATTCGCACGTCTCAAAATTGTTGAACGGATTTAATTTTTTTTCCAACGGATATTTGTACCTAGTAGGTAATAAATAAAATCACGTGTTGGTCCAGAAAAGGTCAAACATGTAATAAACAAAAAAAAGTCAATTGCGCTTCTGAATTTAATCCTTATTACATATGGTGATAAATTAACACCTTTGTTGAACGTAAAAAAGACAATGTTTATTACTCAGATTCATAATTACGAATGCCTACACGTTTTTGGAGTTTAAGAATTTGTTTACAAAAAAAAAAGATAGGTAGTGGCTCATTAGTGCAACGATTGAATCTGGTTATTGTCACTGTCTGTCTATTTTTTGATAACCTTTACTTTTTAAAGCAGTGGCAAATCAAGTCGCTGCAAATGATTTTGAAATTATTAAAATAAGTCTTTTTATTGTTTAGTTTGTTCCAGGACTAATTGTAAACCGTCATTGCTTCTAAAGGATCATGAATAAGCTTCTATAACCATATTTTTAAATACACATTCTAGTTGAAAACGCAAAGATAAAACTGAATCGGTTCATCCCTGGGTCGATACACTCATTATTTTTTGTCACTTTTAATTTTAAGTTTTAAGACTTTAGTTTTAAGTTTTTTTAGCGACTGCAACTGTTGATGGATGGCGTAGGTGTGGAAACGAGTTTTTAGCAGTTTCGTTCCCACCTGCAAAACCCCAGCTGTCGACGGAACCTTAGAAACTGACGTAAGTATAGAAACAAAGTGCAAATTAAATGCTCGTCATTGGAAACAAAGTGTCGTAACGTTTTAATTGATCCCGTAACTACTGCTAATGGGTTTCTTACAAAAATGTTTCATAGTTGCATACTATAAGTTTGCAATTACGTTGACATTAAGTGGACACGGTTGGCGCTTTAATGTTAAATTAAATGACCTGTTATCAGCTTCCGATCTTTTTATAACCTATCATTAAAACATTGAGATTGTTCATTAAAATCTTTACGAGATCCGTGTTGTAGTTTGAAAAATTGAGCAGTTATGACGACATATTGGCATTTTGTGCTTTACAAATGACGAAAGAAAGAGCCAAATTTTATCTACTTTTTATTTATCCTAATTTGCAGGTTCAAACAAAACTTAAAGAAAATGGTGATGGTTTGAAAGAGTTATTTCATGATAATTATTAATGTTTGAAAAAAACAAACGAGTTAAAAGATCAACGCTACAAGATCAGTTCAACAATCGTTTAACTCTAGTAATTTATCTTTGCGTCTTTTTGACCTTATAAAGGTGAGTTTTCATTTTGATTAATCGTTCACATAACGATTGATTAACCAGGATCATAATTCTCGATAACCAAACCCAACTTCCCAACTAAACATAATCTAGAAACAAACATACAAACAAACAAACATGAACAAAACAGCAAGCACTATAAAAAATAAATGTGTAGTGAAATCAAGGCGAGAACACACAGAATCTCTGTCACGTCCGGGGTATATATCGGCCGGATCTGGATAGCTTTGCCGAACATCGCATATTCCTCCGACTGCCGCGAAACTGCCAAATTGCATATCGATATGGATACACGGTTTACAAAGAGGTCCGGTAAAGCTAGAAATGTCTATTTTCAGAATTAATTTTATACTTTTTTGCTTCTGAATCATGGGTGCATTTCTACATTTACAAAATTAAACCAACATTCATAATTATATATGCACTCACACCCGGAATATCGACTTGCAGATCATACAAACATTTTTTTTTCATGCGAAATTCGAACCCGCGACACGCTGCAGACAATCGCTTTGCCACTGCGCCAATATGCCGACATTGTTCATTTTATTATTAAGTTTAAGTATTTTTTCTCACATATTTTCACTTGTTTTATATAAACACGGTGTTTGGTTATTGTGTGCATTGGTAGAAATAGGCGATTAGACAAAAGTATCAATTTTAACCCAACAATTGACCCCATTGTTGGGTTATAGGTTCCAAGTTTCCCGAAAAATTTCCACCTGACTCCCATTAACTGCTTGTTGTGTGGAATTAATGACTGACACATTAAATAATAAAGTAACATGCTAATTTATATCACTAGCATATGTATTGACCCATCATTGAATATAGCACTTGATAAATGTGACGATGACTATACTAGTACAATGATCTCTTTTATTTGGACATGGCCTTCTAATAGTATAGTCTAGATTCTAGACTAGACTTTACAAGGTCTTACTATCTTTTTTCAGACGGTTATAAACGTTTTGATGTTAAAATTTGTCATTGGAACTCACTTAGATGTACACTTTCAAGCCGTTATAGACCAAACGCAATGCAAATTTTGTCCCAGATTTTTTTTTTATAGTAAAGCTTTTAGTAAAACGTACTTTTCTTGCTTAATCAATGCAAAAATATCAAAAATGACAAAAATGCTTTTGTTCTGATTCTTCATTTCATTGATATAAACCTTAGTTTTGGTAGAATAAGACTCCGCTAAGTTAACATTGTTTTTTTTTTTGTAGCGTCGGTGCGTTTAAAAAAAAAGACAACAAAACTCACAATCATACACAAACACCCAGACCCAAAACTAAATATACCTACACCGTGATTTTTTAGTCGTCTTATAGTAGGCATACACCATCCTGCCTATCGATACGATAGATTTGACGCTTGCAATTGTTTCAAATCGGCAGTTCGTCCATATACACCATATACCATCCTGCCTATCGATACGATAGATTTGTCACAACTTCAAATCTGCACCAGTGATGCCAACTCAGCAACTAGATCTGGCTATTATTCGGTGACGACAGCTACAATTTCTAGCACCTTTTCATTTAATCATGAGACTATCGAATTAGATTAAAAAAAGTGGGCAAGCGATTTTCGACCTTATCGACATTAAAAATTTAGTTTGTTTTTGAACTCACATTCTTATTCGTTAACATTGCTCCTTCATTAAAATCCGGTGTTTGCATCATTGTCAATAAGGTCGAAAATCGCTTGAAGGTCGGAAAATACTTGCTTAAGGATAGCAAGTTAAAAAAAGTGGTGCAAGCGATTTTCGACCTTATCGACATTTAAAATTTAGTTTGTTTTTCTCACATTCTCATTCGTTAACATTGCTTCTTTATTAAAATCCGGTGTTTGCATCGTTGTCAATAAGGTCGAAAATCGCTTGAAGGTCGGAAAACATTTGCTTAAGGATTGCAAGTAAAAAAATGTGGTGCAAGCGATTTTCGACCTTATCGACATTTTAAATTTAGTTTGTTTTTCTCACATTCTCATTCGTTAACATTGCTCCTTCATTAAAATCAGGTGTTTGCATAAATGTCAATAAGGTCGAAAATAGCATGAACCTTTTTTTAACTTGCTTTCGTGGTCCCTTGACACCTCTCAAGTTTTCAATCGTATTTTGGTTTAAAATAAAATGAATAACTCTTTTTTTTACGAGTATACATGCGATCCATGTGCGAAAAGCCTCAGTTTTCCTGGTAAGGCCACGTTCACATGGCGATTATTTTCCCGTATACTGTATACAAGATTTTATCGAATAGAGCAGCACTAACAGTTCACAAATGAAAACTTAAAAATAGTTTAAACGGCGTTCATACGGGAAAATCCCGTGTTTGAGAAATATAATATTTTACCGTGTACCGTGCAAAGTTGTCCTAAAACTGGTCAACTCTATTCGATAAAATCTCGTGTACGGTATACGGGAAAATAATCGCCGTGTGAACGTGGCCTAACCGTCCCTGTAGAAAAGTAGCTAAAAAGTTTAGCCACAAGTTACACTTTTTAGCTTTTTTTCTAGCACCTTTATAAAATTAGCTAACTATCTATGAAGTTGCTAAGATGGCATCACTGCTGCCGATTTGACGTTGTGTCAAAAACGATTTGATGACCTATCAAAATTGGCATGTCATGCCATCAAATTGGCATTCCACCCCCATACACGTTCAATTCTATTTGAGCAAATTGGCAGTTTTATGCCGAATTGACAAATAGGCAGTATGGTGTATGGCTACCATTACAAAAGGGGTCCACTTATGTATCCGACCTAAAACACCTCTAGGCAAGTTTTTTTTTATGGTTAATAATAATTTTCATTTTTAATAAATAGGTACATTAGAAATATGAAACACCCTGATAAAATTTTTACGTATCGAGCTGTAGAGTATACCTACCCAGCGCAATAGTCGGGCAGATCATTCCATCAAAAAAACTCTTAAAAATATATTTAAATATATATATATTTTTATTATAAACGTGTTCTAGTCATTGGATACATGAACTGGGCTGCTTTTGTAAGACAACTAAAAAGTCACGGTGTATAAACAGTGCGGGGATTGAACCACAGCCACTACGCCAACCATGCCGTCAAAATTACCTTACTTTCCGGTTCATGACTAATCACCTTGGTTTATTTAATCATAGGCTTCTTTGGGCCGATACGGAAATAATTGAACTCATGACCTCGAATGTAGGAAGGGAGATTCCACCACAACACCTCATATTTAAAACATTATCTCGAATCAAATTATAATGATAACTTTTTCATATAAGTTGTTATAAGCAAGTCACATGGAAGTAGATAAATTAATCGAAGATCAGACCCAAAATAAATAAAAATTGGAAAAATGAAAGAAAATTATTTTACTTATTTCTTTCAATGGCGAACATAGCACATAAGATTGATTTTAAATGAATGCGAGCTACCCCAAGTAAATCTTATTCTATCTATCTTCGTTCTTTCATATAATCTTCTATCTTATAATAATAAAAAAATGGATTGGTAAATGTGTTGCTAAGCCCATAATTTTAAAACGGCTGGACCGATTTGGATAATTCCTTTTTTTTTTTGTTGTGTTTGTAACCATCAGAACTTCATACGGGCCACTGCCACTGCTCTCAAAACGGTGAAGGAAAACATCGTGAGGAAACCGTCATGTCCTAGAACCAAAATTTCGAAGACATGTGATATCTACCAATCCGCACTGGGCCCGCATGGTGGATTATGGCCCACTCCCTCTCACAGAGAGGAGGCCTGTGTCCCAGCAGTGGGAACAATATAGACTGACAATGATGAATCTTCTCGTGGGATAATTTTGGAGTTGTAGCAGTAATATCAAGCAAGCAAACTGTGAGCATTAAGTAATAGTCAATTCTATACGTCGATCAAAAGGTTCTCAACCGTTTGTCTAACGAGTTTACTAAGATTTCATCTGTCACTTCTAGAGCTCTTTGTTCCATGTGTCCGCTGAACGCATTCGAATGTGACTACCGTCAGCAGCGGTAGGTTTTATTAATTTTTCCACACGTAACGAGGTGCAAACTGTGTGCGGCGCGTATCGGATTTATACAGCGAATTAATTTTTATACCACTTTCGCCGTAAAGGTACGTCTGTCTGTGAAGTAGGTTATTGAGTTACGGATTCCTGAATGATTTAAATAATATAATGATAGGGATTTTTTTATCATTATAAAAATCATCAAATGAGTCCTTCCTTGCAGGTCGTAACGGGAGGGACTGTCAGACTCGTAGTGAATAAAATCCACGGTGTCCTTCAATAGCCTATTACGTTCCAGGATTACGGTTATCTGATGATGCAGTCCCACGACCTTGGTAGGCTTTGGCCCTCTAAGGTCATAATACCTTGCGCGTAAAGTAAAGTGTGAATTAATTTACCCGGAAAATATATTTTTTTAATCATTATCAACGGCTCTGAAGAATTTATGATTATGAATTGTTTTAATGACAACCGCTCTCAAATAATAATAAAAAAGCAAGAAGTCATGTTTTCGGTCTACATTTTCTTCATCCAGGTCGTACTATTTGAACGTCAGTAGTCTGGTCCATCAATTACCCAGGAACACACGTGGATCTCACGAGGAAACATGGGTCCAGCCCGCTTCACCATGGGGAACCTGTAGGTTCCCCATGGTGAAGCGGGCTGGCTGTACAAGTGTGCACCGTATATTATATTCAACAAAATAAAACAAAAAGCCCAATTGCTCATAATATTATATTTTAGCGATTTTAAACCAAAAAAATAAAATCGTTGTGTAATTTCTTAAAACTCTGTTATTTAAATCAACATAATTAGTTGAACTCTGACATTAAATTAGCGTACAATGGAGACAATAATGACTCGCAATATAATTATGCAGTCATTACCTTCATATTTATATTTATGTTCTGCAAATAAAATGTGCGTATGATTTCAGTCTAAAGAAAATAATGAAATATTTATTCACTTAAGTGCATCATTGTTTGTTTAGTACGCTATGATAATATTGAAGTAGGAAAAAAGGAAAACTGTTTGCTTAATTATATGAAAATGTTATTAATTTTTTTTAATTGGGAAAAAATAACATCAATTTGGAGACTTATTTACAAAGTCAGACAATCATCTTTTTAAATCTCTCTTGTTCAGTTTAATATTAAACATTTTTTTTTAATTAAAATATTCAGATACTTACTGAGTCATGAGCAGATAATAGCCATAGCAATGCATGAGTACTGAAAAGCCATTAAAAATAAAATTCAAAAGTAACAACTTTTTGATTTGAATTTAAAATGGAAAGGAATTTAAATTAAAAGGAGCTGATTTTAATGCTCCCTTTTAAAAACATCTTACATAAGAGGATCATAACGCTGGCCACTTCCTATTCCTAGTGTTTTAACAGGGAAGAAGATGGTGGAACAAACTGCTTAACAACACATTTGATCTGACTTTGACTGAATTTACATCCTCAACTTAGAAATCGTGATCGAGAATCACCAAGGTATAGGCAAGTAACTCATCATTGAGTATTCGTCAAAAAACACGGTATGTCATAATACGGATTCGTAATTACGGAATCGTTTCATATTTCACGATTCATAAAAATTAAGACATTAAATCATGTATTTTTTAGTGCCTTTGTTTTTTTTAAATGAACATTAATATGATTTTGTAATTGTTTACGATTTTTGATTCATGTCAACACAGTTATTAATAAAACATTGTCACAGCAATTTTTAAAAAATCTTAGTGTTAAAAAAACCTCCTCGTTTTAACGAGCCTTAAAAATATCAAACTAAAGTAAAAAAAGACTATTCTGCACAAGTCAATGACCTCAGAAATGTCGTGGCCAAGATGGCGGTGGCGTAGTAATTGGCAACTGACAAAGTTTACTACAGTGCATCTACATTCCGGATCTTTTTTAGGGTAAAATAAAACGGTTGTAACAAGCCATTTTTTTGCTTGATTGCATTTAATTAAACAACATTTTTGCACCATTAATTTATAAGGGGGTACTTAAATAATAGTAAGAAATATTGACATGAATGAATGAAACTCACTTATTTACTTTGATCAAAGCAATTAGGTACTTAAAAAGCTACCGCGGATCACTTCCAAGTAAGTGACTATATACTTTTGCTCGCTAGGTATACATAATATATTTACCGTGACCCCAGAATGTAAGAACTATTGAAGGACACCGTGGATTTTATTCAGTACGAGTCTGACAGTCCCTGCCCTCGTTGGGAGGACTCATTTGATGATTTTACCACGCTAAAAATGAAAAAAAGTACATAGTACATACTTTATGATTTCATAATAGAGTTCAACCAGTGAAACTGTTCTTCGAAAACAAATGGAGTGAGCAGTCATGCTCTGCCTACGAATGCGCACTAAATAAATATTGTTGTTTCGCTATAGTGCATATAAACAGTATCGTCGAGATAAATATTTAAGTTGTTGTTGTTTTAACAATAATTTTCTTACAACAATTCAATGTTTAATGTTTTCACTGTTGAATGATTTCCGTATAAAGATGTTTTAATAACATTGTTAACAACAATGTGTCTTGTTCTTATAAACTAGGGATCTTGTGTCTTTTGTAGTGTATTATAGTTTATCAACACAATGCTTATTTACTGAAGTATAAGAGTCCGATTCCAATAATTTGTAGAACATTTATTGAATGTAACGTTACCCCTTGATGTACGACGTGCAATACTAAAAGCGCTTAAAAAAATTGGTTATTCATACAGATGTGTCCGACCAATTTCTCATTTTGCATAAAAAGAAATCATTTTTTTTTTGCGAATTTCCAAAAGTCTTAGAACAAAAATTGTTCAGTAACATGGGTTGAGTTACCCCACGAGAGGTTTTGCGCTTTTGGCGTTACACGTTGTATGTTGTATTTAAGTCAAAACTAACCTGTGTAAATATTAAGGTTATCTCCTAAGTACTTAACTTTTGCAAGGGGCAAGAGTCGCATAATTAGTTCTAATTGAACAATTACACCCATAATAATATAATTTTTCTTATAAACAACTACTTTAATGGTTATTTTAAACATTATTTTTAGATGCAATCTGACATGGAATGCACAAAACAGTTTAAAATATTTTGTTTTTAGGATTAACTAAGATGTTTTAAGAATCAAAAATTTTAAACCTGCATGTTGGGTTTACCGTTCCCTCTTAAAGTGCACATAATACGCTGACACTGCCTGGATTCCGATAGATCTTCTTCTATGGTGCATAGAATTGGGCGAACAACCGAAATTGAACCGAAAGTGTCGAAAGCCGAACAAATACATTCAAAGACTTACGCGTAAAGGCAATTGAGAAACTTTATTCATTACTTATCGTCAAGTACTTAAAGTTGAAAGTTGCTATTGTTAGTAAAGGGTACAGTATCAAGGGGGCCTTTTGTTACTTTGGCGATCGGGGTACAAAGAAAAAAATTGGGTGGCTAGTTTGGTTTCAGTTGGTTTCTAAGGCTTGGAGCGATGAGGTCCAGCGGTGACGGTTATGAGGAGACACGTTGCCCCGCCCCACCCCCATCAAACCGTATTATGACTATAGTCCAGTCATTAAAGCCTAAACCCGAAAATAATTAGTAACTTGCTGAAATTTTAAAGGGTTCCTAAGGAAGGTAAAATAAGATACAGGGTGATTTTGCAGCGTGCTGGGGTGTATGGAAAGGGTTGAAAAGGGGTGAAAAGTGTTTTTTGCTAATAACATTGCCAAAAAAATTAGTAACACGCTGCAAATTTGGAATAAGGTTGTTCTGGTTTGGGCTTTAATGACTGGACTAGTAGTATTAAATATTAAACTACAATAAAAGTGTAAAATATTTGATTTTTCTGAAATTGTACTAAACAAGATCCGGTAAAAAATTATGCATATTTTTTTAATTTATGTGACTAATTGAAGTGTGAAGTATGTAGTTGTAGAACTAAGTTCTATTATTGTCATTTTAAATCATGAATGAATAAACCAATTTCTAGACTGCTCAAAACTGACCTTACTCAAGAATTGTTGTATTGAAAACTTTGAAACAAAGTAGTATGTTTGCATTGCATCATACCATAATGTCATGAGTGTGAGTAATGAGTATTTAATTACTTATTATGGCCTCACGTTCTTCTGTATTGTGTAGATGTCACACGTTGTCATGCTACCACAATTATTACTTGCGCGAGTTGCATGTGCCGTGTACAATAAGCACCCCGCAGGTAACTTGATCAAGTAGCTTGCGCATGTTACTCGCGCGGGTAACCCGCACGTTTACTTGCGCGGGTTACATGCGCCGTGTACAAGCACCCTTAGCACAAGTTTTCAGTATTTGAGACGTAATGTAAACTGGAACTTTGACAATTTAAAATTGACAATTTTCATGGTAAAAATTAGTTCCTTCTTCGCACACCAGAGGCGCTGTTCCATTTTTTCATACAAGAAACGCTTTAAATACTGGAAAGGCACTGTAAAGTAAAAGAGTGAAACACAAACCTGTAATTATCAAAATAAAATTACGCCCTTTAAACCGATTCCCCGTAAACCAAATTTTATCAGGTATCTGACCGAGAGAGGGCAAACTTAAATACAGGTCAGTGGCAGTGTGACAAGTGTATTCAAATATTTTTGAACACACTTGCCCAGCAGTGGGACAGTTCTGGCTAATAATAAGCGCAGCAGTGGGACAATTCAGGCTAATAATAATAATAACTTGGTAAATGTGTTGTGTTGTGAGGAGGCCTCTGTCGCTGCTGTGAGAGAAGCAGAAGAACTCTCAATGTGAGAGAAGGCCCGTTGAAGAGTGCTGTCATTCACCACGTGGTCCAAATGCGGGTTAATAAAATATGTCCTAAATCATCGAATTTTTGCCTCTAAAACTACCTCAAGAAAACTGAGCAAGTCATACGAGTACCTTGGATTCCTCATGAACCTCTTACTCTGAGTAGAGCGACAGGGTCTATCAGACTTGACTGATTAAAAACCAACCTGTTCCTTCATCACCTTTGCATCCTAGGGCCGTGACGCCCGCTTAAAGCCTCATTTAGACGGAGCAAGAACTCGCATGCGAGTTTCACAACATTGCGGTATTTGTTTGATCAACTAAATTCGTTGTACCTATAAAGTCAGCAACGTAACGCAACTCGCGTGCGAGTTCTTGCATCGTCTAAATGAGGCTTTAGGTAGTCCTTCGACCCCGGCCAACGCTTTACCAAGATTAGTTCTTAGTCCATTATATTTAAATCCAGGTAATCAAGTTATAAACTGGGTTGAATACTAACCTACTGTCTTATTCTTCTATCTAGGTAGATATAGATAGGTAGGTTAGCAACTAACCTGTAATTGTCTGGGTCACGGTCTGTAAGTTGTCATAACAGTATGCGCACACGCAGTACACGCAAACAGCGTGTTTTTCTAAAAGTATCCTATTAGGGCTGCGTATTGTAAATATTGTAATTATTGCTGAGCTAACGTCATTGTAGCTTACGTAAGATAAGCTATTCTGGTTTAGAGATTGTAATAAGCATATCATTGTTCTATCTCATCATTACAGATGTTTTCAGTAGTCGATCGGATTACAATAAATCGGCCAAAATCGCTGATTAGTCGATATGGTTGGTAAGCATTAAATCATAAACTTTTTTATATTTTAACTGTAAATAAGCCTGATTACAATATTGCATTATGATCGACTTTTTCTTTTAAATTTAATCATTTACTTATTCAACATTAAAGTAATTTCAATAGAGTTCGTAAAATGGATTATTGTGCAGTCTTAATTTTTTTTTTAATTTAATCATAAAATTAAAAAAAAATTAAGACTGTACAATAACTGCTAAAGTGGCTTTTATGAACTACGGTAACTGAAACTGAACGAATAAAGGCCCTTTTTTTTAACACGATATTTTTTCAATTCACGAACCATTTTGGTAGGTTCAGTTTGTAATCTCAACTGTGATACATAAGCAGCTATGTGTAGTAAACAAAATTACATAACCAACAGCGGAACTATTGCTCCTAATGATGAACCTTGGCATTGTTTTTTTTATTTATTTATTTGTTTATCGTCTATCTACAAAAACGAAATTTATTTATTAGTTGATTCTATACTATTCTTAAAATTAAAGCAAGTAATGTAAACAAAATAAAATTAATTCAATGTCGAAGGTTTGAATTGAAATAATAACTTTACTGCATGAAAAAATACCTATTTTGAGAACCCTGAAAAACAAGGTTACAATATGTATTTTGAGAACCTTGATTATCTAGGTACATAAAAAATGTGCGACGGCTCATTACGCTCTGGTCCTTCATGATCCCATAATTATCCGGGAAGCTGGTCTCTTTAATGTGAGATCCCGGGAGTGTGCCACAATTCACCACGCCAGCTCAGTGCGGGTTGGTAGCTGTCAAATATCTTAGATTTTTTGGTTCTAGGACATGCCAGTTTCCTCATGATGTTTTCCTTTATGGTTTTGAGAGTAGTGGTGACGAAATAAACTACACAAAGTAATGCGCCTGACGGGGTTCGAACACACTCGCAAGTCGAGACTGATACCGCTGGGCCACCACTGCTCTTAAAATAATAATTGTAAAATTGAAAAGTTTGTTTATTTATTTGAATAAATTACACAAATTAATGCGCCTGGATGGTTTTAAATTATCGACCCCGTAAGTCGTTGTCCCTACCATTTTGACCGTCACTGCTCAAACTTTGGGTTCGAATCCCAAAATAAAGCTCAATGTTTATAGGTTTTCCCATTGGGAGTTTCTCTGTCTTTCTGAGTCTAGATTTGAGGCTTTGAGCCTTACTGATGGCAACAGACCCAATGTTCGTTGAACGTTTTCTTATTATTTTAGAACAAGTTTTCTATCAGGTTTATTCGACTTGGTGAACAAAGTGAACTATTGGTGTCCTCAATTCAACTCGGGAAAATATCACCTGGACGATATTAACCTGGTGAATTGAGTGGACTTATTTGATGTCCTTTGTTCACCTCGGAAAAATATCACCTGAACTGTGAACCAAGGCGACCTTTTTTCTACAATCTTGTGTTATTTTTCCGAGGTGAATTGAGGACACCTAAGTTGTCCACTTTGTTCACCCAGTGATAGCATCTATGTGAACTAATTGAAATAAACCTTCTGTTACAGCACTACCCAAGTCATTGGAAAATCACGGACATCGCATATCACATTATAATTATTTATGTTTCAAAAGTTGCATGCATATTATGATGTAACCTCTAATTGGTATAAGATGTTTTTTTTTATTTTTTGTGGCTACTTAAAGCTCGTTTGAAAAACAAACTGACGCACAATGTAAAAAACGTGAAGTGTGATTCATATTTCGTTTTAAATAGTTTTAATATTCACGACTAAACACGTGGAATTAACATGAACCGACAACAGATAATTGCACTAATTGCGTCACTATATAGATTATCTTAATTATCTATATTTAATCGTAGACAACAGGATGTAAAAAGAAAAAAGTCAGATCAAAATCCACAATCGACATTGTTAGTTTAAGAAATAAATTGATTGATTGAGGCAAAAAAGAAGAACGCAATACTTACTAAGAAAAGATACAGAATACATTTTTGTTTTTTTTAAATTGCTGCTGTTTTTTTTTTTAGGTCGTAAAATCATCAAATGAGTCCTCCCGCCCTGGGTGGGGCGGAAAAACTGGTCTTCCCCCCGGACGTATCCGAGAGGGAACTTCAGTCCACGGGCGCACGTGGAGGTTTCCTGACATAGCACCCCGAGTGTGCTGGGGTGGAGACAATTAAACTACTCGTGTATTCTATAAATTGCGACAACTTCGTTAAAAGCATCGAAGTTATTCAAGCAATTTTCAGGTCAAATCAAATAGAATCACAGTATGACCTAATGCTTGTTTGGTTCCGCTTTAAACAATGTTTATGACATCTGGGCTACGCATCGCCGATTCCGATGAACAAAACTAGCAATTCCATGTAATTGCTTCCGTTTCATTTCAAACGAACGATTGGAAGGATCTTTTTAATGCTTGTATGTATTTAGATTAATGGTACATACTAGTGATGTTGCGAATGTCTGATTTTTTACATTCGCGAATGCGAATTATTGACTTTTATCTAAAACGCATGCAAAACGATAAAAAGGTTTGACATTTCATGTCAGAAAATTTAAACCGAACATCGGCCGAGTCGATTTATAGTTAAATGAAAAGTCATTTCACGCTTTTTTTGTGTTAGGTTTTGAAGTCAGTTCTTTTTTTTCCAAAATTTTTAGTTTAAATAATAAATATACAACAAAAACATTCATATAATCGTCGCCGGCGTCTGAAATCTACAATACAAGTAAGCAACAAAACGAATCTATGCAGGCAAACTGACGAGAAATCCATTATTGTTATAATAATTATACTAAAACCTTCAAAATGTTACAAACACTACTCTGAAAATCGCATCCCAATCGGTTTAGTCAAACGCGAGATAATTGTGGACAAACGAGAATAATGTAGTACATACATACAGGTCGAACTGAGAACCTACTTTTTTTTAGTTTGTTGAAAAATACTAGAAAACAGTAGCTCTTAATTTATAATCCGTTGTGGCTTTTTCCACAAACAAATAGTTATTTATAGCAAGCTATTATAGCCATACTATAATAATATAATTGTATGTTGTTATTATTACGTACAAAAAGCTAGAAATATCTAATAAGAGACCGAAAGTAATTTATCTAATTATTTACTTATGTAAGGGCTCGTACACACGACACTCGTTATTGACGATTTGTCAAAAAACACGTTCGTCTTGATGGATGGACGTTAACAACTTCACATAGCATGCAAAATTGTGCTATTTCACGAAATTGTCAAATTAAGTATTTTTGACAGAGGCGATTTAAAAGACGATATTTATGATTTTTCAGTATTTCTGCTGCGTGTACATGGCTATTAAAAAGTACCAATTTAGTACACTAACCGTCAAGTACACTAACCAAAGTACAACTTTTCGTGTGTAAAAGCCGTTATTAGTCATAGAGTCAAGTCATAGATAAAAAACGTAAAAAAAGTCTTGAGAGTTTTGTTGGTTTTTGTTACGAGAATCAATTAAATTGTATGACCTTGGACGACTTAACGAACAAGAAAACGCATCACTAAAAAGTACTGCGCTGTACAATTTGTTAACAAAGAAGAAGAATTTATAACTTTCTGTTCTGTATTACTGTTTAGCTATATTATTAGGACTCTACTACTAATAAATTAATGGAGTAAAATCTTCTCAAGATACAATAACCCATTCGAAGTTTATGACAACTTATATACTGAAAACTGTAACCTACAAATACAAACGAAAGAATTTACCTCCCGAAAACTATGAAAAAACACACATAAATTCCTTTCACAATAAATTCAAGTAAAGATTACTATGAAAGAAGTTTCATCTGGGAACGGTTGAAAGTTTTCGTATGAATCTCACACAAGGGAGCAATCAAAGGTGGGTGGAGTCAGATCTAGTTTATGTCGTTTTATTGTGGAGACGTGACCATCCCTTCCTAGAACGTTTTTAGAAGTTTATCATAAAGTTTTGCCAGGGAACTAAAGTCACCAACATTGCGTGTAGTCAAACTCAATTCATTTATTTCAATTAGGCCATCAAAGAGGCAAACGCAATTTGAACGTGGAATCAGGAAGCGGCAAGGTCTGCAGATGGACAGACGGTCGATGGGGAGACAAGTGTTGGAGTGGAGATCGCATGTGGGCACACGTAGTGTGGCACGCCCTGCGGCACTATAGATCGCTGATTTGAAGTAGCTGGCAGTGGATGAATGTGTACATAGAGAATGCTCGAGGCTGGAATACTTTGCGCTTTTTGAAGACACCGATGGGCAGATAAATAATGATCATAATGTTTATTAACTCTTGCATAGTGATTAAGTGGTTCTAAAACTTAGGAATGATGACTGTTTTATCTTAATTTTATAGTATAGCCCAACAAAAGTCACATGTTTGTACTATCGTAATGTTTAAAAAAGAAACGTGTGTATCACTGGTGAAAATGAAACTTGAAACGTCACCGGATGTGGATTTAAAAACCGATACTTTTTTTATCGTGTTGAAATCATCAAACGAGGCCTCTCACCCAAGGCAGGCCGGGAAGGACTGTCAGACTCATACTGACTAAAATTCACGGTGCCCTTCAACCCGTCATTGACGCTCATTGAAAAGTAAGCTGATAGATTATCACAGCATTTCTTCTATGGTTACTTTACAGCAATCTACACAACCAATCACAAGCAATCTTCCCTCTCACAGAGAGGAGGCCTGTGTCCAGCAATGGGAACATTTTAGGCTGATGATGATGATTGATTGAACTCAACCGGGTTCATTACTTAGTCAAATTTATTTCATTACCACTGCTCTTTATGGAAACACTGTGAGAAAACCGGATTGTCATAGAACCTAAATTTTCAAGACATATAAATATGCTATTTATGTAACGATGGTTTACAGGCCATTGCCTCTCATATAGAGGAGGCTAGCAAGAGACCCAGCAGAGGTAACATTTTAGGCTGATTATACTTTTATGCTAATTCCAAAGATTAACATTGAAAGCAACTGCTTACTACGAAAAACAGCACAGAAAAGTGTTTATAATGACTTTAAAAAAACATCACAGATTGTTGTTGAATGGAAAAATCCTATTTTTAATTCTTTGTTATCGAAGAACTTTTAGATTGCATGAAACAAAAATAAATGAATTAACAAAATGACGAGTACTTTTAATTCATAAATCGGTTTTAACGTCACCCGAAAACCTAATATTATTTTGATTTATATTTTGATAACAGCAGGCTAGAATTTTGATTTGTGACACTTGTTTTTTTTGAAGTGAAAACTTCTTTAGCGGCGTTGTACACTTTTTCTGTAATGGGTAAAAAATTTAAAACTCGCCTCAGGGTCACGTGACCAAAACTCGCGTCAGGGTCACGTGACCCTGATCGAAAATGAGTAAGACGTCATTCAAATTAAAAATAAAACATAGTAACAAAAAAGTTTTCACTTCTACCGGCACTCCTGGAGTGCAACCTTTTTTTTTATTTAAATTACAGACTTAATTTATGACAGGTGATAGAGATCATACACAAGGACTTGAATGACGCACAGGGTTTTTTTGTGAATTAGTGATTAAAATGTGCCAAAATCTCCTGTTTTTTTTTCTAGAGTGGATTTTTCTATTATAGTTATTATACCTATAGAAAGTTAGATATTTTATGGCTTAATGGTAAACAACAAGAAAACCATACCTACCTCAATTTAAAATCTTTTCGCATTGAGATAAATATTAACGATCCTGTCAATTCTTGAATTCTTAAACTAAACTTGTTTTGTGGCATCTTATAAACTTGAAAATTTCCCGTTAATACTATTAAACAACAATATTATTGACGCCTACATTTTATCGTCTACTAAATTAAGTTTTTCCAAATTTGGCAATATCTAGTACTTTAGCAATCTTTTAGGAGTCGCACAGTTAGAAGATAAAGCAAAAAATATATAGCTTGTTTGCATACTTCGACACCATTTCGGTGGGTACGGCAAAGTTCGAACGATTTCTTATAAAAATAATTCAAATGTTTTTCCTGTGAGTTGTATTTAAGAACTTTTGCTAAATGTTACATACAGTCAAAGAGTTTGACGTGCATACACATTGAAAGTTTATAGCACAATATAAGAAAACCGCTTGAAAATTAATAACTGTTTTGCTGACCGTACATTGGGCGCCACCGTTATGGGTTAATTCACGCAAAAGAGCTTGCTGTCTAGAAATTATACTTTAAAGAGTTATTTTTTGTGATTTAAAGTTTGCTCGGTTTGTTCAAAGGACTGTTTATATAGGAAACCGCGACCATGAAACACAAAGGAACTAACAAGCTGGGTAGTATTTAATCAGTACTTAACTAACAGTATGTTAACCTCCACCTGGGTCGGGATGGTTTTACCACCCGAAAATAAGCAGCAATATCAGTGAAACTTTCTGCTAGTCCAGTAGAGTCCACTCCAAATACAATCTACCTACTCAATTACAATACTAAAACGCAACTAAATTCTAGGCTCGGTGGCAAACCACCGGAGTGTCCGACCACGCGACCAATAGCTCCTCGGTTGGAAGCTGCACATTTGTGGTTGCGACCACAGTCCCCCCATTATGACATATTAATTTTTAATGAACTACTAATGTATAGAAGTAGTTTTTTTGCGTTTTATTTTGATTTTTAAGCGTGAGTGATACCACTATGCAAAAGTAAATTGTTGTAGAAAAAATACTATTAACAATGTTTATTTTGGATTTTTTGATAGATTACTCAATGGTCAGTTTCGTGCCGAAAACCACTGGTTTTTTATTTTATTTATGGGCGTTTGTCTCCATAGAATTGTGAGCCCCAACGTCACTTAACCACTGGGTTAAAAATGGTAACGACAATTACGTTTGTACCCAATAATTTGATAAAATGTATTCAAACATTTTTGCTTACTTTTTTTATTTTAACGCATCATTTCTTTTTCTGTTTAATTATTCTTTTGATTATGATAATAAAAATTTTAATTTTAAAATAAATAACTATTTACCACTGAGCTGTCTGAGAAGTTCGGGAGTTGGGTTAATTAAAAAAAAACATGCTCACACATTACATTGAATTAATTTGACGTCTGAATCTGACAAATTACGCACCTACTGATCAATTTGTCTAACGCACATTTTTTATAATATTTTTAATTGTAATTCATCATAATACATTTACAATTTGACATCATTGAAATCAATTTTGATATAAAAATTATGTCAATATTGATTGTATTCATTATGTGTGTATGTAATGAATAATTATCTCAAATAACTGAATTTATCATAAATTAATGACACTAATGTATGGTAAACTCATAGGTGTTATTATTCACAATATACGAAATACGATTTTAACCAATTAGCCCTAATCAAAGCACAGAAAGCTTTTTTTTTTTTTAACCGAAAGATTTTTTTTAACCGTTATTGTCAATTATGTATTCTGTCTATTCTGTCAATTAACTTAGCATTATTAAAAAATGTTACTAAAAATAAGGATACTTTTTAGAAAAAAAAAATAACACAGACAAGTTTCCTTAATCTAGCTTTAATTAGAGAATACCTATAATGTCATTATAATTCTAACAAAATTAAACGTATATTTTTTAGATCCAGTACCGTATTGTAAACTTTCGAACTTGACTCGACTCTCGAGTGGAGCTCTCTCGTGATAAATAAAAATCAATGCCACTTTTCGTTGTAATTTTATATCTCAAAATATCTCAAAGAACAGGCTCACCTATCCAGCGCTAGTCTATCATAGAAATATGCTGCTGTCTGTGAAAATTACAGTTTTCTAATTTGATGACATCTAATGATCATAAATGTTCACTTTAAGACCTCCTTGAATTGCGATAGAATTCTTAAAATTGAATATTCCAATATATTGTTCAAGCAACCAAAAAAGGTTGTTCAAAATAGGAGCTTGTTTTGATATCTATGCTTTTTAACAAGCTTTTTTTAGTCGCTCTCAACTATTTTAGGTTTGAGGCAATCGCTGTCGAAATGTTTCGTATTATGTTTTTACCACCTTTACTTTCGATGAATGTCAATATACATTTTTTATTTTTCCACTATTGTTGTCAGTGACAAATAAATAAATTATGTTGTCTCTCTGGATTTTCGACTTGAATTTTTTCAATGCTACTACAAAATAATATGAGATACGGCTATATTATGCTAACGAGATCAAGACATTTTTGTTCTAAGAGCAAAGCTCGGTCAACCATTTACTACCAACTATTTTATTACATACAAGTTGATTAAAAACACGTGTATTCTTAGTTCTATGTCATTATCGCTTTTTACACCTCTAATAATAACCTAAACACCTCAACTGAATGTTGCATCTATTTTTGGACATTGTAGAATTCATTTAAGTATTAATAATTGTGTCTATATTTGGATTGTGTGGCTAGCTAAGCTACTTTTTATAAAAAAACTTAGGCTCTCGCAGTTGGATCAGGCACAAAGTGACAGAGCTATACAAGTCGCCTAGCGCCATCTCGTTCACTCACTGGAACAAGCCTGGTTTTATGACGTTGGCAATACCCCGGTCCCTAATCGCGCCGTGTCAAGAACTATTTTCTGAATCAGTTCAGAAAGCAGCTTCTCCTGATACGGCGTGCAATGTTTGGAGGTTCTTTTTTTTTGAGTCCTGGTGGCTTGCCATAACGTCTTGAAGAGTGAGTTGTTTGGCTGTGGGACAGCGACAGAGCTATAAAAGTCGTCTAGCGCCATCTCATTCCCACAGCTGAACTACTCAAGCTTTAAGACCTCATGGTATGCCACCTGATCGCCGCCACTGGTAGCTTGAACTTGGCTTGAGTTTTTGAAATAGATATTAATTATTTATTATAAAAAATATATAGAAAGTTAAATAAAAAAAAAAAAAAAGCATTCTGAATAATTTCAAAGAATACATAATAAAATTTTAATTATGTATTATTGTTTGAGCACATAATGATTTAAATCCCCGGAAAACATGCTTCGAGTAGCTTTAGCTTGTAATGACTTAGAATGACGTCAAATGTGACGTAAAATATTAATTTGAAATAAATAAACTTGACTCAATAAATTATAATTTGGGCAAAATAATGATTGGGCCATTATTATAACATTTTATGTTTGCGCATGGAAAGTTCCCACTTCCCAGGTGGGGTTATCGTACCTTCGCATACTGTATGTAAAATAAAAAGATTGTAGATCGTACGACTATAAATATAATATCAAAGAGCAGAAGCTTGATTCCCATCCTTGAATTTAGTTTTATATGATATAAATAAAGGAAAAACATTTTAATAATTATAATTGTTTTTGTAATATTTATTTACTTTTACTCTTTGTATGTAAATTACATTTAATTTAATGATACATTATATTTAAAAATCCTATTAAATAAACTTAGTAAAGAACGTGACTGCTAATATTCAGTTGACTTGTTATTTTAAGATGCAAAGATCATTATTTTTAATATTTTATACTAATATAATTAACCTCCTTTGCGTCGCGCAGTCGGGTAAAAACAACGAAACGTGATCAACAATAATATTGACGGAAGCTTTAGAGGAATTTGTTTTGATAATTACCCATGTTATTTAAATTATAGATTGTTTTGTTTAATCAAGTTGCAAGGAAATTTATCTATTGTAAAATATCATCACATCCTGAATACTTACCTAGCCTGATACAGATGAGTAGCAGTATTTTTCACAGACCTACTGCCTATATTATACGACGGAGGAATGGCACGATTGGCGCTGAGGCTAAACGATCGACTGCTGCGCACCATGTAGCGGGTTGAATTCCCGCATGGAACGAATATTTGCATGATTTACAGGTAGTTGTTCTGGGTCTGGGTGTTTGTGTACGTGTGTTTCTATGTTTGTAAACGCACCTACGATACAGGAGAAATTCATATATTCATACACATAGAATTTCCGATTTCCGTATTTTTAAACAAACAAATAAGTAAGTATTTAATCTGGAGTCTTCAATAAGACTGGTTGTCAGACTTTCAGGTCATTGACTACGTATATAATATACTACCTACGCGGCCCACATATTGTATATTTTTAGAAAGTAAACATAGAATACAGTTCGAAGCAAAAATACCTTGAAATAAATAAAACTGAAACATGTATTTCAAAAATAAATGAAAAACGAAATACATTTAGAAGCAATGTGTGGCAAAATTATACAGAAAAAAACATTTGCTATAGTTTTACTTTCTGTGGAAAAACCAGGGGAATTTGTGTTATAGGCTTAGCATGTATATTTTATTCATATTTAATTTGATTTTTGTTTTTACCGAACTGCTAAATGCTATTATTATTATTTTATCTCATTTGGTTTATGGTATTCTTATGTTATTTTTTATGAGTCACGTAGTCACTCGAAATAAATGCATTTTATTTATTTATTATTATTAGCGCTAACCTTTTTCCTTTTCAATCCTTTCGACCGAACGGCCACGGTAGTCAAGCTAAACTTTGATAAAACTCATATAAATAGTCATCACAATATTTAAAAAAAAACACTTACCTTTATGTGAGCTAACGGTGTAATTGATATCTTCAAAAACGATATGCACTGGTGGTCGCTTAGCCATGCGATTCAAAGCCTTCAGAGTAGAACCAGCCCTTTCCAACGCAGCTGGGGTCCATTGGCTTTCCTGGCCCTCCTCAAGAACCACAGGGTTAGGGTGGGAAGATGGGGCAGCATTTGCTAGAGCAGCCCCCGCAATCGCTTTACGTACTAGCGGTATGGTTGCCATTTTTGAAAAAAAAAAACGCACTACTATGTCATGTGTTTTAGCACAAATTGCGAACTCACTTTCTTTTTTATGAAAATTTTAGAGTATATTATATTACTGATTATTAAAAAATGTGTAATGTCTATGTAAAACAAAATATCATAATAAAATTTACAAAACAAAACTCAAAATTATTAAAACAGAAAATTTGGGAACTCGTTTTACTATTTAGCATACAATTCCTCAATTATTCATTTATGAAAATTCGAATTTCGAAATAAAGTTCGTGACCGCTGCGCAGGAGTCGCGATACGGTACGCGCGTGCGCTGATCAGCAGTGGCGCAGCACTACTGATCGTTGCCAGACGGCTTTAAAGATTATGCCGATGCAATTAAGCTAAATGACAATGTGACGGGAGTCAATTATTAATAAAAGATTAATTAAATATAAATTATCTTCAATATTTTTAGATTAATTTTTCCTGTTAACCTCTAAACCTAATGGGTTTGAGATTTACGGTCAATTAACTGTTATCGTTTGATCTGTGTTCTTAATAGAAGTCCTATATCCAATATCATAATTATCAAATTATTTGTTTTATACATAGTTTGATTTCCGCAGCATCGCGTAAAGATAACTGAAAATATCAGCTGCACTGCATGTCGCGGATTCGATTCCTGAAACAATTATTTGTTTAAGGTACAAGTAGCAGCTGTTTCGGGTCTGGCTGCTGTGTATTTAAGTTTATATAATTAATAACTTGTTGTCTGCACCTACGAAACAAAAGAAATCTATATCTTCTTCCTATAAATAAAAATCTATTGCTGTTCATTAGTCTCGCAAAAACCGGGAACTGCTGAACCGATTTAGAAATTTTGTTTTGAATTATTATTGGAAGGCCGGGGAAGGTTTAAAAGGTGATTTTGAGGAGGTACGAAGTTTGACGGGTAAGCTAGTCTATGATACAAAAAAAATATACATGTCGAATTGAGAACCTCCTCCTTTTTTTTTCGTCGGCTAAAAATCAATTGCTCTCTGTGGTCTCGCTAAATCTCAAAAACGGCTGGCCCGATTTGGCTAATTATTGTTTTGAATGGAAGGTGTAAAAGAAGAGAAGTTTACCCGGACAGCTAGTGCCAAATAATTTTAAAAAGGTCAATATGCAAATATATTATGTCGGTCCTTTCTATGGAAAATTGTGTCGAGAAGCAATTATACGAAACGGTTTGAAGTGGTTTTCTATGTTACTCGTATTTCAAACTTTAATACAAGTTTTGAAAAAAAAACTATATACTATACTGCTTTATTGTTTTCATTTAAACTTGATTATAGTATGAATTTACAGAAAAGCGTCACTCTTACGTCAATTGCAAACATGAGCTAGCGTAATAATGATATACTTTTACACAAAAGATATGAATAAACAATCATTTACGTCTCCAACTATGACTCTTCATAAAAATATTAGGTAATCCAAAACAAAAGGAATTCTTTTGTACATACCTACTTCCAACAAGACATAAAGTACCTGGATTCAAACCACTTCTTATTTTGTTTGATATGAATGTGCCACTGATGATAGTCTAGATCAAAAGTGACAGAAAGAAAGTCTACGATGCACGCAGAGAAATGTATACGAGAACTTCTGGTTGCAACCGTGACAGCAAGACTCACTAGTTGACTTTACAAAATTTCTAGTAATAAAAACTAGGTCCTTGTTATATCTACTACTTACTTAGTATTTATTACTAAGTCTTTGTTATCTCTACTACTTACTTAGTATTGATTACCAGAAATGTTGTAAAGTCAACTAGTGAGTCCTACTGTCACAGTTGCAACCAGAAGTTCTCGCACAGGTAGCTAGACATTTCTCTGCTTACCCAGAAGAAACCTATTCACTCAACTTCAAAGGGATTTGGGTTGTATGCAGTTGGCTAAAGTCACAGTATTGGGATTTAACATGATAAAGAAAACTAAACTATTTTGCTGGAATCATAACCATTACAGCACTGCACAGTTGCACACTATATATTTGTTATTATCTGACATCTGTCTGTTAGCCGTTATCTCCTAACATTGGAGATAAGCATTTTAGTGATAAAGAGATTTTGCACAAGGACATTGCCTAAACTGCTAAACGACATTTGATATTTTTGTTACGTTTTTAGAAAAGAGGCTTGGAAACAGTTATTATTTTTATCCGATTGTGTATTGCTACTTAAAAAAAAGTTTTATTGTCAAATGTATTGCAATGCAACCCCGGCTTTGGCCCTCAAAGGAGCCCCATCAGATTCAGACAGCTCTTTGAGGCTTTAGAACCTGTTGCGCCGCCGCCGACCCAAGCACATGATCCATGATCGGACGGCGAGTCACCCATTACTCAATTACAGTGAAGCTAGGGGCAAAAATGTGTTTTAAATATTTTTTCGAAATTACCTAGTACTGACATTTCATTAAGTCAGTTATATTTTTTTGATGTTTTATTTTATTCGGATACGGTGTATTATTTGAATTATTATAAATGCTTTGATTAAATTCGCGATTGCAATATTTAGTCAGAACCTGTTGTTTTTGTGTGTCATTCCTAAATAACGAAACTCGTAACAGTTTTTTTTTTCAGCTGTATTCAAATATGAGTAAAAGGCTAATCCATGCACGTTTTTTGTCACGTGGACTACTACACGCCTCGTTCGCAAACGCAATAAAATTGTTGAGCATGATGTCCTGTGTTTAATTCCCAAGACGGGTAATTATAATAATAGAAGGATTTTTCTTCATTTACTTTGTTGATACAAACACAAGTTCAAGACTCGTGGTTTAGGTGTTTACCTTCCGGTTTTACTTTTAACTAATTTATATAGAAAATAATTAGAAATCATCAATTCAAGCTCAGAGCTTATAAATGGTTAGTAACTATTTTCTTAAACAGCTAGTGTTAGTTAAATATCTAATTATGTATTTGATAATCAATTACAATTTCAGTTGAAGTAGTAATACAAAATAAATTATATTTTCGTTACGACGATCGATGTTCACTTGATCTATAATATGTATGTATTTAGAAATATATAAGTATGTTTATCAGTTGTCTAGTACCCATAACACAAGCTCTGCTTAGCTTGGGACTAGATGGCGTTGTGTGATAGTTGTGGAATATTAAAAACAAAAAAAAAACGGTCCAAGGGGGATGCCTATGTTAAGCAGTGGATGTCTTCCGGCTGATGATGACGATGATCAATCAGGCCCTGGTAGACAGTTCTGCTTCACCCAGGTGGAATAAGAAGAGTTTGGATTTTCTTGGTGAATCTGAATTTATATTACATAAACAGTTGGTTGTCATTTGTAGAGTTTTAATAGTCTTGAGGTAAATTCGGCAATACTGAAAGTTGACCGCAAGACTAAGGAGATAAAATATAGTAAAAAAAATTGTAATAAGAACTCAACATTTCTTTTTCTTATAGTTACGTAAGCACTAATTATAAAATGTTATAAAACGTTATTTTTATACGAACGTAATAATATTACCACAAATAATAAAAAATATCATCCGGTCCAAATAGAAAGTGCCTTCACTTTCTTGCGTAATATTCTTTTTGCATAAATTCAGTTAAAACATTGCAAATAAAAAAGGTGTTTCGTCGTTGTTTGATTACAGAGCTCTTTTTTTAAATAATATATGAAATAGTAATGACTATTCATTACTATTTCATATGTAATCATGAATATAAAAAGGTGTTTACTCGTGTCGTGTTTTTACTCAACTTTTATTTAAACACTGACAACTGTTTTCTATAATCCGCGCCACGACTCAAGTCCTTTTGACTCGGTGCTATGGTCTGTGGCATTACATCAAATTGGAATAAATAAATTAAAAAAATCAAATAAATTTATTTTAGGCAAGATTTAAATTTAAATTTAAATTAATTTTCTGGTATGGGCATACCAGAAAATTAAAAGTTAATAAATAAAAGGTTACTGCCACGATTTTTATTTAATTTTGTAATCCATGAAGAAAATGCATTTCAAGCGATCGTCATGAAATTATCATAAGAAAAAAGGCTTTCAATCACAATTTTCTTAAAAAGTCCCTATGTAATTGATGTCTCATTTATAACCAACTTGAAAAGAAGGAGGTTCTCAACGCGGTTATCGATTACTACGAAGTTTCTGTAGTAAAAAAATCATTCATGTTGGTTACTTTTTACTTTACAAGCAATTTTTGCAAATTGGTCACTAGAAAGATTATAATTAACATTACTACAGATTGAAAAATCTAGTGAGAAAATTATGCATTTTACAAGTTTTTTTTTTTATTTATTTAGTTTAAATAAATACGTAACCAACTTCACAAACAATTACAAAAAAGTGTCACCTTAAAGCAACATTTAATGAAATAAAAAATAAAGCCATAGACTTCCGATGTTCTTTTTGCTTCATATTTACGATCCACTAATGACTAGTGCCTTTGGATGTGCACATTATTAGTGCGTATGATATCCACGCACTCGAAGGTAAGATTCCCACCAACCGGCCGGAATCGGCGGCATTTAACAATGCGGTAAAGAACATTGAAATCTATCTACAGTAAACACAGTTCAAGTTTGCTTGCAAAGTTATCTTCGTCCGTCGGCATTCCGCGACACTTAGCGACGACGTGTCCCATAAGTTGCTTGCAAATATGAATTGTATTTACTGTTGATAGATTTCAATGTTCTTTGCCGCATTGCATAATGCCGCCGATTCCGGCCGGTTGGTGGGAATCTTACCGAAGAAGACCACGGCCAAACGCTTGAACTTGACCCTAAAGCCAGGCTCGGATTGAAACGACGGCGAAGCCAAACTGACCAAGTTCAATGCAATAAAAACAGTCTTTCTCAGCAATAGACTTTTATACTAAACCTGTAATTGTCTTGATTATTGACCATCTCGAGCTTGTTTTCGTTATTTTACATTCATTTTGGGGTCCTTTTCAGTTCAAATCCTAATTAATCTCTAAAAAGTTGGGTGTTCTTCTTTCAAATATGCGAATGTACTCTGCAATCTCACAATATTATCCGAAACATTTCAGTCGTGCAAGGAGTATTGTTTGCGCCTTAAGAATGGATCAGCTAAGTACCAGATAAAAGCATTAGAAGCTATTAAGCGCGGGTTATCTAGGTCCTTTATCGCAAATGCAATTGAACACACTTGGTGGATTTTGACCCGTATTGGCTTTTTCTTCCGCTATTTCCAAAACATCGTAAATTTTGGAAAAAGTACTATTGAGGGCGAGCCTAAGCTCAATGACGTAGACTTTATGAAAACTGACCCCTAAAGTCTTAAAAATCTTCACAAAGTTGCCAATTTTTCGGTTATATTTTGGACTTGGTGCTTTAAAGTTATAAAGTTTTACTCTCGCATTCCCATTCCATCGTTGGATGGGAAGAGATTCGGTAAAGAATCGTTGTTATGTGATTGATATTCGTCAGCGCTATAGTTCCATATTTATTTAATGTGAAAACGGTTCGTGGAATCCTATGTCGGATTCTTTTTGATGACTTTATTGTAGACTAGCTGATTCCCGCGGTTTCACCCACTTCTCGGCTCCTTGTTCGTAGCATGATGATAAATAGCCTATAGCCTTCCTCGCTATGTAGGTATACTATTCAACACAAAATAATTTTCAATTCAAAACTAGGTTTCTGAGATTAGCGCGCTTTAAGCTGGAGAGTTTGTTATAATTGTTATTATAATTTATTGTAGCTCAAAATGGTTACTTTTGGGAAAGCGTGCCTTATCCTGGGCTACGTGATATCTTCACATCAGGTGAATCACAACTAACAAAAGTTGTCTGTCCAGTTTGACAACCTCGTGCTTGAAACCACAAACACGTGAAAATTATACATAATTATACTATATAAAGCTCGATTACCACTCACTGACTGACTGACAGAATTGTTCTCCCAGATGGTGAAGGGGGAGGTGGGTATATTTTGACAGATTCGTATACAAGTCACTCTCGTGAGTATGGGAAAAATCCCAAACCTCCCCTTTTCGTCCCCCCTCTCCCCCCTCCCCATCGTATCTCGGAAACTAAGAGACCCGTGTTTTGTTTTTTTACGGATTCGTATAGAGGGGGCTCGGAAACGTAAAAATCATTTTTTAGAGTCCCCCCTCCCCTTTTCCCCTTCTCCCCCCTTTAGGAGGATCTCGGAAGTTAACAGACTTGCAACAGTTTTTTTTTCGGATTCATGTCAAGGGCCCCATAGTTGGTCCAAATCATTTTTCAAAACTCTCCCCTCTCCCCCCCTTCACCCCTCCCCCCGTCGTATCTCGGAAACTAAGAGACCCGTGTTTTGTTTGTTTACGGATTCGTATAGAGGAGGCTCGAAATAGTAAAAATCATTTTCAAAGTTCCCCCTTGCCCCCCTCCCCCCCCCCCCTTTAGGCGGATCTCAAAAGAGACTTGGAATTATTTTTTTTCAGACTCGTGTCAAGAGGTCCAGAGTATGTCGGAGAGGTAGGTCAGAGCGGTAAAGCGAAGCGTAGCGTAGCGTAGGGATGTGGGCACGATAGCTTTCCGGTGGTAGGTAGGTCCTGAGTGGAGCGAAGGGGGGAGGTGGCGAGCGAAGCGAGCCGGCGACCCCCGTAGCGTAACGAAGGTTGAGTGGGTGAAGCGTAACTCAGCGGTGACGACAAGCAAACTTACAAGTAACTCTCATGAGTAGGGCAAAAGTACCAAGCTTCCCCTTTTTGGCGTCTCCCCCCCCTCCCAATCGTATCTCAGAAACTAAGAAACCCAGGTTTTATTTTTTTACGGATTCTTATAGAGAAGGCTCGGAAAAGAAAAACCCATTTTTTCAAAGTTGCCCCTCTTGACCCTTTCCCCCCCCCCCCCCTTAAGGCGGATCTCAGAAGAGACTTGGAACATTGTTTTTTCAGATTCACATCAAGGTACCCGGAATTGGTCAAAATGATTTTTCTAAACTCCCCCATTTCCCCCTCTTCACCCATCCCCCCATCGTATATCGGAAAAACCATGTAGCGGTAAAGCGAAGCGTAGGAATGAGGTCACGATAGCTTTCCGGTGGTAGGTAGGTCCTGAGTGGAGCGAACCTGCGAGACCGAGTTGAGCGAAGGGGGGAGGTGGCGAGCGAAGCGAGCCGGCGACCTCCGAAGCGTAACGAAGGTTGAGCGGGTGAAGCGTAACTCGCGGGTGACGACAAGCAAACTTACAAATAACTCTCATAAGTAGGGCAAAAGTACCAAGCCTCCGCTTTTTGGCCTCCCCCCCCCTCCCTATCGTATCTCAGAAACTAGGAGACCCGTGTTTGGTGTTTTTTTACGGATTCGTATGGAGGAGGATCGGAAAAGAAAAAAACATTTTTTTCAAAATTTCCCCTCTTCACCCCCTTCTCCCCCCTTTAAGTAGATCTCAGAAGAAACTTGGAACATTTTTTCTTGGGGCCCAAAGTATGTCAAAATCATTTTTCAAAATCAAAATGAGAATCCAAGATGGCGGCTGCTATAATTTTCGAATTGTTCATCAATTTTATCATGGGAGTCGTTTTCATGGTTTTCGAGGATGATAAAGCCGATAGTGAGGTCAAAATCAAAATCAAAAATGGCGACAGCAAAAAATTCAAAGATATCATCATGGATGTCGTTTTCATGGTGTTCGAGGGTAATAAAGATGATAGTGAAGTCAAAATCAAAATCCAAGATGGCGGATGCGATAATTTTCGAATTGTTCATCATGGGAGTCGTTTTCATGGTTTTCGAGGATGCTAAAGCCGATAGTGAGGTCAAAATAAAATCAAAAATGGCGACAGCAAAAAATTCAAAGATATCATCATGGATGTCGTTTTCATGGTTTTCGAGGGTAATAAAGATGATAGTGAAGTTAAAATCAAAATCTAAGATGGCGGATGCGATAATTTTCAAAATGTCATCATGGGAGTCGTTTTCATGGTTTTCGAGGATGCTAAAGCCGATAGTGAGGTCAAAATCAAAATCAAAGATGGCGACAGCAAAAAATTCAATGATATCATCATGGATGTCGTTTTCATGGTTTTCGAGGGTAATAAAGATGATAGTGAAGTCAAAATCAAAATCCAAGATGGCGGATGCGATAATTTTCGAATTGTTCATCATGGGAGTCGTTTTCATGGTTTTCGAGGATGCTAAAAGCCGATAGTGAGGTCAAAATCAAAATCAAAAATGGCGACAGCAAAAAATTCAAAGATATCATCATGGATGTCGTTTTCATGGTTTTCGAGGGTAATAAAGATGATAGTGAAGTCAAAATCAAAATCCAAGATGGCGACTGCGATCATTTTCGAATTGTTTATCATGGGAGTCGTTTTCATGGTTTTCGAGGATGCTAAAGCCGATAGTGAGGTCAAAATCAAAATCAAAAATGGCGACAGCAAAAAATTCAAAGATATCATCATGGATGTCGTTTTCATGGTTTTCGAGGGTAATAAAGATGATAGTGAAGTTAAAATCAAAATCTAAGATTGCGGATGCGATAATTTTCAAAATGTCATCATGGGAGTCGTTTTCATGGTTTTCGAGGATGCTTAAGCCGATAGCGTGGTCAAAATCCAAATCCAAGATGGCGGCTGCGACAATTTTCGAATTTTTCATCATGGATGTCGTATTCATGGTTTTCGGGTATGCTAAAGCCGATGGTGAGGTCAAAATCAAAATCCAAGATGGTGGCTGTGATAATTTTTGAATGGTTCATCATGGGAATCGTTTTCACGGTTTTCGAGAATGCAAAAGCCGATAGTCAGGTCAAAATAAAAATCATAGATGGCGGCTGCGATATTTTTCGAATTGTTCATCATGGGAGTTGTTTTCAGGGTTTTCGAGGGTGCTAAAGCCGATAGTGAAGTCCAAATCAAAATCCAAAATGGTGGCTGCTATAATTTTCGAATTGTTCATCATGGGAATCGTTTTCATGGTTTTCGAGGATGCTAAAGCCGATAGTGAGGTCAAAATGAGAATCCAAGATGGCGGCTGCGATAATTTTCGAATTTTTCATCATGGGAGTCGTTTTCATGGTTTTCGAGGATGCTTAAGCCGATAGTGAGGTTAAAATCCAAATCCTATGATCGCATAGAGTGTTCGAGGGGCGGTAAGCGCGTACCTAACACAATAATATTTTGAAATATCATATTTTTATCTAAACTGACAAGTTTGTTTTGGAATTGAAAAAATCTTTTTGTCTTGGATAGTTTTTGTGTTTTCATCATGGGTGCTACTTTCATGGTTTTCGAGGATGTTAAACTGATGGCAAGGTCAAAACGGGAATGCTAGATGGCGGCTGCGATAATTTTCGAATTGTTCATCATGGGAGTCGTTTTCATGGTTTTCGAGGATGCTAAAGCTGATAGTGAGGTTTAAAATCCAGGAGGGCATAAACGACGTCACCGAAGGCCTGCTGCGTGTTGTCTGCGAGGTGGGCTGTAAACTTTTTCGACCGATCAGGAATAGACGTATGCCGGAACTTAATTACCAGCGAGACTCTGGCACTAATGAAGAAACGACGAGAACTCACAAAGCTACACAGGCTGAGAGTCAGGTTCTTAACGGGGAGGTCAAAAAGCAGTTCATACGCGATACTCGGAGTGCAAATAACCGAATTATAGAGCAAGCTTTAGCTCGGAATAAAGGCTCGAAGGTATTTGCCAAGCCCAATACCTCCCGCTGTCGCCTGACAAAGACCAGAACGTCACAAGGTACCTCCGTCACCTCAAAGCCAGAGATTCTAGCTGAAGTCAAAAAGTTCTACGGAGACTTATATGCTCAAAAACCTTGCCCACCTCAGGCCCACGGCGCGGATGACCCACGGGCCAAACTGACACGTCATCTCACACGAGCATCCCGACATTGACATGGGTGAGATTGGAATGGCACTCAGGCAGCTTTACCACAACAAATCGCCAGGGGATGACAGAATAACCATAGAGCTGCTCAAGGCAAGAGGAATACCTATCTTGACAGAGCTTATAAACTCTTCAATTCCGTCATCCACACTTGCATAACACCGGAGGCATGGCATGGGAGTGTGGTAGTATTATTATTCTTCAAAAAGGGCGATAAAGCGCTCCTTAAAAACTACCGCCCCATCTCACTTCTGAGGCATATCTATAAGCTGTTCTCGAGGGTTATTTCTAAATCGTCTTGCCCAAAAGTTCGATGATTTTCAGCCACCGGAGCAGGCCGGGTTTCAAAAAGGTAACCGCACCATAGATCACATACACACCCTTAGGCAAGTGATTCAAAAGACCGAGGAGTATAACCAGCCTCTGTGCCTAGCGTATGTGGACTACGAGAAGGCTTTCGATACCGTCGAGACCTGGGCTGTTCTGGAGTCCATGCAGAGATGCCTCACGTTGAGGTGATGAGATGTCTGTATAAGGCCGCAACAGTGACCGTCTAAGTACAAGAACAGAGCACAAAACCAATCCAACTGTTTACAAACGCGTTGGAGGACGTTTTCAAGACGATTGATTGGAAAGGACGGGGTGTTAATATCAACGGTCAGTACATCTCACACCTCCGATTTGCGGATGACATTGTCATCATAGCAGAGTCTCTGCAGGAGCTGGAAAAAATGCTGAACAGCTTGAGCGATTCTTCAAGGCGTGTGGGTCTCGGAATGAATCTGGCTGGACAAAACCAAAGTCATGTTTAATGGTCACGTCACCCCAAGACCTTTAATCGTGAATGATGCTGCCCTCGAGGTTGTGCAAGAATACATTTATCTAGGCCATAGTGTACAACTGGGCAGGCACAACTTTGAGAAGGAGGCAGCTAGAAGAATACGCTTGGATTGGGCGGTATTCGGGAAGCTGCGTCATATCTTTGAATCATCGATCCCACAATCCCTTAAAACCAGGGTTTACAACCAGCGTGTCCAACCCGTAATGACTTACGAAGCCGAAACGTGAACACTTACCATCGACCTGGTCCACAAATTTAAGGTTGCTCAGCGTGCAATGGAGAAAGCAATGCTCGGGGTTTCTCTGGTGGATAGAATTCGTAATGAAGTCATTCGCCAGAGAACCAAATGTGAACCACATGGCACGTCTGCAGACGGACAAACGGCAGATGCAGCAAACATGTGCTTGAGTGGAGACCGCGAATGGGCAAACGTAGTGTAGGACGCTCTGCTGCAAGATGGGTCGATGATTTAAGGAAGGTGGCTGGCAGTTGATGGATGCGGCCTGCCCAAAACCGGGATGGTTGGCGCTCTTTGGGGAAGGCTTACGTCCAGTAGTGGACGGCAATAGGCTGATGATGATATAAAGCTGATAACGAGGTCAAAATCAAAATCCAAGATGGTGGCTGCGATATTTTCGAAATAATCATCCTGGGAGTCGTTTTCATGGTTTTCGAGGATGCTAAAGCCGGTAGTGAGGTCAAAATCAAAATCCAAGATGGCGACTTCAAAAAATCATATTTTTTATATTGGATGCCGTTTTCATGGTTTTCGCGGGTGCTTAAGCCGATAGTGAAGTCTAAATCAAAATCCAAGATGGCGGCTGCGATCATTTTCGAATTGTTAATCATGGGAGTCGTTTTCATAGTTTTCGAGGATGCTAAAGCCGATAATAAGGTCAAAATCTAAAATGGCGACTGCAAAAATTCTAAGTAAGAAATACTTCCCAAAACACGACCACGCGAGCTGCTTGCAGCTCGCGCAACGCGCAAATACTAGTTATTATATAAATTTAAATATAAAAATTATTGACGTGAAAAAGTTTTCGTAAAAACCATTCATAAAATAAACATAATTTATTTACATAAAATAAATATAAATATTCTTGGGTAAATTGTTCAAGAAAATCTACGATTGATGACGACATATTTATTAAACAATTATACAAACACATAAATTGACAACACAATGCCTCCATATAAATGAGAGCGTTATGATTAAACAAAGTACTATTATTTATATAAAAACACCATAAATCCATTAGCACTTGTAGAAACTGATAAATACTGACAGTGTGATTAAGTTACTTGTTTACCTTGAATCAGAATTATAATGCATTGATTGGATACAATTATAAACAATGCCCTCTATTTTCTATGGATTTATTTTCAATAACGGGATAAGGTCTAATTTTATCTTTTTATTGTGAAAACCACAGCTTGAATTTATTTAAGTAGTTATAAGGATAGGTTTTTTTATAGTTTAATACTACATAAAGCGCGTAGCACTGTTATGCCATCCATACACGATCAGTTTAAGAAATTAGATGACACCGTATTCAGTCGCTTTATTTTATATTTTATTGCATTTTTTGCTACCGACTTCCGAAAAAAAGTTATTCTGCACTTTTTCTGGTGGTTTTTGAAGTCGGTTATTTTTTAAGTTTTTATTTTAATTCTTTAGTTCAAATATTCAACCCTAGTTCTGTGCAGTTTTTTGTAATAATATATTTTTTTATTCAACTACACTTTATTCTAGTGTTAGTTATTTCTATTTTGTGAACTCGTGAAGTGCTTGCTTACCTGTCTGACTTCCAAAACACAACTCCCTATTTGGGTCATATTTAACCCTAATTCTGTGCAGTTTTTTGTAATATTATATTTTTTTTTTATTCAACTACACTTTATTCTAGTGGTAGTTATTCCTATATTTTATGAACTCATAAAGTGGCTTGCTTACCTGTCTGACCTCCATAGCACAACTCCCTGTTTTGTAAGTTCGCCACAAAAATAATTTTCGAACGAGAAAAAAGCAGAACAATTCAATTATAAAATACAGCACAAAAGTATCGAAAGCAAGGATACAATGTAGAATCTAAACAGAAAGTACTAAGAGAACAGGATCAAAACTTTTTTTCGAGGGGAATAATTTTTGTGGCGAACTTACAACAACCCACCTATTTAATGGTTAACACGATACTCCTTTGTTAAGACTGGTTCTCAAACTTTTGGGTTCGGTCGATATAAAATAATACTTTAAGTGCCTTTTAGTTGTGACCTCGAAAAAGATTTTATGGGATTATTATGAGAATGGATAAAAAGTATAAAATTGAATTTTCCGGTATGGTGTATTTTGACCTCTACAAAGGTTTAAGGTTTTTGTGAAGGTTATATAACTATGACATCATTGTTTGGGTATATAATTTGATGAGCATTTAGTTTTTTATAGTGTTGTTCTAATTCAAAAACAAGAAAACAGAAATATATCACTTTTAACAATTTGTAACACAAACATCACATTAATTTTATTCATCACCAGTTTGCATTTTTTATTTAATAATTATGATAGATTATGTAGTACCAGTACCTTTAATTATTAAGTTTGGTTATAAAATATTATCATATAAAACTTCATCTTGAAATAAAACTTTATCTCCGGTTATGACTTTATTCATAAAATAATAAAATAAAATAAAATTATAAATAGGTATCATGAATTTAAATGAAATGCAATGACGATCTCAAGAATATTAGAAGCAACTCATTTTTATGATGTATTTTATGATAATAAATATAAAAATTACGATGCATGACCACTAATGTATGCATAAATTAATTTAATTTTACACCTAGTTTGCAGGTGCAATGTATGTTTGTACTTTTTATCAGCAACTTATTCAAACATTATCACTTTATAAAACACCCAAAGGATAACACGCTGTCCTCTTCCTCACACGGCCCACCTCCTCCTTCGCGAGCATGACTGCTTCGCAGAAGGAGGCGACTGCTTCCTACTCTGTCTCATCCCGCAGCATGGCCTAGACCAATGTCTCCGCCTATCACCGCCGTGGGGACACGGCGTTTCTCTGCCCAAGCGGGGCGAAAAGACCAAAAAAACCAAAACGAAGAATATTTAAAATATTGAATAGTTTTAAATGTATTGTTTTATTATAGTCGATACGCAGGAAATCCATTTTCTTTTTTGTGAGCTCGCTCAAATCTCAGGCCTCATTTGTGCTTCTTTAGTGGTGATAGATGCCAAGACATAAAACTGAATATAATTCTAAAATATTATAATTCTATAAATAAAATATTTACTGCAGCAGTGCCTCTAAAGTCTGAACGCGATGAAACCGCAATCATGTAAGCACTTACCATACAAAAACATTAAAAAAGGGTAGAAAGAAGAAAAACCGTCCTGATTTAGTGCGAACATAAGGCAAACATCGTAAATTATCAAATCAAAGAGTGTGAGAAGAAATATATTTGGCTAAGAAATGCGTCTGATTTTATGCGGTGTTTTTCCACTCCTGAATGCGGACCATTCATTTCTGGTTTGTGGTACCTAAATGCTTCTTAAGAAGTAGAGTAACAAAGCAAAGGAAAAGGCTCTTAAGTATTTTAAACATTAAGATTATAGCAGGGAAATCGGAAAATAATACTCGACACCGTAAGCTGTGAAAAAAAATATGATTTCCCTCAAAGCAGTCAGGTAGTATAAATTTCAACACCCGTGCGTCTATGTCTAAACGTTTATAGGAACATGAAGCAACAAGAGAATGTTTAAGGATCCTATAAAGTTTTTTATAGTTTCTTTCTCTCTTGGGAAAGGGCATGAGAATTGACACGAAAATTGCAAGACCCAAAACAAGTGGGGTGCTATGATGGGAAACCTCCACGTGTGCCCGTGGACTGGAGTTCCCTCTCGGAAACGTCCGGGGGTAAGAACAGTTTTTTCCGGCCGGTGCACCCTGGGATGCGGGCAAAAACTCTTCCTTAGGCACTGCGTGCCTAAGTGGTCTCTTTGCCCGTATGCGAATAGCCTGTCGTGTGGATGCTGCAACGCGATCCCCTGATGTCCCTCTAATCAGCAGAGGGTACAGCGGCGGAGCGGGCTTGCGGACGGTGAGTGAGCTCGACCTCCGACCAAGGACCAAGCCCGGGTCGGTGGCGCGTCGTGTTTCGCGCCAAATGCCTGCTGGGGTCGCGGGTAAAAAAGACCCAAAACAAGTAAACCAACTTTTTTTTAACCTCTTCCCACTCTTGGAATAGTTTCTTGTGTCCTGGGTGCGTTCTCAAACATGATCAGATCATAGTTACAAATATTTGTTCTGTGCGGGAATCAAATCCTCGGTATGCAGCACCGCAGTCAATTTCTCAGCTATAAATGATAAAAAAATGAAAATTTGATTTGTGTTATTTATCATTCCACACTAGGATTTTCTCATGTACCGTGAGTGCGGTTATAAACATAAAAAACCAATCTAATCACAACTATTTTGCGCAGAAAGACAGCACCATAACATTTTAAAAACTACCCAAACTCCCCTTAAATAAAATATCAGGTCTCTTTAATTTCTTTCTGCGGTCAAAGTGTACAATACCGTTACATATAAAACGGACAGCCACTTAACTTTTTTATTGCAAACGTACGTACAAAGACACGGTTTTATGACTGACAGACCTAAATGTTACGTGACATGCTGTAAAACTGAAATGGGACTACTTTTAAGGCAGTTAGGGATTTTTTTATGATAACCAGTTATGTATTTTCAGGTAATGCGTGTATGAGAGGAAGCAGATCAGCAAACCCAATGTGGTTTTCCCAAGGCAGCTGGCAGTAGTTGGATGTGGGTAGCTGATGATTCATTGAAATGGTGTACGAAACAGCCAGCAAGATATACATATTTTACTTCATCGTTTCAGCTTATTGCAGTCCACTGCTTGACATAGGCGTCTATACGGAGCGCCACATCTCGACTTTAGATGCCAGGATAAATGTAGATGCTTGCATTTAAAGTCAAGATTGCATTGCATTGAAATTTGCTTGCTAGAACAGTGCAAACATTACAAATACTTACTGTCACCACACGAATTAAGAAAAGACCAACAAACGATTTTTCAATATGGCTTTATTTTCGATGTGTCTGTATTTCAACCTCTTTAGCTTGCACAGTCATGCAACATAATAGCATGCATACAGCATACAAGAAAACCGTTTACGTCTGGATTCTTATCTTTTTTGGTGACCGTACATCATGCAATGTTTATGCAAATACTTTTAGTTGTTCGTGATTGATTTAAAGGTAGGTCTGACTTTTACGAGAACAATTTTTCAACCTCGTATAGAAAGGAGATGTTTAAATATTCACCTCGTACCCAAAGCCCTCGGTAATACAATCTTCAAAGAACCCATAGCTTCAAAGGTTCTCTGTTAATCAAATGAGCTTAAGGACCAAGATGACAAGGTCGTCTCTATTTTGGTACAACTTCCCGTTTCATTCAATAAACAAGTTTGACTTTGAACTCTATTGATAGAGTGTTTGTGAACGGTAAAATCAATATTGGTGATTTCCTATACACTTTTTTACTCCTATTCTTAATAAAAAAACTTACTTTCAAGTATGCTTGAACAGTTACTTATCATAAGTTTTATAAAGAGTGAACTGGCTTGTGAATTTTGATTAATTATACACGATGTTATTTTCCGTTCATCGTCATCATCAGAATCAACCAAGACTACCTATTATAATTTTATTTATAGCACGGTCGACACAGTGCAGCAGTGGCTGGCCATCCCGGTTTTTGTTCAGGGTCCTATCAGTGTGTGTGCGAGTTTAAATGTTATTTAACACACCCACGAAAACAGAAGACTGTCTGGATACCAGGGAATCAAGGCTTAATATGGAAAGTAAAGTATTGATGCTCTCTACATGCAAAGTAAAAAGTGGTGAAGTAGCACTTCTCGGCACACCCTTTGTGTGGCGATTTGCTCAGCATCATGCAATCACGTTACTAAAATAAAACTATAAATATAAAAAGATTTAATAAATCTTTTTTTTATTATTGTTCCGAGACATAAAATGTGGAACATGCGTCACTTTATAGGATAAAAAAGCAGAAAGTGAATCTCACGATACACAATTCCGCATTCCATATATTATTTTACTGACCTACATTGAGTAGGTACTAAAGGAATAACTTTTAACCCACCAGCTTCTGCAAGCACATCCGGGCAAAACCACTAGTTTTAAACAAACAAGGGTTACACAATACCGAAACTGTTCGAAAGCGGTCACTAAGTCCCAAGCCACTGGTACACTAAGGTCTAAATTACTATTACGTCGCATTATTAAATTTGTACAGAGAAACTATAATAATTTGAGTTCACCAGTTTGCATTGTTTGCAATAGTAGTGTTGATTACAAAGTGCTGTTAGTAATAAACAGTGGTTTTAATCGGTTAGTTGCAGGTGAAGAAAATGCTAAGGGTTTTGAAATAAAACGAAGAATCGCGTACTCATTTCCTTTTTGTTCATTTACTAATTTTGTGCCTGTGTACACGTAGCATGGCGCCGTAGAAACGGGTTTTGTCGACGCAAGAATAGACAAAATGAAAGAACGTAAAAGATTTTTATCGATATATCAATGTTTAAAATATAGAAGAGATATTATGTTGCTATTCGTTAATGGTGTTTGAATCGTGTCATACTTGTGCAAAAAAACAGTCGATTTGTATAGGAATGACGCTGAAATATTTTTGTATTTTCTTGGTAGAATAGAGATAGAATCGCCATGCTATGCATGCAGGACACACAATGCGTTGCGGCGTCGCACCGCTACGATTTTGAACCACACCGAGATTATTTCTGACCCAACCAACAGAAGATCGCCGCTCAGTTATCAACGCATTCAACCTTCTCCGTCTCGACACGGTGGTTGCAAGTTTGGTGCAGCACCGCAGCGCATCGTTTGCCCTAGTACCTACTTCCTGGTGCTCGATCGTCATATTTACTTTAATGCGATGCGAAACCACAACATCCAAGATCGATTGCTAGGACATGGACTGTCGTTGTAGGAAAAGAAATGGGCTTCAATACATCACGCGAGACCTGGGTCCCAAGTCTGCTAATTTAGTAATGACTCAATTGAATATCAATTTGATCTCAGTAGCAGTTTCTACATTTGGTATTCTGCTACTAATTGAAGACCAATGGTTTTCCAGTGACATTCCATTGAACTGCTATCAGAATATTTGCTAGTCTGCTCTTCAATCGTGTTATAGTTGTAAATTGATTGTGGACTTTATCGGGGGTGTTGCCTTTAGAGAGTGGAATACCACTCTCTAATGGCAACACCTATACCCGTTCAACTGAGTGTCAATTACACTTACACTACAATTCCATTACGACTCTATTGAGCTTACATACAAGTTTTTGCAGAATACCAAATTTGTTATAATCGTAATGGAGTCGTGATTGACTCTCAATTGAATATTATCATCAATAAAATTAGCAGACTTGAGGCCCTGGAAGTTGCCACCATTTCTTCTAATTTTTTTTTGTTTCTGAGCATGAATAATGCCTTCTTCCATAATTTTTGAAGCAGCGGAAATAAAATAAATTGCTTAAGGTGATACCTTCAGATTCTAATGCTATTTATTTTAAGACTCCTTGGCATATCTCGCATATGAAGTAAAGTAAAAAGACCTAGAATTCTTACCAATCGGATTATTTATATTAATAATCTGAAGAGACCGGGATTTTTACATAATCCTGATTGTAACCTGATTATATGATCGGCTGAGCTCTTATTATTATCTACGAAAAGTTTCCGACGAAGTTGATTACGAATATACGTCTTTTTTCATAAAATCTTACAATACTTTTTTTTTCTTTAATAAAAAAACGTATTACCCACACTGTGTAGCAATGGTCTGTTGGTCTACTGATGGTTAGTGTCCCTGACTGCTATGCCAGAGGTCGTGGGATCGATTCCCACCCAGGACAAAATGTTTGTGTGATGAGCACGATCATTTGTTCTGTGTCTGGGTGTAATTTATCTATAACATTTAAATGTATTTAGAAATATATTAGTATGTTTATCAGTTGTCTAGTACCCATAACACATACTCTGCTTATCTTGGGACTAGATGGCGTTGAGTGATAGTTGTTCCGCATGGGGATGCGAAACAACTACTTAATAGAACATACAAATATTTTATCCACGCTGGACGAGAGCCTACTACATGCAGTGTAGCAGTCAAACGCTTCGCTATTGCGCACACGATACGCACCCGCAGTGCGTACATACGGCTACACATCAAGCTATACAAAACCAGTATAATCTGATCGTCGTATGCGCGGAATGATCATACAAAGTGAGACCACGATAAACTGGTTTTGAAAAGCTTGATGTGAAGCCGTGTATACTTTTGTTAAAAACCGAATTACTATTACAGGGACTATTGTCGTGAACGTTAAAATAATGCTGTTGTTAAAATATGAACCAAATCTGACCACATTTACTGCCTTCTACAATAAAATACTCATGAGACACGTAGTTTCCTGTAAGGTTTTTTTTTTTTGCTTGGTAATTTGGAACTAAAAATAGAATCATATAAGTTTCATTAGAGTATCTATTCGTTATTTTTTGTCATAGCAAAAAAAACTGTTGTGTCCAAAAATAGACGAGGTGCAATTAGATGCTTTGATAAAATCTTTTGGAACATGATACCTTTTTTGTGTCTTAAAAAAATCGATGGAGTTGCTTGAGAACTTATATACTGGTTGAGATAGATATAGAAAATGTTGCGGACCTCTTTTAAATTTACATGTTTGTGTGAATGTATGGAGAATTATGTATGGTATCACATTTTACAATTATGTATGTTGGATCCTTGAAAAAGTACTTTAAATTAGTAAATTAACAAGGCATTATTCTAAACATGTTGTCAAAGATGGAAACTTTTGTCAACTATGTGTATAAAAGTACCTTCAGTTAATTCCATACATTTAATTCGCTTATCTCAAAATGTTAGAGTCATCGAAGAATAGAATAGAATAGAAATACACTTAATTATGAACACCATACAAATTATTGGTACAGAGTATCTTATACATAGGGTGACACAATGGGCGGTCTTATCGCTAAAAAGCGATTTTTTAGCAAGGCAACCTTTATTATTTTTATTTTTTTTCATACCTAATTATGTAACTGAACATTTACAATATAAGCCTTTTTCAAATACTCAACGACTGATACTTATATTACGAAGTGTTCGTTTTTTCGAGTCCGAAAAATTTATCAACAAAAAATATTTGACCCATATTTTTTCTGTTGTTACGTACACCAAAATTGATGAAGTTATAACCCTTCTAAAAATCACAAAACGTCACTCCGTCGGTATAATTTTACTGACGTAATGACGTCACAAGGTCCCACTTCAGAATTTCGAAGTGTTGTGTGACAAATACATTGATTAAAAAAAAAGAAAAAAAAGTATTTGTTCATTATTTTTCAATACTCTCACTGATGAACTAAACAGAGTTTCAATTTATTTATGCAGTAAACTAACCTATTATCGCGTTTGGCTCAAAATATTGTACAATAGGGTGTTCAAGTTCTTGTTTAAAAGGAATCAATCAGGTCTGATCATGAATACCATCTTAAAGTCAGTTTTTTTTTTTTGTTTTTCCATCATGCTATCATCACAGACCTCCGATGGCTGTCTATAATATTTTGGAGTCTCTGATAATTTTGAAACAATGGGGACCTCACAAAGTCAGGGATACGTTGCTTCTTTTGCTATTCATACAAAAATAAAACGTCTATCAACATAATTATTATGTAAAAAATTAGAAGATTATTAAGATAGTATACTTTTTTGATAGATTGGCATATGTTATTGTGCTGGAATCTGTACGTTTCTATTTTGAGAAACTTTTTTGTATTATCTTCTTACAACTTATTTATGATGCAGTATAAAACTTTAAAACTTAATCACTCATTCACACAGTGTGAAATATCACATGCATAAATAGTCTTTTTTGATTATCCAAAAATAACTTTTTAGTCCATTGAAAAACTAACACGTAATTAACGCAATTAAAATAAACGCAAGTAACGTGTTCAAATATGTATTCATCAAATTATCTAATTTACAACAGGTTTTTTTTGTAAATTAGTCAAGTAATATTACTGGAGGCATTGTGTTTTTGGGCGACACGGTTAGCGAAGTGGCTGAGCCGTTGGGCTGCTACGTTGTGTGTCGCTGGTTCGATTTGTACGCTCTACAAGTGGGTGTTCCAGGTCTGGGTTTACATGAGTTTATATTTTTGTAAACGCACCCACAACACATATGAGAAATTCCTAGGGTGAGGCAATTATTTTTTTTTTATCTTGCGCCCAGGTCCAGTAACCCTAAGCACCTTCGTACACAACGCGACGTAAGTCTAACACCTTACGATTGTGATTTTAAAGGCGACTATCGCAATACAATCCATAGAAGTTCGTACAAGGCATGCGTCAATGGATACAAAAGTTGTAAGGTATCGAAAACTAGGTGTCACCTTGTGTTCAAAGGGCATAGAATATATGTATAATAGGACTACGCGAAAGGGTTAAGTCTCCGATACGGGCTTATTGTTAGATGTAAACATCATCTAGGTTAAGTGAAAACCAGAGGCAGAAACTGGAGAGAATTGGGTAGCCAAAGGTCAATAAAGATGGAGAAGCGATAGTTAAATTCTACCATAATAAAATAGCCATAATTATCAACGAACACATTAAATGAGTTAACTTATTCGTACCTTTAATAAGTAGGTTATTTATATTAATATTTTTTTAATAACTTCACAAGAGGGGTTTTCGTATTTTACAATTTTGCTCCGGACCCCGCACTAGGATACCCTGTGTTGTGAGGTCAATCCTAAAAACACCCATGAGGATGTTACCCTACTGAAAACCCTTCATTATAACTTACTAATTTCCTTCAGACCGTACAATTAATGTATCAAAACAACAACATCAATAAATACAAAAACACCTACCTATGGCTGTAAATCTACTGAAAAACCATTCTATTTTTTCCCCTTCATAACTAATGAAACAAAATACTGTAAAAATCGAGTGTTTTTTTTTCACAATCTACATTGCTGTCATAAAGTGTCTTTGTTTATGTTATGCCCGGTTTACATTATTCCAGTCCAGCGATCCAGTCCAGTACTGGATTGCTTACTGGAATAATGTAAACAGGGCATAATGCCCGATAATGGTATTAGACAGTTTATGTAAATGACAAGGGGTATTCCTATGGGAAATAAACGTGGGGTGATACTTGTATATTATAAGTGCTGTTAGATTGACTGGCCTGTTGGTCTAGTGGTTAGTGACCCTGACTGCTATGCCGGAGGTCGTGGGTTCGATTCCCACCCAGGACAAATGTTTGTGTGATGAGCACGATCATTTGTTCTGTGTCTGGGTGTAATTTATCTATAATATGTATGTATTTAGAAATATTTAAGTATGTTTATCAGTTGTCTAGTACCCATAACACAAGCTCTGCTTAGCTTGGGACTAGATGGCGTTGTGTGATAGTCGTGGAATATTATTATTATATTATTATTATTATTTATTTCTCATCTGTATGTATTATTGTATTTGGTATCGACAAACTGAAGTATGGATAAGGTTTCATGGCCATTACATTAGCAGCTTTATATATTAGGTTTTAACCCGACTACGACAAAGCCAAAACGAAGGTTATGATTAAGCTATTGAAAAGCTATATAGCGCGGCGACTTAATCAAGAAGATCCCTAACGAAAAAACCTAACACGTTACGTCTAACGCCGTTGCAGTTCGGAAGACTCCGACAATCATAAAAACATCCGTCATAAAGACAATTTACTTTTTCGTACTCATTCTAAACGGCCAGCTACAAAGGGAGGTTTTCACATTGAAACCTACTTATAAATTCTCCTACAACAAAGCAAAGTGGCGCAGTGGAAGCGTGCTGGGGCCATAACCTGTTGGAAATACATACAAATATTATTGTTTTAATCTAAGAAGAACCTGACGGGTCCTTCTTGACGGACCCCCATAGGGCCATATGTCTGCCAGGGTATCTAAACTGTCCGTAAAAGTAACTGTGGCCCTAGAATGTATGGGACTACTGAATTAATAGGCTGAATTTTTTGTCAATAAGAGTCTGACAATCCCATCCGCTCCACCCAGTACGGGAGAAAAAATTTGTTGATTTTACCAAAATAAAATGCAAATAAAAGATACGTAACTAGTGATACCGGTAAGATGAAAAATGAATGCTGTGTAAACCTCTCCTACTTACTTGACTCGTCATGTCCAATATTATGCTCTGCGCATAGCAAAATTCTTCGTTCCTCCCATAATCGTCTTGTACGAAGTCCCCTCCCACCGCTCTGGTTTTCTTAAATCTTCATTCTCAGTACAGGCGGTCTTCCTTTGGAATGCGCCCCTCTGAACATCAGGACGGTTACCAACAGGTTCACTTTTAAGGTTAAAGTGCGTGACACCTACTCAAAGAGCTGGCAGACTCTACTTAAATTACTTTATTGGTGAAATGTTCCCATCAATTTTTATATCTATTTAATTTATAATACATATTTTGTTGTATGTATGTATGTATGTATTTATAATAATATTTAATTATTTTTTTCATAAATAATTTTCTTGCTGCACCTTCTGCTCTTTTCTCTGCATCACCCGAAGGTAGACTGGCAGAAAATGCCTCAGGTGTACTCTGTGCATAAAGTTTAATAAATAAATATATAAATAAATTAACCCCAAACAATTAATGTGTTGAGTGATGATCAAAGACCAATAAGTGATGTTGATGAATTTAATGATGGTAAGATGTAGACGTATATTTTTTTAAATACATTCCAAAGCAATAACAGATTGTTTGTCTATCATAACCTTAACCCAATTTCAGAACCTACTTACCAAGTTTCCATACATTATTATGACTGTTTTCGATTCAAATATAAGCTTTGAATAAAACTGAAACTGCAGTTGCACTCACACAAATCATTTGTATGACAAATACATTAGTGATTTACATTCTTCAAAAGTATGTCAACAACATTATTATGTAGAACTAGGACGGACCCATTTTGTGTTGCGATCTACTTTTCCCCACCATAAGAATATCTCCTGTTTTGTGGGAGCGTGAACAAACATAGAAACTCACATACACAAGCACCTGGATCCAGAACAACTACTTGCAGAATACACAAATAATTCCTTTGTGCGGCTATCGAACCTGCGACACGCTGCTCAGCAATTGGTCGCTCAGCCACTGCAACAATTTCCCCGCAAAAATTTAAACGACTTAATTAACTTACCATCTACAAACTTAAAATAGCCTTTCTACAGAAACTTAAACATCTGTTAAACACTTGACTGAAAAAAATGTGACTGCAAAACAAAGGTCCGTTTTGCAGTCACACTTTTTTATTTCAACGTCATAATCTGACATATTTTTATACAAAGTGTTCAACAGACGTTTAAAAGTTTTTATGGTACCGTACCACGGTCAAAGTTTCTAATGTAAACAAACAAACATTCGAAGGTCATGGCACAAAGTATAACCAGTAAACTAGTTACAGATAACTTGAATGGATGTCAACAGCATTGCATAATCTATATCAAGTTTCCGTATTTCCTTGTTTTAGAGGAAAATTAATGCCATCGGTTTCCTTGGTTGTGAAATAAGGTAAAGAAGTAGCATTAATATCAGCAAAATAGAAAATAAGAGGGAATTTCTGTGTGGAATAACGTCAGTATAGCTTGTGTTGAATATAATCCAATTAACGTTTTGATAGAACTGTCTTCTGGATCCAATTCTGTACACACGGTTACATATCAAGCTTTACAACACCAATGTAAACTGACTGTTAATTGTGCGAAAACATCATGTAAAGCGAGGCCAAGATAAACTGGTTTTGTATAGCTTGATGTGTAGCCGTGTTTATTAATTCTCATTTTTTTTTTTTTTTTGGTTTTTCAAAATATAACGATCTCTCTTGTCTACGGACGGAGCCCGAGATCTAATTGGTAGCCTGCCAGGGTTGCTGGAGTATCTTAAGAGGCTACCGCGACCCTGGAGAACACAGACCAGGGTGGATTTTAGTCAGTACGAGTCTGCCAGTCCCTTTCTACAAGTATGCTCCACTCTAAGCTTTTCACGAAATATACCAGATAACTAGGATATGGAAGTAAAAAAGTTGTTTGCACAGAGAAGATTTTATTTAAAGTGAATGACACAAGTCATTATCAAAAACACTTGTTCGAATATCAATTTGAAATGTTGTTTCAACTAAAAATTTTCCACATAAGCAGGTGGACTCAGGAACCTTTTCAAAAAAGGACACTATTCTCTCACATTGTAGCTTGCAAAACTTGGTCGCGGGACTTATTCCATCACCGTGACCCCGGAACATAAAGGGCTATTGAAGGACACCGTGGATTTTAGTCAGTACAAGTCCGACAGTCCCTCCCACCCTGCACGGGATGGGAGGACTCATTTGATGATTTTACCAAGTTAAAAAAAAAGCTTGAAAAACTTGATCCTGCTATAATGAATTGGTGACAATGTTAGAATATAATTAAGTCAAAGTAGGATCTTTGTAAGTTTTAATGCCTTGCCTTTTATCCGACTTCATTTAAATCTGAATAAATATTTTACAATGAGAATTTATTAAATGTTATGAAAAACATCTAGTTTTAATTCTGCGGCAAAAATCCAAGCCTGTTGCAGGATTCAATCCCACCCTATGCAATCATGCATATGCACTGCATGCAGCAAAGGAAGCACCCTCCCGCCCACATGCATGTGCACACTTGCAAAAAACTAAAAAACATGCCATGCAATGCTAAATGCTGGATTTGTGTCGCAGAATTAAAATTAAATAAAACTAGATAATAATTTTTCATAACATTTAATGTCATGGATTTGGGCAAAGTAACGCCTGATTCCATAATTTAGGTTATAATATAGGTTAGGTAATCAGGTGAACCTGGAACGTGAAGAGCTATTGACGGATCACCCTGCCGTCTCTCCCTGGGCGAAAGAACTCATTTGATGATTTTATAAAGAGCTTATCTTCGAGACAACTGAAAAATTGGATGCACTATATTTTATGTTCGCCTGCACAGTAGGATATATTCACCCACAAAAAAATAAAACGCCTGTAAGAAAAATTAACGCAATAACTTAGCACTACAATCCTAATGTTCGCCGAAATAACCGTAGAGCTGTTTTGGCGTGTTTCAGTAATAAATATTCATCAAAATATTGAATAAGGCTTAATTTACGCGTTTATAATAATGAGTTAAGGATTAAGCAAATTAATATATAAGGAACCAATCTAGGAATATCCACTACCATTTAGTTTTAACATTAAACCAAGCTTTCTTTGTAAATAAATGTTAGGCTTTTGATACTTTCCAAAAGTACTGGTTCAAAGCGATGTCATTTCTTAGCAAGCAGTTTGGTGACCGAGTCTCTAAGGTATCAAAGATCTTCACGTCACTTTGTACTGTGGTTCCGAAGACGTCGGATACGATGAAGAGAACTATATAATAATATATTCGAGGACTTACCCATGTCAGTATTCTCTGACTCTCTAAGGGATTAATTTATTTGGCTTTAAATAAAATTCAAATATATGGCATATGCGCCTGATAGGGAATGATTTTAATTACTTTAGTATTCATGTTCACACAAAATAGAATAACAAAGAACCGTTTGAGTGGACGTTCAGTCAGTGCAAGTATTTGTTGGTTATCGTGTAGCTCGACTCATTACGCAAGGAGCTCAACAATACGACGAACAGTAACTAAAGAAAAGACATTTGCGTGGGCCACATAAATTAGTCTAATTCACCGACTGTAATTTTAATACACAAGTTTAGAAGCTTTTGTGACGGTATCTAAAGACTACTAATTTGTCAAAATCTTAATAAGTATCTACTCAGGTTGGCAGTGGGTTGCTGACTCATCTTATTGATAATAGAAAGAATAAGCAGTTGTACATTCAAACACCGATTTATTAACTTCGTGAGAATCGCCTACACAAAAATATAATTATAGTATTATAAATGGGTTTCGATCTTTTCAATCGTCCTTCTTCTGTATATTTTCGTAAAAAAATATCCAATCTCATTTTCTTTTTTTTCAAACTTTTATTTAGCGTGATAAAATCATCAAACTGGACTGTCAGACTCGTACTGACTAAAATCCATGGGTTTCTTCAATAGCCCTTTATATTCCGGGGTCACGGTAATGATATAAGTCCCGCGACCCCGGCAGGCTTTGGCCCTCTAGAGGGGGGCCCCGTCAAACTTATATTCCTTAGGTATCTGATTTGTAATACTATCAATACCTTTTCATATATGTCAAAGTCAATGCCTATAACATAGGTACCTATTAGCAAACCTAATAGCCAAGACTAAACCTCGGTTCACATGGTACTAATAGACAGTCGCAAGTTTAAATTTAATTTAGGAAACGACGTACTGAAACCGGTTAGTAGATTAAGAACCGGTTTCAGACCAATTTAATGGTCCCACTGCCTATCCTGGATATAACTTGATCAGTATTAGACCTTTCCAGGTAATGGAATAATAAATTTAACTGAGGTTTTGTGTTGTTAAATGTAATGGTGTTAGAAGAGTGCTTTTGGGCGATTAATCTGAACTAATTTTGGGGTTAATCTGTTTTATAATATAGATTAGGATTAACCTAAGCCTATAAAATAATGCTTTGTAATATTTACAAAGTCTGCAAATTGGCGGTACTTTATAAATAGTACGGGTACGTGGATGCTACACCTTTGACTAAAGTAGTCTCGTGTTACGTTATACAACGTTTAACTTTTGGAAAAAATAATTAACCCTCGACCCGTCGCGTGGGGTCTTTCAAAGCCTAGGGTATAGAAAATTGGAAAATAAATAGACTTAGAATACGTTTTCGGATCTCTTACTTTAGGTACCCTCCTAAAAAGGATTACACTTCACCCTCCCACCATAAAAATTAAGCATGCGCGTGCGCCCTTCGAGGCATGGACGTGTATTTCTACACAAGGCTCTCAGGGACCCCACGCGACGACTGGCGTAAGTAAATTTTTACTAGTGACTTAATAGTTTTTTTTTGTGATAACTTTTATTTTGATATATTTTGGTTCCAGGATATTTGTTATATGCGTAAAATTGGATAACAGACAAATTTATCGTATTTTAAGTTGGTTGGAAGGAGATTTGGAGGTTGTTGGTGGTGAACAGTGTGATGAAGAAAATGTTGATTATCCAGATGAAGTTAGTGAAAAAGACATGGAGTCAAAACTGGAATACAAAGAAAATGATCATTGTGAATAAATTACTCAATTAGTATCGTCTATAACATCCCATGAAACTCATACCAGAGCTATATGCACTGATAGTGTCCAAAGAAATGGTTAGGGTTACTTAGACATGAAAAGTATATAAATTTTTTCATTATTTTTAGCTGATATATGGTTGATTATCATTTTTAGTTCATTGATCACAAATAATTGTAGAAAAGGAAGAAGTTGTCCCCTGTTTTTTATTTTTAAGTTAATTTTAAGATGACTCAGTAAAAATGTAAGTAAAAAATGTTATTTCTAATACTTTGACGTTTTTTTAATAGAAACAAATGTCTGATTTGCGATATCTTTTGTTTTTTGTTTCAATGAACTCCTCTCCAAATGCGAATCGCCAAAATAATGTCAATAATTAATGTTACAATACTAATTAGTTGATATTTATTTTTGGGGTCTCTGAAGACCCCACGCGACGGATCACGTAATAAAAAAGGCGCGACGGGTGGAGGGTTAAGAAAAAAAATCATTCTGATGGGCTCGATCAATTTCTCATTTTGCATTTTTTTTTCCAAAAGTTTTGATAGCAAACATTGTTCAGTAACATGGGCTGAGTTGGGTCAGAGCCCATTCGTACCCTAAGATTCGCACCCTGTGCCCACTCGTACCCTGGTAGTTTTGAGGGGCCTACTCGTACCCTGAAGAATATTTATTTTTATTCATTCATCTAATATAAGTACATGTACATGTGTATAATGCAGGTTGGTAGTCCTGGTACAGTCGCGCAGAAAAGTGTAAAATAAAAAAATATAGTAATTCGGTAGATAATTATCATGTTTATTTCAAATAAGATTAAGTTTAATAAATGCCTCTAGGCTCTAGGCATTAAGTCAGTCTTCCAAATAATTAATCATCTTTTGGTTTATTGAACATTAATTGTAAATATTTAGCAAAATATATGATAACTATAATAATCTTTATGCAGTAAAATAAAACTGTGTAACTATGTAAATAAATTCTCAGTAATAACTGAATCTTAGATAAATTTACATCCAGTGTACAAACTGTACAGTGTACTAACAAATAACCAAATATCAATACCAATATAGGTAACAAAAATAATCTGGAGAGTAACAAAAATAATCTGGAGAGTACTTACCAATTTTAACGCAATTTTTGGAGCAAAACAAAACTAATGTTAGAACGTTTATTATTTTTAACCGACTTCTAAAAGGAGGACTAGGTTCTCAATTCGGATGTTTGTATTTTTTTTTAAATGTTTGTTCGGGCATAACGCCGTCGTTTAACAACCGATTTGATTATTTTTTTTGTTGGATAGGGTATACTTCCGGTATGGTCCCATTAAATTTTATCGAAATCTGACTAGCACTTTTTGAAAAATCAACAAAAACCTAAAAGTTTTCAACTTTGTCTACACCGATTACTCCGAGGTTTCTGGTCCGATTACGATGATTCCTTTTTTATTCGATATACTTAGTATATCTGCCATTTGGCCAAATAAAATTTGGGTTGAATAGTGTAACTAAAAAGGATAAAATAAAAAACTGTTTAAAAAAATGTAACCGACTTCAAAACAACCACAAAAAAACTTCAAAATAACTTACAAAAAAACTTTTCTTTCGAAAGTCGGTGACTTTTTTTCTTTTTTTTTTTTAGCGTGGTAAAATCATCAAATGAGTCCTCCAACCCCGGGCAGGGCGGGAGGGACTGTCAGACTTCTGACTAAAATCCACGGTGTCCTTCATAGCCTGTTATGTTCCGGGGTTACGGTAAGGGAATAATCCCGCGAGCCCGGCAGGCTTTGGCCCTCTGAGAGGGGGGCCCCGTCATTATGCTGACGCTCTTTGAGGCGCGCGTGGGACACAACGCGCCGTCGACCCGGGCATGGTCCTTGGTCGGGCAGCGAGTTGCCCTTTACTCGCTGCCCGCATGCCCGCGCCTACGGTGGCCGGAGATCATGAAGCGACGTCCGTCGCCGTGGGCGCCTACCACTGCGGCTGGGGCGGAGGGAGGACGCTGTCCTCTCTCGCTCGCGGCCCGCCTCCTCCTTCACGAAAAGTCGGTGACTTAAACAAAAAGTTTATTTCGTTAGTCGAACTTCATTTACCTACTAAAAGACCAAAGGCACATTGAACAGTCTCGTATTCGCAGTCACTTTCAAGAACCAATATGCATAGGCAGCCATAACACGGATTATCATTCATCATAGCTCTTTTTTCAATGAGCTGTTATGATTTTATTAAATTAATTCCGTTAATAAACTGTTCACAAGTGTACTCTGTTAACCATTTCTTATGGAAATATAGCTAATTTTATCTCAGGGTGCCAATAGGCACCTGAATAGGTGCCGAATCTTTAACTTATATTGTATTATATTAGAGGGTACGAATGGGTACCTTAAAAATAATATTTTTTATTAAAATATAAATTGGTACCCTGCCAGGAGACCAATGGGCACCTGTATAGGGGCCGAATCCACAACTTTTATGCTGGGGTACGAATTTTAGGGTACGAATGGGCTCTGACCCGCTGAGTTACCCCACTAGAGGTTTTGCGCTATTAACGTTACACGTTATTTAAATTAGGATTAACCTAAGCCTATAAATGCTTTGTAATATTTACAAACTCCGCAAATTGGCGGTACTTCATAAGTAGTACGGTACGGGTACGCGGATGCTACACCTTTGACTAAAAAAGTAGTCACGTGTTACGGCTTATAAGAGAAGTTTTGGACCAGGAACTGTTAGCAGGGCAGGGGCAGGGCCTTTGGTTTGTTACAAACTGCCCCTTAACGATAAAAAACATAAATATAACAGAGAAAGAGCACCCGAGGTCTTATCACAAGATTTCTGCATCATACCGACAGCGTTTATTGTATGGAAAATGAAAAAGCGTCGTACTCGTTACACGAATCAGGAACTATTTTTTTTTCCTTTAAATTAAAGTCAAAGTTTCTGTTTCCTGTTCCTGATGTAAAATCACGAAAATGAGAAAACTCATGCTAGGGCCACCGTAATTTGACCTCGAACTAGAGGTTAAAAGTCATGTTAAATTCACCCACAATTTACACTTTGGTCCTAGCGGTGGGCGATGTAGTAAGCGGCGCGAATAAGGTACGATTCCCACCAACCGGCCGGACCCGGCGGCATTTTACAATGTGGTAAAGAATATAGAAATCTATCAACAATAAATACAGTTCGTATTTGCATGCAACTTACGGGACACGTCGCTGCGTGTCGCGGAATGCCGACGGAGATAACTTTGCAAGCAAATAATTATGAACTGTATTTACTGTTGATAGATTTCAATGTTCTTTACCGCATTGTAAAATGCCGCCGGGTCCGGCCGGTTGGTGTGAATCTTGCTTAAAACATTAATTACTTGAAAGAACGCCAATTCTCGACTAATACTTTACTACCTACCAATTATTTTTGCTAATATAAGTTTTATGTAAAAAAAAACTATTTCTACAAAGTATTAACCAACTTTTATAAAATCATCCAAAATATCTATTAAACATTCACCCACGATCCCGCTTCCTAGTACCAAACCTATAAATTACTAACGACGAAACCACGTTAGGTGTAATTAATAATGAATTTCAGTATTTTGGATATAGTTTTGAACTAGTTAATTTGTGGTTTTACGCCACACGCTGTTAGCGAGCTAAAGTTGATAGGTACAACACTTTATATTATTATAATGACAGTTTTGCTCCTAATTACCACTAATAGGTATCTAAATTAACACTACTTAGCTGTGTTAGTGGTTTGCATTATAGTTTATAATATAATTATGATAACCATACACCATACATATACCTGATTGAGGCTATTACTCGTACACATTTATTTACGGTCCTTATTTACAACATCCATCCTTTTGGATGGATGTTGTAAATAAGGAATACATTACATTTCGCAATACATTTTTTTAAAGGCTGACTTTAATCATTCCAAAAATAGTAAGTAAAAAGACCTTAACGTTGCTTCTGGGCTAGATTGAGGCCAAAAGCGAACCCATACTTAGGTACTATACTTCAATATGTGTTCGGTAAGTTGAGGCTTTTTTATCGTGGTAAAATCATCGAACGACTCCTCCTATAGTTGGTGCCAGTTAAGATGGCAATAGCGGACATTGACCCCTACCTAATAAGTCTTCGTATAATGAAACAAGCTCAGAATTAGCATTTTTATAAAATACCGAATAAATAAGTAAGTATATTGTAAGGATAGAAGTATTTATTTATTCATAAAATATCAAAATGGTAAAAATATTTCACCTATACCTAAGATTTTATATTATTTTTATATTAAAGTCTCACAAGTAAGCACTATCATTTCACAGAAAAATGCTAATTCTGATCTTATGTCATCATACGAGGACTTATTAGGTAAAGGTCAATGACCGCTATTGCCATCTTAACTGGCACCGACTATACTCCTGCGCACTGCAGATAAATGTAAAAACTGTAACACGCAACCATTTTGAGCATGATGTAAACTGTGAGCCTACTCAACTGGGAACATCGCCACTTAAATACAATTAAAACCTGCATGGAAAATTCTCGAAAACTGTTTCAAATTCAAGCAATTTGTATACAAATGTGAAGTCGGACTTATATACGTATACAAGACTTTAACCGTAACGCTCCTTATGGGCCAATTTTTTTATCAATAGTTGAAGTAACTATTGTTAAAATATTATTTAATGTTTAAAAATGGTTAAAACATGACTGTATACACACACATACATTAGTCGTTACTCAATCAACTCGCCCTTAACTCACATCAAAGCTTCGCTCCGTAGCACAGTTCAATATTAAACCTCCTTCGTTACTCGTGGGAGATACAAAGAGAATAGAGTAAAGCCTTTGATTGGTGTACGCAGTTTGATTGTCACATCAGTGTCAGGGGGTCTACTTTCTCAGTCTGACGGGCCTATATGGAAGTATGTAACTCGAAATTTTTCAGTGAAACTCCTTATTAGTTCTGAATTCAGAATCATTCGTTCTCATCCGGAATCAAAACAATTACCGTCCAAACATGTTGTCACCAATGTTGAGTTCGTATTACTAATTAATCTTATGCCCGAAAGTGTTAAATTAGTGGGAAACGTCGGCCGAAGCTACGGGTTTCGTGCTTATATAGTAGTACAATCTCCGTCAGTAACAACTGACACATGTCCAGTACATACCTATTCAATGTGTTAATACCTGGCCCCCTCACGCAGTTGAGAGTACACTCAGACAAGAATCAATTTTGTCTTTTTTAATGCTGTTTTTATTTAGAATTATTTAAATATACCCCTTTCAAAAAATGACCACAAAATGTATTTTAAAAATTATTGAAAAAATTAACAGATTTCGAGAAAGCACGTAAGTCTTTCGACTAGAAAACTCGTTTTTTATTGAATTAGTTTCTTTCAAAATTTACAAAGTACAAAGGCTAAAAGCCCCACAATATGTAGACAAAGGAACTTCTGCTACATTTTAATTAGATAGAGCAATGGTCTTAAAATTAGGTAGGCAGCACCTAAGATTGGTCTGGAAGCAAAGTAAAGGCGAAATAAAATCGACCAAGAAAATGTGGGTAGGAAATTAATTTTCACATTGGTGAAAATGTTTCTCATTATTTTGTTTCTTGTTTAACAATGTGGCTTTGTCGTTAAAGGTTAAAAAATATCCTTGAAAGTATATTTTGATTAAATCATTGAATTGAAAAGGAATATTTATTTCATTTTTTATAAAGAGAAAATCTTGTTCATATTTAAACTTTTTCTCTGCCTAGACTTTGTTGTAAAAGTGTAGGTTTGTTAAAGTTTGCTTAATGTCAAAAATATTGAACAAGATTATTTTAAAGATTCTTTATGTTTATTTAAAGATCTTTTGTTGATTGAATCTTTTGGATTCTTATTGTTCAGATTTTAATAGTTCATTCAGAAAAGTTGAATTATTTTGCGTCTGCTGAAGCCAAGCAATATTTATCTGTATTTAAAGTAAAGCGTTCAAATACGCTCAATAATATCGCTAAGAGATGACTAAAAAATCTAAGTAACCTGAACGTTAGATTTTCAAAAACAAATGACCCGAATTTTTATTTTTACTTTTTTGGTGATGGTGATGTGATAGACGTTCAAAACATTTCACAAATGTGACTAACACTCTTTCCTACTTTTTCACAATGTTACAAAATCGGCAACACGCACGCTTTTATTTCAGCGGGATATAATAATTTCAGTTCGGAGAAATAATGAAACAGTCCCGGGACCCTAGCAGGCTTTGGGCCTCTAAGGGGGACTACGTTAGATTGCTGACAACTCTTTGAGACGCGTGTGGACAACGACGATATAATACTAGACGACTGATAACAGGCGACCGATGTCTGTCAACACATTAGGCAAAAAAGTCTTATATTCGTCTCATTTCGACCAATCCTGTGAGGCGTAAACATACGTTGAGACAGAACAGACCTTTAGTTAGCCAATCACAACGCAGTACCCCGTCCCCTTCGCTTACGTAGTACCTCAGCGAGTTGGCAGAATAATTTTTGTTCCTTAGATCGTGCATGCGGAGTCTAGTATTATATCGTCGTTGCGTGTGGAATACGATGTGCCATCGACCCGGTTTTGGTCCATGTTCGGACGGCGAGTTCTCATCACTCACAGTCCGCATGCCCTTCGGCTTAAATCATTGAATTTAATAACATTGGTGAAATGTAAGGAGCTACACCATTGGGTAAACTTCTACCAAGCCCTTTGGGGATTACTTGCGTATGTTTGATTATGTATCTCCAATAACATTGTTTTACTATAAAGTTATTATTATAGCACAGAACTCAAGTTTAATTGTCCCTTGCGGATGATCCTATACAAACACAGTTATTTGTTACCGGTCCGATGGGGATTGTTTTCTATAGCTTGTCATATTAATGCCGTTTATATGTTTACTCTAAATTTTGTTGTTGTATCTTAGCATTATCATAAATACGTTATGTATATGAGTTAAAATGTTTGTAAACACACGTTTTTCAAGAGAATCAACCAAAATTTGCCTAAAGATTTGAGCATTTCACAAGTTGGTTCAATCTCTTGCTATGTTTATTAAGAAAACCTAAGTCATGTAAATGTATTCTTCTCATTTTATTTAAACCCAACATTTGGCTTATATGTGAATTTTCAATTTCAGATTCCACGAAAATTCGTACTGAAATTCAACTATAATCAACCAAGACAAATTATTCCAAAACATTGAACACGCAGTAGTCTTATTGGCGAAGAAACGTTTGATCCTAAGATACCTTCATTTGTGTTTAAAGGTGTTGATACACTTGAAAATTCATCTTTTTTTTTTCGCCGTTTTTAATTTCGTCTAACTGAACTACGAACATAATCAAACATACAGCCAAACATCGTCGGGTAAACAAAATGTTGTGAATGTAATGTTACATTCTTGTGAAAACAGAAAAACAAACAAAACTCATAACAAGTGAATGCTCAATTTTATCAGCACCTTTAAACGTCGCGTCGATGCTACAAGATAATAAATAAAGGTTTTTTTACAGATTTCCCAAGAGATACAGGCCGATACATTTACATAAACTTGTATGTTACAAATAGGATTGCTTACTAGTGAACAAACTTGGGGTGTCTGCTTCAACTATTGACATACCACTATTTGAATATCAGAATAAACTGAGTTGTTGTAATCCAAATCGAATGAGAGATATTCAGTTGAACCGTAAATCTATTTTGAATAATGTTGTGTGAAGTCTTATTTAGGGATTATTTTTGCAAGAAAATAGGTTTATAATATTCGTAAACGCGTATTTCATGCAGTTAAGTGGAGGGTTTAAAACACTACCAAAAATATATGAAGCTGTACAGTACCAAAGTTTTAAAATAAATAATGTTCAATGCAACCTCGAACCAGCCATCACAGTTTTCGCCAGTGTCGCTTTGTCATCTATTTCTAGGTCTATCTAGGCAGCGCCGTTCATCTCAAGGCACTGATTGCATGAAAAGTGGCCCAGCGGGCTGCGTACATTATATTATGGTTGACACAAGTCGATTAATCTCATCCCTACGGGTTTTGTAGACGTGATAATCGACAAAATAACAGAATGTAGAAAGCAATCTATCGACCTAAGCATGGTCATGTATAAAATTTAGAAAAATAATAATAGAATTTATGGGCTTATCTTGACACAGCCAGAAGGCGTCGCGGCAGATCTCGTAGCAGATAGCAGGACGAGCTGCTTAAAACCAACGACAAGTGGTCCACTTTGGCGTTGGATCGTGAAAACTAGAAGTAATGGGAAGAGGCCTTTGCCCAGCAGTGGGATAAAGTAGGTTCATGGTATCAGCATCACTAATAATTGTCACGTCGTGCAAATAAAATTTAAATTGAATAGAAATTATTTTGCCTATTCTTGGTGAAATAGAGATAGACTTGATGACTCTACATGTGCTGAGAGGAAACTTAGTAACAACACCAGTAAATAAAATGCAGAGATTAAATTGTACCTACCTATAACACTGAAATTTTTCAGTTTCTGAAGAACCATTTGAAAATAATAAGAGAAAAAAGACAAAACAAAACTCCGAACGAAACATATTAATTGCTACAAATTCCAGCTACAAAATGATAAACATAAGACTATTTACACACTCCAGTTACTAGGGTAGCAGGCAAACGAAATAGCTCGCGCCATCTGGTGGCATCGTAAATAAAACGGTTTTATCATGTGGAGCCAGTGAACTGTAGATTATAGGCAGTAGAGCCTTTACAAAATACTCCACTAGATTTCTAACACCGAAAAAAAAATACAAAGTGGAAAAAACGAATAAACTTTTGGGGAATAAATGGATTGAATAA